>JAIXND010000784.1:25466162-26122412 GCA_023646645.1 Varanus salvator macromaculatus | reverse complement strand
CACAGCCATCTCCATAATGTTAAATAAGCATACAGTGAATTGAATATAACCTCCAATCTGATATTTAAAGTCATATATTATCGATAGTTATGAAATATCGTTTATGACATATAGTTATTTATCATTATTGAGTAAGAACTGCTCCTTCTTCCAGTGCAAAATTTAAAAAGAGAGAAGCTCATTCTCTACAACTGCCATCTGAAAACCTTTGCTCATTCAAAGACAATGGATATTTACAAACATTTGTATTAGATGAGGGCAATAAAGTAGAGGGGGAAGGAGATCGTGCATGTAATTGTTCCAGTGGGGATGTTTTAGTGGGAAACGTTATCATCAGAATGAGATTTAGTCATCAACTGCAAAACTGCTTCACCTGAAGTAGATCTCTGCAGATGGGAGCCCTTAAGGAGCAGCGGAAACAGCCCATTCCCCAAAAGCCTTCATGCTGTGCTTCTTTCCTTAGGTGTGTTGCCCCCACTCCCCCACCCACCAAATTGAGGTAAATGATGGCATTGTCATCTAGTCAAGGTGCACTGTTAGAAAATCCTCCACTTTTTCTTAGCACCTCTTATAGCAACTGCAGAAGCCTCACAAGTCCATAGTCCGCATGAATATTAAAGCATTCCTGGTCCTTTAGCACATTTTCAAAGCTTAGGGCACAGTGCATCTTTAGACAGGAAAAGTCCTACAACTTGTATAACTTCAGAAAGCAAACTCACACATACACACACACACACGAGTACTAAAGATCTGGTCCACCATTGTGTACACCTGTTAGCTTAAATCAGTCACACTGATTTAGGTTGCATTCCTATGTTTATATAGACAAACATATTGGAATGGCAAGACTTTTCCTCTGTCTGACCAAGCATACAATTATGTCCTTATGTGCTAATTTAAGCATGATTCTGATCAGAAAATATTCCTGACTAGGGATGTGTGCAGAATCCGCTCTTGTGGGGAGGCAATCTGTCAGATGCCCTGGGTCAGCTCCCCAGACCCCAGTTTGTTTTGCACTGGGCCTGGGTCTGAGCTTCTGGCAAGTGTACTGAGTGTTCACACAGCACTCCTCAGGAAAGGAAGCCTGCATGAAAACTGTGCAAGCAGCACCCCTTTTCCATGCCACGCAGCAGGGTTGCCATGTGCTGCTGCATGTGGCACAGACGAAGGCTGCCAGTCCCATGCATGGTCAGGGGGAGATTCCACCAGGTTTCATCTCAATACTAGCCCTGAGAAATGCCAAGCCAAGTGGCACAATTAAAGTGACTAACATATCCCACTGGAAATAATTGCATCGGATCAAATTATGCCTCACACTGGTGTCAGTGGAACACATATCCCACTGAGTTCAATGAAACAGCCATGATTAGCTTTGATTGGCTTAAGCCACACGCTAGAGCATGGGCCAACAGAATGTAGAATAAGAACTACTGGTAGACTTCCAGTTGATTTGCAGTAGATAAGCAAAGGGTTTGCACCCCAAAAGGTTTAACAGTGGCAGCAACAACAACATTTTTCCTAGCAAGCTTGGTGGAAAAAAGTAGAGTTGCATGTGGAAGGGTTTATGTGTGAACCATGGTTCTGGTGCCAAAAAGATTCCTGAGATGACCGTCAGAGGTAGCTTGTTCTGCAGTTCTATGGCTGCCTTCTGTTGGGAGCTGGGGTTTCTCCTTCATTCATTCAAGGCCACAGACCTTTCTGTGCAAATTGTTCTTTAGTGAGCAAAGCACGCTAGCACCCAGAATGAATCCCTGTGCATGCACAGAGTGGTTTGTTGAACCCAATCTAGTATTCACCTGTAGGAATTCTCCTTATGAGCATGCCTGACCCCCATATCTTTGGGAGAAGCTTCTGAAAATAAGCACACCTCCTGTCCAAACATTGATCCACTAATTGGGCTGCCCCCTCTGCTGAAGATGCATCATGGGGGCAGGAGCTGTAACTGCCTTGTCTGTGTCTGACAAACTGCCCTGCTCTGGGTCCTCTCCTGCAAACTGCACATCTTGGTCATTCCCAGAGACTGCCTGCCCATCTGGGGAGTCTGGCCTTGAGATAAGCCCCTCTGATTCTCTCATCTCAGAGTCTTGGGATCGTCCACATTTTGAGGCCCCCTCTTGCACCTCTCCTCCTAGTACTTCTGATTCTTTTTCTCCTGGAAACCCCTCAGTAGTCCTGGAGAAGATGCACCCAAAGCAGCCATCTTTCTCACTCCCAACATCTTCTTGGGCCAATGTCTTGCATCTGCTTCTGGTTGATGGACCTCTGGATTCTAGTGAAGATCAAAGCAGATTCCAGAAACCTAAGCTCTATTAGCTGTTCTAGAGAGGACCACTTTGCCCATGACTAAACAAACTCATCATAGATGCTACATTAAGAGAACAATCCTAGGGTCCAGGGACAGGGCTGTTATGACCTTGGGAAGGGGACTCTGAATTCTGATCCCTTCCCTGTCATGGCTACAAATGCAGCCATGGAAGGAGAGAAAAAGAGGATTTGCAGTGGGAGGGGAGGAGACGATGCTGGGATACAAGAAATCCTATAACTCTAACCCTTTAGCCCTGGCACATGTCTTGGTAGTGCACTGCTATAGTTGGATTTAGAGGGCCATCTATAGGAAAATTTTGTAAGAGCAGGGCACTCCTCCTGGCCTGCCAGCAGCTGCTCAGTAGGGCATATGATATAATCCACATTTCCAGTCGCAGCAATATGGCTCACACTGTTGCTAGTTCTGTTTTCTGTCCACAGACATTTATGTTTCTGTGCAATCCTGTGTCAATTGAAAGAGAGACAACATACTTGTTTAGCTCTAATATATGCATTGGGAAGCTGATGTGGCTATTTACCTGGTTCTGATAAGAAAATCAAACTTCATGACAGTTTTCACATGCATTTCATTGTTTAATGCATTTTTGTGCAAAGATGCAAATTCCTTCCATGTACAGTTCCCATCACTATCCCCTGCACACAAGTTTTCTGTGCTTCTGCCCATACTGACATTGTTTAAAAACCAGGATCAGATGTAAACAAACTAAATAGGTTCAGAACTTGTGCAGTTGTTTTGTTGGCAAGCTTGGTAATATTGTTGCTGGAGAATTTGTGTTTGCTTGTGTTTAGCTTTTCCTTGAGCTCAATTCTGCCCTATAACTGTTTGTTCACGAGTTACTGTATCCCATGCAGTAGGTGAACATGGGCACAAATGAATGTATTTATTTGTGCAGAGTATCGCTAGGAAATTTGGAAAGGGATTGTCTGCAGTTAAGACACTGTACAGATGGGATGCATGTCTGCTAGCGCTTTTCATTGCAAAATTACAGTAGCAACTTATCTTTGCCCTTCCATTAGTGTAACAGCAGGCTGGTTGTCTAGTGGAGACATTTTTTAAGCTGTATACAAATACATATGCATGTGTGTGGCCACACATACACACATACACTTGCATGGCAAATAACAGGAAGAGCAAAATGTGTGAGCCTCCTTCACTGGTGCAGGCTCCCTGTGTGTGATTACATAATGAATAAAATATCATTTCAAATTATAATGTTGGTCTGTAAAGAATTCCATTTGTTTACTCTGTGTTTGGCATTGATGTTCACCTCTCTTGGAGGTTTCTTTGACTCTGATGCTCTTTTGCTTTGCATACGTTCATTGCACTTATCTTGCTACTCTTCAAGTGTGAACTTGTTTTGAGTTATATTCATAATCAATGATTTTTCTGTTTTGATTTGTAGCTTGCATTTATTAAGGGCAAATTATTAGGAAACATGCTGTATCTAGACTCCTAAACTAATTCTGCGCTGCCTTGTGGTCTCATTCCAGACCTGTGCTGCAGAGTTGGAGACCTCCCAGCAGATGATCAATTGCCTTTCACAGTAATACATCTGGCTCTAATCTATTGGTACAGAGAAAGTCTTTCTAAATAAATAACTTTCTTCACACAACATCACAGCCCAGAATATTAGCTGAATGTGGGTTCAGTATAGGTTGTCTCTGAATCATGGTTTGTTATGTTGTATGAAGCCAACTGCAATAAAAATTTCCTGCATAATAATAATAATTTACATTTCTATGCTACTCAATGGCTAAAGTTTTTTAGGCCATTTGTCAAAATTCAAAGCCAAAACAGAGTATTATAAAACAGAAAAGCATCTGTATACAAGTTAAAATGATAAACAATAAAAATACTTGAAAAAGAAACAACTGACTTAGATGCACTCTTATGCATGTTGAGAAAGAAAAGGTCCTACAAGGTTCCCAGCATGTAACTGGCAGCCTCCTTGGCTGGAGCAATACTGGTACCTTGTATGACTGTTTTTTCTTTCCAAAGGTGCATAGGACTGTGCCTTTAATGTTTAAAAAACACTATCATACGCTGTCTAATGTCTGGGGATAGAGGAAAAAACTTGGCAGCAAAAGGATGACAAACTCCATACCAGATGGACCTCAGAGGAGGGAGTGTTTCATAATCTGGGAGCAGGAAGGTGCTACTAAAAAGCACCTTTTCTGTGTAACCTACACTGCGGAGATACCACGGTCTCTAGGCAATGACATGGATGAACATGCTCACTTGGCCTGTATTCCAGAGACCTGGTTGTATGAGATTGGGAGGGCTAAACTCTTCTAGCTCTGCCTTCAGAGTTCTCTGTCCAGCAGCAAGCTAGAAGAGGAAACGGTAGGGGCCTATCAGGATGGGTTCCCCCAGGCATATCCTAGGGTCTGCTGGATTAGAGTGTATTTGAAGGTGGGTGCCAGGACAGAACAGGAATTCTGTGGAAGTATCATCCACCACACAGTCTCCTTCCCTGCATTAGCAGGC
The DNA here is from genome assembly GCA_023646645.1 of Varanus salvator macromaculatus. Lineage (NCBI taxonomy): Eukaryota > Metazoa > Chordata > Lepidosauria > Squamata > Varanidae > Varanus > Varanus salvator. Next base: position 26,117,599 of record JAIXND010000784.1, on the reverse strand, counting down.
GTACCATCAGGGTTGGTATTGGAGACACCTTGGAGGGTTGCTGTTGGAGCTTTCAACATCCTTGTTCAGACTGCCCTGTCAGGAGCAGATCAAAAGTTAATGTCCACGTAACTGTGGGTGGGTCCCAAATGAGATCTGGTCTCATGCATATTGCTGGGCACACTCTGGGCCTTGTCTGTGCTGGAGGGGGTGATAGTGACCTGATAGTGGAGGAGCTCTGGAGCCCCACTGTCTCTCTCCCTGGTGGCATTTAGATCCGCTGATGTTCAGAAGCTCTGCAGGGGTGGAAAGCCAGTTAAGATGGTCTGTTCTTGGAGCCTGATGGGTCCTGGGGACATTCCTGATGCCTTGGTGGGTGACTCTGGCGAGGCCTGATTACAGGCATCTCAATTGGATCAGGTAAATCACATGATGGTACTCAAAGGAATTCCATGGGGGGCGGGATACGGATAAGTCTCACTTTTTATGAGAATTCTTGCTCAGTTTAGAACATCATCTGAGATGTACAACAGTGAGTGAGAAAATAAAGGAAACATTCACACAGGCAATTTATGGCTGGATTTACTATTGGAACTATTGCTAGATGAGCTCTTAATGCTGTAGGTTCATATCTGACTAGCAGCGCTTTATAGAAACATAGAAACATAGAAACAGAGCGAGTCAGAAGGGGTCTCCTGGGCCATCTAGTCTGACCTCCAGCACCAGCCGGCTCTGCTCATGACATGCCCACAATGTGCATGTCCAGCCTGTCTATAGAATGTCCAGCCTGTCTATATATTATGTTTCACTTTCTGCTGTAAGTTCCTGCAGCTGTAAGATCCTGGGTCCCTAAGGCTGGCCAGAACAGACACCATTAGTGGTTTGGAGATAGTATAATTACTTCTCTCCTCCTTGGTAGAAATATTGCTAGGGTGTCCTTTTCAGAAATAGGATCAGCCACAGTCTCTTGGAGTGCAATCCTATGCATGTTTAGATAGAAAAAGCACCTAGCATTCTCCTTAATCTAAGTAAGGCAATCTGGGACTGTGCTCAAGCAGTTTTAACTCTTTGCTTGAGGATAAAGTGAAGAGGATTAGACTACTTTACTGTAGAGGTGGCAGTGGGAAAAACAGAGATATGAAATACTTCACTGCTGCACTTAATTTGGGCACGAAATACTGTGATTTGAAAAGATGGGTGCAGATTTTAAAAGGCAGGAGTCACCTAGCTGAAGAGGGAAAATCATAAGGATTCCAATGGTGCCAGGTACACACATGCAATCTTTGAACACTGGAATGAGCATCTTTTCATCACCACCCTTTCACAGTAACAATGAAATGGGCCTCTAAGGAAAGATGCATAATACTCATAGAGAACAGTCGGTATGCTTCGCTCCTATTTCCCTGTTGTCTAGAAGGGATGCTGACTTGAGCTGCTGGGTGAGATGCCTCTCACTCATTTCCATTTCAAACTTGGCGTGCTTTGCGAGGAGTGTAATCAGTTCATCACCACAGCCATGCACTGCGGCTCTGCTGTTGCTGCGGCATCTCCTCCTGAGGTTTGCCCCTTTGTCTGCCCAGCAGCTTGTGACATCGGGCAGCTCCCGGCAGGCTTGGAGAGGCACTGCTAGCTGTTATACACATGCACGAAGGTCAGGAGGTTACTTTTCGCTTTTTGTGTGTGGTCTTAGGCCTGTGATAGAAAATATTTCAGGCAGTGGGGAGGGGACACAGAAACACAGAAAGGGGACACAGAAAAAAAAGGGTGGTATTTCTCAGGCACTTTAGCACTTTATGTTGTCCTTCCTAATGGTTAAAGGTGATCCAAGGGTCACCTTTTGGGATAACCATTGTACACTCCTGCTGTTGTTTTCAAAATAAATGGCACCATTTCCATGTGAACAAATGTTTCAACAACTGGTAAGTGTAAAATTAATGTAATGTCTGCATGACATATGAGGAAAGGTTATAACATCTGGGCCTGCTTAGCTTAGAAAAAATAGTGAGTGAGGGGAGACATGATAGTGGTACACAAAATTATTGATGGTGTGAAGATGTGGATAGGGAGACATTCTTCTCCCTCTCTCATAATATTAGAACCCCAAATCATCTCATGAAGCTGATTGGTGGGAGAAATCCATGGCTTGCATTTAGACTATGGAATTCTCTACCACAAAGTGCAGGACATCAATCTGGATGGCTTTAAAAGGTGACTTGAGAACCGTATGAAGGACAGAACTATCAATAGCTATGATAGCTACATTAGTCCTGGTATCAGCGCCAGCATGCCTATGTACATCAATTGCTGAGGAACATGGGCAAGAAGGCGCTGTTGCATTCTTGTCCTGCTTTTGGTCTTTGCATCAGCAGTGGCTTGGTCACTGTGGCAACAGAATGCTGGTTTGGATGGTTGTTGGTCTGATCTAGCACAGGTCTTTTTTAGTCTTATGATTTTCTGATTTTTCCCCAAAGAATTGTTCAGTGCTGGGTAAGACTACTATGGTCTTAGAAAGCTCAAGAAGTTGTGAATCTTGGTGGAGACAGGTTACGGCTATATTAAACTACTGATGTTTTCTATAAGCAGCCTAACAACAACAGTCAACAATGGACTGAACGTCCATTTGGCTTTGGTAGATTGTATGAAGCCAAAAAAGTCCCATAAAGACTTCCAACCATACTACCAGAGGCAACATAACACCAGAGCTTTTGGGAAAAGTCATGGCTTTCTCCCTGACTTAACCTAAAGTACCAAAAAGAAACTGAACAGAAAAGCCAACAGACAAGAAGGGCAAGTAAGGTATACTTTAATCACATGTAATCAATAAGGAACTTGACAGCTTTATTTATCCTTCCTTCCTTAGGAGAAACAAAGCCAAAGCAGAAATCCAGTGTAGGTTAGCACAAATCACACCATAAAGAAACATCTAAAGTGATGTTTTGCTAACTGAAACATACGTGTCTTGTACCTTTTAGTCTCCACAATCAGGCAGGATTAAAGAGTAACCAAAAGACTCTCTCATTTTTGGTTAAATTCTTAAGGGAAATTGTGGGTCTATCAGTGTTACAGGTTGTACAGACAGAGCCAGTGGGCATTACAATAGTAAAAAATAGGCAATGGTTTAGCTAAGCGAGCCAAGGGATGACGCCTGAAATCAGATTGAAAACTGTCAAATGAGTATCTAAACCAAAACTGAGTTTTCTTTTGAAGTTGACATTTCTGCAAATCAAAACAGAAAAATCTGTGTATTAGGAGAAAGTCTGCACATATGTGTGTATATTAGTGAGAATTCCTTGCAAAATGGGAATATTGGTAAAATTGCAATGAGAAATGGATGTGTTAGAGATGTGCACAAAATGCATGCAAATGTTCATGTAATTTTTTAAAAAGATTCTCAAAATTCAAGAGGAATGGAATCCCTAGCTAGGAAAATATTCAATGAAGTGAAAATGAAATGGGCATGTTTCTCCACCTCTGTTGCAACCCAGGCTTCATTTGAGGATGTGGAGTTTTGCTTGAAATTTCAGGACCATTGTATTATACACCACTGTAATTCTAGTGAATTGCATGACCACAGCATTTTATAAAGAAATTTTTGTTAATGCATGTGCATTTAGTAACATTGATGAGATTTTGTCTCTTATTAATGTGCTTGCATTTATGTAAGGAAGTACAACCTTCCTGAAGAATGCTGTGCATTTTTAATTTTCTGTTTTACAAAATTGGCCATGTAAATTCCATGGAAATATAGAAAACTTTTGAACTTGTTTCCTTAACAAAAATCAAAAGCTGAAGCTTTTCACTACATAGAAAATAAACACAATCACCTGCTAATTGCTGCAAGTCAAACGGACCACTGTTAATTTCTATGCAGTCAGTAATCCTATTGGCTGAGAAAGCATCTTGAAGGAAAATAAATACCTTCTTAAAATCCTTAGAAGTAATGATGCCTTGTGCTCATGTATTCTTCCTTTGGATATTTCTAACCTGAAAAAGGAAAAGCAACACAACAGCACATTGTGTTTTCTAGATAATTTCTATTTACAGTGTCAAATTTCTTAACAGAATACAGCTTCTATTCTTTCTGTTCTGCAACTTGCTGAATGCACATGACAACAAAAATGCTGCAGTTTCTCTTTTTAGCTAAATGACATTACACATAACACATTATTCAGTTTTGGAGTTTCCCCCCTCAGTTTTAACAGTTTTGAAGGTCATAGCATATATTAGATGGCATGGAGTTCTGATTAGTATTTGCTAGGCTTCACTTAAGCACTGCACAATATGCACTAAAATTGTTACAATGTGAAGTGCAAGCTGTAAGAATAGCACAAACAATCCATAGATTTATGGTCAGCTAAGCACATTATGGTTAATATGTACAATATAATACGGAGTTCTGTTGTACAGCTTCAAGGATCAGACGCAGGACTTAAGTGGAAGCTACTTGATTGGTACAATGCTGCCTGTTGTGTCGAGCAACTTCTCATAGTGGAGGAGGAAGGGCAGGTTATCTACTCTTGTCCAGAATTTCTGTAAATCCATCTGTTAGTAGCCCATGGTTCCTCTTAACTGTGTCTGGGTATAAGAACTTCCAGACTGGAGCTTAATTTTTGTAGACAGTCAATAGATTCTGAACTTGCCTGTGCTGCTCCCTAAGTGATACTGCTTATTTCTGCTGAGGCCACCAACGTCCTCTGCTGCTTAATTACCAATTGCTGTTTTCTTGCATTGTGTTCTCCTCTGTTGCATTCCAGGCCACTTTGGATGGTTTCCAGTGCCAGATTTTGGAGGGGCCCTGGGCCCTTCAAATTGAACCCTCTTGATTTAAACAGCTCTGTCTGTGTTTCTGAAACATTGCTTAAGCAAATATTTATTCTGCACATCTGAAGAGTAAAACACTAGGCTTCAGGCAGTTAAGCACATAGGGTCGTGGAAATAAGAGTCAAGGATGGAGACTCAACCCTGGGGGCCAGAACTGTCCCCCCAATTCCCCTCATTGCCATACCCAAACCCTTTCCCAGGTCCCACCCTTTCCCTACACCTCTGATTGTTTGGCACTTTCCTGCCCTTTTTGCAGATTTTTCTAAAAAAATCAGTGTAGTTACTGATGATAATAACTTTAACCTTCAATTTGATGTTTGGTTTTGTTTTACATTTTTGTACCAAACACTTCTGTTCTTTGGCCTGCCCCTTTTGCCCTTGACAGCCTTTCCCCCCTGCCCCTGAGTTTAGTCCCCAAGAGCTTCTCTGAAATTGAATTTAGCCCTTGGGCTGAAAAGAGTTTCCGAACCCTGATGTGCTGAGATGGACCTCTGCGTCAGAACTGTGTGGCTCCAGGGCAGAGCTGAGCAAACAAGGGGCACGAGCATATGAGCGGGAAGTTAGTCTCGAGGTAGACTTAATCATAGGCCCAAGTTTCAACAAATCCATCAGGACTGGCATGAAGGGTAGGCATAATCAGCCCAGTAGGGGAGACTGATGAATGTCCCGGACTCCACCATGGAACCCTGCTGCCTCTTCTCTGTCCGAGGCAATGGGAGTGGTGGCACAAAGGAACAGAAGGTGCCTCTGCCTGCTTGATCACCAGCACCCTGCTTGTCATGCAAGCAAATGGTGTCAAGGAGGAGAACAAGGAGGAGAGGTAGTAGTTGATGGCAGCATGATGTTAGGTAGATCCCCTGGAGGAGGGAGGTATAGCGGGAACTTGGAAACTGGGAACTGGCACTGCATGTGATAGAAGGTTTGCAAGGCGCCAGGCAATGGTCCCTGGTGGTGGTGCAGAGGTGCTGAGGAGGCACCTGTGCCCCGTGTAGCATTCTGTGCCTTCTAAGTTGGTTCCTGCCTTCAGGTGTGGTGCAGGATGCTGTCCCAATGCCAATACTGAAGGAAGGTTCAAGTGCCAGTTTGTCACTTTTGTACCTGCAGTGGAATGAGCATCATCTTAGCTTTAGACAGCAAAAAATATCTCGGGCCACCCCCCCCCCCTCCTCCTCATAGAGTGGACTCAAAAGTATGGAATAGCAATAAATATTCCCTTCCATACATCAGTTTTCTGTCTGAAGTTGTACTCAACGGGAAAAAAGAAAGGAATGAAAGAATGGCTGCTGCTGCGGCTGCTGCTGCTGCTATTCTGCTTCTTGTTCCATTTGTTCCCTCCAAATGTTTTGAGATGCAGCAATGACACATGCCAGATATATAAGGCATTATGATTACATGATTGTAATGGTGACCATGTGATTTTCAGTGACTCATATTTCTTGCTCTGGTGTTTCAGCCAAAGAGTACCTTAGGCATAAAGTTGTAGGTGGAGATGGCAAAACTGGTGGTAAGAAAAACAGGTGTTAAATTCAGTGACAAAGCCAATGTGGCTTTGACTGCTAACAGTTGAATAGGAACTTAAAAATATATATTCACTTAGATCAGGGGTCTCAAACTCGCGGCCCGTGAGCCGCGAGATGATATTTTGTGACCCCCACTTGATATCAAAGTTTAGTGATAGTGTGCCAGCGGCGCCCGGGCCGGCCTCTGGGAGCATCACAGGATGAGTGGCCCACCACCACCGCGGTGGAATACTTGATGCGGCCCAGACTCTACTTCCAGCGACCCCCAGCTAAGTTGAGTTTGAGACCCCTGACTTAGATGGATAGCTAGCTTATGGACAACATTTCAGAGTTGGTGATAAGTGGGATTAAAAAAAAACATGTGCACATACAGGCAACAACAAAGGGGTGCAGTACCAAACAAAGGTGGAGAAAGGGAAATGAATTACCCAGGTGCAGTTCATTTCAAATTATTGCCTTCAGTATTTTCTTATACAGAACTAACCTAATTTTTTCTCTCAATACTATGAAGTCAAAACAAACACAGGTCAACTTTCCACCTGTGCAAATTTAATTGTGTGAAAAGCATTTTAAAGCAAGTGGCAAGCATGGGACCCACACTACAGATGAGAAACCTCATGGGGGAGGAGGCCTTCTAAGCCTCCCTGACCTCAGTTGCAGTCTCAACCTGAATCACACCCGAGCCTGGTGTTAAAATTAGAGGTGGGAGTCCCATCCTGAAACAATCAGTACTTCTGTGAATGCCATCTCTTATGGTTGCTCCTTTTGAAACTCCCTCCCACTCCCAGTTAAGAAGCACCTCACCCAAAATGAGGACAAAAATTTGCATTAAAATTGCATATGCTAATGTTCATGGGCAGAGATTGTGAAATGATTATTGCAATTCAAACAGAAAGACAATCTATCTCACTGTTGTGTCAGCGGCTGTGACAAGAAGGCTCAGTCACTTGTCTCCGTGCCAGCTATGGATGGGGAACAGTTCTTTATCTTTGAAGCAGAACTGGAGAGGACAGCCCTTCCTGTAGAAGAAGACTCCCCTTTTTATCTGGGTAGAGGAGCAAGGCTGGTCTACTGATGTTTACAAATGTATCTACCATATATATACTTTTTTGCCCTTCTGCTGACATTCCTGGCCAGTAGTATGAGCAGAATTTGCCCCATCCTGGTGAGTGGATTTCACTCAGCCTTTCTGCTCCTTTTGCAGGCACAGCAACGATTTCTGCCCCCCCCCCATGTTTTTTCTTTTAAAAAGCAACAGACCTAATGAACAGGGTGAGCCTAACCTCCAGGTGATAGCATGCTTGTTTTGCTGCTCCTGCTGAGACACAAATAGCCTGCTGATGAGATGGAGACTGCAGGAATGATTAAGAGTGTTCAGATGCAGAAATGCAACTGCACAGTGAAAGCTTGGGGGGCAGCAAGCGTGAAATGTTGTATGGTGCTCTGCTACTACAGAGAATGTGGTAGTGATGTATAAGGTATGAACGATGTGGCCTGCAGAGTACCAGAAGCACTGCCGCCGCTGCCGCTGCTGCCGAGAAGGAGATGCTCTGCCTGAGCTGAAAACTGCTGAGGATTTGCTCCCCAGGATACCCATTTCTGAGTGTTTCTGTTGGAGGATCTAGTGATACTACCGCTGGCAGACTGACTGACCGACCCCCAGGCAGAGGGGTCCCCTCGCACCTGAAGAAAATTAAGAACTGTCCATACTGTTTTAGGAACAAAAGAAGGGGGGAAAGCATTTCCCCCCTGCAACAAGAGGATGAGTAGGGGGCTGATGAGGAAGCAACCCTGTCTGAAGGTAGGAAGAAGGGATTTCCTCAGATTGCGGCGAAGATTAAAAAAGTATGGGGCTGAGAGAGAAAGGTGATTTTGGATGGCTGTAGTTTTCATAGAGCATGCAGCTAATAATGTTTGGGATCCCTGCTTAAGGGAAATGAGGTGCACACCCTCTTTTTAAATTAGTATCTGATGCCTGTTCTTGGCATGTTGGATCACTTCAAGATGGTTCTGTTCAGTATGATTCAAAGGATAAGGTTTCTCTGTCGCTAGTGAGGGGCTGAAATATGTATGGCAGAAATGCCTTGAACACGAAGGCTTTGCAAGAGGCACCATGCAGCATCTGGTAGCATGTTAGAGCCATTGACTATCATCTGAGGATTTGTATTAACTTTTCAGTTTTTAAAGAGGTGGGGATGGAAGGATGCCATGCAATTCCATAAGGAGTGCACAATTTGAGTTGAAGTTTTGGCTTTTCACTCTCAGCACTATCAAAAGCCTGCTGCTGTCAGCCGAGCTGTATGTGACTGGTGTAAGTTATACGCAAAGGCAGAGATTCCAGGGAAGGAGCTGGAGTCTGACACCATGCATTTATCCACTGCCTGTGCCACAAGGGCTAAAACACAAGGAAAGGTACATTTTATTATGCAAATGTAGAAATGTGAATTCCATGTGTGTGTGGCAGGACGCTTTCCCTCATTCACACTGCGAACCACTTAACTCTTGCATGTCTGACCCAAGCAACTTACTTAAAATTCTGGTCACCCCTCTAGAAATGATACTGATAAATGAATAGAGTTATTAACTTCCTGATTTTAAATTGATGGGCTCCCTCTCCCACAACCTCCCATGCATGCTTGCTTGAGTGTGTGTGTGCTAGCAGGCATTTCTGATCAGTTTTAGCATTTGTACTTAAACAAATATTTTGCTGCCCTTCACACTGCTTCTTGATGTCTCTCCAAATTGCAGATGACTAATCAATTAGGTGAATGGCCAATTAGGTACAAGCTTGTAAGAAAATAATTAGGCAAGGGTATGTGGGATTTGATTAGTGATATAGTACAGTATACACCCAGATATTGAGACTCTTCCTTACTACATATATTGTGCTCTGTAGCTTTGCTAACAAATATCAGAGGGTAACAACTAGGTCTACTTTAAGGATTTCAGGTCATGAATGTCAGAAGTAAAATATATTTTACTCATATCTCTTAAAGCACACACACACACAGAGGAAAGTAACTACCCTCTATTTCCTTGTCTGTTACTAAATCTTGCTGCTTAATATATTCTTTCTGTAATTCTTTTGCTTGGTTTCTGTTTCTATGAATGAATGTTATCTATAGATAGATAGAGATAGGTACAGATGATAGAATACTGCAGCACCAAAGGAAGGAAGGTTACAGTGTTATGTCTGCTGGGGACAGGCATTTTTACTGATCTTGTTAAATAAAGGCATTATTAAATGAATGCACAGTGAATGGTGACTCTTAAGTTGTGCTTCAGAATGAATTTTCCTTTTATTACTACAGAGGTTCTGGCACTGCAGTATTACAATACAGCCATATTAAAAAGGTCCTTGGAGCAAATAACCCTCTGATGTTACATCTTCAATAGTCTTAAGTCATGCTCTAGAAAACAAAAACATTGGATTTAACCAATTTAGGCTAAATTGCTGCTGCCGCTGGCCCCCCCCCCCCCCATTCTTAAGCTTCTTGCGGATTTTCATTGCAGGGATAAATGGAAAGTCTGTACAGTGCAAAAATACTTCAATTCCTGCATATAATTTTGGCAACAGGTAATCTAGTTTTAAAAAACCAAAATGGTAGCATCACCATAAAGTCCTCAACTGTAGATGTTTATCTGAGTGGAAGTGCAGTTTCTATATTCCTTTGGGTGGAAAAGTGGATTTGTGTTTAACATTTCTCTTAACTGAACTGTTTGCTACCATTTTCTTCATTGATGTAAACAGGACTAAATAACAATAAATTCAAAAGGAAGGCCAGGATGAAAATGGAAGGAGATATTCCTGAGGGATTACTGAGCTGGCAGTTTCTCAGATATTAAGGCTTGTTCTGAATTATCCTCTTATTTTTGAATTGTACGTGATTGCATTGAGACATCAAATTCAATTCAGTCAGTGAGGAGGCAGGCAATATGTATGACAGTTGTCTGACACCAAATCCAAGTTTCATTCCTGAGAGGCAAAGGGACAGATTCCAAATACAAAGCTTCTCTGTTCACATGTCAACCCTTAACCCCTTGATAGTTTGATGCTTAAGGCTAGTTCTTTAGCTCCAGACTCACACACACACACACAGAGTTGTATTTCTATACCACCCCATAGGCAAAGCTCTCTGGTGATTCCCATGGATAACATAGAGGATGTGGCTTGTTTGATGCTTTCAGGCTAAGAACAAATACTTATTTCAGTGTATTCTAAACGTGTTACTTCAAATCAGTGCATATCTTGATTTTGGGAGATTGGGGGCAAAGTCCATAATGTGAACAGCAAGAGCCAATGCTCCTTCATATGTGCTCTAGCGAGCTTCATCCGGAAGACTTTAAACTGAGCCAGTGGGGGGTGGGTTCAGGACCCCCAGTAACGTGTCTGCACTGGACAAGTGTGCGGGGAGGATCGGGGCTCTGGGAGCAGGGCTTTAGAGATACTGCAGGGACTGGCAAGACTTCTACAGAGAGGGGCCAGGTACCAGGGAGGATGGGAGGAAGGAGGATGCTGGGCATTCCAAGGAAAGGAAGCGGTGGGAAGGAGTTGAGGTGCATGTACACCAATGCTAGGAGCATGGGTAATAAGCAGGAAGAGCTTGAAGCTCTCCTGGGAATAGGAGGATATGATCTGGTGGGAATCACAGAAACTTGGTGGGATGAAAGGCAAGTCTGGAATGTAAACATAGAAGGGTATCACCTTTTTAGAAAGGACAGAAAGGGAAAGAGAGGTGGGGGTGTGGCTTTATATGTCAGGGAAGGGATAGGATGCAGTGAGGTAGAATGCAGCACAGATGGAGATTCGGTAGAGGCAATCTGGGTGAAACTTAGGGGTTTTGACAGGGAAAGAGACCTGACAGTGGGGGTACGTTATCGCCCTCCAGGTCAACTTGAGACCCTGGATGATGTCCTGACAGGCCAGATTCTAAGGATATCTCGGGGGAGAGACACAGTAATTCTGGGGGATTTCAATCTCCCGGATATTACTTGGGAAACTCACTCGGCGGTGACAGCCAGGTCACGTTGCTTCCTAGAAGCTCTAGAGGGTGGGTTTTTCACACAGAGGGTCCGAGAGGCGACGAGGGGGGGAAACATCCTGGACTTGGTCTTGATCAATAGGGAGGAGCTGATAGATGAAGTACAGATTAGGGGAGCTCTGGATGTGAGTGATCACTCCATCCTTTGCTTTGAGATCAGGGGACTGGGGCCGTGCAGCAGGGCGAGCACTAGAAGCTGGGACTTCAAGCACTAGAAGCTGGGACTTCCAGTAACCTATCCCAGTCTCCTGGGATAGGTTACTGGAAGGTAAGCGAGTTAAGGAGGGGTGGATGGCACTCAAAAGGGAGGTTTTGCAGGCGCAAGCCCTGACGATACCTCTAGTCAGTAAGGTGGGGAGGCGGAGCAGAATGCTGCCATGGATGCAAAAGGAGGTGGTTAGGGGGATTAGACGAAAGAGGAGCCTCCATAGGAAATGGGTACTGGGGGAAATAGACAAAAGGGTATACCGGGAGGAGGAGGCCCGTTGCAGAAGGATTCTTCGCAAGGCTAAGGCTGATTATGAGCTGAGACTTGCCAAGAATATCAAGAGCAACAAAAAGGGCTTCTTTCAGCATGTAAATAGGAAAAGGAAGGGGAGACAAGTGGTGGGACCATTAAATAAGGAGGAAGGTGATCCAGTGACTGACATGAGGGAACAGGCACAGATGCTAAATGACTATTTTGCCTCTGTGTTCTCCCCAAAGCAGGACGGGGGATATCCGTATAGGAGATTGGATGAGGCTGGGGACTTAGGGGCAGAGATTAGAGTCACCCCCCTTGAAGTCGAGGGGCTCCTCAGGGCATTGGACATTACAAAGGTGCCAGGCCCTGACGGGTTACACCCAAGAGTACTTAGAGAGTTGGCAGGGGTTCTCTCACGTCCGCTGGCCTCCATTTTTGAGGCCTCGTGGAGAACGGGTGAAGTTCCAGAGGACTGGAGGGTGGCATTGGTGGTCCCAATTTTCAAAAAAGGTAGTAGGAAGGACATGGGGAATTATAGACCGGTTAGCCTTATGTCCATTGTAGGAAAAACAATGGAAAGGCTCATAATAGAGAGAGATCTAGTGATGCTAGATAGGGAAGGGAGGCTGACAGCCACACAACATGGCTTCCGCAAAAACAGGTCCTGCCAGACAAACCTTGTGGAATTCTATGACAAGGTTTCAAGATGGCTAGATGGAGGGGATGCAGTGGATGTGGTATAGCTGGATTTCAGCAAGGCCTTTGACAAAGTGCCCCATGATATCCTGGTGGAGAAACTGAGGAGTTTTGGGATACACCAAAGCACTGTCCGGTGGATTAGGGCATGGTTGACTGACCGAAAGCAGAAGGTAACCATTAGCGGGGAATCGTCGGGATGGCAGCCAGTGACAAGTGGGGTCCCCCAGGGCTCTGTCCTGGGGCCGATCCTGTTTAATCTTTTCATTAACGACATGGAAGAAGGGGTGAACAGTCTGCTGATCAAATTCGCAGTCGACACTAAAACTGGAGCAGTGGCCACAACTGAGGAGCAGATACACCAGATCCAAAAGGATCTGGACAGACTATGGAAGTGGGCAGGAGACAACAGGATGGCGTTCAATGTGGATAAGTGCAAGGTCTTGCACTTGGGGCATAAGAATAGCTGTCATAAGTACAGGTTAGGACACAAGTGGCTGGAGAGCAGCACTTGTGAAAGAGACCTTGGGGTACTGGTTGACCGCAGGCTAAACATGAGTCAGCAGTGTGATGCGGTGGTCAAGAGGGCGAATGCCACCCTTGGTTGCATAGCCAGAAGTGTGGCTTCTAGATCAAGAGAGGTATTACTACCACTCTACACGACTCTGGTGCGCCCGCAACTGGAGTATTGTGTTCAGTTTTGGGCCCCTCATTACAGAAAGGATATAGCCAGGTTGGAGTCAGTGCAGCGTAGGGCCACAAGGATGGTGGCTGGTTTGCAGGGGATGCCGTATGAGGCAAGACTGAGGGAATTGGGTCTCTTCAGCTTGGAGAAGAGGAGACTCAGAGGGGATATGTTGGAGACATACAGGTATGTGAGGGGGTGTCACATGGAGATGGGGAGAGGCCTGTTCTCCCCTGTAGAGGAAGGCAGGATGTGCTCCAACGGAGCAAAGCTCAGGGAGCCAAGGTTCAATTTGGATGCCAGGAAGCACTTCCTGACAGTTAGGACCCTGAGGGCGTGGAATGGGCTTCCACGGGAGGTCGTTGAGGCCCCATCGGTGAGGGTGTTCAAAGACAGGCTGGACATGCACATGGTGGGCATGTCATGAGTGGAGCCGGCTGGTGCCGGAGGTCAGACTAGATGGCCCGGGAGACCCCTTCTGACTAGCTCTGTTTCTATGTTTCTATGTTTCTATGTGTAGATTTTGGACACAATTAATGTATATGGCCAAAGATTGACTTTCCAAATGTTTAATCAGTGGTGCTAGTTAGGTTGATCTAACTTGTGTGAGAGCCCCGTTGGAGCCTATAGGTCACCATCAGGTCCATTTCTGAAACTCCGGGGGCCACTGGCAACCAGAGCAGATAGTACTGGGCTACATGAAAAACTAGCGGATCTGGAATAAGATGGCTTCCTGTGTTCTTAGCTAGCATGGAGTACATTTTTTCACATGAATGCATGGCAGACAAACAGATGACATTCTTAAGAAATTGTCCTTCAGCTTCATGAAAGTTCCCATGGATAAATTATGGCTGCTGTTAATGCTCACTATGAGGAGCAGGAACTGATTTTTTTCTTCTGAGAATGAACCAAAGGCAAAGTCAGGCATGAGAGAGTAGATCTCTAGATCTGAAATGGGGAAAGGTCAGTGGAGGGTTCAGTGGTGTGCTTGAAATCACCCACAAGTCATGTGGAATGGTGTCAGTACTTTGAGCACTAGGCCACTTAGGCAATGTCCAGGGCTATCTAGCTAGACTCACACTTGGGAGGCAGGGAAGGAGGGAAGTAAGGGCCATACTACTGTGGTAGAACACACGTTTTGCCAAGGAGACCTAAGCCTGCCTGCTTCCGGAATATTATCTCAGTGTAAGACTGAATTTGGTCCATTATCAATGTGACAGCCTTTCAAATATCTGAAGATTTGAATATCATGGCTTAATGAACTCTTCAGGTTTAACATATCTAACTCCTTTACACTTTGCTCCTTCCCCATCTGTGTCAACGTCCTCTGGATATGTTCCAGTTTTTCAATATCTGTATTAAACTGTGATGCTGAGACTTGAGCACAGCACTCCAGGTGAGATCTGACCAAGAGGGAAGTACCATCACTTCTAATAATCTGGACATTGTACTTGTGTGTTGTTGAAGCCTAGTATTCCATTAGCCCTTTTAGCTGTCACATTACACTACAGACTTGGTTTTAGTTGCCGGGATACTGTTCATATTACCTTTCCATTAAGAATAACACTCAGTGTGTCTTAAAATCAGTAATAAATAATGGCAAATACTAGAATATAATAAAAAACCATTAAAACACAATTGTAACAGAATAAGAATAGCATCCAGCTCAAGAGACGCATTTGGACACTAATGGCCCACTTAAATAAAGTGGCCTTTGCCTGCCGGTGGAGGGACAATATTGAGGGGGTGAACTTAGCCCCCTCGGTAGGGGATTATAGAGGCAGGGAATGGTCACTTAGAAAGCCCTCTTTCTTGCTGCCACCAAACACCTCTGAAGGTGCTGGCCTCAAACAAAGGACCTTTGCCAGATACCCTAGGAACTAGGCAGGCTTATCTGAGAAAGACAACCCGATTAATAGATCCTTTTCTCATTTACTGCTGGCAAACCAGTCTTCACACATCTTTGTGAAACTTCTTTTGCCTTCTTCAGTGCATAACATTAATATCCGTTGCAATTATTTTTGTGAATTTTGGTCTAGTCCTCCATCCTGCCTAGACACTCTGGAATTCTGTATCTGGATTGTATCCCATTAGTCCTAGTTAGAGTAAATGAATGGGATTTAGCTAGACTAACACTGAATACAACGCTTTTGGCAGGTTCACATGGTATGAGAATCTATGGTGAAATCTTACATTATGGGTCTGTTGTGTCAACCAGACCTAATTCTGGAGTTCCTGCACAGTAGGATTAGCTTTCTTTATATCATAGACAGAATCAATGGTTTCCATGCTTCAGCACTGCTTTCCTGGGTGCCTTGACCCAGGATTGCCATTTTATCATTATTAATATTAATGCACCATATGGTCTGCTGGACAGAGTGGCCACAGAAACGACCACTTTTATCTCTTGACCTCTACTTCTGCCCACCTCCTAGGAACATACATGCCATTGCTCACTTTAGTCCATTGGCTGAGCAATGTATCTTTACTTTTGGAAACAGGGAGAGACAGTGAAATTATGTGGAAGGAGAAGAGGAGAGCCATGGCAAAACTGATTATTTTCATTTAATAAAAACCCCAGTGGGAATTGCCACAAACATGCAGGCATTCTCTGGAGGGGGAAAGGGGAACTTACCTCAGAACTGCAGTAGACCAATCAGGATGCTGCTGCAGGGAATTCTGGGATGCATGGTGAAGCCAGGAGGATGAATGGGGATGCAGAAGCCAAGCTGCCTGGACAACCATGTGATTTTCTTTGGACCAAAATTTGTGTATCATGAAAACTGCTTGCTGTGTTCTGTGAACCCTCAACAGTTTCATGCCATCTGCAAATTTGATGGGCATCCCTTTGTTCCTAGTCATTTATAAGCTGTGTATTTTAGGAATGCTTAATGTGTTTACTACCATGGGGGAAGATCAAGACCATAGTCTTATAATATCACAAGAATTTAAGATGGCTGCTTGCTTTCAATGAAAAAAAAAAGTGTGCATTGTGGGGGAAGTAATGTAATTGTCCCAACTATGCATTGGCTCATTTGGATTTTGGTTAATATTTTTTTTAGGTAGGATGTGTTTTGTTTTTCCTTTATATCATGGAGAAAAAAATTAGATGATTTGTTATGGTCAAAACTAGGTTTAATGTTTCATGTGAGAGACTGAATTAAGGATTGAATTAATGCTCTGCTTTCTTTCAAAGCAGATTACTTTGATCAGTGTGCATTTTACCCTGAGGGTCTATGACTGACTTGACACTTACAAGGAATGCACCGCACGGTGTGCTGGGCTGTTCTTATTCCACATTACTTATCTAAAAGGAAATCCAGTCACTTGTACTCTTTGGCATATGTTATCTTCCCTTTATTCTTAAGCATTATATAGGTAGGCTCTTTTTAAATTACTCTTCTGGGGCATTTACATTACTACAGTGCCTACCTGGATCCAAGTGCCGTTAGAAGGCAGAGAATATAGCAAAGTCTATAGGCGAGAGGACCTTTGTCCATGGCCACAACCAGCTGAAGTGGCCCTGGACCCAGGGTCTATGTCTAGTTCATTGTGGCTGTGAAACTGAACCTGAATCCTACGAGTTAATTTAGCTCCAGCTTCAATCAGGTTTGTCATGTGAATGCAAGTCCTACACCAGGAATGTTTAGCCTCAGGCTTGTTGGTGCTCCAGTGCATTTCTTCAGGGCTCCCCAAATAATCCCACTTATTCTTCTGGTCCCTTCCTCTTTCCATGGTTTGGAGGGTTCCCATCATTTGTGTGATTCACCCATTCCCTGCCTTCTAAAAGGTCAAAATGACTCTCCTACTGGTTATTTCCTGGCAGTAAGAGTTTTTGCTAAAATATGCCTGCAGGTTTAAAAAAAAAATTGATCCTACCCCCTTTATCTTTGACCCTTCTCCCCGCTGAAATGTAAGGCCTGACAGCACCTCTGCAATGCCACTCCTCAATATTTTCTTGCATGTGGACCTTATCATGTCAGAGGGCTTATGGGCAATTCAAGTCTTACCTATGGTGGAATGGCAGGAAATGAGAATCGATATGTAGAGCCAGCCTCTTCACATACTCCTCTTCAGATGACCTGCAAGGAGCACATGGAAGTTAATCTTGGGTACTTGGCTGCAGGGCCAGCCCAAGTCATTTTGCAGCCGCAGGTGAAGAATAAGATGACCCCCTCCCATGCCATGGACACAAGCCTTTCTTTAAAGCATCTTTCTTCAACACTAAAGGATGGGACAGCATGCTCTGTTGCACCTGAAGTGGCGAGGCTACACAATATATTTTCCCCTCAATATCTTGCAGCTGTACTTGCTGCTTGAGGCACCACTTCGCCTTATTGTAGGGCCAGCCCTGCTGGACTGGTCTTGGTGAGACCTTTGTGGATGGTGACACAGGCGTAAACTATCAGAGACTGTATGCCTCTGAATGCCATGGAACAAAAATGGAAAGGTGCTGTTATCTTCACTCTCAGAGGCATCTGGTTGGTCACTGTGGAAAGCAGGATGCTGGAACAGACCTTTGGTTTGATCCTGCAGAGCTCTTCTTATGAGCTGATAGCATGAGTTTCATCTGTTTTTCTTGAGCCCCAACCATGTACATAGCTAGCTAGTTACCAGATAGACAGACTGAGGGAGTAATCTTAAAACTATTGAACAAAGTGGCTCAAAGGAGATTCTAGGCCAGAGTTTTAAATATTCATGATCTATGTGCAGGGACAATAGAAGAATTTTTTGAATGCACATAATTGGTGTGCAGGAATAATAGTTCTGGTATGGAGCAACAAACAACAAACACAGTGACATGTGGAGTGATGACATTTGGACTATGGTATTTTTGCCCATTGGCTGAGATATAAATGTGTGCTGGAGGAATATCTTGACAAGCAAAGGTTGTTTCAAACTGGGAGAAGATGCTGTGCTTAAGCATGAGAGATGAGCTGTGCATTATCTTACCTGACTCAAATTCTCCCCCTGCTGCTGATTTGATGACCAGCATTAATGTTTCTCTTACCACCGTGGAGGGATTGCTTGATCCCAGTAAATAGTTATGCTCGCTGTGTGCTGTTTATTTATCTGGGTATCTGATCTTGTTCCCTCATTAGATAGTTGCAGAATGGCACCACAGTTTAATGTGCATCTTAAAAACAGTCAATGTGATGCAGGGATGGAGAGAGTATTCACTTATGCATACAAAAACTATTGAAGCCAGACAGATCTCAGGAGTTGATACCTGAAGTTTGGCATGTGGAACAGCCTTCTGAAATCTCCAGATGTTTTGAAGTACATTTCCCAGCATAACTGATCATTGTTCATGCTGGCCAGCACTGGGGGTAGTTCAAACAACTGGAGGGCACCAGGCTGGGGAAGGCTGATAGCAAGAACAGCTAACACCTTAATCCTGACTGATTTACCTGATTTCAGTAGAACCAAGTATCATTGTATAAGATAATAGGATTGCTTCCCAGGAGGGAAATCATTAGTGTATAACTCCTTTCTGATCATTTAAGAGTTTCTCTTAATAGGTAGTAGTGGACTGTGGTATATTTGTACATGAACTATAGAAACATGAACTAGGTCACTGAGCCATCAAAGAATTCCTGTGCAGGCAGGATCCACTGGGAAGACTTACTGCAATCAACAAGGATGTTGAGTCTTGAAATGGGGAGGGGCTCAAAAAAAGCAATTAATCTGTTCAGGCTCCTGAGTCCCTTTTTAATCAAGGCTTTTATTTATAACCTGCTCTTCTTCCTGTCATTGACCAAGACAGTTCTCTCAATGACAACCATCCTCTTGGCTATTTGTTGCACAGTATGCCCAGTTGCGTCAATTTCTGGGAACATGGAGAGGACATTGATGTTGCTCTCATGTCCTGCCTGAAGGGCTCCATGCACAGCAGGTGGGATACTGTGAACAGAATGTTGGACTAGATGCCCACTTGGTCTGATCCAGCAGGGCTCAGATCTTAGGAGTTTGAATACCACCACCATTTTCTGTATGTCATATTTACTGACAAGAAGAAAGAGCTATGAAGGCTGTTCCCAGTGATCCTGCCCTCAGCTTAAGGGCCAGAAACTGCCCTATGTATGCATTTGATGCTGAGAAGTATGGCATTGCCCAATCTATCAATGTCAGTGGACACTGTTGTGAAAAAAAAATTACCATGTTTTCCTACATCAGTGAATACTGCTTTCAGACTCACAGAAGCTTCCAAACATTAATCCTGAGGGCAGGGCTTCTTTGAACCTTTTTTCTGAAGCTTTTTCACCTCACCTTGATGGTGGGGAGACATTTGGGCTAGGGATGTCCTTAAAGGAATGATGTAAGTACAGTTCAAATCAGGTCATATTCATGTACAGATCTGTCTGTTGGAGCTCACAAATCAATAGCTGCTATCAGCAGGTTGCATCTATACATGGCCAACTTAATTCCCATTGATTTCAAGTGGTATGCTCCAAGTATGACTATGTCTGGATCTGGATCCAACCTATGAGATCTTTCCATACACTGTTTCTTTCATTGCAACAGAGATTACATGCCAAAATTCCCAGATGAACGGTGCTCTGAATCTTTAAAGTAGTATTTACAGTTCTGTAAGCATATGATGATGACGGGGCAGGATGGGGATACCCAGTCACACATACAGTCACAAACAAATCCCGTTATGAGAGACAGTTTGTGGTAACTGATCCAGTGCAAGGATGATTCAGAGTTTTGTTGCTGAGGCAGGATGTAGAAGCTAGCCTGAAAAGTAGTGGCTGAGGTCAAGGAGTTGTGGTAAGGAACCAGAGCAGGAAGCTGGCAGGGATATTATAATGTCGTGGCTCTCTTGTACAGAGAGTGTTGTACCCAGTGGTTGATGGGATCCTCCAGAGTACTTTTGGGGGGAGTGTGGGAGCAAACAGGAAGATGCCCCACTGCCCAACCTGAAATCAGTCTGTACAGCATTAGTTATAGTTCAGAGAATGAAATCCATGTTGCAGAGCAAGGCTGAACAGAGATGCCAAAGGTTTTTAAAAACAAAATATATTCTAATTTTAATTAGAGTACATTGTACTTTAGATTGTTCACTTGACCTTGTTGGTTTTAAGGAAGGCTCTCAATGCTTTCCATTACAGGCCAGTTTACTCACAGATAATAAGGGCTTTGCCCACTTCTGATCCTAGACAAAATGAAAGTGAGTGTTCCTCCTGTGTGGAATGAGGTGAGCGGCTAATTTGTCTGAGCCATAATGATGCTGATTGTATCATTACATTCTCATTTCTAAGTGAAAAGCAACATGTTCTGAGTTTCAACATGTGTCTTGCCCACTGGATTTATCTTGAAAATGTCATTTTAATTGTTAACATTATTTATTGATTTTATATCTTTGGCCAGGACGTCTCCAATTATATTGTTTCATATGGTTAATATCTATTTATTTATTGTTGTGAGCTGCCCCGAGGCTTCTGCGAATGGGGCAGCATAGAAGCTTGCTAAATAAATAAATAAAATAAATAAAACTAACCACATACCAGACTATTTGGTTTGCGGTGTGAACACTGGCTTTAAAAGGAAAGAGTAAAGATGGATTATACTTTAGTTGGGTGCAATAAAATGGGAATTTAGTACTAATGTAGTGTAGGCAGAAACATCCTTAATTTTGTATCGGGTACACACACACTCTTCTGATACATTCAGTTATTGCAACAGCTCAAGAAAAAACAAAGATCAAATGACCTAGGTGTGTAATTGCATTTATACAGGCTAGTAAAGGAGAAAATAAACATGTCCTTACAAATGTTATTTTGGAGTCTAGTGTTTTAAGAGTTGCTGAAGAACAGCCATATACATACAGTAGTTTAAAGTGATTTGGAGACACAATCTAATGCATGTTTTGAGAGAAAAATGTCCTATAACTCCCAACATAGCTGGCTGGGAATTATAGGACATTTTTCTGTCTAAACATGCATAAGCTTGTGGCCAAAGTTGTTTCCTTTCACAATGGACATTCTGTTCACCCATGTCTGTTCTTGAACACCTAAGCACATAAAGTCCAGTGTAATGGCATGCTTAAGGGGAGGTTAGGGCAATGGTTGTGGCTCCCAGACAATGACTAGGTTTGGTTGGAGTCCCAGCTCCAGCACTGGAAGCTGGGACTTGGCACCCTCAGTGCCCTCCCCAACATGCACAGCAGTGCAGAAAGAACTGTGCCAGCCGCTTCTCTGAGGCCTCAGAAATGATGTCAGTGAAGGAGCCTGGTGAGTGTTTCACAGGGAAGGTGAAAGGAGGAAACTGTTCCCGCCAAGATACATGATGACTCCAGATGCCTCAGCCTCTTTTCATCCTACTCTGAAGCCCTGTAGCCAAAATCAGGTGTCTTGGAGCTTTGCAGGTGGGAGGACCATGGAAAAGACCTTTACCTTTATGCATCTTTCACCCTTCACAGGATGCCCATAATTTTCCAAGTTCATTAGTTAATGGGCATCCCAGTCGGACTGTGCCCTAAAATAATAGAATTCAGAGGAACAATAGATTATGTATACATTTGTTTATTAGAAACACAGACATATAGAAACAGAGCCAGTCAGGAGGGGACTCCCAGGCCATCTAGTCTGACCCAGGGCTCCAGTCGGCTCCACTCATGACAAGCGTATTGTATTTATATGCTGCTCCATACATAGCCCAATGGGCTCTCTGGGAGGTTTACAACAGGAAAGGGAACAATAAAATAATAGTTAAAAGCTTAAAAGCCAATTGAAATGATACCAGAACTAACAATCAGCGGTTCTCAGCACACAGTAATATAAATTAAAGAATGTCAAAACCAATGACTACTAAAATACCTGACTGAATAAAAACATCTTTACCTGGTGCTGAAAAGCCAGCAGCAACAGTGCCAGGTGCACTTCCTCGGGAAGGGTGTTCTAAAAATGAGGTGGGATTGCCGAGAAGGCCCTTCTCCTTGCCATTTTCCCACTCACTTCACTGCGGGACAGTTCATGGAGAAGGAGCGCCATCGATGATCTTAGTGATATTTTGTCTGGCTATGTGATATTCCCCAAACACTGCTGTTTTTATGATATTCCTGCTTTATTATAGGTTGGATTCAGACAAAGTTAGTCCAGTAAAAAGCAGTAGGGCTTAGTGCTGTCATATGACATTGAAATTAAAATTAGACTAAATCTGGTTGGTATTCAAATGAAATCTAAAATTGCCTTGTTTTTGTAGAGCTTTTAAGTTGCCTTGTGATTAGTAGAGGATGGAAAGATGGCATATACATATTTTGAATTGAAATATATGCAAAACTGAATTAACTTTGCAAATCACTGCCAGCCTAGAATATGTGCTATGGAAAATACTTTGAACTTTGGAAAAATGCATTTAATTAAGAGCAACTGAATGAAGCACAAATCTGAAACCCGAAGTAAAAACAAAATTTCAGCAAGCACAAGTACAAGTTGTTTTGAAGGCTTTTAGTCAGTTAACATAGTGTTTTGCACAAGGTTTCTTTTCTGGAATTTCACTTTTTCATATGTGTTTCTGATACACTCTGTATTTTAGCATCAATATCATAATTAATGTTGCATTTGTGAGTTAAAATATTTACTTGGGACGGACCCACCACAGATGGAATGGATCCATCAGTCAGCCTGGTAAGTGCAAGAGGAGTCCTTTTGAGGTGTTGTCCTCTCCAAGGAGCTATACAATGAGGAACCTGCTGTTTGTTTGCATTTATTTATTTATTTAAAGTTTTTATATCCCACCCTTCACAATGTCTCAGAGCGGCGATGCAATAAATAAATAGGATACAATAAATCAATAAAATCTAATCTTAAAACACTAAATGTATTAATATTTAAAATAATGGGAAAATAAAAGGTTTTGGCCTGGTGCCAAAATCAAAAAAGCATTGGTGCCAGGCACACCTCTCTGAGCAGCCTATTCCACTGTCGGGACACCACCACAGGGAAGACCTTTCCCCACGTAGCCCCTCTTCGGATCTTCTTCAAAGAGGGCTCCCAACAAAGGACTTCCAATCCAGATCTTAGGGGGCAGTAGGGTATATACAGAAGAAAGCACTCCTCCAAATATCCAGGTCCTAAGGCATTTAGGACTTTATGAGTCATCACTCGCACCTTAAATTGGGCCCAGACTTCAAATGGAAGCCAGTGCAGATGGTACAGGACCAGCATTATGTGTGTGTATCTGCTGGTCCCTGCTAGCAACCTGGCTGCTCTATTCTGAACCGACTGAACTAGCTGGACCATCTTCAAGGCAGCCCTGCGCAGAGTGCATTACAATAGCCAAGTTGGGAAGAAATACTTTTTGTACATTCTGAAATAACTGAAATAGGAATGTATGGATTTGTTAATTCCTTCATCCCTCTTTTGCGTAATTACAGGCACCTTTTTCTGTAATCCACTCACTGATGGAATTGGATTTTTGTAAGAGAATGCTATTTGGTTTGTGCTTACTCATACTCTTGAAGGTAGATGCACTAATCCACACGAACTAATGCACATTACTGCTATTGTGCAGTGGGTAATGCAAATTCGTGCAAAACTTCCTAAAAGTGAAAACAATGAAAACATGTTCAAATACTTACAAAATTTGTATTTTCACACCTTGCTTTGTGAGAGAAAATGTACATTTTTCATCAGACATTTTTTCTTTCTTCATGTGTTTGTACAGTTCCCAGATTTTTTTTAACACAATGTATGTCCATTTTATCATAGGAGTCAGAAAAAGCCAGTGCAGTACAGAATTCCTCAGTTGGAGTCATAGAAATGTAAAATAAATTGAAAATGCTCTGGATTTCTCTGACATCCCTAGCTTGAAGTATGAGAGCAGCCAGAGTGTTGTAAGACTTTCTGCCTCCTACATGATATAATATATTTATAAATGGAGGAATGTATAAGTCCTGTTTCTCTTAAGACTGTTTCTTTGCAATTTATCTGTCTTTTGGTTACTAACTATCAGTTTTTGCTTAATTTATTTGTAGATGGCAGCTACAAGTAAATTATCAGAACATCTTAGGCTTTCAACTTTACAGGTAGCATTTTTTAGTTTAAATAAAAAATACCTTATAAAAAGAGGCATAACATAATTAGGAGAGTTAATGGGGCTAACTTCCAAGTAGACATGCACAGGATTATTCTGTGTATAGAAAGAAAGAGTCCTACAACTCACAGTATGCCCCAGTTCACTGGGACACATGGAAAGTTGCAGAACTGTTTTGCACTGAAACATGGATGAGATTACACACACCTCCAGTGACCTTCAGACTTAAATCATCTTTTAGTCTAGCCATTACAATTTCCAAAAAGTTTGTGCATAAGCAATATCTGCCCACATACAGAAGATATAGACCCTTCAAGTAGATTTGAACATTCAGGTCATGTATGAAAATTCACATTAACAGCTGGATGTTGACCAAGGTAATGCCAAAGAAACATTACTGGCAGCTCACCCAGTGGAATAAATCAAGCAGAAGGCTGATTAGTTGTAGCAGAAGTCAGAGGGCATCTACACAGAATTTTGCGAAACTGCAGTAGAGATTGTGATGAGTCTAATTCATGTTAGTCACGAGGCTAAAGGATGGCTAATTTAGCATTGGTAAGCAGCTTAAAAATAGAATAAAATAATATAATCAACTCCATTTTTCCCAGCCAGCCAACCAGGCTCACACTTTTTTAAAACACAAAATTACCTTGCTTTCCCCTTCTTTCTGCCAAGTTAATTGCTGCTTGTTCATCTTTAAATGCTCTTGGGGAATTTCCTAATTTCTGGTGAAACTCCCCAAGGGATGTCAAGTAACAGTTTTAGCCTTCATGGTTATTGGAATTAACCTCTGTTAGCATGGGAAATGGAAACCTTGCTAACATGAACTCTCCTTCTTGGCCTTTTCTAGTCCTGACTCTATATGGCTAAGGAGCCCAGTACTTCAAGCAACAACTCTTCCTATATGAACCTAACTTGTTCCTCAGCTCTCCTTCAGAGCTCTGTGTGACTCTTTTGAGAGAACCTGGATCAGGGGGAGCACTTTTCTTGAGGGCCCTGTATTTATGTAACACCCTCCAAAGGACACTTGCCTGGCACCAATACTGTCATCAATCTGGTCCCAAGCAAAGACATGCTCATTTTTGAAGGCATCTAGCCATCACTTGTGGACCAATTGTTGTGAGCTACTTTTGTAGTGTTTATTCTTGTGTGTGTGCATTTTGTATTGTGGATAAACATGTTTCTTATGACAACATGATTATGCTTTTTTATGGTTATTTTCATTTGTTTTATTGTGCTGACTATGGTTTATATTGATTTTGTGGTATTTTGTGGATTTCCATGGGTACGTAAATCACTTTGAGACTGCTTTTGTGATTGGATATGACACATAGATGTAATAAATATAACAACAATTAAATAATAATAAATAATGACAACACCATCCTAGAATAGATGGGTTAGATCACATCACTCTAAGTGCATATATTTCTTTTGCTCAATCCAGGTAGATTTAAGAGTTTCTATTTTTAGAAAAATTAGGTAGACTGTGAAAGTAAGCCCCACTGGATTCAATGGGCCTTTCTCTAGGAATATGGGTGCATGATTATAGCCTACAACATTATTTTATTTATTTATTTATTTATTTATTTAAATATTTATATGCCGCCCCTTGCAACAGCCTCGGGGCGGCTCACAATACTAAAAACACATACCATACACAATATTAAAACACATACAATATTAAAAACTGGCCCATCTCCAGGTTAAATATAAAAATATACAACATAATAAATAAACCAATAAATTAATCTTAAAATAACATTAACATTTAAAATACCGTTTAAATAAAAAGGTCTTCGCCTGGCGCCGAAAAGCAAATAACGACGGCGCCAGGCGAGCCTCTCTGGGGAGCGTATTCCACAGATGGGGCGCCACCGCAGAGAAAGCCCTCCTCCGGGTACTCACCCTCCTAATATCTCGCACGGAGGGTTCCCGGAGGAGAGCCTCTGCTGCTGATCGTAAGGGGCGTGAGGGCATATATGGTCGCAGGCGCTCCTTTAGGTAACCAGGATCCAAGCCGTTTAGGGCCTTATAGGTAAGAACCAACACCTTGAATTGGGCCCGGACTTCAATGGGGAGCCAGTGGAGCTGACGGAGAACTGGGGTGATGTGAGAACCATGCCCAGTCCCCGTCAGTACCCTGGCAGCTCTATTTTGCACCAATTGAAGTATCCGGACCGTCTTCAAGGGAAGCCCCACGTAGAGCGCGTTACAATAATCCAACCGGGAAGTCACCAACGCATGTGTCACTGTCGCCAGGCAATCGAGCTCCAGGAAGGGACGCAGCTGATGTATCAGCCGAAGCTGTTGGAAAGCGCTCCTCGCCACTGCTGACAGTTGAGCAGTCAAGGTCAGCTCCAGGTCGAGGAGCACTCCCAAGCTGCGGACCCTGTCTTTCGGAGGGAGTGCAACCCCATTCAAGACTAGGGTCAGGTCCCCTACACTGTAGCCCAACCCACCTACCAACATGACCTCCGTCTTGTCTGGATTGAGCTTCAGTTTGTTGGCCTTCATCCAGCCCATTACCTCAGCCAGGCACTGGTTCAGCACAGCCACCGCCTCACCTGGATCGGTGGAAAACGAGAGGTAGAGCTGGGTATCATCAGCGTACTGATGATTCCGCAGCCCACACCTCCTGATGACCTCCCCCAGCGGTTTCATGTAGATATTAAAAAGCAAGGGGGACAAAATGGAACCCTGCGGAACCCCATGGCATAGCTGCCATGGCGCAGAGCCATAGTCCCCCAGCACCACCTTCTGGTATCGGCCATTGAGATAGGAGTGGAACCACTGCAAAGCAGTGCCTCCAACCCCCAATCCCGCCAGCCTCTCCAGAAGGATACCATGGTCGATGGTATCGAAAGCCGCTGAGATGTCAAGGAGGACTAACAGGGACGCACTCCCCCTGTCCCTCTCCCTGCATAGGTCATCATACAGGGCGACCAAGGCGGATTCAGTGCCAAAGCCGGGTCTGAAGCCGGACTGAAATGGGTCCAGATAATCAGTTTCCTCCAAGAGTGCCTGGAGTTGTCCCGCCACCACCTGCTCCAGCACCTTACCCAGAAACGGGATGTTGGCCACCGGTCTATAATTGGTGACCACCTCTGGATCCAGGGAAGCCTTCTTTAGGACTGGCCGGACTACCACCTCCTTTAAGGGGGCCGGCACCTGGCCATCTCTCAAAGAGGCGTTGACCACCTCCAAGATCCAAGGCTCAATCCCGTCCTTGGCGCTCTTTAATAGCCAAGATGGGCACGGGTCCAGTAAACAGGTGGTTGAGCGTACCGATCCAAGCACCTTGTCCACATCATCGGGCCACAAAAACTGAAATTCATCCAATAACGAGGAACAAGCAGGCATGGTTGGTCCCTCCCCAAAAGAATCTGTATCAAGAGTGGAGTCTAGCTCGTGACGAATCAGAGCAACTTTCTCCTGGAAATGCGTGGCGAACTTGTCACAGCGGGCTTTCGAGGGTGGCACCAGATCTTTATCGGGGCCAGGTTTTGTCAGCCCCTGCACCACCCGAAAAATCTCCGCCGGACGGCATTGCGAGGAGGCAATGGACGCGGAGAAGAATCGCTTCTTCGCCGCCCTCACCGCCACAGCATAGGCTCGATAGTGTGCTCTAAGATGTGTTTGGTCGGACTCATCACGTGATTTCCTCCACCTGCGCTCTAGCCGTCTCCCAACCCGCTTCATCGCCCGTAATTCCGATGTATACCAGGGAGACGAACGGGCTCTGCCAGGTTGGAGAGGGCGCTTAGGAGCGATCGTGTCGATGGCCCTGGTCATCTCCCCATTCCATGTTTCGACCAGGGCCTCCACAGGAGCGCCAGCCTTGTCAGCCGGAAAATCCCCCAGAGCCCTCAGGAATCCATCCGGATCCATCCGACTCCGGGGGCGGACCATCACAATCTGGTCCTCACCCTTACAGAGGGAGAGGCCGCTCTCGAGCTCAAACCTCACGAGGAAATGATCTGACCATGACAAGGGTGTCAAGCATAAATTCTTCACCCTCAGATCACCCTCTTCCTCCCCCGTCGAGAAAACCAGGTCCAAAGTGTGTCCACGCTCATGGGTCGGGCCAATGACATGTTGAGACAGCCCCATGGCCGTCATGGCAGCCATGAAGTCCTGAGCCGCCCCGGAAAGGTCAGTCTCGGCATGGAGATTGAAGTCCCCCAGGACCAACATCCTGGGGGTCCTCAACACCAAATCCGAGACGACCTCCGTCAGCTCAGGCAGGGAGTCTGTTGGGCAGAAGGGTGCTCGGTATACCAACAGAATCCCCAATCTGTCTCGGTCGCCCAACACCAAGTGGAGACACTCCAGCCCCGGTCTCGAAGGGACAGGAAGCCCCATGAGGGAAAAAGTAGCCTGATAAACTAAAGCGACCCCCCCTCCCCTCCAGGCGCGGTTGGTGCTGCACTAGGTACCCGGGGGGGCAGAGCTCCGAGAGGGAGACATCTCCCCCCTCCCCCGCCCAGGTCTCGGTGATACAGGCCAGGTCAGCCCTCTCATCGACTATCAAGTCGCAGATGGTATTCGCCTTATTATGGACCGACCTGGCATTGAGTAGCAGCACCGTTAGGCCTGTGGGGCAGCTGACAAGACTCCCTGGCACCCACCGGTTGGGGGAGTAACCAGAAGGAGGGACAGATGTTAACCATCTGTCCCGCTTTCTCCTAGGCGGGAACGTTAAACCCCCATTGCGGCCATACCGACCATTGCCCATCACCACCCCGATGGGCATTAACGCTCCCTATCCCAGTAGTGCTATGGGATGAAGGAAGGTTGTTTCAAATTACATTTAGAAATGTATTATTTCATTTCATGTTTTGAATTCTAAAGGATACAGCTTCTCAGTGATAAATTTGTTTTTATTAACTGTATTATTGTGCTTATGGACTTGACCCTTTGGACTTACCCACCTTCTTAATTGATCTATCTTTATGCATACTCCTGGCAAACACAATTTTTGTTGTATGTGAAAAGAAAGCACCCACAAATGCTTACAATTGGACTGGTGGTAGTAGTAATTCACCACTGCTTTGTGATTCTACCAGGGAAATAGCTAAACATACAAGGTTAGGATGTTGGCAAAAACGTGGTTGCTTACTGGAGAGAACACAGACCAGCTTGCAGCATCCCAGCTACTGGCACGATATGTAAGAAATAAAAGTTAAGATGCTTTGGGCACTGCCAATAATAATAAAATAAAAAAGCTCATGAGTTTTCTTAAACTGTGGTTGACTGATAGGCATAATCACTTAGGAAATGGAGGCCATGTTGTTCTGTTCCAAGCCATCACTTTCTGTTTTTCCAGCTGGTTAGCCACTCCATCAAGGGTACCAATGAAATCAATTAGGCTGGTGCCACACTTTAATATTTCATGAGGTTTTTGCTGTATTCCAGAATAAACTTGTGTACATTGGCAATTTGTGTCCATTACTGTATTGGGCTGACTAGGTTTATGGTTGCTCTTTGTGTTTGGCAGCCTTCTCCAGCCTGGATGGGTTAAGCTACAGCTCCCATCAGCACCAGTCAGTACGGGCAATGCCTCCATGCTGGCTGGTGAGTGATGGGAGTTGTTGTCTAGTCCATTTGGAGAAACAACAGGTTGGGGAAGGATAATGTATGGCCTTAATGACAGATCTATTGAAATAGTCCCAGAACAATAGTAAAGCATCTTGAGGCAGCTGCATTAAACCTTCCAGCATTTTAATTACTGAAATTGTGAAAGACTATCAGAGATCAAAAATCATCTGGAACGGGAAAGCCTTTGGTAGCCATCTAGTAAAGAAGATGGAGGAAGTAGATGCCAGGTGAATCTCCACCATGGACGAATTCTACAAATGCCCTTGTCAGTGAAAAGTCCTTCTCTTCCATCTTCCTGCTTGAGCTCATATGTGAGTGGCACAGTGAAGAGAAAAGCCTGACACAGCCCAGCAGAACAGTGAGGTCACTGAGGTAATCTAGTCCTAAGCCAGTTCAGGTATACATGCCTGTATATCCACTATAAAGCAAGCCAGCAACCAATGAAGTCAGAATCTTCTAGTGCCAACAGCCTGTCACAGAGACATTGAATTCGTATGAGATGGGTATTTCAGCCCATATTTGAGCACAACTGGCCATGCAGGGTCCCAGTCCCCAAGGAAGGCTGTACACTTGAGTACTGCATGTGGGCATTCCCTACCTAACATGTAATGTCAGAGCTAATGCTCAGGGGGATAACCTGACTTTGGGGGTGGGTTGTCACTGTGGCATTACACCCCAGTAGTCATGTGAGGGCATGTTACTGCACAGAACACCCAGAGCATAGCCACTTTGTGCTAAGTGTGATAGTTCCCTCCTGACTGACTACCTGACTGATTGCTGGAGCAGGGGGTCAGACTAGATGCCCCAGGAACCCCCTTCTGACTCACTCTGTTTCTATGTTTCTATGTTTCTACTTAGGAGCATGAAAAGAGCAGTGCTGGATCAGACCATCTTGTACAGCATCCTGTTCACACAGTGGTGCACAAGTCACATATAAAAAAAACACAAACCAACAACTAGGCCATAAGTGCAATAGTGCCCTCCTGGTGCCCTCCTCTGTAGTACTGGGAGGCATCCATAGCCACCTTGGTTAGTAACCACCTGCAGCAATTTGTCCAATCCCATTTGAAAGTCACCCAAATTGGTGGTCATCACTGTATCTGGTGGAAGTGAATTTAATAGTTTAACTGTGTGGTGTGGTACTGTCCATGGAGTTTTCATGGCAAAGATACTGCAGTGGGTTGCCATTTCCTTCTTCAGTGGATGATGAGCCCCTCAGGTAGGAAGGTGTCCAATATGCTAGTGGAGAAGAGCAGAAGGCTAGTACTAGTAGCACCAGAAAGAATGAAGCGACTGGGTCAAAGCCAAAAGGACACTCAGTTGCTGATGTATCTGGTGGTGAAAGGAGAGTCCGATGCTGCAAAGATCTATACTCCATAGGAACCTGGAATGTAAGATTCATGAATCAAGGCAAGCTGGATGTGGTCAAACAAGAGATGACAAGACTGAACATTGACATCTTAGGAATCAGTGAACTACAATGGACAGGAATGGGTGAATTTAATTCAGATGACCATCAGGTATACTATTGTGGGCAAGAATTCCTCAGAAGAAATGGAGTAGCCTTCATAGTCAATAAAAGAGTAGGAAAAGCAGTACTGGGATACAATCTCCAAAATGACAGAATGATCTCAGTTCGAATTTACTTATTTATTAAAACATTTATATGCCACCCCATCGCAACAAAGCCTCGGGGTGGCTCACATTATTAAATACAATGAAACAGAAAGTCATATTAATTTATCCCTCCCCCCTTGGTGCATCGCAGCAATTTAAAATACAAATCAAAACCCAATAAAATAAGAACAATCTCCACTATAAACCACATGCCACACACCTAAAGCAAATTCAACAAACATTAAACCATACATAAATATCTAAACACAAATAAACTATACACGAAATCAACACTAACAATTAAAATATGACTTAAATAAAAAGGTCTTCGCCTGGCGCCGAAAAGCATATAACGACGGCGCCAGGCGAACCTCTCCAGGGAGCGCATTCCATAGTTGGGGCGCCACTGCCGAGAAAGCCCTCCTCCAGGTACTTACCCACTTAACCTCCCTCACGGAGGGCTCCTGGAGGAGGGCCGCCGTCGCAGATCTTAGTGGGAGGGAGGCATATAAGGGCGAAGGCGGTCCATTAGGTATCCGGGTCCCAAGCCGTTTAGGGCTTTATAGGTCAACACCAGCACCTTGAATTGGGCCCGGACTTCAATCGGGAGCCAGTGGAGCTGATGTGAGAATAATGCCCAGTCCCCGTCAGCAACCTGGCAGCTGTATTTTGTACCAACTGAAGTATCCGGACCGTCTTCAAGGGCAGCTCCACGTAGAGGGTGTTGCAGAAATCTAGTCAAGAAGTCACCAACGCGTGTGTCACTGTCGCCAGGAATCCAAGGAAAACCATTCAACATCACAGTCATCCAAGTCTATGCCCCAACCACTGGTGCTCAAGAGGCTGAAGTGGACCAGTTCTATGAAGACCTACAACACTTCTAGAATTAACTCCAAAAAATGATGTCCTTATCATCATAGGAGATTGGAATGCTAAAGTAGGAAGCCAAAGGGTAACCAGAATAACAGGCAAGTTTGGCCTTGGAGTACAAAATGAAACAGGGCACAAGCTGGTAGAATTTTGTCAAGAGAATACGATGGTCATAGCAAACCCTCTCTTCCAACAACCCAAGAGATGACTCTACACATCGACATCACCAGACGGTCAACACAGAAATCAGATTGACTATGTGTTCTGCTGCCAAAAACTAGACCAGGAGCTGACTGTGGCTCCGATCATGAGCTTCTCATTGCAAAATTTAGGCTTAAGTTGAAGAAAGTAGGGAAAAGCACTAGGCCACTCAGGTATGACCTAAATCATATCCCTGATGAATATACAGTAGAGGTGACAAATAGATTTAAGGAATTAGATCTGATAGACAGAGTGCCTGAAGAACTATGAACAGAGGTTTGCAACATTGTACAAGAGGCAGCAACTAAAACCATCCCAAAGAAAAAGAAATGCAAGAAAGCAAAATGGCTGTCTGAGGAAGTTTTACAAATAGCTGAGGAAAGAAGGGAAGCAAAAGGAAAGGGAGAAAGAGAAAGATACAAACAATTGAATGCAGAATTCCAGAGAATAGCTAGAAGAGATAAGAATGCCTTCTTAAATGAGCAGTGCAAAGAAATAGAAGAAAACAATAGAATAGGGAGGACAAGAGGTGGCAAGATTACACAGAAGAACTATACAAGAAAGAGCTTAACATGCCTGATAACCACGATGGGGTGGTCACTGACCTCGAGCCAGACATCCTGGAATGTGAAGTCAAATGGGCCTTAGGAAGTCTGAGCCACAACCAAGCTAGTGGAGGTGATAGTATTCCAGTTGAGCTATTCAAAATCCTAAAAGACAATGCAGTAAAAGTGCTACACTCAATATGCCAGCAAATTTGGAAAACTCAACAGTGGCCACAGGACTGGAAAAGGTCAGTTTACATTCCGATCCCAAAGAAGGGCAATGCCAAAGAATGTTCAAACTACCGCACCATTGCACTCATTTCACATGCTAGCAAAGTGATGCTCCAAATCCTACAAGCTAGGCCCCAGGAGTATGTGGACCGAGAACTACCAGAAGTACAGGCAGGATTTCAAAGAGGAACTAGAGATCAAATTGCCAACATACGCTGCATCATGGAGAAAGCTAGGGAGTTCCGGAAAAACATCTACTTCGGCTTCATTGACTATGCTAAAGCCTTTGATTGTGTGGATCACAACAAATTGTGGCAGTTCTTAAAGAGATGGGAGTACCCCTCCATCTTATTTGTCTCTTGAGAAACCCATATGCAGGTCAAGAAGCAACAGTGAGAACTGGACACGGAACCACTGATTGGTTCAAAATTGAGAAAGGAGTTTGGCAAGGCTGTATACTGTCACTCTGCCTATTTAACTTTTATGCAGAGCACATCATGAGAAAGGCAGGGCTAGATGAATCACCAGTTGGAATTCAGATTGCTGGGAGAAATATCAACAACCTCATATATGCAGATGGTAGAAAGTGAAGAGGAACTAAAGAGCCTCTTGATGCGGGTGAAGGAGGAGAGTGCCAAAGTTGGCTTGAAACTCAACATTAAGAAAACTAAGATCATGGCATCCGGTCCTCTCACTTCCTGGCATATAGATGGGGAAGAAATGGAGGTAGTGACAGATTTTATTTTCCTGGGCTCCAAGATCACCGCAGATGGGGACTGCAGCCAAGAAATTAAAAGACGCTTGCTCCTGGGGAGGAAAGCTAAGGCAAATCTAGACAGCATACTGAAAAGCAGAGACATCACCCTGCCAACAAAAGTGCATATAGTCAAGGCTATGGTTTTCCCAGTGGCAATGTATGGCTGTGAAAGCTGGACCATAAGGAAGACTGAGCACCGAAGGTTTGAGGCCTTTGAGTTGTGGTGCTGGAGGAGACTTCTGCGAGTCCCTTGGACCGCAAGGCGATCAAACCGGTCAGTCCTAGAGGAGATCAACCCTGACTGCTCTTTAGAAGGCCAGATTCTGAAGATGAAACTCAAATACTTTGGCCACCTAATGAGAAGGAAGGACTCCCTGGAGAAGAGCCTAATGCTGGGAACAATAGCTGGCAAAAGAAGAAGGGGACGGCAGAAGATGAGGTGGCTAGATGCAGTCACTGAAGCAGTTGGTGTGAGCTTGGGTGGACTCTGGGAGATGGTGGAGGACAGGAGAGCCTGGAGGAATGTTGTCCATGGGGTTGCGATGGGTCGGACACAACTTCGCAACTAACAACAACAACAGCGTGGTGTGAGAAGAAATTCTTGTTACCTGTGTTGGATCTCCCACAAGACAGCTCTGTGAAATGATTCCACACTCTGCAATTATGAGAGGAAGGACAATTTTCCACTATCTACTTTCTCCACACTAGGATTAATTTTGGATATCTAACTTGCCTTTTAAGTGAGCTAAACTGTCTTAGATGTCATAAACTTCGCTCATAGTTGTTCCAGCTACTCAAACATTTTAATTGGCGACAGCTGCATTGTTCTCAGCTCGACAGCATCCTTTTTTAGGTGCAGTGACCAGCACTGACCACAGCTTTCCCAGGGTGATCACATCTGGGACTGTAAGATGAAGTAAGTCTCTATTACTAGGATCAAGGTCGATTTTTCAAACAATTGTTGCTGAAATTGTAGACAACCAGGCCTGCAAAGGAGCTAAGGATGGAATACCCTTGCTCTTGGCTCAGTGCTAGGTTGCATGTCTATGTGCATATGCCTTATGCACATGTGCGTGTTGCAATTCACATCAGCTCCTGTTGGGCTCCCAGGGTTCTGCCCTATATGAAAAAACAGTATGAAGGAAAAGGCGGTCTGATAATTAGCTTGAGGGGCAGATGAAACATACTCTTGGCTCAGGCCTATTTCCCATACACTGCTTTTATACTGTCTGAGCATCCTGCCTCTGAGCATGTAACCAAATGGGCTTGCTCTAGTGAGTGCTGTGCAGGATTACATTTCACAGGTGATATGATATAGCTTTCAATCTTGACTCTGACAGGAGTGATTTAAACTGGAAGAACAATGCACACAACAGTATCAGTCACCCAAAGCTTGAGCAAACTGGATAAGCCAACCTGTTTTCTGTGACTGAAGAGCACTGTGGCTGATAACATGGTTTCCCATTTGATCTCCTCAGTTCCATTTGTCAGAGGCCAATAGGAACATTTCATATCATGCAAGGTCGAACCCAAGCATAGAGACTTCTGAACCCAACCAGCCCTGTTTTCTCTTTGCACATGCACTAGATGCAGACAAAACCCATAAAAGGTCTCTATAGTTGTTCCAATATGTACCAATATTGTTGTTTCAATATGTTCCAAATCAGCTTCTATTCATTCCCTCCTCAACCCATGCTACATTACCCTAACCAATGCTACCAGCTAATTTTTCCTCTCCTTTAATATTCTTACTATCTTTAGAGCATGTGGGAAAATGTTCAGCGTACCACTAGCAGACTTTGAACTTCTCAGTTAGGATCAAGCTAGACATGAATTGAAGTATGCTATTTAAAAAGGCATTGAGAATGGATTCCTCTCTCTCCATCTCATTATTTCTCTCTTTTACAGAAGCTATCTGGATTCCATCTGGGGCAAGGGGGCTGGGTGACCAGGTTTCAAGCATTTGACTGAAGCATTTTCCCATTGAAAATATCCCTTACCTAAACTGTTGCTTGTGGGGGTACATTGAGGTTTCCAAAGGATATTTTCAGTGAGAAAATATGGAGAATGTGATAACATAGATGTACAAAGGCTTATTTATTTAAATATTTATATGCCGCCCCTTGCAACAGCGTCGGGGTGGCTCACAATACAACTTAATTTTAATTGCCTACTTAAAGTTACTTGTCTTTTAAGTATCAAATGTAACTTCAGACGTCCTTTCCTGTCAGCTGGTTAGGAATGATGTATAAGACAACATAGGGAATGCTACAATTACATTTTGCAATAATACGATGTGATGCCTAATCACCAACAAAGGCCCTAACCAAAGACTCCTGATCAATTTAGCAGTTCAGGAATAAGAGGGGGATCCTCTTATGGGTGAGTAATTCGTTAAAGAACAGGAATCAGAGAATGGGAATAAGTGGCAATTTCTCCCAATGCAGGGATATAACCAGTGGGATCCCACACGGTTCTGTATTAGAGCCAAAGCTGTATTGGAGCCAATGCTTTTCAACCCATTCATAAATTATCTGGAATTAGGAGTAAGCAGTGAGGGGGCCAAGTTTGCTGACAACACCAAACTATTTAGGGTTATTAAAATCAAAAGGGATTGTGAGGTGCCCAGAAGGGATCTCTCCAAGTTGGGAGAACGGACATTAAAATGGCAAATGCAGTTCAGCGTAAGCAAGTGTAAAGTAAAGAATGTTGGGGCAAAAAATCCCAGTACAGCCTGAAGGAATGTGAGCCAGCAGTGACTGAGCAAGGGAGGGGCCTTGGGGTTGTGGCAAACAGCTCAAAGGAAATGTTGATCCAGTGCACGGCTGCAGTAAAAAAGGCCAACTCCATGTTAGGCCTAATTAGGAAAGAAAGGGAAAATAAAACCGCCAAGATTGTAATCTCCTTATGCCAATCTTTGGTCTGGTATTGTGTACATTTCTGGACATTGCAGTTGATAAAGGATATTATTTTGTTGGAAAAAGTGCAGAAAAGGGTGATTAAAATTGTGAAGGGCTTGGAGCTATTCCCCTATGAGGAGCAGTTACACCTGGGATTGTTTAGCTCAGAAAAAGGTGAGACATGTAAGAGTTGTTTAAAATTATGCATGATGCAGAGCAAGTGGAGAGGGTAAACTTTCTCATAATAATAGAACTTGGGGTCACCCCATGAGGCTGGTTGGTGGGAGATTCAGTGCAGATAAAGGAAAGCACTTCTTCACAGAGTGCATAATTAAACTATGGAATTCACTGCCACAGGAATTAGCAATAGCCACCAGTTTGGATGGATTTAAAAGGAGATTGGACGAATTCATGGAGAAGAAGGCTATCCATGGTTATTAGTCTTATTGGTTACGTGCTGTCTTCACTGTCAAGGGCAGTATGCCTGTGTGCATCAGTTGCTGAGGAGCTTGGGCAACTGGAACTCTTTTACTCATCCAACTTGAATGATCCTGTGATGCTTCCACATGGCCTAAAGTACCTGATTCTGTCTAATCTTGGAAGCTAAGCAGGTTAAAGTCTGGTTAGAATATGGATGGGAGACTTTAGCAGGGGGTTGGACTCATTAGCTTTCTAGACCTTTTCCAAATG
Source organism: Varanus salvator macromaculatus (assembly GCA_023646645.1). Classification (NCBI taxonomy): domain Eukaryota; kingdom Metazoa; phylum Chordata; class Lepidosauria; order Squamata; family Varanidae; genus Varanus; species Varanus salvator. The sequence continues at coordinate 26,079,941 of JAIXND010000784.1, read as the reverse complement.
TTTGGTTATATGATTCTACAAATGCTGGACTGGATGGACCTTTGGTATGATATTGCATGACTTTTTGAACGGTCTCAAGTCAGTGATAGTCTAGTGATTCTATGACTTTGGGACAGTATTTTTCCCCATGATAAAAGGTTTAAATGCTTCGCCAATTGAATGTAATAGGATTTGTTGTTTGTTGTATTCTAAAGCTGGTTGTTCCAAGTTTTCCTTACAGTCTCATTGCCTACCTTCCGTTCTGCTGTTTGATGATAATGATATTAAATTATTGAGCTCATTTAGCAATAGCCAGGCATGAGCCTTGTTTTACAGATTACAAAACAAGCTGAAAAAAATTCTAGTGAGGTATAGGATTGTAATCCTAATGATGGTTACTAGTGAGTAAGTCCCATAGAACTCAGAAAGACATACTTCTGAGAAGACATGCTTAGGGTTGAAATCTCATCAGGATGGCTCAACATAGCTTCATTATGTAGTTGGCCTTCTACAAAGCTGACATTTCGAGGGACTCTTCCATTTGAATTTTCCTTCTGCTACTTCTCAATTTTCTTACCCTGAAAAATCCATTACTGAAGGAAAGATTGCCCAGTGCCTTTTGAATAACAGTGCTTGGAGTCCTCTGCCTGGAAGCTACTTTGGTCTGAAATGCCCATTGATACAAAATGGACTGATGGAAGCCACAGTCTGGAAACAGTGCTTTAGCAAGGGGATTGTATGTCCTGTCCAGCAACCAGGTCTTCCACAGGGTAGCTATGACTATTTGTAATTCTAAGAGTCCACCCTTTAAAACTTCTGGGGTGCTTTCTCTTACAATTTTACTGTGCTATGAATGCATGACATGGGAAACAGAGTGATTCTCTAGGCAATTTGTTTTTTCTCTGTTTCTGCCATGATCATAAGTAACAGTGTCAGTAGGAGCACAGGACAGGCTGACTCTGATGGCAGGTGGCATCAAGTGATCTGATTGTCCATCACTGCTGGATCCATGGCAATTTCTCAAAAGAAAGAATGTCCCTGACTCTAATCTGGGGTAATATGATTTTTCTCAAAGTCAAGAAATGAAGGGAACATTGAAGGATGCATGGATGCTGCTAGTGAATGGCAACTGCCATCTAATATGGCTGCAATCAGTGTTTATTCTGCACAAGAGAAGCTCATTCACACTTTGTATGCAGGTAGGGAGAAAGCAGAAGCAAGGAAAAACAAAAATGTATGTGTGATAAGGAGAAGTTCTAGCTGACAAAAATGGAACTGGAAAAGCACTTGGACTCTCCACATATCCTACAAGGAAGAAAATTGGTTTCCAAGAAATATAGGTCATGGTACCGTCCTGGTGTCTTGATGTTACTACTCTTTAAGTGTAGTGTATTACCAATGGCAGCATCTGGAGTTGTGCTTTGCTGTCGGGCTCAGAGGGTTATTTAATATCCCTTATCTGATCATGTGTGCTCTGCTTCACACAGACAAATAAGGGGGATTTCTTTCAGATTCATTCATACTGCAAGTCAGTTGTTGAGATATTTTTTTTCTGACTAGAGGCAGCAAGAAAGCATGGAGAATAAGGATCTAGCCATTTCAGAACAAAAAATAAGCATTAAATGGAACCCAACCTTTATTGAAATCAACTTTGGCACTAAGGAAGCAATTCCCAAGTTTAGGTTTTGAAAGCTGAACATAATATAAACAATATAAAGCAAAACCACCATTAAAAGCTCCATTAAATCCCATTCTTCCCTTTACTGTTCACTGTTTGTTAAATATAAAGCTTCATCATTCTTCAAAGGCATGGGGAAATATGTGCCTAGACTTGCTAATGCCATGTGTGCAATGGAAGCCTTCAGAAAGGAAGGAATTCCACAACCTTGGGGCCATGACAGACAAGGCCCTTTAACATGCCATGGCTCCACAAACCATGGAGAGCATTGGTGTTAACAACAGGCCCTCCTGTTCTCCAGAACAAGTCCAAGGGATGATTCTCCTCCATCCAGAGAGGCTCCATTGCCTTCCCCAGACTCTGATGATACCAGCCATGAGCACTAGCATGCTGCATCTACTCCTACATTTCTGTAGTTGGAGGCTGATAAAGTACATCAGAACCTTTAAGATTCTGACCAGCCTAAAAACATATTTACTTTGTATTTAAGCCTTAGCCTTAGCCTTGTTCTGAGCTTTGGTAGAGTAGTATGCACAAAACCTGTCTGTGTTCAAGCCCTTTTCGGAGATGTCTGTAGAGCTAATCGTTTTCTAATTAGCTTGCTGCAGAATCTGATACCTGAACCTTGCTAGGAAAGAGATCCCTAGCAGAATCCTGCAACCCAGGCTACATCACAGAGCATCAACACCCATGGCCTGCAGTGGTGCAGAATGCAATTGTATATGCAATAGTATGGCTTTATAGAGGCAACAAACAGCATTTCAATCATATCTCCTTTGCCATTCTCCTTTGCCATAAAAAAGCTTTCTTGCCATGTACTAATTCCTTGTTCTTTAACCATGTTGGCAGCTTTTGTATTGTTTCTTATCTGTGGTATTTAGATTCTGAGCTTTTCTTATCATGTTCATAACCTCTAAATAGCTAATTGGCATTACTAATAGAAAGGTTTGTCCCTCCTAGCTTATGATGTAAATTTTCTTTTAGCAAATCACCTTGTTTCAATTTAGAAAAAACAAAACTTTTTGACTTTCTAGGACATTTCCTGGTTTCCCGTACATATCTGTTGAATTTGATATTACTTCAGTCACTGCTGCCGAACAGTTTTACAACGCAACTTCTACCAGAACCTGAACAGTACAAAGGATTTAGGACCATCTCTTCTCTAATCAAACCTGTGGACCCTGAAAGGGCACCTCAGAGGCTACAAATTGGATTTGGATAGGTTGGATTTCATCCTCCAAAGCTGGAGAAAAGGGTCTGTCTTGGATTGGAAGTTCTTATCTTGGAATTCCTGGTCCAGTTGCTGCAGAAACTTAGAACCTGGATGTTTGAGGGATGCAAAGGAGGCCTGCTGGGAGTGGGCAGTTCAAAGCTATACCAGACTTGGAGTTGGTGTACATCAATTCCCCCCGCTCAAACTATTACATTTCCCTATTGAAATGCAGTGGATTTTAAAAAATGGTTGGGGAAGGACTCCCCACTCCTTGCTAAGCCACTGATACTACTTCACTTTCATTCTGATGCCTTGAACCAAGCAGAATTTTGGATTGCTTGGAAATGTCAAAGACAGAGCTGTTGTGTCTGTTTTCCCCACCCTGGTCACAGATTGCTTTGCTGTGTAACTGCCCTAAAGTACAGTCATTTACCATATCAAGAAACATTGACTCTTCATTGCAATTTGAAATTGGATTTTAAGTCAATATACAAGTAGTTTTATCCTTTGATTTCTTCACCTCAAATTGGTTAAGGTGGGTGATAGCTTTCTCCAGTACTGAATTCAGTTTAGAATACATTTTATGTTATTCTTGGCCTGAATGAAAAACATGGCCATAGGTGAAGGTGAACTAAGTGGTTTTCTGGTAGTGGGAAATTACTTTCTTCTGTAGCCGAGCCACAGACTTCTGCAAAGCTGTGTCCAACCATTTCTGGAGGCACATTAGCCTCTGCCAATTAGAAAAGTCTAATTTATTTTCATGATATGCAGGAATCATAAACATTAACTTTTCCCCGAAAACCAAGATATTTATATTCTCTCCTGTTTCTTTATGGCTCTAGTTAACATCAAAATAATATTTTCTTCATCTTCTAGGCCTTAATGGATACTTTTAAATGATATCTAGTGGTATCTTAGGGCACTTAAATTTTGGGGTTTTACATGACAATTCGAGACATAAGCACCCCTGTCAAAAGGGACCATTTTGTAGTCTATGAAATCCTTATTTCCAGAGTTAACATTTAAATATACACATATGCCTATGCATGTAACTATTCTCTTGAGCAGTTTAAGACATATGCATATAATTAATCTTCAAGCAGCTTCAGACAGTTTGCATGGTTCTTTTCCTGCCCTGCTTATTCTCACAGTAACCCTGTTAGGTAGATTAGTCTGGTGAACCATTTATGTCTGAGTGAGGTCTGTCTGGTCCTAGGTTGGTGCTCTAACCCCACTCTGTTCTATCCAGAAGTTCCAGCCTCATAGTATTAATCTAGTGGATCAACTATAGATTAAGCACTAAGAATCCTGACAGTTCTCACATGAGATTCTTGTTGAGAGGCAAATTGTATGACCGATTTTAAGCTCAACAAAATCCAGGCAATAATTGTAACATGCAGAATGGCTATGTGAGCTGTCCTGAGGCTTTTGTGACAGAACAGCATATAAATATTTTAAATAAATAATAAATACATAAATTCCAACATAACAATAAGCCAGGATTCCTAATGCATGGAGCTTACATGTTCCCCAACTTTGTGTAAGCTGGTAAAACTAACCAGAAGATGAAAGCGTGTTAATTCATTAAAATTGGGGGCACACTTTCTTGCTTCCAAACACATTGGGATTTGTAAACAACAACAAAGTTTGGGTTGTTGCTAGAATATGTCCTTGACTTGTCTGGCAGATACAAACCAGAACATGGTTTTTGTCATCACAATAAGCAATTCTTTACTATTTAATTTTACCCAATTTCATGAAGGGGCTATGAACAGCAGCTAGATGCTCATTTACTGTCATTCAGAATAAACCAGAAATCCTGACTTAGTCTTTTGTGAAAATGCTGCCAATATGTAAAGCTCATTAGGGCCTTTTCTGATTGAGGCCATTTGAGCAAATTAATAAACTTCTCTATTCCTATAAGCTGTGTTAAAGATTTTAAGGTGCTTGATGCAGTCATAGTGAATTGCAAGTGGTAGAAACATTGTTTTTGAAAAATCCTCCTTCTGGAAGCTTAAATCTCCTTCCATATTTGATAGGCAGCTCAAGTTTTTGGCAAGGTTTGCACAGAATGCAGTAACTTAAATGTTTATGAAAACCTTGCCTCAGAATTGACTTTGGAATACGGAATAAATGTGCTTCTAAAACAAGTGGTCCATCTGATCAATCATTTGATTATTCTATACCAGGTTTGGGAATTTGTGGCCTTTTAGAAATTGTTGGACTACAGCTTTTATCATCCCTGACCAAAGGCCATGCTGACTGGGACTGATAGAAGTTACCATCTAATAAAATTTAAAGGGCTGTAAGTTACTCATTCCTGTTCTACATTTAATTTGGAAAGGCAAGTCATCAGACAGCATTCATTTGGGAATGCTGGTAAGCCCTATGATAAAGTATGTTCTCAACAGAAAGAACTGTATGACATAGATCTTTTCCCCATCCCTTAATTGAGTTTTGTGATCTTGAAAATCCTCCTGCCCATTCTGTAACCTCACAGGCATATCATATTAAGCATTCATTTGAGCCCCAAGAAAGCTGTTGCTGCATTGCTGCTCAATCTGTGTGCTTTCAGTTTGACAGAGCTGGCAGAGGAAGTCACAGCATGTTGGAGTGTTAGTCAGGAACCTGTTGAAGTTGTTTGATTCTTTCCCCCTTAACTGGAGCTGAACCAGAATTCATTTCAGAATAAATTTGCGGTATAGGCTTGGGCAAAAGATACCTCCCTTTCAGATAAGCTGTGTGTGTGTGTGTGTGTGGTGTGTGTGTGTGCACGTATGCATGCATGCATGTGCATCTGTTTACATGCAATTCTATATAATTTTCAGTGGCGTGTGCTCATTCGTTAGCCATGGTACCCTTTTCCTTTCTTCAGAGCTGCTTTGGTAGCTTCCTCCTTTTGGACCTATTCACCCTCTCTAGACGATCTGTTGCTGCTACATTGGTGGGAGCAGGGAAAAGAAGGGCATTTCCCATCCTCTTGTTGAACACTGGGCATTATGTCCGGTTCCTATACTCAAAGTTTAGATGTAACATGTCTGTCTGTCTGTCTTTCTGTCTGTCTGTGTCTGTCTCCCTGTGTGCGTGCGTGTGCGTGTGTTAGCCTAACTTCCTTTGCTATCATGGCCTTTTCTGCTGTGTTTCCCCCAGCCATTCATCAGCTATCTGTATTCCAGTCCTGGTCCATCACAGTTTTCCTTTTAAGATCCGACCAGTTTTTTTCAGTTTGAAAAAGCAATTGGATCACTATTTTGCAGTTGAAACAGCAAATGCACTCTCAGTCCAGAACAGATGTACAGTGTGCGTGCATGCGTGTGCATGCGCGTGCATGCACATCCTAGGGTCCCTACTAGCTTGCATCTTGTGCCTAACCCTGAGTAAAAACAGGAAAGGATGTATAGCTGCTAGTTAAGTCTTTGTATCTAAGCAAGATACATTTCTGGAAGTCTCAGCCAGTGCTTCTTCCTGAGAATCTCTGGCTGATGAACTAGGATGCCACCAGCTGATTTGTAGTTGTAACAAAATAAAAGGGGGAAGACAGAAATAGAACAGTCAGACTGTGATGTTATTCATGAACTTGGAAAGAATGAAAGAAACTTGGAATTTCATTCTCTAATGTAATACGTTAGAGAATTAAGGTCAGTTTGGAAGTGATATGCTATAATGGTTATAGGCTTGTAATGGTACCAAAAGACACCAAAATGTCATTCTGGCACAATACAGCCTAGAATTAACTTTCTGGATGTTTTTCTTACAGAGAGAAGTAGGCATGAGATATGCTTAAATAGTTTCCCACTTGCATGCACTGTTGGCTTTACCATCCCTTCACCCTGCACAAACCTCAAAATTGTCAAAGCTTTTCCCATGCCACACTTTTGATCCAAAGCCAAACATGCAAGGGTCAATCACATGCTTAACAGAATGTTTACTTGGACCACGTTATCCATATTTTATTTGTTTCCTCACTGGCATAAAACTGGTGTACATACAGCAAATATGTTTTCCATGGGAAGCATCATGCAGCTGCCCTCACATAAGGCTAAACATGAACATTTGCTTTAAAAATAATATAAATAATAAAAAGAGTTGATTCATTATCTTTGGATTGTCTTTTGGTAGCTAAGGTGAAGTTTTCAAAGATTTGGGTTACATCTCTTTTTAATTTCTCTTAGAGTTTTAATCAGTGCTTTTTTTGTCATAGAACGCACCGGAACCTTTTTTCGACAGATTTTCCAAGTTTTAAAAGTAACTTTTGCAAATTTGATGTTTGGTCCATGTGGATTTGAATCCCTGTCGAGTGTAGCAGATCGGTGGCAAAATAATTAAAACAGTGCATGCGGGCTGCTTGTGTGTAGAATCTGATGCATGCGTACTTCATCCGTGCTGGTTGTGATGGCGCTGCTCGGCTTGTGGCACTGCTCGGCTTGTGATTGGTTGTGTGGTCACGCGCTGAGTACTTACTGCAGGTGGCAACCGTTATGTTTTGTTTCACAACTGACGTGTGTGCGTGTGTACAGTGACTGACTACGTGTGAAAGGTAAATAATTTCATGAGTTCCAGCACCTTTTTTCTTACAAAAAAAGCACTGGTTTTAATTATGTCCTGTTGGGGGCTTAAAGATTGTTATTTGAGGGGTTGTGAGTTGAAATGAATGCATTTAGGACCTTTGTGTGCATGTTCAGGAGATTTTGCCAGTGCAAGTTTAGCTGCAAATGACCACATGGAGTTATTTTTCTATTAATGATTAAAACTTGAAGTGAAACTTGCTACCACTGTACTACAGAAAAGAATGGCCGCTAAGCTCCATTGATAGATCTTTGCTTACCACTCACACGTATTACAGATAAGAAGGAAATATGTGAAAATAGCAACTGCAATATTAAAAAATCTTCCTCCTTCCCCACCCTTTATCTAGAGAAATGGGAGATGTGTGGGAATGCTATGCAATAAAAAGAGCACAGATGAATAGTCAGGGCAAGTTTCTTTCACTACCCAACTGTCTTTCACACTTTCGAAAAGCAATGCTGGAATTTGCTGAAGGAATCTTTTCACCATAATAAATAACTGGCTGATCTCCAAGTGTCTTCTCTCTCTCTCTCTCTCCTGCAAGATAACACCTTTAGGAATAGTGTTGTAACATGACCGTCTGACATTTTCTTAGGAAGATAGGTTAGACAGATCATTCTGAGTGACAGTCATTGAATCGTTTTTCCCTTTCTTTAACAAACTACCATTCAGGTGCCAATAAAATTATTTTCTGCATATGTATTTAGCACAGTAATAATGCAAGTAGCTTTTTGTAGGCTAGAAATGGTGTTAGTGTGGAATACAGACACCTGCAGCAACCTTCCTCAACATATGGCACCTTCCATATATTTTGGACTTCAGTTCCCATCACTGGCTATGTTGCCTGGGACTGATGGGAGTGTAAGTTGGGGAAAGCTGATTTACAGCAAATATACCCAAACATTGGGCTCTTATTCTGCTCTTCTGTTTTAGAGGGTGCTTCCAGGTATGTTTTTTATTCTTCCATTACTCTTCTTCATTCATGGAATTATGCAGGAAATGGAGCCTTCACTGTCTTCCACTCATGCTTTTACACCCATTCTTCCATCTTTGGTCTTACATCTATAAAGCTGTTAAAGGGGGAAACATGAAATAGATGCATAGTACATAATGTAACGCAATAAAATAACTGGCAGAGCTAGACGGTCTTCAACTGTGGAAGTGCCCAAATTATAAATGGCCTGGGATAATATAGCAGTTTTAAGCATTAGGATTAAAAATGAGTTTACATGTATAAAACCTCAGGGATGGACAAGACTTTCTGCTGAAATCTGAAAAGCATATCTAGACCATATCTAGATTGCTATGATTGCTAATTATTATTATTGATTTTATTTCTATGTCAACCAATGGCTAAAGCTTTCTGGATACTTTACAATAGCAGATAAAATACAATTAAAATACAGAAAAATGCAGGTAACATTAAAAATATCAAAAATTTAATGCAAAATATAAAAGCCAAATTTAAGCCAAATCGAAACAGATACAATAAATTACATAAATTAAATCATAACACTTGTGAAGCACATGCCATAATTCCCCAATATAAAATTAACTAAAAGCCCAGTCATATCAGACAATCTGAATCTGGCATTGAAATGACATTAGAACTGGTGCCAGGTGGACTTGAAGGGAGAACTTTTTCCATAACTGGGAGACAGCCACTAAAAAGACCCTTCTCTTTGTTGCTACCAAGTGCAACTTTAGGCTTAAGATCTTGACTGCAGTGCAGTGTCCTGGCAGTTTGTGGCTCAGAGCGGTGTTCTATCAGGTATTGTAGCCCCATGTCAATATAGGCTGTATAGGCTAAACAAGCCCCCTGAATTGGTCTCAAGGCATATAGGCAGCAAGTAGGAAGGAGCCAGGATTGGTGTCATGCATTCAGACTGCCTGTCCTTGATATTAATATGGCTGCCATATTTTGCAGAACCTGCAGCTTCTGAACAGTCTTCAAGACCAGCCCCACACAGAGTGCATAGTAGTACTTGAGTTTAGAGATCACCAGAGCATAGATTATTGAAATCAGGTTCTCTTTGTCCAGAGAGGAGCATAGCAAAGCCACCATTGGAAGCTGGTAGAAGCCATTGCATGGCCTTCTTGAAGTCATCTGTCCTAAGAAGACACCTAAGTATGAACGTGCTCCTTCAAGGGGAGTAGAACCCCATCCAGAACAGGTTGATTTTTTCCCTATTGAGTCAGAAGAATCAATCCTTAACAGCATTTTAATGTTGTCTGTCTTAAGCTTCAGTTCATTAGCCCTCATGCAGTCCATTGTTGCAGCCAGGCACTGGTTTAGCATCTCCACAGTTTCACCTACTGAAGATGAAAAGGAGAAATAGAGCTGATAACAGTCCTCATGGATACATGAGGGCTTATCCTGGTCATGCCTAAGAAATATATTGCAGTGGGACTAGGATGGCTCTAGGATGTCCACAGAGCCAGCATGTGGGTACCCCAGAGCACTCAACTGGGCAGCAAAGAGAGGACTGTCATGTGCACGCACTCTGAAGAGATTCCCAGGTGTGCACGAGAAACGGCCTGTTTTGGTGGGACTGATAGCGCAGACTCTGAGGGTGATGTAGAGTTGGCTGAACCAGACAAGGCGAATGGAATTGTTGTTGTAACAGACAGGCCTGTACCTGCAGACTTAGTCTCACAGTAACAGTCTGAGACTGCTCTGGATGAAAGTAGCTCAAGGACCCCCGTGGGACCCAGTGTCCCTCCTCCCTGTGGGAATGAAGCAGATGAAGGACAGCAGGGAGGAGATTTGGAATTGGGTAGTCTCTCTGATGGAGAATGCCAGCATCCTGATGGCATGGACCTGAGGGCCTGCCAGCACAGCCGCAGGATGGCCCAGTTAGGGGCTCAGAGTGCAGAATGCAGGTGCGCCCGATTCCACAGTGCCCCTCCTTCCAGAGCCAGGCCCTGAAGGGTTTATAAGCAAAGCTTTGGAATGCCTAGCTCATGGCAAGGGCAGAATTCAGGCAATATTGTTTGATATCTTGTTTCTTTGTTGACTATCTGACTATAGGAACATACCAGGACTTGATTACATACACTAGTAGTTATCCTCCCTCTGCAGTCAAAGTGTCTCTTCCTTAGTTTCATTGCTCTCAGGTCCATAGTATACCCCAAAGCTATATAATCTCTATTAGGAAGAGGGCATTCAAGAATGGTAATTCCAGTGATCAGCCAGAATTCAACTGGACTGCCAGCCATATCAGCTGGAAGTCCCCAAGAGACGTTTGAAAACCATCTGAATTAGTTAGATTCTGGGGGAGGGCATCCTAATAGGTCCTCCACCCCTGCAAAAAGGAAAAGTCACCATTCAGCAGCCAGCAATCTGACCATGACAAAGGGACCAATTCAAAGTCCCACAATTTCAAATCATTATCCCCATGCCTGACTGGAAACAAAAGAACAAAAAAGTCCAGAGTGTGCCCTGCTAGATGTGTTGAACCAAGGACATGTTGGGGCAGTTCCGTGGAACCCATGACAAATAGGGTGCCCTTGACATAGAGGTTAATGTACCCTACAACCAGCGGCCTGGGGAACTTCAGCATCACACCTGAGAAAACCTCTGTCAGCTCAAGTAAGGAGGCTGTTGGATCATATGTTGGAAGTATACCAAGGAATCTCCAATCTGTCCTGCTGATCAAACACAAGATACAACACTCTAGACTAGGAGCTAGACAGGGAACCTGGAGAGACAGCTGGAATCGCTATAAATTATAACACTGCCCCAGCTCTTTCCTAATGGACAGATCGGAGAGAGGTAAGCTGTATCTTGTCGACCCGTCCAAATCTTGGTTAAGCTTCGTGTGTATCAGTCTGCCATTTGAAAGCAGCAACTGGAGATACAGGGATAGGTTGTGTTTGTGAGGAGGCTAGAACTAGAGTTAAGATGAAATCTAGTGAATCCATCCCTCTAGCATTTGCAGATTTCCTTTCAGATCTTAGAAAGTGAGCTGAGTTGAGAGGAACTGAGTGGCACTGGAGCTTCTGGCCCTTGTCTCAGCAGACCTCCAGATCTCTCACTGTCCAGCCAGCAACAATGCCAAGACAGGAGATAAAGGCTGACAAGACAGTAAGGGGACTGTAGGAGAGGTTCAGCCAGGTGGAAGCGGGGCTGTTTTCATCTGAGAGAGTCCAAGTCTGTCTATAGTAAGTGCAAGTTTCAAGCTGAATTAGCAACAGCAGCAACTCCACTCAGGTTAACACACTATGTTAAGGGGTTTCCATGTTCAGTTAGGGTCCACAATGCCAGAAAATTTTGGCTGTCATTTAGGCAATATGCACATAGAATGGCATCCTATGTTGAAAAAGATTCTGGATTGTGCAGAAATGGATAGACTGACTCTATCATTGAAGGAAAAGGATGACACGGACTATTGTCAAACCTGGAATTTCTTTTACGACTGGCTAGAGAAACGGGCTCCTTCATGGATCACTGCCTTGTCGTGGTGAAGGGGCTTGCGTAGCTCAATGAAGCTATGAGCTATGCCGTGCAGTAAGGCTAATCGGTCTATAATTCCCCATGTCCTTCCTACTACCCTTTTTGAAAATTGGGACCACCGATGCCACCCTCCAGTCCTCTGGAACTTCACCTGTTCTCCACGAGGCCTCAAAAATGGAGGCCAGCGGGCGTGAGAGAACCCCTGCCAACTCTCTAAGTACTCTCGGGTGTAACCCGTCAGGGCCTGGCGCCTTTGTAATGTCCAATGCCCTGAGGAGCCCCTCGACTTCAAGGGGGGTGACTCTAATATCTGCCCCTAAGTCCCCAGCCTCATCCAATCTCCTATACGGATAACCCCCGTCCTGCTTTGGGGAGAACACAGAGGCAAAATAGTCATTTAGCATCTGTGCCTGTTCCCTCATGTCAGTCACTGTATCTCCTTTCTCCTTATTTAGTGGTCCCACCACTTGTCTCCCCTTCCTTTTCCTATTTACATGCTGGAAGAAGCCCTTTTTGTTGCTCTTGATATTCTTGGCAAGTCTCAGCTCATAATCAGCCTTAGCCTTGCGAAGAATCCTTCTGCAACGGGCCTCCTCCACCCGGTATACCCTTTTGTCTATTTCCCCCAGTACCCATTTCCTATGGAGGCTCCTCTTTCGTCTAATCACCCTAACCACCTCCTTTCGCATCCATGGCGGCACTCTCCTCCGCCTCCCCACCTTACTGACTAGAAGTATTGTCAGGGCTTGCGCCTGCAAAACCTCCCTTTTGAGTGCCATCCACCCCTCCTCAACTCCCTTACCTTCCAGTAACCTATCCCAGGAGACTTTCCCCAGCCTGGCCTTCAGTTGGCCAAAGTTGGCCCTCTTGAAGTCCCAGCTTCTAGTGCTCGCCCTGCTGCACAGCCCCAGTCCTCTGATCTCAAAGCAAAGGATGGAGTGATCACTCGCATCCAGAGCTCCCCTAATCTGTACTTCATCTATCAGCTCCTCCCTATTGGTCAAGACCAAGTCCAGGATGTTTCCCCCCCTCGTCGCCTCTCGGACCCTCTGTGTGAAAAACCCACCCTCTAGAGCTTCTAGGAAGCGACGTGACCTGGCTGTCACCGCCGAGTGAGTCTCCCAAGTAATATTCGGGAGATTGAAATCCCCCATAATTACTGTGTCTCTCCCCCGAGATATCCTTAGAATCTGGCCTGTCAGGACATCATCCAGGGTCTCAAGTTGACCTGGAGGGCGATAACATACACCCACTGTCAGGTCTCTTTCTCTGTCAAAACCCCTAAGTTTCACCCAGACTGCCTCTACCAAATCCCCATCTGTGCTGCACTCTATCTCACTGCATCCTTCTCACTGCATCCTTTATATGTCATCCTTCCCTGACATATAAAGCCACACCCCCACCTCTCTTTCCCTTCCTGCCCTTGGAAATGGAGTAGCCTTCATAGTCAGTAAAAGAGTAGGAAAAGCAGTACTGGGATACAATCTCCAAAATGACAGAATGATCTCAGTTCAAATCCAAGGCAAACCATTCAACATCACAGTAGTCCAAGTCTGTGCCCCAACCACGGGTGCTGAAGAGGCTGAAGTTGACCAGTTCTATGAAGGCCTACAACACCTTCTAGAATTAACACCAAAAAATGATGTCCTTATCATCCTGGGGGATTGGAATGCTAAAGTAGGAAGCCAAAAGATAACCGGAATAACAGGCAAGTTTGGCCTTGGAATACAAAATGAAGCAGGGCACAAGCTGGTAGAATTTTGTCAAGAGAATATGATGGTCATAGCAAACACTCTTTTCCAACAACCCAAGAGACGACTCTACACATCGACATCACCAGACGGTCAACACAGAAATCAGATTGACTATGTGGTCTGCAGCCAAAGATGGAGAAGTTCTATATAGTCAGTAAAAACTATTGTTAGTGTTAATCAACACTAACAATTAAAATATGACTTAAATAAAAAGGTCTTCGCCTGGCACCGAAAAGCATATAACGACGGCGCCAGGCGAACCTCTCCAGGGAGCGCATTCCATAGTTGGGGCGCCACTGCCGAGAAAGCCCTCCTCCAGGTACTTACCCACTTAACCTCCCTCACGGAGGGCTCCTGGAGGAGGGCCGCCGTCGCAGATCTTAGTGGGCGGGAGGGCATATAAGGGCGAAGGCGGTCCATTAGGTATCCGGGTCCCAAGCCGTTTAGGGCTTTATAGGTCAACACCAGCACCTTGAATTGGGCCCGGACTTCAATCGGGAGCCAGTGGAGCTGACGGAGGTCTGGGGTTATGTGAGAATAACGCCCAGTCCCCGTCAGCAATCTGGCAGCTGTATTTTGTACCAACTGAAGTATCCGGACCGTCTTCAAGGGCAGCTCCACGTAGAGGGCGTTGCAGAAATCTAGTCAAGAAGTCACCAACGCGTGTGTCACTGTCGCCAGGAATCCAAGGAAAACCATTCAACATCACAGTCATCCAAGTCTATGCCCCAACCACTGGTGCTCAAGAGGCTGAAGTGGACCAGTTCTATGAAGACCTACAACACTTCTAGAATTAACTCCAAAAAATGATGTCCTTATCATCATAGGAGATTGGAATGCTAAAGTAGGAAGCCAAAGGGTAACCAGAATAACAGGCAAGTTTGGCCTTGGAGTACAAAATGAAACAGGGCACAAGCTGGTAGAATTTTGTCAAGAGAATACGATGGTCATAGCAAACCATCTCTTCCAACAACCCAAGAGATGACTCTACACATCGACATCACCAGACTGTCAACACAGAAATCAGATTGACTATGTGTTCTGCAGCCAAAGATGGACTATGTGCTCTGCAGCCAAAAACTAGACCAGGAGCTGACTGTGGCTCCGATCATGAGCTTCTTGTTGCAAAATTTAGGCTTAAGTTGAAGAAAGTAGGGAAAAGCACTAGGCCACTCAGGTATGACCTAAATCATATCCCTGATGAATATACAGTAGAGGTGACAAATAGATTTAAGGAATTAGATCTGATAGACAGAGTGCCTGAAGAACTATGGATAGAGGTTCGCAACATTGTACAAGAGGCAGCAACTAAAACCATCCCAAAGAAAATGAAATGCAAGATAGCAACATGGCTGTCTGAGGAAGCTTTACAAACAGCTGAGGAAAGAAGGGAAGCAAAAGGAAAGGGAGAAAGAGAAAGATACAAACAATTGAATGCAGAATTCCAGAGAACAGCTAGAAGAGATAAGAATGCCTTCCTAAATGAACAGTGCAAAGAAATAGAAGAAAACAATAGAATAGGGCGGAACAGAGATCTCTTCAAGAAAATTGGAGATATGAAAGGAACATTTCATGCAAAGATGGGCATAATAAAGGACCAAAATGGCAGGGGCCTAACAGAGGCAGAAGAGATTAAGAATAGGTGGCAAGATTACACAGAAGAACTATACAAGAAAGAGCTTAACATCCCTGACAACCACGGTGGGGTAGTCACTGACCTCAAGCCAGACATCCTGGAATGTGAAGTCAAATGGGCCTTAGGAAGTCTGAGCAACAACAAAGTTAGTGGAGGTGACAGTATTCCAGCTGAGCTATTCAAAATCCTGAAAGATAATGCAGTAAAAGTGCTACATTCAATATGCCAGCAAATTTGGAAAACTCAACAGTGGCCACAGGACTGGAAAAGGTCAGTTTACATTCTGATCCCAAAGAAGGGCAATGCCAAAGAATGTTCAAACTACCGCAACATTGCACTCATTTCACATGCTAGCAAAGTGATGCTCAAAATCCTACAAGCTAAGCTCCAGCAGTATGTGGACCGAGAAATACCAGAAGTACAGGCAGGATTTCCAAGAGGGAGACGAACTAGAGATCAAATTGCCAACATACGCTGGATCATGGAGAAAGCTAGGGAGTTCCAGAAAAACATCTACTTCTGCTTCATTGACTATGCTTCATTGACTACTTCTGCTTCATTGACTATCCACATTGACTTTGATTGTGTGGATCACAACAAACTGTGGCAAGTTCTTAAAGAGATGGGAGTACAAGACCATCTTATCTGTCTCTTGAGAAACCTATATGCAGGTCAAGAAGCAACAGTGAGAACTGGACATGGAACCACTGATTGGTTCAAAATTGAGAAAGGAGTTCGGCAAGGCTGTATACTGTCACCCTGCCTATTTAACTTCTATGCGGAGCACATCATGAGAAAGGTGGGGCTAGATGAATCACCAGTTGGAATTCAGATTGCTGGGAGAAATATCAACAACCTCAGATATGCAGATAATACCACTCTCATGGCAGAAAGTGAAGAGGAACTAAAGAGCCTCTTGATGCAGGTGAAGTAGGAGAGTGCAAAAGTTGGCTTGAAACTCAACATTAAGAAAACTAAGATCATGGCATCCAGTCCTCTCACTTCCTGGCAAATAGATGGGGAAGAAATGGAGGTAGTGACAGATTTTATTTTCCTGGGTTCCAAGATCACCGCAGATGGGGACTGCAGCTGAGAAATTGAAAGACGCTTGCTCCTGGGGAGGAAAGCTATGGCAAATCTAGATAACATACTAAAAAGCAGAGACATCACCCTGCCAACAAAAGTGTGTATGGTCAAGGCTATGGTTTTCCCAGTTGCAAAGTATGGCTGTGAAAGCTGGACCATAAGGAAGGCCGAGCGCAAAAGGATTGAGGCCTTTATGTTGTGGTGCTGAAGACTCCTGTGAGTCCCTTGGACCGCAAGGCGATCAAACTGGTCAGTCCTAGAGGAGATCAACCCTGGCTGCTCTTTAGAAGGCCAGATAGTGAAGATGAAACTCAAATACTTTGGCCACCGAATGAGAAGGAAGGACTCCCTGGAGAAGAGCCTAATGCTGGGAACAATAGATGGCAAAAGAAGAAGGGGACGGCAGAGGATGAAGTGGCTGGATGGAGTCACTGAGGCAGTTGGTGTGAGCTTGAGTGGACTTTGGGGGATGGTGGAGGACAGGAGGGCCTGGAGGAATGTTGTCCATGGGGTCGTGATGGGTCGGACACGACTTCGCGACTAACAACAACAACAACAAGAGAAACGGGACTTGGCGTAGACTTAAAGATGTCTTTAAACTTTTATAAATTGATTTGATTATGATCATAGAATGCTAAAAGATATGTTATAGGGGGCTGACCCAGCTTGTCCGATGTACTTGATGATTGATGTTTCTTTTTTTTGTTCTAAATTTGTCTTTTAAAATTTTAATAA
Organism: Varanus salvator macromaculatus; assembly: GCA_023646645.1. Lineage (NCBI taxonomy): Eukaryota > Metazoa > Chordata > Lepidosauria > Squamata > Varanidae > Varanus > Varanus salvator. The sequence goes on along the minus strand of JAIXND010000784.1, from coordinate 26,062,838 downwards.
AATCTTATAAAAAAAAGAAAAAAAAGAATGGCATCCTATGTTGTAGTTAGTTTCAGCTTCACCACTACCTTGACCCTGATCTGCTCACAGGAATAGACAATCACAGTTTATACAACTAAAGTTACCATTCCATGTTACGAATATGGCATATCTACCAGGCAACCAATGACATCCGCATAGAATGGGAAGAGCTGTGTTGGGCATTGTTGTTCTTTATCTGCAACCAATTGTTTTCCTTAACTGCCCAGAAAAATATAGCTTGAATTCTAGGATACGTAGTTCTTAAAAGACCCTATCTCTGAGGTAGGCACACTACTACTCAAATAGTACTCATTTTTGCACCCGTGAACAGTTCCATCTCTTCTTCAGCATATACAACCAGATGAATACATAATGAAAAAGATTCTGACGGTTGCAACTATTCTCATTGGCATGGTGTCTGGAGGAGAATCACACTAGTATCATGAAAATGGTTCCTTAGCCATTTCTAGAATTTCCTGGTTTAGATGTTACATTTAGATGTCCATGCAAGTATGTGGTAGAGGATGAGACAGAGATCTACTTGCCTGTGTGAAAAAGTATACTGTGAATTGGCTTTCTGCATAAATTTACATTCAATATACTACCCAGAAGTAAGTCCTTCTGGGTTCTACATGAATGCATGCTTGCATGTGCATTTCATGCCTGCAGTGTTCCATATCCTGATATCTCCATTTCAGTATGCTTTAGTAAAGAATGCATTGGGTGAGCATATGCTGCATGATTCTAGGAAAGGGAGGGTAAATTGTACTTTGGAATAGTCTGCAATTAATCTTTCCAAAGGCCTTGTTACTAGTCTGAGAAATCTGGATGGCTTGAATTTTTACAAATCCTTCCATTGCTTCATGGGTGGGTAGAAAACCCATGTTAAAACTATTTACATGTATTGTCACATAAAAGAGTCAGCAGTATCTGATCCAGTCTGACATGAAGTTTCACAACATAATAGAAAATTTAGAGGAAGGATGCAGCCTATTTTGCCAACCTGCCATTCAAGGATCATTTAGAAAATGTGTTTCTTTTAAGAGCTATTTTCTAGGGAAGGATATTCCTCCCCCTCTTCACTGCTAGAAAAGGATATCCAAGATCTTTGTAAAAGAAATAGTTGAGTGGCATGCATTCATTTGTCAGTGCCATTTCGTTTGAACAAAGCAGAACAAAGCACCAGTAACTGAGGGATTGTCTTTAGGGCAAGAAAGGCCCAAGGAGGTTCCTGTTACCCTGCTCAGAGACATCCTGATCATTAGGTGGAGTGAGGTCATCAGAAGCCATCATCTTAGGCAGCTGATCTGAGTGTCAAGAAGGGACACTGCATTGCTGGCTACTTAACTTATTATGAGTATATTCTCAGTGGCAAGGAAGGAAGTAGACATATATTTTAAGGAATTTTTGTCTTAGAATAATCTGGCTTGATTGAGTCCTGCACATCTGGGTTTGGACTATGCATGCCATTTTCTGCTCCATTGCAGCTAGCAAAGGGTCTTGAGCCATCTCTACCAGTGCTCAAGGCACAGAATTTTGGGTTGGGCAGGGCATGCATGAGAGCACCCTTCTATCTCTGATGATGCTCAGGTGAACATGAGCTTCCGCTGGCTTTGTGAGTTCCATCTGAGCACAGTATGGACCATGGCTGAAGCCCTTGCCTGTGTGTTTCTATTCATGCCCCACCACATTTATACGCACTTACCATGTGCTCTTCTCATTCGTATACAGAATATAGTAGCTTCTCACCTAGGCTATGGATATCCAGCATGCTGACACTGTGCATGAACAGCACACAGGGTGGATGCATTTAAATACAATGATTGAAAGTGTATGATTGAATTATTGAAAGTGATTGAAATGCTTATGATTGAAAGTGCATGTATGCTTATGTGACTACATTTTATCTGTGACACACAACATACAGTATATGAGTTAGATCTTTACAGGAACATGCAGTTAAATTAGCACAGTGCAGTTAAATTAGCACTGTGCTGAATTTTTCACTCTCTTCATCTTTGACCATTCATTGTAGGAGAAGCAACAAGAAATTGCACCCTGAAATTGTGGGAAGAGATGACCATTTTAGAGAAATGTCTCCGTGTGCAGGGCTTAATTCTTCCATTGCTGGTTGAGTGCTGGCCATGTGTGCACTCTACTAATTTTAACCTGTTCTGCTCTTGCAGCTTTTCTGGCTACTTGAGCATTCTGTAAATTTCCCTAGAAGAGTTAACGCTAATTTCCTCCCTTGCAACTTCCCAGTGCTGCTACCTGCTAAATATGGAATTGGAGTTCAAAGGATTTTTTTTAACAACAACCAAGCTAAACCAAAAAATGCCTTCCTCAGATGTCAGACCTTCAGTAGGCAATGGCTCTGGAAAACCACAAGGAAACTTGTAGTATGAGGCAAACATTTAGTAATGCTTTTTTAGATTGTAGGGAATAAAAAGAATAGAATGGGGCATTCTGGGGTTTTATGTGTATGTATTGTATGTGCATGTGCACATATAATGTCAATATATATGTTATAGATTCAGGGTGTTATAATTGCTAGTAGAATTGGTATACAAATTCATCAGCATGTGAGGACACCAAGGGTGCTTCCAGATGGAGTCCTTCTAGTGCTACCAGTCAAAAGACATAATGCAGCTGCTCCATCTTTCCCCCTTTAATGGATTAATTTAATTTCTTCCCCTGCCCCTTTCTGTGTGTGTGAGATGCAGGAAATGCATTATTATAAATGGAAGACATTATGATCTGGTTCCCTCCCACCGCCCCATGCAAGTGCTGTGAATAAGGAGGGACAATTGTAGATAAAAGCCTCATTTGGAAGAACACTGAGGGTGAAAAAGACATTACTTTAAATTGGTGTTAAGCAACCATGTCCCTCCCCCACCCCTCCAACATATGGTATAGGTGATCTTTCAAGATCTAAACCAGGCTCTTTGTACCTGCTCTAGAATCAAATTTAACAAAAGTATAACTGCTAGACACAGATCTAAAGTGATGTCTGTTTTGGCCCTTGAATTCTGATTTCATGCAATTAGATGCACTTGATCCAAGAAAGGCCCTTTACCTTGCCTTACCTGTCCCAAACTTTTTTCTGAAGTAAGTCCAAGTGAGACCACTATTCCACACAGAAAGAGACAAACACAACAGTTTCCCTAGCAATGAGCATGATGCAGTTTCCTTGGCAACATGAACCATGTTGAAAGCTCTTTGAAACAGCACTGACCCTCAAGTCAAGTTCTTCTTTCAGTTTAACAATTTATATGTTTCCTTGCAGGTTGTTGGCTATAGAATAAAGAAAGGAAAAAGGGAATAGAAGAAGAAAGCAGTATGGGCTATTTAAATAATCAACTTGGAATGGTATTTTCATACTTTCCTTAATTAGTAAGAAGCATTTCTTCCACCTCCCCTACACAGTCTCATGGTAGAGGCATTTATTTGCAGTTTCTTTGTATTTTAAAAAGGTTAATGCCATTCCTGTGCTCAAAGATGTTATCTTTATCATTAAGGGGAATCTTGTGGGTAGATGCCTCAACAATTAGATGTTATAGAGTCAAAACTCTGAAAGTTGCTACCTCTCACCCATCTGGAATAAGTCTCTAATTTGCCATCATCTTGAGCAAGCCACTTTGCACAGGGCCCCTTTCTCAGTGAGTCTACCTTACCCCCACCATGGTCACCAGCTGCTCTTGCTCTTCATCCTCTTTCTCATCATAGATACCAGTTGCTTGCTTGGCAAGCAAGACTCATTGGGCTCTGGGGTTCCTTTTTCCTTCTTACCATGATTGCCTGTGCCTAAAGTAAGGCAGGTTAAGGGGAGGGCCATGTCCTGGAAGGTTCTATCAGTGGGCTTCTGTTGGGGTGTAGGCTGCAGCATGTACCCAACCACATGCATGCCTGAGGCCAGTCTTGTAACCTGGGCTGATAATTCTTGGCTGAAACATTCCAAACAAATTGGATTGCCATACCCAAAAGAAACTCCCATGATTAACATGCTCCATGAAGGCAGAAGCACCTGTAACTTTGAGGATGCTCCCAGCAAGTTGCTTTCCAGGGTGCCCTAACTCCCAGCCAGCCAGTCTGCCCCTCTTTTAACCAGGCTCAGTGTTTGTCTCTTCCTCCTAGCCCATCTGCACTGGCAAAATGAAGTACTCTGGTAGCCATTCAGGTGGAGTTGGAAGTACAACAGTGCACCATTTAACAGAACTCTCCATGTAAGTTCTAAGAAGCACTTAAGCATTTTTGGTTGATAGAAAGACATGTTCAATGAAGATACTGAAGACTTTATGTCACTCTTATGTCCTTATTGACCATGTCAGCCCAAAGACATCATCTGATTAGTTCAGATGGTTACTAGTCAAGACTTATAGGGGGAAACAAGGGCTTCCTTTTCCCAGGTGGGCCATGGAAGGAGCAGCTGGTACCACTGTAGACTATAGAGGCTGTCTGGAGGCTGTGCTAGACAACAGTCCTACTCTTATGGTGCTACTGCGGGGAAACCTTTTCTGTTTCAAATGTATTTGCAAATTTTGTATCTGCTGTTCATAGACAGCAGGATAAAACCATGCATCACCCATTTTTCCCTCTTTTTTCATTTAGCATTTGCCCCAAGTGATAGATTTTTGCATCAGCAACTGCCTTGAAGTTTGCTGCTGTTGTTATGTGCCATCAACTCATCGCTGACTTATGGTGACACTATGAATGAAAGCTCTCCAAAATGTTCTAGGCATGACAGTTCTGTTCAGCTCTTATAAATTCCCGGCTGCCTTTGCGTAGTCAGTCTGTCTCATATTTGACCTTTCTTTTCTTCCTTTGTCTGTGACTTTCCCCAACATGATTACCTTCCTCAGGGAGTTTTGTTTCTTGTGATGTGTCCAGCGTAGGAGAGCCTTAGCTTTGTCATATTTGCTTCTAGAGAAAATTCTGGATCGATTTGTTCTAGGATCTGCCTTTTCATCTTTCTGATGGTTTGAAGTATTTGCAAAGCATTCCTCTTGCATCATGTTTCAAATGCAACAATTTTCTTCCTGTCAGCTTTCTTCACTGTCCAGTTATTACACCCATGCCTAGTGACTGGGAATAAAATAGCATGGATGATCTTGGCCTTGGTCTCCAATAAAATGTCCATACACTTGATATTTCCCAGTTCTTTCATTGTTTTCCTTCTAAGTCTTCAGACTTCCTGTTTGAATCATTGACTGAGCAAAGGTTTGCAAAATCGTTCACAATTTCAGTTTCTATTTTGACAGCATAGTTCTGTAATTCTTTGTAGTCATGATTTTTGTTTTCATAATATTCAGCTGCAATCCTGCTTTTGCATTGTCTTCTTTTTATACAGGAATTATTTTAATTCATTGCTGCTTTCTGCTAATAGTTTGGTAATATTTGCATCTCTTAAGTTATTGATAGATTTTTCCACCAATTTTCATTGCTTTGTATGATCTGAATCCATCTTTGCTTAGGACTGTTGTGCATGCAGATTGTACAAATGGGGAGATAGCATTCCCCTTTGTATAATAGCTTTGTCTATAGAAAACCATTCTGTTTCTCCATTTTCTCTTCACAGTAGCTTCTTGTCCATGATATAGGCCAGGGAGATCGAGTGCTGAGGCAAAGCCATTTCCTTCAGGACCATCCATAGCTTCTCATGATTCACATAGTCAAAGACTTTGCTGTAGTCTGTAAAGCACAGGCTGATCTTCTGAAATTCTTTGGTGCACTCCAGTAGCCAAGATGTAATTTGTGATCTCTAATGCCTCTTCCTTTTTAGAATCCAGCTTGAATGTCAGGAATTCCTCTCTCCATGTAGGATGATATTCTTTGTTACAGCAGTTTGAACCTCACTTTTCTTGCATAGGAAATCAGTGGAATGGTCCTATGGTTCCTGCACTCTTTTGCAGGAACATGGGATGGCGATGTATACTGAACTGTGTATCTATTCTGTGTACAGTATATATTGTGAATGAATACTGTGGGCCATTGTCTTGTTTCCCATATTTGTTGGCACATACCGTATTTTTCGCTCTATAAGACGCACCTGTCCATAAGACGCACCTAGTTTTTAGAGGAGGAAAACAAGAAAAAAAATATTCTGAATCAAATGGGCACATAATCACAGGCACATTCCCCATCACTTCCCCATGGGCTGCGCATCTGACAGACTTACTGCACACACATATTCGCTCTATAAGATGCACAGACATTTCCCCTTACTTTTGAGGGGGAAAAAAGTGAGTCTTATAGAGCAAAAAATACGGTACTTAGGATTCTGACAGATTTAGCCTTTAAAGTTTGGAATAATTCTATTGTATCCTATCTACTCCAGCTGCTTTGTTCTTTCCAAGTGCTTTTAGAACAACTTTGATATTAAGAGTTGCTGGTCACTAGCTGCTCCTGGTCTTGTTTTGGTAGCAAGAATAGAGATTCTTTATCTTCTGCTTCCAATTACATAGTCTATTTGATTTCTGTACTGGGAATCTGGTGTTGTCCATGTATACAGTTGTCTGCTCAGGTGCTTGATGTATGTATTTGTGATAAACAGACTGCTGGCTTCACAAATTGTATGAATTGTTTCCCTGCTTCATTTTTATACATTTGATTCTGCTTTGTTTCTTACTTTTGTACCCCAGTCACCTTGAACTAGTTTGTCACAAATTAGCTGCAAGAACAAGACAGTACTCCTGGGAAGTTCCACAAGATGTAGACCATCACATTTCAATCCATCTCTTAGATTTCTCGAGCGCTGCACATGTTTGAGGTTTGATGCATAAAAGCTTTTTTTATTTATTGCAGTTGATCAAGCTTGCATTGCAAGCTGTTATCTGTCATTTTTAGAGAACTATTTTTCTTCGGTGACATAAAGAAGAATCCTCATTTTTGCAAATGATCAAGCATGCATTTCATCTTTTCAATTCTTTCTACACAACTTTTGTTTATTGTTTCTCTTCAGTCACACATTGAAGAAGAACCCATTGTGTATATGTGCAAGACTTCCTCTGCACAACAGCATTTGATTTTAGCAAGTTCCATTGTTACCTGAGCATATCCTGGGCAGGTGCCCTGTCCATCTGTATTGCACATTATGACAGTGTATAATGATCCCGTAACATACTGCTCTGGCTGAAAGATCTAGGCCAGTTTTTTCCAGCTTGTGTCTCTCTAGCTCAACTCCCATACTTCCCATTGATATGGGAATTGCAGCTGAACAGATCTTGTATCACCAGGTTGGGAAAACCTGACCTAGGTAGGATATTAGGAAAGAATTCATATGTGTCTCTTCAAGCCCCAGTAGGAGTAAGGCCCAGAGCGATTTATATGCTGCCATTAAATATGTCACCAAAAAGGTGAACATAAGAGGATTCCAATTTGCATTATACTAATTCATAATTCCTCCTTCATGGATCACTGCCTTGTCATGGCGAAGGGGCTTGCATAGCTCAATGAAGCTATGAGCTATGCCGTGCAGGGCCACCCAAGACGGACAGGTCATAGCAGAGAGCTCTGACAAAACGTGATCCACTAGAGAAGGAAATGGCAACCCACTCCAGTATCTTTGCCATGAAAACCCCATGGACAGTACCAAAAGGCAAAAAGATATGACGCCGGAAGATGAGCCCCTCAGGTCGGAAGTTATCCAATATGCTACTGGGGAAGAGTGGAGGGCTAGTACTAGTAGCGCCAGAAAGAATGAAGCGACTGGGTCAAAGCCGAAAGGACACTCAGTTGCAGATGTATCTGGTGGTGAAAGGAGAGTCCGATGCTACAAAGATCTATACTCCATAGGAACCTGGAATGTAAGATCCATGAATCAAGGCAAGCTGGATGTGGTCAAACAAGAGATGACAAGACTGAACATCGACATCTTAGGAATCATTGAACTAAAATGGACAGGAATGGGTGAATTTAATTCAGATGACCATCAGGTATACTACTGCGGACAAGAATCCATCAGAAGAAATGGAGTAGCCTTCATAGTCAATAAAAGAGTAGGAAAAGCAGTACTGGGATACAATCTCCAAAATGACAGAATGATCTCAGTTCAAATCCAAGGAAAACCATTCAACATCACAGTAGTCCAAGTCTATGCCCCAACCACGGGTGTTGAAGAGGCTGAAGTTGACCAGTTCTGTGAAGGCCTACAACACCTTCTAGAATTAACACCAAAAAATGATGTCCTTATCATCCTGGGGGATTGGAATGCTAAAGTAGGAAGCCAAAAGATAACTGGAATAACAGGCAAATTTGGTCTTGGAGTACAAAATGAAGCAGGGCACAGGCTGGTAGAATTTTGTCATGAGAATATGATGGTCATAGCAAACACTCTTTTCCAACAACCCAAGAGACGACTCTACACATGGACATCACCAGACGGTCAACACAGAAATCAGATTGACTATGTGCTCTACAGCCAAAGATGGAGAAGCTCTATACAGTCAGTAAAAACTAGACCAGGAATTGACTGCGGCTCTGATCATGAGCTTCTCATTGCAAACTTTAGGCTTACATTGAAGAAAGTAGGGAAAAGCACTAGGCCACTCAGGTATGACCTAAATCATATCCCTGATGAATATACAGTGGAGGTGACAAATAGATTTAAGGAATTAGATCTGATAGACAGAGTGCCTGAAGAACTATGGACGGAGGTTCGCAACATTGTACAAGAGGTAGCAACTAAAATCATCCCCAAGAAAAATAAATGCAAGAAAGCAAAATTGCTGACTGAGGAAGCTTTACAAATAGCTGAGGAAAGAAGGGAAGCAAAAGGCAAGGGAGAAAGAGAAAGATACACCCAATTGAATCCAGAGAACAGCTAGAAGAGATAAGAATGCCTTCTTAAATGAACAGCGCAAAGAAATAGAAGAAAACAATAGAATAGGGAGGACCAGAGATCTCTTCAAGGAAATTGGAGATATGAAGGGAACGTTTCATGCAAAGATGGGCATGATAAAGGACCAAAATGGCAGGGACCTAACAGAGGCAGAAGAGATTAAGAAGAGGTGGCAAGATTACACAGAAGAACTATACAAGAAAGAGCTTAACATCCCTGATAACCACGATGGGGTGGTCACTGACCTCGAGCCAGACATCCTGGAATGTGAAGTCAAATGGGCCTTAGGAAGTCTGAGCAACAACAAAGCTAGTGGAGGTGACAGCATTCCAGCTGAGCTATTCAAAATCCTGAAAGATGATGCAGTTAAAGTGCTACACTCAATATGCCAGCAAATTTGGAAAACTCAACAGTGGCCACAGGATTGGAAAAGGTCAGTTTACATTCCGATCCCAAAGAAGGGCAAAGCCAAAGAATGTTCAAACTACCGCAACATTGCACTCATTTCACATGCTAGCAAAGTCAAGCTCAAAGTCCTACAACCTAGGCTCCAGCAGTATGTGGACTGAGAACTACTGGAAGAACAGGCAGGATTTCCAAGAGGGAGAGGAACTAGAGATCAAATTGCCAACATACGCTGGATCATGGAGAAAGCTAGGGAGTTCCAGAAAAACATCTACTTCTGCTTCATTGACTATGCTAAAGCCTTTGATTGTGTGGATCACAACAAATTGTGGCAAGTTCTTAAAGAGATGGGAGTACCAGACCATCTTATTTGTCTCTTGAGAAACCTATATGCGAATCAAGAAACAACAGTGAGAACTGGACACGGAACCACTGATTGGTTCAATTGAGAAAGGAGTTCGGCAAGGCTGTATACTGTCCCCCTGCCTATTTAACTTCTATGCGGAGCACATCATGAGAAAGGTGGGGCTAGATGAATCACCAGTTGGAATTCAGATTGCTGGGAGAAATATCAACAACCTCAGATAGTGGTAGTGACAGATTTTATTTTCCTGGGCTCCAAGATTACCGCAGATGGGGACTGCAGCCAAGAAATTAAAAGACGCTTGCTCCTGGGGAGGAAAGCTATGGCAAATCTGGACAGCATACTAAAAAGCAGAGACAGAACCCTGCCAACAAAAGTGCATATAGTCAAGGCTAAGGTTTTCCCAGTTGCAATGTATGGCTGTGAAAGCTGGACCATAAGGAAGGCTGAGCGCCAAAGGATTGAGGCCTTTGAGTTGTGGTGCTGGTGGAGACTCCTGCGAGTCCCTTGGACCGCAAGGCAATCAAACCAGTCAGTCCTAGAGGAGATCAACACTGAGTGCTCTTTAGAAGGCCAGATCCTGAAGATGAAACTCAAATACTTTGGCCACCTAATGAGAAGGAAGGACTCCCTGGAGAAGAGTCTAATGCTGGGAACAATAGATGACAAAAGAAGAAGGGGACGGCAGAGGATGAGGTGGCTAGATGGAGTCACTGAGGTGGTTGGTGTGAGCGTGAGTGGACTCCAGGGGATGGTGGAGGACAGGAAGGCCTGGAGAAATGTTGTCCATGGGGTCGCGATGGGTCAGACACGACTTCGCGACTAACAACAATTCATAATTCATATATATGGGAATATTTATTTATTTATTTATTGGATTTCTATTCTGTCCCATTAGCTGAAAGGCTCTGCTCTGCTCTTATAATATTAATTAGGTATATCATATCATCATATCATATCATATCATATCATATCATATCATATCATATCACCATGGTGGGGAAGACTGACTGGATAGCCTGAATGCCTGCTCAGCCCAGGTGCTAACTTTTGGTGGACACAGTCAAGGCCCCTGTGCTGCCTGCATCTGGTTTCTTAAGGTTCTTTAGACCTGGTATGGAAAGGTAGCCTTTCAAAAAGATGACTTCTTCATGTAGAGTATTGCTAAATCTTCAAATAAAGGGCTGCTCTCCATACAGCAGGACACCTGGCCACTCTAGCAAGTGATCGTACTCAGCTAGCACTAAATAATGGGTTTGGCCTACAGATCTTGTACTTCCTGGCTGGTGGAAAGTTCAGCACACTGGCGGCACAGAGAGGAAGGGGTCACAGACTGGCTGCTGGAAAGCTTGATTAGTTACTCCTTAGCACCTTAAAACTGCTTGCTTCATTGTGTGTGGAGGGGGTGAGTGTAGCGAGTGTGAACAACTTGAATTGAGCTGGGAGGAAGAATTGTATAGGAGGAATGCAGAGAAAGTAATTTCTCCCAGTGTCCTGTCTTACTCCTAAGACATGTTCCTATGCATGTACATAGACTACCGTGATCAAAAATGGGAAGAGAAGACAGTGCATTTTGTGTGTATAGACACTTTAGAGGATGGTGTCCTGTAAATACCTGGGCATTAACGAGAAAACAAAGCTCTGCCTATGAGTGGTACATTTGTAGTGGTAAGAATTATTATGCCTGGGATCTTTATAGGCTGTATTTTGAAATCAGCCTGCTGATGCAGTATATATTTCCGTCATTTAATTAAAACAAGTCCTGCTTTCAAAGGATATGTATTATCAGAAATGAAGCAATGTGAAATGAGAAACGGTTGAGATTAAAACTCTTATTAAAGGTTTATCCTGACTTATTGTGCTCACTCTGTCTCATCTGTCCAAAGGAGAAAAAGCAGCTCTTAAGATCTCCCAGTGTGCTCTATTTCCAACTCTGAATTTTGGCAAACAAAATTAGTCAAACATGTCTCAGGCTTCCCGCTTTATACACTTGTATGTTATGACTTTGAATGAAATGTATCTTTAGTTGTATGAAGCTTTTTAAAAACAATGCTTATAGTTCAGCTGTATGATTTCCCACCTCCCTTTTCAAATTAACTGGCTTACTTGGAAATGAGATGCAGCTTTTTCTTCAGCAGATTAAAAACTTATTAAAGAGTTACCCAATGGTGCCACAGCTATAGTTAAAACTCTTGGTTTTCTATTATACTTGGTTTATATTATGGTGGACTAAAGACTGGAATACTAATTGGCAGCTTTATGGCTAATTAATATTTTTCTGCCAGGAAAGTAATGGTCATCTCCTGCCCCTAAAAGCATTGATGCCTGATTTCTCAGTGTGTTGTCTAAACCACAGAATTTAGGGTGACCTGGTGCGTGACATGGTGGTGATTCAATGGAGCACCGAAATATTCTGAACCAAACTGCAGCCTCCTGATGTCAGAATTTGGAAGGAACAATTCCTGGACCAGCATATTTATAAGAACAAGAGCTATAAACCGTGCATGGTCATTTCCTTTCTTCAGAATATATTGAATGCTTGTCAAAGTCAAAAGCAGCAGGTTTGCCCTCTTAGGTAGCAATGACCATAGGCCAAAGTAAATGCTTGTCTGAGCACATAGTATGTAGCCATGTGTGATTCTTTTACTTATGTAAGCAGAGGCATGTGAGGACACGATTCTGCTCTGGACCAGAGTGCTCTGGACTGTTAAGTCTTCCCACATATCCGTTTTGTCCTGAGATTCTACCCTCTAGGATTGACTTTAGAGAACACTTTTTTCCTCCTGCAACCTGGGAAGAACATTTGGGCCAAAATGCAGACATAAAAGTGTCAGTGTGTGTGTGTGTGTGTGTGTGCACGTGTGTAGCATCATGGAAAGAGTATGTCAGTGTTTGCTTAAATGTAATTATACTGTCTGAGCTGCTGGCATCAGCCTCTTAAACTTTGTAACTTATGGTAGGAGATACTGATGCCAACTTCACAGATGTTGCCATACATGAGTTTTCTTCTGTATGAAGTGGGCCTTGAACATGTATTCTATTGTTATGCACACAGACAGACACACACACACACAAGAATAATGTAGACAACTCAATGAAGTGAAACAACCTAGGTTGTCTTTCACTAAATAAGCAACTGAAAATGCAAAATGGATATGAGAAGAAGAATAAACAAAACAATGTTACGGAGCAGCCGCTTCTCAAAGAAGTACTCCTGTTTGGAGTTCCAGCCAGCTATTCCCTTCAAGCAGCATGTTATACTCTTCTCTTCCTCACCTGGTTTCCTATGTTTCTTTTTCCAGCTGACACTCAACTCCCTGTGGCTATTGAGAATGGTCAGCACCAGTATGCCCCCCCCCCGCCCTCTGTGTGTGTGTGTGTGCGCGTGCTATTGTACTCCTGCAAACCTTGGGGTGTTCCCAGGTATCTGGCATTATCCTCATGTTTCTCAGTATCTGTATTCTATACTGACCACTGTATTTACTTTAGAGGAAATGTTAGCTTTTAGCCTAAGACCTTCCACCAGAGAAAGATTGTGTGACAATGCATGCCATAGCTACAACTCTGAATGGAGGGATGATGCTTCAAGATAATGATGGAATTGTAAAAATGGGCATTCAACATTTATAGATTCTTTAACTCCGCTATTCCCAGATCCCCTGTTTTTGCCATGGACATTCCATGGTAGCAGCAAAGCATTCCATAAGTAACTTGATCAGCATGTCACAGTAGACAAATATTTGGTGGAGCAACTGATCTTAGTGGTTCATAAAGACTAAACAAGAGAAATAGAGTAATGAGTAAACAAAGGAAAAGAGCACAGTGTATTAAATAGATATTCTGCAGCTGTTGAGCAAAGCAAACAGATGTATAAATTAACACATACCTTAGGGCAAAAATTTCTACTTGCATAACGTGAGGAAAGATCACAATGTTTCTTTGAGTGAGGAAGAGAAGGATCTATGCTGATCTCAGAGACCACATTATAGAGTACTGTCTTGTCAAAGGCATGCCCTTTAGAAAATAAACCAAAGGCTTTACAAGCTTGGAGCACTAACTCTGGGTATTGGAAAACTACAGATAAGATAGATTATGTCCTCCTTGAAGAGACATGTTTTTGCGTCAGTTGTAAATAAAGTATCCCCCTTTGCAGCATCAAGACCTATGCCAGAAAATTTGACTTCCTGATTAGGCCATACTAGTTCTGAGCTCATGTGAATACCTGGGGAGTGTGTACTACACAGGGGAGAATAAATGACAGGTACATTATGGGTTTTAAGCCATAGTGCAGTTTGTAGCTGGATCCCCCCACCCAAAGGTTTCTTGATCTCAGTTTTTTTTGGGGGGCGGTGCTGAGAAAAATGTGAAAATATGAGAAAAATGGATTGTAGAAAGTGTAAAACCATAAATACACATTCTCCCCTAGCTAAATTCTGCCTCCCTTCAGGTTCTTTCTCTCCTGAACAAGAAGCATATAATGAATTTATCAAAATGTCTGAAACAAAATGATTTCTTAAATGAACCAGCCACATTCAATGGATTCAGCTGTTCCCAGCATGGAGTAGACCATGATACATCTATATCTGTTAAAGAGGGACCTGACAGGGAGAAAAAAGTGGCAAACCTAAACATAGTTTAATGCACAGGGATTTAAATCCATTCAATGTCCTAAACCTGGATTTACAAATGTCTCAGTTTTGGTGTCTTTCATATTCTCATTTTTAAATATCCAGTTCTTTTAAATCTCAGATATGGAGAACTATGCCAAAGTTGCCTTTTTAAAAAATCAGAACCAAGTTGAAATGACATTCTTACTCATTGCTAAATTTGTAGCTCCCTTCCTTTCTTGCAGTGCCACAAGTGAGCTGAATATTTAGCAGGCAGGACATGTGCTGGAAATGTAGAAATTGGGGCAGGTGACATCTAGAAGCATGGCAGGCAAGGCTGCCCATTTATGAGATAGCGGGGAATATGTCTCCGAACTTCTTCAGGAAAAGTCTGCCAAGAATGGTTTAGAAATCTTTCTTGAGAGCAGCAATGATGTTCAAAGCTTCAGTCATTTTCTCTTTTGAATATCATTTGTCTTTTCTTTCTCTTGCTTTGTTGATGCTCTGAAGCATCTTGTGATGCTCACTTTGGCACTTTCACATGGTACTGTACCATTGCTAAAAAGAAAAGAGCAGCCCTCTATCCAGACATGTAAAGATGCCAGATCTATTGAAAATCTCCCATCTGAATGGCAATCTTCTTTGGAAAAAGAAAATGTCACATATTCTAAACGTATTCAAGCCCTTCTAGCTTTATTACTTGCAATAGATATTAAAGATGCAAAGCGGCCATGATGCAGTTATGCAGACTTTGGTTTCTGACTAAGAATTCACCCAACCTGAAACTTAATCACTAGGCACCAATGCCAGAGTAGAAAGAATGGAGAGGCAGCCATTCCCTGGTGCAACCTGATTCTAATCATTTTTCTTGAAAATGAGTAATGTGTATTTCAGTGGGTTGGGGGCAGATTCAGCATAATGTTTTCTCTTGATAGGTTGGCTTGGTATTTGGATAAGCTCATATATGCTGTAACACATGACAATCACACATGTGTCTGCTTAGCCTAGTGTATAGCCAATGGGAACCCACTACTAATTGCATTTTTGCTGTTCCTGATGCTTGCTGTTTCTGAACATATAGATCACCTTTAAGTCAGCACGATGTCAGACAGAATCAGTTTGAGCATACTTTGGCTTTCAAGTGGGGCCCATAACAAAATGTTATAGTATGGAATGTTCCAGATCAGTATTCCAATTAGTCAGCCCTGCATTTTTCCAAGTGATTCTATTCTATTTTCCCTCTTCCCTCACTTTTCTGCTTCCCTCCTCCAATAGGTCATCACATTCTGTGGCTAATGAGCTGGCTTTGTAGCCCTTTTAATTTAGTTTTTGTTTTCTAAAGATTTTTCATGTTTCTGCAACTCTCAGGACTACCCCAAACCTACTGAGACCTCTCTCTTGTGTGTGCACGGTGTCATTTTGGTTACACAAAGCTCCTCACTTTCAGAGAAAAAGCTCATTCTTAAAATATATGACACCACCCAGGGTGCGCCATGGAATTGCTGTCCTGAATTTAAGTTCCAGGGTTTACCATATTTTTTGCTCTATAAGACTCACTTCCCCCCCCTCCCTCAAAAGTAAGGGGAAATGTCTGTGCGTCTTATAGAGCGAATATGTGTGTGCAGTAAGTCTGTCAGATGTGCAGCCCATGGGGAAGTGATGGGGAATGTGCCTGTGATTATGTGCCCATTTGATTCAGAATACTTTTTTTCTTGTTTTCCTCCTCTAAAAACTAGGTGCGTCTTATGGTCAGGCGTGTCTTATAGAGCGAAAAATATGGTACATGTTTGTGGGTTTTCCCTTTCCTCTGCGAAATGTTTATACTTTCCTATTCCTTGAAAAAGCAATAAGGGAGTATAGTCATTAATAACCCCAGTTTAATTTGCAAACCCTACAGAGATATTTTCATGGGTCTCTCAGGAGACAATGAACATGATTAGTGCTTCCACCAACATAGCTTATAAAATAAAGTTGCACTAGAATGAGGAGAGACCAAGAGGAATCCCATTTAAAACTTATTTTACAACTTATCACAGTTGTGTTCATGGAGGGAAGACGTGTGTGATCGTGGCTGTGCTGTGCTGCGCCCGTCTTTCCTGCAGGAGCACTCCTGTGATCACACACACCTTCCCTCCATGAACATAACTGTGATCGTGGCCATCTCCCCACTCGGGGAGTGGGGGGAGATGGCCAAGATTGCGCCCGTCTTTGCTGCAGGAGTGTGCCTATGCCAGGATTTCTTTGAGAAGCACCACCCCAACATAACTGTAACGAACAGAGTGTTGGATCTGAAGAACAGTAACGTGGTCTCTCACTTCCAGAGGGCTATGCAGTACAGGAAGAAACAAGTGACTATAGACAGATTTTTCACCAAAACTGACCCTGCAGCTAAGAGACAAAGAAGAGAGGAAACCCCTGAAAGAGATCTCCCCAATGTCCTTATGGAGGGGGACTCTCCCTCAAAACAATAACCTCCCCCCACCACCTAAGTTAGTGTTCTCCACTGTACTGTACAGTACTGTGTCACTTTGTTGTTCTTTGTCACCTTGTTTCAAATTTTTCTGATTAAAAAAAATAATTACAGAATGGATTAATCTTATTTACTTTGAACTTTATGGGGAAATTTGACTTGGGTCACAACCAATTTGGGTCACAACCAGAGTCGTGGAACAGATTACGTTCGTGAGCTGAGGTACCACTGTATATATATTTGCTTGGACTGGCTGTGAGTTGTTTTTTCTAAACTAAAGCCTCAGTCCTCAGGTTTTATTGTAGTGTTGGCACTTTGTGATAAATAAGTGGTTTTGGGTTGCAATTTGGGCGCCCGGTCTCTAAAAGGTTTGCCGTCGCTGAGCTAGGGTATGCAATGGGTGGAAACGACAGGCTGCTTCCATTCCTGAGCTGGGCAGGAATGTCCCTACCATTACGCATTGTGAGACAGCTGCCTCTGGTAGCTAGTTTGAGGTATCATGCAAGTGTGGCAAAATGTTACTTATTTAATTTGTTGTTATTGCTATTTTGTTTTTGCTACCAAGGAATGGGCTAGTTTGCTGTTCTGTCTCGGTAAGCGTAGGTGGGCTAGTCTGTTTCTGGACCAGGTACATTTTGTAAATGTCCAATAATAAATTTGTTTCATTTGATTTTCAAAATGTCTTTTGCAAAACAATAAAAATTAACTTAACACACACATTCAAATGGTACACATTCATTCAAATGGTACAAATTTCCACCTAGAGCATACATTTGTAGGTATTTGATTTTAGTTGAGAAAAAATCATCATTTTAGTTGATGAAAAAACTTCATCGCAAAATTTGGAGGAAAGCACAGTCTAAAAGGAAACTACATTCTAATCTTTGTAGCAGTTACATAGAAACATAGAAAGAGTGAGTCAGAACGGGTCTCTTGGGCCATCTAGTCTGACCTCCGGCACCAGCGGGCTCCGCTCACAACATGCCCACCATGTGGACAGCCTTGAACACCCGCACCGATGGGGCCTCAACGACCTCTCGTGGAAGCCCATTCCACAACCTCGGGGTCCTAACTGTCAGGAAGTGCTTCCTGGCATCCAAATGGAACCATGGCTCCCTGAGCTTTGCTCCATTGGAATGCGTCCTGCCTTCCTCTACAGGGGAGAACAGGTCTCTACCCATCTCC
The DNA here is from genome assembly GCA_023646645.1 of Varanus salvator macromaculatus. Classification (NCBI taxonomy): domain Eukaryota; kingdom Metazoa; phylum Chordata; class Lepidosauria; order Squamata; family Varanidae; genus Varanus; species Varanus salvator. The sequence goes on along the minus strand of JAIXND010000784.1, from coordinate 26,044,950 downwards.
ATGTGACATCCCCTCACATACCTATATGTTGCCAACATATCCCCTCTGAGTCTCCTCTTCTCCAGGCTGAAGAGACCCGGTTCCCTCAGTCTCGCCTCATACCCCATCCCCTGCAAACTGGCCACCAACTTTGTGACCCTGCGCTGCACTGACTCCAACCTGGCTATATCCTTTCTGTAATGAGGGGCCCAAAACTGAGCATAATACTCCAGTTGTGGGCGCACCGGAGTCGTGTAGAGTGATACTAATACCTCTCTTGATCTAGAAGCCACACTTCTGGCTATGCAACCAAGGGTGGCGTTCGCCCTCTTGACCACCGCATCACACTGCTGACTCATGTTTAGCCTGCGGTCAACCAGTACCCCGAGGTCCCTTTCACAAGTGCTGCTCTCCAGCCACTTGTCACCTAACCTGTACTTATGACAGCTATTCCTATGCCCCAAGCGCAAGACTTTGCACTTCTCCACATTGAACTCCATCCTGTTGTCTCCTGCCCACTTCCATAGTCTGTCCACATCCTTTTGGATCTGGAATACCTGCTCCTCAGTTGTGGCCACTGCTCCAGTTTTAGTGTCGTCTGCGAATTTGATCAGCAGACTGTTCACCCCTTCTTCCATGTCGTTAATTAAAAGATTAAACAGGATCAGACCCAGGACAGAGCCCTGGGGGACCGCTTGTCACTGGCCACCATCCCAATGATTCCCCGCTAATGGTTACCTTCTGCTTTCGGTCAGTCAACCATGCCCTAATCCACCAGACAGTGCTTTGGTGTATCCCAAAACTCCTCAGTTTCTCCACCAGGATATCATGGGGCACTTTGTCAAAGGCCTTGCTGAAATCCAGGTATACCACATCCACTGCATCCCCTCCATCTAGCCATCTCGAAACCTTGTCATAGAACTCCACAAGGTTTGTCTGGCAGGACCTGTTTTTGCAGAAGCCGTGTTGTGTGGCTGTCAGCCTCCCTTCCCTATCTAGCATCACTAGATCTCTCTCTATTATGAGCCTTTCCATTGTTTTTCCTGCAATGGACGTAAGGCTAACCGGTCTCTAATTCCCCTTCCTACTACCCTTTTTGAAAATTGGGACCACTGATGCCACACTCCAGTCCTCTGGAACTTCACCCGTTCTCCACGAGGCCTCAAAAATGGAGGCCAGTGAGCGTGAGAGAACCCGTTCCAACTCTCTGAGTACTCTTGGGTGTAACCCGTCAGGGCCTGGCGCCTTTGTAATGTCCAATGCCCTGAGGAGCCCCTCGACTTCAAGGGGGATGACTCTAATCTGTGCCCCTAAGTCCCCAGCCTCATCTAATCTCCTATGCAGATATCCCCCGTCCTGCTTTGGGGAGAACACAGAGGCAAAATAGTCATTTAGCATCTGTGCCTGTTCCCTCATGTCAGTCACTGGATCTCCTTCCTCCTTATTTAGTGGTCCCACCACTTGTCTCCCCTTCCTTTTCCTATTTACATGCTGAAAGAAGCCCTTTTTGTTGCTCTTGATATTCTTGGCAAGTCTCAGCTCGGAATCAGCCTTGGACTTGCGAAGAATCCTTCTGCAATGGGCCTCCTCCCCCCGGTATACCCTTTTGTCTATTTGCCCCAGTACCCATTTCCTATGGAGGTTCCTCTTTCATCTAATCCCTCTAACCACCTCCTTTTGCATCCATGGCGGCACTCTCCTTCACCTCCCCATCTTATTAGCTACAGATATCATCAAGGCTTGCACCTCCAAAACCTCCCTTTTGAGGGCCATCCACCCCTCCTCAACTCCCTTGCCTTCCAGTAACCTATCCCAGGAGACTTTCCCCAGTCTGGCCTTCAGTTGGCCAAAGTTGGCCCTCTTGAAGTCCCAGCTTCTAGTGCTCGACCTGCTGCACGTTCCCAGTCCCCTGATCTCAAAGCAAAAGATGGAGTGATCACTCGCATCCAGAGCTCCCCTAATCTGTACTTTATCTATCAGCTCCTCCCTATTGGTCAAGACCAAGTAAAGGATGTTTCCCCCCCTTGTCACCTTTTGGACCCTCTGTGTGACAAACCCTCCCTCTATAGCTTCTAGGAAGTGACGTGACCTGGCTGTCACCGCCGAGTGAGTCTCCCAACTAATATCTGGGAGATTGAAATCTGTGTCTCTCCCTCCGAGATATCCTTAGAATCTGGCCTGTCCGGACATCATCCAGGGTCTCAAGTTGACCTGGAGGGTGATAACATACCCCCACTGTCAGGTCTCTTTCCCTGTCAAAACCCCTAAGTTTCACCCAGACTGCCTCTACCGAATCCCCATCTGTGCTGCATTCTATCTCACTACATCCTGTCCCTTCCCTGACGTATGAAGCCACGCCCCCACCTCTCTTTCCCTTCCTGTCCTAAAGTTTATGAAGTATAAATTAGATTGCTTCACTGAAAACTGTGTGGATGAAATTCTCCAGCTTTCCTACATCTCAGGAAGCATAATCAATTATCCAGCATTAGAAATGAGCAGTGATGTGACCAAGTTCCCCAGTGACATCAAGCTATTCAGGTAAAATAGCTAAAACCCAAAGGGATTGTGGGGCGATCTAAAGGAATCTCTCCAGACTAGAAGAATGTGCATCAAATGTGGTTCAATATATGCTAGCAGAATGGAATGCATTTTGGGGCATTGAAAAAATCCCAATTCAGTATAGGGCCAATGAGATCTTTATTGGCCATGACTGACTGAGTAAGGGACCTTGGGGTTGTCATGGACAGCTCAATGAAAATGGTGACCCAGTGCACAGCTGCTGTAGGAAAAACAGACTCCACAGAATTAGGAAAAGGAACTGAAAATAAAACTGCTAATACTGCCCTTATACAAATCTATTATGCAACTGGACATAGAATATTGTGTCACAGGTCTGGTTGCTGAACTTTAAAAAAGGAGATTGTACAGTTGGAAAAAGTGCAGGAAAGGGAAACTAAAATAATCAAGTGGCTGGAGCAACTCCGCTATGAGGAAAGGCAGATTGTTTAACGCAGAACAAGGGTGACAAAGGGGAGACATGATAGAGGCGGATAGAATTGTGCACAGTGTGAGAAATGGAAACAGAGACATTTCTCTCTCCAATAACACTAGATGTTGGGGACAAAAACATATTGGCAGGAGATTTAGGCTGAACGGAATGAAGCACTTCTTTGGACAGCATAACATTAGAACTATGCAATTCACAGCTCCAATAAGTAAAGATGGCCACCGACTGGTTGGCCTTAAAAGGGGATTGGACCAATTAATGGAGAAGAATGTCATGCATGGCTACCAGTCCTGATGTCTGCTTGTAGATCAGACGCTGTATGTATAGCAGTCACTGGGGAATTTGAAAGGACGGTGGTGATAGCACCCATATCCTGCTTCTGGCATTCTGTAGCCAGCTGCTGGACACTGAACAGCAAGCTGGACTAGATGAACTGATGTTGTGATCCAGAAAGCTCTCCTTGTGTTCATAATACTACCAGAGGACCAAAAAGAAGGATATAAGCAGTAATGGATTTGTTAAATTGCCCAACCAAACTCCCAAATTTAGGGAAATGCCACCCGACATGGGGTGGGGAAAAGAAATCCTTCATCTCTAACATTGATTCCAGTAGAGCAGAGAATTAAAGTTCAGATGCTGTAGAATATTGGGAAACAGATGCCCCCTTGCCACTCCTGTCAAACCTAGCTCAATAAGTAGTAGAAAGAGGTGAGAGTCAAAGACAATGAATTAATAGACTAGGTTGTGTTATCAACTTTTAGGCTGTATCTTTTAACCACTGGTTGGTATACAAGTGATCTTTTGACCAGAACTTGGCATTTCGTAATGTACAGAGAAAAAAATGTAACACCTCTAACGTATGACAGCTTGGTAATTGCAAACTTTTCACAACTAGTACTAAGGTCCTCTGGCACTTTTTACAGAGTAGCATTTGGTTTGCTAGGTGCTGGATTTAGAGGTAGTGAAACTAGGGGAGATAAGATGCTCTGATTTAGATTGTAACTCATTCGGAGAACAGCCTCCTCTGGTGTATTACATCAGACAATCTTGTAAGCTTATGGGCTCTATCTTGATTGAAGCCCTTTGAGTCAGCTCTGGGACAATGGATTTTCATCTCAAGAATGCTAAAAGAGGAAAAATAAGATGTGTGTGTGTTTTTTTTTCTACCATGCATCCCAGATGGACAAAGCTAAGGAGAAGGGAAAAAAAGGATTGTCCTGAACTGAAGGTAGCCTTGGTTGTTTAGGTTTCTTCACTGTTTCCTCTGAAGCATGTTTGCTCTCCTGAACTCCTGGGGTACTCCCCACAGTCACAAGCTAGATGGTGGGAACAGATCACTCTTTCCTTGTTGCAGTTAGATTTGTTTCATCCATTAAAGTTCAACACGACAAGATCCCATTTAACTGAGCCAAACAGTTTTTTGTAATTTTGTGAGATGCACTACTGTGCATGCTCATGTGCTCCTAAGAGTGTTCAATCCATGCAGTTTCTTACTATGTGGTTGCTCTGCTTTGGAGGTGCTGGTAGAAAATTACTCAGATTTGCTGCAATTTCTTTTCCACCTTGGCAGCACAACCTACTTATTTATTTATTAAAACATTTCTATGCCGCCCCATCGCAATAAAGCCTCGGAGCGGCTTACAACATAATATAAAACATATAAAACAATTCAATTAAGCCCCCCCCCCGGTGCATCTCAGCAAAACCTTTAAAATCCCACTTATCAAATACAATTAACAATTAAAATACGATTTAAATGAAAAGGTCATTGCCTGGCGCTGAAAAACAAATAACGATGGCGCCAGGCGGACCTCTCTGGGGAGCACATTCCATAATTGGGGCGCCACTCCTCCAGGTACTCACCCTCCTAATCTCATTCACTGAGAGTTCCCGGAGGAGGGCCTCTGTTGCTGATCTCAAGGGGTGGGAGGGCATATATGGGCACAAGCGCTCCTTAAGGTATCCAGGTCCCAGGCCGTTTATGGCTTTATAGGTCATAACCAGCACCTTGAATTGGGCCCGGACTTCAATCGGGAGCCAGTGGAGCTGACAGAGAACTGGGGTTGTATGAGAACAATGCCCAGTCCTCGTCAGCAACCTGGCAGCTCTATTCTGCACCAATTGAAGTATCCGGACCGTCTTCAAGGGCAGCCCCACGTAGAGCGCGTTACAGAAATCTAATTGGGAAGTCACCAATGCGTGTGTCACTGTCGCCAGGCAGTCGTCCTCTAGGAAGGGATGCAGCTGATGTATCAGCCGAAGCTGTAGGAAGGCACTCCTCGCTACCGCCGTCACCTGAGCATGTAATGACAGCTCCGGGTCAAGGAGCACCTCCAAGCTGCGGACCTTGTCCTTTAGAGGGAGTGCAACCCCATCCAGGACAAGGCCCAAGTCCCCAATCCCAAGGCCGGAACCGCCCACCAACAGGACCTCTGTCTTGTCTGGATTGAGCTTCAGTTTATTGGCCCTCATCCAGCCCATTACCTCAGCCAGGCACCGGTTCAGCACAGCCACTGCCTCACCTGGATTGGTAGAGAACGAGAGGTAGAGCTGGGTATCATCAACGTACTGATGATTCCGCAGCCCACACCTCCTGATGACCTCTCCCAGCGGTTTCATGTAGATGTTAAATAGCAAGGGGGACAAAATGGACCACTGCGGGACTCCATGGCATAACTGCCATGGCGCAGAGCCATAGTCCCCCAGCACCACCTTCTGAAACGGCCATTGAGATAGGAGCGGAACCACTGCAGAGCAGTGCCTTCAACCCCCAGTCCCACTAGCCTATCCAGAAGGATACCATGGTCGATGGTATCAAAAGCCACTGAGAGGTCCAGGAGAACCAACAGGGACGCACTCCCCCTGTCTCTCTCCCTGCACAAGTCATCGTACAGGGCGACCAAGGCAGATTCAGTGCCGTACCCAGGTCTGAAGCCGGACTGAAATGGATCCAGATAATCCGTCTCATCCAAGAGTGCTTGGAGTTGTCCTGCCACCACCCGCTCTAGTACCTTGCCCAGGAACGGGATGTTGGCCACCGGTCTATAATTGGCAGTCACCTCTGGACCAGGGATGCCTTCTTTAGGACTGGCCGGACTACCGCCTCCTTTAAAGGGGCAGGTACCCAGCCGTCTCTTAAAGAGGCGTTGACCACCTCCAGGATCCAGGTTCCAATCCCGTCCTTGGGTTTCTTAAGTAGCCAAGAAGGGCATGAGTCTAGTAAGCAAGTGGTAGGGCGTACTTGTCCCAGCACCTTGTCCACATCATCAGGCCGCAACAACTGAAATTCATTCATTAATTGTGGACCAGACAGCGTCGATGGCAACTCCCCACCAGAGTCTGGTTCCAAAGTGTAGTCAAGCTCATAGCGTATCTGAGTGATTTTCTCCCTAAAATGTTCGGCAAATTCGTCACAGCGGGCCTTCGAGGGCGGCACCAGATCTTTCTTTGGGTCTGGATGTATTAGCCCCTGCATCACTCGAAAAAGCTCCGCCAGATGGCATTGTGAGGAGGCAATGGAAACGGAGAAGAATTTTCGTTTCCATTACTTCCTACCCAATTCTAGCACAGTGCCTGAGTTTCACATGTGGACAGTAGTGACCTTTGCCAAAAGGGAAGGTGAGTCCCCCAAACCCACATGGACTTTGAATGAGTCCATTTTGCCATTGCAAACATTTCAACAGAGATCATGAATAGAGGTCAACCCTGCCACATCTCTGAACTATACATGGGAAATCCATCTCATGTATACAGTAGTTCTCCACTTCCATGGGAATCTCCTACTGGACCCCAGTTGCTGGGAAGAAATGTGCATCACCAGTAAGGACCCCTCAGTGAAGAAAGACCTTTTGACCATCAAGGACCAAAACACCAGGAGGTAAATGTACATTGCAGAAACTGAGAAAAAACATGTCTTGATAGATGAAGTACAGATTGATAGATGAAGTACAGATTAGGGGAGCTCTGGATGCGAGTGATCACTCCATCCTTTGCTTTGAGATCAGGGGACTGGGGCCGTGCAGCAGGGCAAGCACTAGAAGCTGGGACTTCAAGAGGGCCAACTTTGGCCAACTGAAGGCCAGGCTGGGGAAAGTCTCCTGGGATAGGTTACTGGAAGGTAAGCGAGTTGAGGAGGGGTGGATGGCACTCAAAAGGGAGGTTTTGCAGGCGCAAGCCCTGACAATACTTCTAGTCAGTAAGGTGGGGAGGCGGAGGAGAGTGCTGCCATGGATGCGAAAGGAGGTGGTTAGGGGGATTAGACGAAAGAGGAGCCTCCATAGGAAATGGGTACTGGGGGAAATAGACAACAGGGTATACCAGGAGGAGGAGGAGGCCCGTTGCAGAAGGATTCTTCGCAAGGCTAAGGCTGATTATGAGCTGAGACTTGCCAAGAATATCAAGAGCAACAAAAAGGGCTTCTTCCAGCATGTAAATAGGAAAAGGAAGGGGAGACAAGTGGTGGGACCACTAAATAAGGAGGAAGGAGATCCAGTGACTGACATGAGGGAACAGGCACAGATGCTAAATTACTATTTTGCCTCTGTGTTCTCCCCAAAGCAGGACGGGGGATATCCGTATAGGAGATTGGATGAGGCTGGGGACTTAGGGGCAGAGATTAGAGTCACCCCCCTTGAAGTCGAGGGGCTCCTCAGGGCATTGGACATTACAAAGGCGCCAGGCCCTGACGGGTTACACCCGAGAGTACTTAGAGAGTTGGCAGGGGTTCTCTCACGCCCGCTGGCCTCCATTTTTGAGGCCTCGTGGAGAACAGGTGAAGTTCCAGAGGACTGGAGGGTGGCATCGGTGGTCCCAATTTTCAAAAAGGGTAGTAGGAAGGACATGGGGAATTATAGACCGATTAGCCTTACGTCCATTGTAGGAAAAACAATGGAAAGGCTCATAATAGAGAGAGATCTAGTGATGCTAGATAGGGAAGGGAGGCTGACAGCCACACAACATGGCTTCCGCAAAAACAGGTCCTGCCAGACAAACCTTGTGGAATTCTATGACAAGGTTTCAAGATGGCTAGATGGAGGGGATGCAGTGGATGTGGTATAGCTGGATTTCAGCAAGGCCTTTGACAAAGTGCCCCATGATATCCTGGTGGAGAAACTGAGGAGTTTTGGGATACACCAAAGCACTGTCCGGTGGATTAGGGCATGGTTGACTGACCGAAAGCAGAAGGTAACCATTAGCGGGGAATCGTCGGGATGGCAGCCAGTGACAAGCGGGGTCCCCCAGGGCTCTGTCCTGGGGCCGATCCTGTTTAATCTTTTCATTAACGACATGGAAGAAGGGGTGAACAGTCTGCTGATCAAATTCGCAGACGACACTAAAACTGGAGCAGTGGCCACAACTGAGGAGCAGGTATTCCAGATCCAAAAGGATGTGGACAGACTATGGAAGTGGGCAGGAGACAACAGGATGGCGTTCAATGTGGAGAAGTGCAAGGTCTTGCACTTGGGGCATAGGAATAGCTGTCATAAGTACAGGTTAGGGGACAAGTGGCTGGAGAGCAGCACTTGTGAAAGGGACCTCGGGGTACTGGTTGACCGCAGGCTAAACATGAGTCAGCAGTGTGATGCGGTGGTCAAGAGGGCGAATGCCACCCTTGGTTGCATAGCCAGAAGTGTGGCTTCTAGATCAAGAGAGGTATTACTACCACTCTACATGACTCTGGTGCGCCCGCAACTGGAGTATTGTGTTCAGTTTTGGGCCCCTCATTACAGAAAGGATATAGCTAGGTTGGAGTCAGTGCAGCATAGGGCCACAAGGATGGTGGCTGGTTTGCAGGGGATGCCGTATGAGGCCAGACTGAGGGAACTGGGTCTCTTCAGCTTGGAGAAGAGGAGACTCAGAGGGGATATGTTGGCAACATACAGGTATGTGAGGGGGTGTCACATGGAGATGGGGAGAGGCCTGTTCTCCCCTGCAGAGGAAGGCAGGACGCGCTCCAATGGAGCAAAGCTCAGGGAGCCAAGGTTCAATTTGGATGCCAGGAAGCACTTCCTGACAGTTAGGACCCCGAGGGCGTGGAATGGGCTTCCACGGGAGGTCGTTGAGGCCCCATCGGTGAGGGTGTTCAAAGATAGGCTGGACATGCACATGGTGGGCATGTCATGAGCGGAGCCGGCTGGTGCCGGAGGTCAGACTAGATGGCCCAGGAGGCCCCTTCTGACTCGCTCTGTTTCTATGTTTCTATGTTTCTTGTTTTGTCATCTTACATGCCTCTGTGCTACAGATCACTATGATCAGCAAGATATATCACCCTGTTACTCAGTTTGAACTAGTATAGACTTTTCCAGGTGCTAACAAAATTTTGAAATGTTGATATGGTTTAATAGAGTGTAGGCAAGTAGCTTCCTCGTGCCAGTGGCAAGAAGTCAGGTGGCCAGGTTTGCTGACATCAACAAATTATGTGCAGTGCTCAAAATAAAAAGGGTGTATGAAGCTCTCCAGTGACAAATGCAGCCACATTAACATGATGCCCAATGGAGCAAAAACTGAACATCACATATATGCTGATGGGGTCTGAAATGGTGGCGAGTGACCAGGATGGGGACATTATTGCTGTGGAGGAGAGCTCAGTGAAAATGTCACTCTAGTATGTGGTGGCTGTGAAAAAGGAAAACTCCATTGGGGAGCATTTGGAAATGAATCAAAAAATAAAACTGGGATTTTCAGACTGATTGCACAGTTCTAGATTTTTCATTCAGTCTAGCCACTGTACCAGAGGAAACGGCTTCCCTCCCTCCTCTCCAGGCTAGAGACTGAGGTGAAAGAAGAGCACAAACTACCATCTCCCCTGTTGCATAGAAGAAAACTGGTATCCTTTAAGGCCAGCTTCTTAGGATCACTTCTTCTGCTAACCCCTTTCCTGTATAGCTCTTGAATGCAGGAAAAATAGTGAGAAATGCATGTAGCGTTTTAAGGGCGGTGATAGCATTTTGCATATATGTGTGGCCAATATGCTTCTCCCTGTGAGCTGTACGCACAGCCTAACACCCTTGTGGTGATTATTCCACACCAACATGCCCTTACCATTCTTTTAGTACCTGGAAGTGAATGTCTACTGGTTGTGCTGTCTTGGGACAATAGGAATTGTAGTGTGACATATCTGAGGCACAGCCAGTTGGCAAAAGCTAGCACAGCATGGGCCCGGAGCCCCTCTCTTGTTCTATTTGAAGACGCCTTTGGGCCTTTGTCTTTCATCCTACTCCGGTTGCATCATCTCCAGGCTAGATTCCGTTAAAGGCCTTCTCTCATCAAGTCACTTCTGCGGCTTTTCAGTCAGCAACTGCTGGGCGAATCCCAGCCCCTTTTCTCAAGCAGCGCATCCCCAGCTGCTACTGATCCTTTTAGTCCCTTTTCCATTGCTTCCGACAGCACTGGGTCTGACTGCTGGGCCTGATTAAATGGCTTGAAGGCGTGAATTAAATGTCACTTAAATTCCCTGTCTGTTCCAGCCTTGCAGGGACAACATGAAATGGAATTTGAATGCCATGGTGCACCCTTTTGCTCAGAAGTGTTTAAGCACAGTTTTATCAATGGACCCGGTCTCTTCAGATATGGCTATCTGCCATCTTATATGTGAATAGCTCTCTTGAATTATGTTCAAGCACTGTGCAAAAGCCCAGAAGTGAAATTTCTATAAGTGGACAGATGATACTGAATATGAGCCTCTTTAATCTCCCCGCAATATCCCAGCACACATCCTATGTCTCCTCTGCTATGCATACTCCATAATGTCTTTGAAACGTACTGCTATTTTCTATATCAAAACGGCCATGAACTCCAATTTGGGGTAATCAAACACGTTATACATTTGTTTATTTGTGCACTGCAGTGGATGCTTCATTTTAAAATTTAGTTTCAAGGCACTGCCTACTCCTCTTTCTAAAATTCACCGGTGGTATGCAATACAACTTCTTAGAACGGTTGGCATAATTGCAAGTCTGTAGTCAACAGCCAGTAGGCGCGTCAGGAAGACTGTGACCAAGAAAATAAGACAAGCGATACAGTGCAGCATGCTTTGTGCCACAAATCAATGGCCTGACGACAAGCATGGCCAGTGTTGCAGATAGCCAATATGCAATGGCTCTGCTCTGGACGACAGCAGAGGGGAACAAGAAGCACTGTGGCAGTGATTTGTAATGAGCGTTCACTTGAAACTGCTGTGTTTTTACACCTTGGTCACAAAGCAGTATTCACCATCAGACTGAAGAGAATGATTTACAAGCGGTAGACGGATGAAGTACCATATTTTTTGCTCTATAAGACGCGCCTGACCATAAGACGCACCTAGTTTTTAGAGGAGGAAAACAAGAAAAAAAGTATTCTGAATCAAATGGGCACATAATCACAGGCACATTCCCCATCACTTCCCCATGGGCTGCACATCTGACAGACTTACTGCACACACGTATTCGCTCTATAAGACGCACAGACATTTCCCCTTACTTTTGAGGGGGGGGAAAGTGCGTCTTATAGCGCAAAAAATATGGTAACATTCCCCCTGCATGCTGTTGTCTGCCTATTATTTGAATTTCTACTTCACCCATTAGTCAGAGTGGCTCTTTGGGTGGTTTACAAACCATAGCAAACAACACATACAGGAAGAATAATATTAAATCAAACATACAGATCAATAAAATGACAAGATAGCACAGCAAAAAAGAAAAAAAAGAAACCACAGCAGCTGCAACTCAAGTTAATCCAGGGGTACAGTAGTACTAAAATACAATAAATATCATATAGATAGAAAGATAAACAAGATTATTTTAACTATTAAAATATTGGGCAGATAACAAGACTTTTGCCTGGCACTGAAGTGTAGACAGAGGGCACCAGGAGAACCTCTTTGCTGAGCTGATTCCAAAGTCAGGGTGCCTCCACCAAAAAGGCCCTTCCCCTTGTAGCCACCCTTTGTCATCAGAAAAAATAAAGAAGCTACATAGGGCTTATCCTGGCAATAGTGAGACCTGCTTGTAAGAACTTGTTAATTTTGTCTCCCACTAGAAAAAAAATAGTGAATTTTCCCCTCAATTTTTTGCCAACAAATGGAGTAGAGAATTTCAAGAGACGGTTTGGATACAGCTCTGTCGTGGAACATTAACAGTGACCACACTCACCTAAATCAAGTCACACAATTCCTGTGAGTATTTTTTGGCCCCATAGCAGTGCTTCTTAATGTGTGAGAGAGCCTGAAGATGGAAAAAAACAAGACAAACATAGACAGACACTTATGAGTACGAACGGCTCTATAGGGCAAGGGAATCAGAAGCTGCAACAGCCTGGTGCCTGGTGAATCATCAGGGCTACAGACGGAAGCATTTTCCTTGGATCTGCCCTCCCTCCCCACCAAGGGAAGCTTTCCTATTGCTTTCTGACTGGTCTGAGATTCCTCCTGAGTTTTCCTAGTCTGATGTACTTTGGTTGGTGTATGCCTGGGCATTGGCTTGTAGCTTTGGTGTGTTCCTGTGCATTGGCTTGCAGAGAGATGGCAGCCCAAGATTGACAGACAAATGGTTAAGGAATACCACGTTCAAATCTCCAGGGCCCAATGAACTCCATCCCAGAGTCATAAAAGTGCTGAGGAACTCTCAGAACCTCTGGCTATTATCTTGGATAAATCTTGGAAAATAGGAGAAGTGCCAGACAACTGGAGAAGAGCTAACGTTATCCCTATTTTCAAAAAGGGGAAAAAGATGAACCTGGAAACAACAGACCAGTTAGTCTGACATCAATCCCTGGAAAAATTCTGGAGCAAATTATTTAAAAATTAGTCTGGAAACATCTTGAAGAAAATGTAGTGATAATAGAAACCAACATGGATTTATCAAAAATAAATCCTGTCAGACTAATTTCATCTCATTTTTTGACTGGGTAACTTCCCAAATGGACAAAGGGAACACTGTGGACATAATCTACCTAGACTTTAGCAAAGCATTCGACATAGAACCACATGACATTCTGATAATTAGCAAAATTAGCAAAAAGTAGACTATTAGGTGGATACAAAATTGGCTGCTGAATTGGACACAGACAGTGCTCAACAATGGCATCTTTCTGTATTTGTATTATATTTATTTGTGTGAGACTATATAGCAAGGGGACGGCATACAAAAACTTTAAATAAATAAATAAATCTTCTCAAATTGGATGGAGGAAACTACTGGGGTGCCACAGGGTTCAGTCCTGGGCCAGGTGCTCTTCAACATCTTTATTAATGATTTGGATGAGGAAGTACAAGGAAAGATAATCAAATTTTGAGGCAATACAAAAATAGGTGGAATAGTAAACATGCTAGAAGATATAATTAAGATCTAGGGTGAACTTGATAAATTTGAACACTGGACTGAAATCAACAGAATGAGATTCAAAAAGGTCAAGTGCCAAGTCCTACACCTAAGAAAAGGAAACCAAATGCATCAATACAAGATGGGGAATATGTGGCTCAAACAAACTAAAAATGAAAAAGACCTTGGAGTAATTATGGACAATAGGCTAAACATGAGCCAACAATGCTATGCGGCCACCAAAATGGCAAATGTTACTTTAGGCTGCATTAATAGAAGTATTACTTCCAATCCACAAGTAGTAATAGATCCCCTATACTCCACACTAGTCAGACGCCATCTGAAATACTGTGTCATGATCTGGACACCAAGAATTAAGAAAGATGCAGTAAAATTAGAGAGGGTCTAGAGGAGGACAACAAAAATGATCCAGGTTTTGGAAACACTGCCCTATGAGGAGGGACTGAGAGAACTGGGCATGTTCAGTCTTGATAAGAGAATACTGAGGGGGGACATGATATTCCTCTACAAGTCCCTCAAAGGCTGTCACAAAGACGATGGTCAAGATCTCTTCTTGCTGATACCAGAGTGTAGCGCAGGAAATAATAAATTCATGTTGCAACATCCCAGATTCAGGCTGGACTTCAAGAAAAGCTTCCTCACTGTCAGAGCAATACAACAGTGGAACCTAGAGAGGTGGTGGTATGTCCCACACTGGAGACATTCACAAAGAAACTGGACAGCCATCTGAGTGGGATGGTGTAACGTGGTGTCCTGCAACAGCAGGGGCTTGGACTCAAAGGCCTTCATGGCCCCTTCCAACTCTATTATTCTATGATTATATGACTCTTAGGTCTGACTACAGGAATCATCCTTCAGCTTTCCTCCTGGATCCATCCTTTGGCATAAACTCCTGGCTCCCCTCTGACACCTGCCGGATGCCTGGATGGTTTGAGCCAATGCATGTTGTAAGCCGCCCCGAGGCTATTGCAAGGGGCGGCATATAAATTTTTAAATAAATAAATAAAATAAATAAATAAATAAATGCATCTGGAGCAGCATTTTATTGCATCTTCCATTTCACAATGCACCCATTCCAATTTATGATTCTCACACAGAAAGCCATTCCTGAGGAGGCTGCCCTGTTGCTCCGTGTGCTTGCCTCTGTTAATGTGGCGCTGCAGTGGATATGCAATGTGAGAGTGGCGTCAGTTTGGACAGGTTTGAATCCCATTTTGAACTGAGCAAGTATATTCTAAAATGTAGATTAATTTGAGTGCTCTTAAAAGTGCTGTTTGCTTCAAGTTTCCCATTAATTTTATTCCAGTTTTTGCTTTTTACAGCATGATTTAAATTATCACCTGCAGTAAAGAAAATTTTAGATGCTGCATAGTAGTTACTAAAATAATAATGGTTGATAACCATGATTTACAGTGCTTAGAGTTTATTATACACGAGTAATTGCATATTGTATATTTTCCCATAGGAAGAAATAGTCATGCTTAACATTTTGTACTGAGGTTTCGGTGCCATGTAGACACCTTTACCACCGAGGCTGGGGAGGTAACTACCACTGTGACTAAGGTACAATAGCCTTCTGTGGCATATCAAAAGCCTGTGTAAATGTTCTAGCAGCAACACTTCTGATTCCTACAACCCTGAACACAACTGGCACTCACTTTCATGGCTGTCATTGTTGGGGGCACATTGGCTCCCAAGCAACTACTCTAAGGCTACTCTGCTGATCCCCATTATTACTACCCTACCTGTTAAAAGTTGGCCTTTTCTAAGTTACAAAGTTGTTGTTGTTGTTGTTGTTGTGATGATCCTGTGCTATAAGCAATACAAATGAATTGAATTTATAACGTAGTTGTTTGAGAAGAAATTGTTACATGACTTTAACTCTCCCAGATAAAGTCTTCTGCTTTAAAAACCACTATCTTACTTCCCCCCATCCTTGGTTGTCCACGCACATACAGTGTTCACAAAGTTAGCTATTTCAGGGAAGTTTATTTATTCACAAAAGCCCCGAGTCTTCTCAAGATTATATTCATCCAGAATTGGATCAGTAAATAACACAACAACAGTAAATTTGGATGGCTTGTCAGGAAAACAAAGCCTCAGAATTTTTAGTAAACAACTTACTCGTAACTACAAAGGACAGCGCTACCTTGCTTCTAAATGTCAGTGCACAAAATACCTCCCATCGTGAGGAAGTACAGCCTTTGCAATATCTTCTAAAACATTCGCCCCAATACCTGTCAGTTGTACATTGTGGCTTTATGGGGCATGATGGCTGCCTAACCAGTCAGAATGAGCATCAAATTGCATTATGGGGCAATTCCATTGTAGCTGACTTCCATGATAGGCTGTCAAAGGAGCATCTGAACTGATTAACAACTATAGTCTTTGAATAACTTCCTTGCACCTGCTAGCAATGTCCAGATTCAGTGTGATATTAGGGAGCAGCTCAAGAAGAGTAGGAACTGGGTGTAGTAGGAATAAGAAAAAGGAATTATATAATATTCCTTGCTCCATTTCTATTTAATATTCATTCTCTCCCCATTACTGTAGCAGTCAGTAACCATACCCAATTGTCTTACCCAGGAAATTGTTATGAAATTGTACCCAGGTGACAGAAGAGGAAGTCTTGAAGGGATTTAATGCAAATTTGGGCAATATTGCTAATCTTTTTTTTTCTTATGGAACATAAAGTAGTTATAATCAGTGGCCATACATAAAACAACCTCATAATATTTATTTATAAATATATTGTATATTGCCCAATAGCCGGAGCTTTCTGTGTAGGTCATGATTTTAAACCATGTAAAACATAAAATACAGTATCGCATACAGAATAAAAATGTAAATATTTAAGACTACCATATAAAATAAAACTGCTAGAGCAAGTGCTGGCAGCACTATAAAGATGCAAAATACAATACAAAACTGAAACTAAAACATACCAAACTAAGAATTCTGAGAAATTGCTGGGCAAATAAGAAGGGCACCAGAAAGGGTACCTGGTACCAGAAAGAGTACAAGGCAGGTGCCAGGCCAGTCTCCCTGGGAAGTTTTTCCTTAGCATTATTTTAGTGCTAATATTTTTAATATTTCCCCAAATATTAATAGTTTTAATATTTCCCCAAAATCTCTGTTGGTGCTCCCAAATGCCATGCATTCAAACTAGGAAGCTTATTGCTGTCTAATTATTGTCAGAGACATCCCCATTTTTATTTCCTAGCGACTTAATACTTTGGTCAATACCAAAGTCAGTGCCATTGCCCAAAGAACCAGGCAAAATGCTTGATCCCATCTCAGTCTGTTTTTTCCCCTTCCAATATAACCTCCTCCAAAAAGTCACTGTACTTTTGAATTGCCCAAAGCAGTCCTTGTCCTTTCACTGTCAGCAAGCTATGTGCACTGAATTGAAAGTAAGAGAGGCAGCTACAGTCAGAAAGCCCTTTCATATTGAGATCCACAGGTGTCCTTTTAACTAGGACCCAGACAAGGCCAAGCTTGCTCAGCACTGCAACTCCTATGAAGGTAGAGTCAGGTTATAAGGTTGACAACTCATAGAATTGGTACAATGCATTGCCCTTTTCATTTCTGCACAAGAAGGTCAGGCTTCAAAAACCTCAAGATTTTGCTTCTATATTTTCATTCCAGATTTTTTGATCAAGACTTTTTTATTAGTGCATTCATAAGGCCTTTCAGGAATTTCTGGCTCTGACAAGACTTTCACTTTCTGTTTGCAGAAGATTCATTGCAGGATTGGGCTCTGCTGAGAACTTTGCTGTTGTCCTTGTTCTCTCGGAGCTTGCTTGTGTTCAGACTCTTCACTGACATTATCTAGTTCTTGTGGTATTGAATGAGGTCTTGTGTGCTGATAGCCTGTACATTCCACAGTGGCTTGCATCTCTGTGGTGCTCCCATCTTTTTCTAATTTGTATATGCTTTAAACAAAATGATATCATTATTCATTCCCTGAATCTTCTTGTGCTTTATTTTTCATGTAAGCCCTCTCTAAGTTCTGCTCATTCAGCTTCTCCCCTTGCCAAGCACACCCCAGATGCAATCTGAATTGTGTGTGCCTAAAGTTCCTGGTGACATTTACATCCAAATGTGAGTGCCAACTGGCTTCTAGGACATTGTTTTGTGAGTTCCTGCCCTGCTCATGAGGAGATTGGGTTTGCATGGTGATTTTTCATTGCCTGTTTTTGTGGCAAGCCATCTGCTGTCTACTCTTGTCATACCATGTGCCTCATGGAAATGGCCACAGCTACTGAGACTATTTTTTCTTTTTACTCCTTTGTGTTCGCATGTCTCTGTTTGACTGGGCCAATAAATAACAGGGTCCTTCTGTGCATATTTGTCTGCAATTACCTTTCAGATAGTTTGCCCTCTAATGCTCCAAAATCTATTAGAGTGGCTAGCAGTGGTTAGCTTGTTTAATGTGGTGTATTTCTTGGGTAACGGGTACAGTCAGGCATGAGCTCTTTCTGTAGACAGATTGTTATATTGTATTATGATAGTGGAATGACAGATGAATGTCCTTGGAATGTGTATTGCCCTTAAGAATATAATTTTACTAACCAATGATATTGCCTTCCATACGCGCTGCAAAGGAGCTGGAAAAAGAACAAAAGCTGAACATATGATTGGTCATTTACATAAAGCTAAGGTGCTTACCATGTGACATATTCAAAATATCTCTCTCTTAAATTGTTGCTGTGAGGGGCTGTCAAGTCATCTCCGATTTACGGCAACCCTATGAATGAATGTCCTTCAGAATTAAATGTATAAAGCCAGTTAAAATTGCCCATTGACTAGTGCCCATGTCAGGTTTCCTTTGCCTAGTGCCTTACAGATGTGTTGCACTGCAACTCCAATACTTCCCATAAATGAGAGCCTCAATTCCCACCATTCACTTCCATAAACAAAAGTAAAGGAACCTGCCCTCTAACAGATTTGGATCATGCCTGGTTGGAAAGCATACTCAGTAGTGAACATCACGGGGTGTGTTGTGTTAGCTACACAGATTAGGTAAAATAGCTTTTTGACTGCTGTGCTGCCAGGTTCCTCCAAACCAATCACATGTGGAACAGAAATATTGTCAGAGTGAAACAGTTTTTAAACAGTGTTTAATCAGAGACTTCTGTTGCTTCTCCAACACCTAGTGACAGTGGAATGAACTGTCAACTCAAAAAGGACAACCTGAGTTGTGCCACAGCATTCTCTGTGACAGTGCAAAGGATTTTGGGTATTCCATAACATAACAGGTTTGTTTCAACAGGATAAATAGAAGATTCATAGCAAGGATATTCTCCAACCCTGCCCCACTTTACATCAACTGTCAGATGGTTCCATATGCTTTCTCACTGAGTTTCTACTATCTTTCTTCCATAAGAGACTGTCTACCATTTTCCATTCTGCTAAAGCAAATATTGAAAGCAAAATGAATTTTCTAAACAGAACAGTCCTATATACATCTAGTCAGAATTAGGTCCCTCTGAATTTCTACTACCATGGAGCTAGATAGGACTATAGCCTAAAATAGGATTACAGAATTACATAATTTATTCTGTATACAGAATCAGGAAGTTGTTGCTGTTGTCATCATATACTCCAGGTCAAATATGACATTTTGGCAAGAGGAGGAGTTACTTAGCGCAGGTAGAAGTAACTTGGCTTCAATGCCTTACTGCCTGTTAAATGAATACAGAAGTACAATTCTGATTTCCAACTTTGTCCCACACTTTCTTGCTTCTGGAGCTGAAGATAAAGAATATTTCTGCTTGCTTGATACTGGAACCTTTTACACCTTCATCTGCTTTGTCTGTGATGAGCAGCTTACTGGGTCTGATGCTAAGACTGTTGGCAGTGCCTGGCCTGAAAGGCAAACAATAAATTTTGGCATCTGATTTCAAGTTTTTGCTGCAATGGAAGGCTGGTGCATAACAGAAAAGACTAGCACAACTTGGAGAATACCAGAACTATAGGGCATAGTTGTTTTTCACCCAGAGGCAAAGTGAAGATGGCTAGTGGTGGCATGTGATGCTGAACTACTGCCTTTCCGGCCAAGAGGCTGCTGCGTTCCTTGCTAGCTCACACAGCAATTGCTGACATCAAGTCCTCCTTAGCTCACTTCCCACAATGGAACTGGAAATACTATTTTCATTATGTTGCTGCAAAGAATTGCAACCAGAAATGTAAAAATATTGCACTTCTTTTTAGTACAACATGCTGTTTTTGCACAGATTTTTTTAAACTTTGGCAACTCAGAGAAAATGGGACATTATTTAAATGGGAGATTAATAAACCAGGACAGTTCTCCCTCTCAGAGTTGCCTGATTTGCTTCTCTACCCATCAGAATTAAATGAAATCCATCTCTTGCAAATTGCAAATCCACCCTCAAATGAGCATCCTCAATATATTCTTAAAGCAGTGACCTTTAAAGCAATACAGTGACTGAATCTAAAGCCTTAAATAAGCAAACAATACCATCGTGTTCTGGTCTTTGTTCTGTCGATCATGCCTAGCTAGGAAAACATCAACTTTCCCCGTCCTTCCTTCCTTCCTTCCTTCCTTCCTTCCTTCCTTCCTTCCTTCGAAAGTTGCTTCTGCACTTTCAAGAGAAGAAAGGCTTTTCCTTTCTTTGATGGCCAGCAGCAGTCCTGTTGTTTCAGCTGCAGGCGATTTGTGTGGGGCCCATGCACAGCAACAACTATCATCTGGGTCACTGCTGTGTGAGCAGAGGTTTCCTAAGCCTAAACTGTGATGCATTTTCTCCCACTTAGCAAATTGATGAATGGCTGTAAGGAGGAGAGGGTGAAAATCATAATTCTGTAAAAATGGAGCTCTCCCCCACCTCCACCCCATCCCAGGTATTGTGCATGCATTTTCCATTACACCAAGACTATTCTCTGTCTGTGGCTTTTAAATTTCATAATTTGTCATGTCATCCAGAAAAATGGCATTTTTCTGTCATGCGGACCAGTTCAGATTCCAGCAAGCTCACACAAAGCTTGAGAATGTGTGGGTGGTTACACTCAGTGATTTCAGGCTGGCCTAATGGAGTTGGTGCATTTATGGCCCATGCAGCAGCCTGGAAATGTACCATAAGCCTCTTATTTCTACAGTTACTTCTCCTGTTCTTTAGAATTAACATTCAGCAGCAGGGGTGATGAAGAGCTGTGAGAGCTCTGGAGTAAGTCAACCTTCAAAAAACAAACAAACTACCCTGCATCACAGAGCTTTCCTCTTGCCTATTTTGAGAATTGTAGAGCGGCCGCTAGTCTGAAGGGAGAGTGGTTATGACTGCACAGCTTTTCAAACTGTAAAACCATCAGCAGTGGCACTTACATCATTGAAAGAAATTATCTGTAATTACACTCTTATGTCTACATGGTTATAGACAAAAGTGGATGTAATCTGCCTTGTATGGTTGAATACACACCCTCCACAGGCACATTATAGGGTAGTGAAGTGCATCTTCCCCTTCTATCTATTTGGCCAGTACAACAACAGCATCTTTGCTTTGGTGCCTGTTGTAACAACTTTGCTAGTAAAAATGGTCCTTGTGGTGTGTGATTATAGATGTATTTGTGGCCATCAGAAGAAATCTCCTCTTCCTAGCCCCTAATTTGGAGACTTTTAAGAGATGTGCAGAAATGCATATCTATAATTTATCTCACTTTCAGCTTTATGATATGGCTGTAGTTCCTAATCTTCACCTCCCGTATTCCATTTAGGAAGATAGAAGCTGCCTTAAAATGAGCAAGACAATTGATCTATTTAGATCAGGTTTGTCATTATCAGCTAGCAGCAGCTCTCTGGGGTATCAGGCTGAAGCCTTTCCCAGCCCTGTCTAGAGATGCCAAATGGGACCTTTCATGTGGAAAACACCAGCTCTGCCACAGGCCTTCCTGCTAATTCTGCCATCCCATGCCTGGGAGGGGACAGCAGTGGAATTTCTCACACCTCAGTTTCTGTCTTACTCATAACTATTATACTTGAGTAATTGGATTTGGCCTATATCTACCTCTATCTCAAATTTAAAGCCTAATATTGTGGCATAACCTTCTGTGATGTATACTGTACTCAACAAAAGCTTCTCCTCTCTCTCTCTCTCTCTCTCTCTCTCTCTCTCTCTCTCTCTCTCTCTCTCTCTCTCACACACACACACACACACACACACACACACACACAATCATTAAGGTGCCCTAGAACTCTGTCATTTCACTGAAATGGATTAACACAGCTATTTCCCTGAAAAATTTCCGAAGTATTTTCTTAGCAGATGGAAAGTTTAAGGTGCCAGGAGTCTCTGATAGTAGTTTTTTAATAGTTCTGCTATCCATAGATAAATTAGCAGATTTTATACTTTGTCTGCCTCTCTTCATGCCTGTTTCTGTCTAGAGTTTTAGATTCCACTGAACCTTATAAATATATATCTACACATTCAAATGGAAACAAAATTAAGACTTCTCACCTCCTAGAAAGACTGGTGATTCCCATGTAGTTGGGCTCCCTATCTGTTTGAGATTTTATTCTGAGCATTGTAAGAGCTTTCCATGGTGCTGAATCCCATTCCAAAAATAGGTGCAGCATTGTGGAACACTACAGATAGCTCCTATAAAGCTTAGAATAAAAGCTGTGATGGAGAAGGACACCCACCTAAATAAGAGCAACTAGCCCTTCTAGCTCCAGTGTATTACATTTCAGATAGAAATATTTGTATGTTTCTAGCATTGCACCTATTTTTTTTTAATCCAACAAGAAGCTTACTATCACTGCATATTTTGTATGAGTGCCAGAAAGACCATTTGCAGTTTTACTGCAACACATTTAACTGAGAGTATACAATACTTTGCACTTTGCCATTCAGGAACAGTCCAAATAGAAATGTTGTAATAGAAGTTCAAATGAAAGAGATGGGAAACCTTAAAATTTAAGGGCACCTTATATAGCATGCTATCAATGGACAATTCCTTTGTACAATACTCTATGTGTTATTTTTAGCACAATGTAAACGTAGTTTAATCTTATCAACCAGGCTGACTCTTTGTGAAACTACAGGCACAACATCTGCTAGAAGTAAGGCTTGAAATATATTTTTAAAAATCAAAACAACTCAAATATTTCTGATGCACAGATTGGAAATAAATTATAATAATAAGGATTTAATAACAGAGTATTTGCAAAACTTAGTAAGGCACATTTGAGCAGACTTGGAGTTCAAATGGGTCCTGTTCTTTAAAAAGAAAAGAGAAAAAGAAAGGGCCTCAAATATATTGAAATGGTAATTTAACCCTGGAGTATTTCATTCTTGTGATTCTTCATATGCATTGCACTCACACAATTACCAGGGATTACTCGGGATGCTGGGTGTGTGTTGCAGCCCAAAATACTCAGAAGACACTAGGTTGGAGAAGGTTGTTCTAGAAGTTATGTTACAAGAATTTTCCAAAATAAAAGAGAATATAAGGCTAGGCTTTGGTAGCAAAAATCATCATCATCTAGTTGCAGCTCCTAGGCACTGGAAAGTAATTGATTCTGGGCCTTTTTGTGCATTATATACTTCACCGCTACATCATACACACAGCGACATACTTGGATATATATGGACAGGAGATTCCTGTCTTCATGCTTTTGGCAGCTTTTTGGTAATCATAAATTCAAGTTTCTCCTGACATGGAAAGAATTCAATAGATTCCATTGTGGCAAAATAGGAAAAAATAAATCTAGAAATGTATTTATTGAGCAAACAGATCCAGGTGACTCAAGTAATTATGCCAAGCAATGAAGTATAAGACAGGGTGGGACAACGCATGTGCCCCTGGTGTTGTTGGGCTGCTACTCCCATGGCTAAGCTTTGGGCTGACAAGGTTTGGCAGTCCAGCAACATATGGCTACCAATTGCCATCCTGATATGGAAAAAGGCTAAAATTCATAAGATGAAAAATAAATCGATGTAATGGTTGATTCTGCATACATTATCCTGGAAGAGGACTGACTTATCAGAAACCTGAACTTCTGTACTTCTGCTTTTGGGGTGATGATACACTCCAACTCTTCTTATAGTTTTCTTGACCTTACTCATCCCTAAGAAATGAACATGTAAAGTGATACACCAATACTACAAATACCATGGTCTTTTTAATCCTAGGACACTATCATGGAATTTTGTGGAGATGGGACCCATCTATCCCAACATGCATAATTCCCTGCTAGATAGTTCAGATTGGGAATGGGAGATACCTAAGGAAGAACAGAGGTTGGGCGATGCTACTGAGATGTCAGGTGAAAAATGAGTTTACTCAGACAGAATCTGAGAAATAAACCATCTTGGGTATGACTGTGCGGGGAGAGACCGTAGACCAAGGAAGTTTGGAGGTGGAAGGAAGTGAATTCCTCATCCTAGCAAGATGGTGCCATGCCAAGCAAGTGGGCCAAGTAAATAGTATCAGGCATTTCCACCAGATAGCACAGAAGCAGTGTGAGCCTCCCTGAAGGTAGAATCAAGATTTTGAAAAGGCAGAAAGGAAGGGGTCTTTTTGGTTTGGTGTAAACTCTTCACATGGGCAGAAGCAACTCCCACAAACTGGAGGGATTGTTATGTTGATAGATGCTACTTGTTAAGAAACTTCTTAGAAAACACTATGTAAAACCACAAACATTCTCAATCTCTGATAAAGGACTGTGTCATAAAACCTTCCAGTCTGATTTGCTGGAAGGGGAAAATGGGGAGAGACTACTCTTAGCAGGTTTAAAATCTCAGAGGACTGTGCCCATTGTCTGAAAAAGATAATGCATGAAAATATATTATGCTAGGGTTATTAGGCTAGGTTTTGAATAATTTAGTATATTATTGTCAAATTCATTAAATAACAGTAGAGAGGAAATCATAAGTAATAACGCACATCATTATACCATATATACTGTTCATAGCTGATTATCTGTGTCATTTAAAAAATTTTCAGATTCGCCAAGAGACAGGATTATCAGTTAAGCAATGCTTATCAATTAAGCAATGGTGTTTTCAGAAATAGTTTTGCAGGCAGGGAAAGCTGCTGGGTTTTTAATTAGGTTACCATAAATAACACAAGCTCATTATATCTGCTAAGAATCTGACAGTATGTCTGCATACTGAACACGGTAGCTTCTTAGACTGTATTTTGTCCACCGGTCTTCCTGTGATGGCATTCAGTGGAGAGTGCATGCACCTGCAAAAGGAGACTTGCGCTCCCAGATCGAGCAATTGCGGCCTGATATTTCTTCCTAATATGAACTTGATGTGAGCTGAGGAACCCCTGGATAGAAATGGGTGGCATTTTCAAAGCACGATGGATTTTGCCGGGGTACATGGGTGCACATTAGTGCTCAACTGTACATGCTAAGCACCTTTGCTCATGTCCCTGTTGAGAATGTGATCCAAAATGGCTTGTGCTGTGTCCTGCATGGCAATTACACCCCAGTCCACCTTAGGAACATTGGAAGATGGAAGATTGGAAGATGTATCCTGAGTCTGACCTTTGGTCCCTCTAGCTCAGCCAGTGTGGTCATCTTGCCAGTGTTCATGCAGGAGACTTGCCCAGCCCTATCTGTTGATGTGAAGATTGATTGCAAGAGCCAAGAATGTGCCCAATCCCTGAGGCAACTACTTTGGACAGCAGATGTTGGAAGTGACAGGCCCCACTAGAGCTGTTGACCAATCCCCTTTCTTGGAGAACTGACTGTCCTGCACCACCCACACCTGTCTTCTCTTCCCAGATGTGGTACAGGACCCTATCCTGCTGCCAGTGTTAAAGAAATATTAAATTGCCCCTCTGTATGTAGCATGGAGAAGGGTGACATCGCCTTAGTGGTGGGCTAGAAAATGTTTGGGCTGGCCCTGAAAGATTGAGAGTTATACCACTCAATGATAGCCCCTTTTCCTGGCCTCTGGTATTCCCTTGTTAAGCTACTGTGGTGCCGTGCGTAGAGTATCAGACTAGGATTGAGGTGACATAAAGTCTAAGCACCACTCAGCCATGAACCACATTAAATGACCATGAGCCAGTCACCTATCTCATGGGGTTCTTGGGAGGATAAGGGAAGAGAACCATGTTCATCTTGAAAGTTTTGGAGAAACAGTGGACTATAAATATAATAAAGCAGTGAGGAAGGCATTGGTGATATGCACCTTCCCTGTGTGGTCGTGGGAAGGGATCTCAGAGCTACCATTGAAGCCTTTTTTCTTTATGCAAATACAAACTGTGACTCTCCCAGCATCCAAACCATGCTCCTTGAGTTAGTTCAGATGAACATACACAGACTTCTTCCTTTCAAAATACAGGGCACTATTTAATTTTCTACTTCTACAACTTGGAAGGATCTTTTTGCATCTAACAGCAAAAACACCCTTTTGGTGTTTTCCTGACGGTACGCAGTTAATTTGTCCTGATGGTGCTATAAATTGGCAGCAAGCAGCTGATATAGCACCTCCATAAGGACAGCCATTTCACTTTCTTCTGTGCTCTTATGCTGGTTGACGTTAATCCTGTAATTGAAGCTTCCGGTGTTAGGATTAAGCTGATATTTATCAGTCAAAGCCTTGCAAAAAGGGAAGATATTGTGGTAAACAGTGATTTAGTCTAACTCCTTCCATTCTTTTTCCTTGTCTCCTGCCCACACATCAACATCTTTCAATTTTTTTCCTGTGCTGTTCATTTTCTGGATCTTTGTAAGCTTTCTCTGCCATACCACCCAGACTGTCTGTTCAAGGCTACTCCAGTAATTGCTTCAACTAGGCAAATGCCTGTTGCCAGCAATTATGGATGCAGTGAACCCCCAAACTTATAATCAAATACTTACAGCAGAACAGGAAGCATATTCAAAAATCCATTCCAGGATGGCAAAATGTTTTCATTTGAGAACGCAGAGTAAGATATATGAAAGACAGACTGAATGGGGGAATATTGGTTTGAAGTAGGAATGATCGAGGATACTTTCTTACAAATTTTTCTATTCATTCACACCAAGTTGATATTTAACATCAGTCCATGATTTGAGTTCTCCCTATCCAAGGATGCTTTGGTAGTGCCTGGGGCTATGGCCACACACGTTCAAAGCTAAAAGCAGTCAGCCTCCAGCAACTTTACAATCTTCCCATTCTTTTCTCTGTTTTACTCCCATGTAGCACCTCTAAACTGGTTCCTGCACCCAGTAGCAAAAGTTCTGCTGATGAACCAACCTCATACATTTTGTGACTATTCTTGTTCTGAATAGTGTATTAAATGGCATGTACATATGCATTCTGTCTTGGTAACTAGTTTTCCCATGAAGTCATTTTATGGGGCAGGCAGAATGGAGACTCGAGGGTCTATTTGTTCAAAATCTGAGTACTTTTTAAACTGAATGTACAGCCTGCTTCACAACTTTTAATGCATGTTGGGCATGCACAATTTAGCTCTTTGAAATGAAAAACTTGTGTACGTGGATCTGATGCCAATCATTCATGGTCACTCATTGCCACACCTCTTGTTGAATGGGTGGTGATAAATACTGTCCTAAACATTAACTTTGATATAGTGCTAAGAATATAATCATTATTACGAGCTTTATGAATAAAGATGTTCTATTTGTTTCAGCTCTTTAGTGGGTAGTTGAGTAGGCAGCCAGGGCTTAATCCATGTCTGCTCTTAAATACAGGCCTCTGAGCATGTCCTGGTGTCAGCCTTTGACTTGTATTTCATGAAGGAAGAGTTGGGCAGGAGAAAGAAACCAAAGCACACTAGTAGAATGAACCTTCATTAACCCTGGTGCTTTCCTTCTTCTTTCCTTGCTATTGCATTCAGAATCCTGGTGTTCATATTGCTGAATGGTTTCTTGTAGGTTTTTTAAAATTAAAGAATGAAATAGGGAGCATTCTTAGAGCAGGTGATGAAAATGGACTGATAAGCACAGCTAATTCACAAGGGATCCACTGTGTCAGATTCATGGACAATATGTCTAGCCATAGCTTTTCACCATTAGGATAATATGAAATCTCTGCTCCACAGTAACTGGGATTCAAAACCAGGAAGAGCTCTACTTTACTGGTTTCTGGGCACATCTGGCTGGCACTATGAGAACATAAAGACACTTGAAGAGCCATTCTGGATGAGGCCAAAGGGCTGTCCTCTCCAGGATTTTGTTCATACCGCAGGCAATCAATGGAAGTCTCAGTAAGTGGTATGGAGAAGCATACTGTTAACTGGTTTGGGGAACCCATTAACCTTTTTCATCACATATTTGTCTAGTTCTCCTTAAGGGCAATCTGGATTGTGCCTATCACTGCAAGTTGTGACACTGAATTCCACTATATCATCATCATCATCATCATCATCACATTTCTATGCCACCAGAAGCTCTCTAGGAAGTTCACAATATTTAAGTTTTCAACCAGGCCAGACCCTGCTTAGCTTCCAAGATTAGAACTACTTCCATTTTTTGACTGTCCTGAATCTTCCACCATTTAGCTTGACTGGGTGACCCAGAGATTGTGTATGAGAAAATAGGAAAAGTGTCTCACTATCTACCTTCTTCACACCATGCACAACTGTAAGAACTTCTATCATGCTTTCACAAACCCACAGATATCTAAAAACAACAACAACAACTGAAAAAGTCTCCTGAAGTGTCAGGATGCTGGACTAAATGGAGTATTGGTCTAATTCTATGGGAGCCCTGTGTTCTTAAGGTACTCCTTAGAAGAATGAAGCAACTACTTCAGGTACTCAGAGATGGTGGGCATGCTGTAAATGTGAATAGCCCCTGCAATCTGCTGTGAATCACCTTTTCTGTCACTGCACCACTCATGTGCGTCGCCTCTTCCACATGCAAAGAATTATTCAGATCCATCATTTGGTGCTGACACTGTGTCGACCCCTTGGTCAAGGTTGTAAAGCAGTGCTGTCAGGGGCTGACAGTGCTGCTTGACTTGGGTCAGATTGTCATTGCGAACTGTGAAAGGGTTTGTAATGATCTGTGTACAAGTGACTGTTTTTTCAAAAACAAAAAACAAATCAAAAACACAAAACAAACAAATAAAAAATTAAGCGAATTTAAAATGTGCTGGACAGGTCTTAAAATTCCTGCTTTCTTAAAATTTCAAGCATTCTAATTATTTTGAAGTCTGCAGTGAAGATTCCCAAAGGAATTGTAGGAAAATATGCTTAAAACTATCTATTTCTATGTTTGTCTACATACTGCCTCCATCAGTTCTGAATTTCAAATTTATAGTAAATATCTCTGGGTCATCCCTTCGTAAGTTTTGCGTAGCTCAGGAAACACCTTATGTGGGTTGTAGTTCCCCACTGTTCTTGTGCTAGAGCATCTTTCCCACTTCAGCTTTCAACATGCTTTGTTTTTAGAGGTTTAAAAGAAAATGTGCTTCATGTGCAAAGTTCAATCTGTGACAGAGAGGATGTACTTGCACTTTAGTTGTAGCCCTTATGTGTGTGTGAGCAAAATCCTTTTGAAAGAAAACCATAGTGAACAA
The DNA here is from genome assembly GCA_023646645.1 of Varanus salvator macromaculatus. NCBI lineage: Eukaryota > Metazoa > Chordata > Lepidosauria > Squamata > Varanidae > Varanus > Varanus salvator. The sequence goes on along the minus strand of JAIXND010000784.1, from coordinate 26,016,139 downwards.
AAGGGTAATTCTTAGACTTTGGACATAAAATATTACATAGCCAAGCACACAAAGAGAACATGGAGGGGGGCATGAAACAGAGAGGGAGGCAAGCTCTTCTACACCGAGGGCACGCTGATGGGGATGTTGAGTCCACAGGGATATCATGCGGTGAGATACCATCTTTTAAGGTAGTTTTCTTGTTACTTAGAAAGGATTATTCACTGAGCAGTGAGCCCATCTTTTCCAGCACTAGACTCAACATATCCTTACTTTCTAAAGCTGCAAACAGTCATTCCTCTCCCTAAGTCATTGCCAGCAGTGGGGTCTATATGGGACCAATGCTTTTCAACACATAGCAGCTATACTAAGTCCTTCGTATAGCAGTATTACAGCACATCATTAAACTATGGAATTCATTTATAAGATGCCGTGTTAGCCATCAATTCGGCTGAGTTTAAAAGTAGATTGCATGAATTCATGGAAGATGAAATGAACAATGGCTGCTAGTACTGATGACTATATGCTGCCTCCAGTATCAGAAGCATTATGATGCTGGGGAAAATGGGTAGGGAAGTGCTCTTACACTCATAGGCAACTGGTTGAGCACAGTGTGAACCAAATAGGGGACTAGATGGACCCTTGGTCTGATCTGACATGGTTTTTCTCATGTGCTTAACCCACTCACCCTCCACGGTGGCAGAGCTTTCTTCTGTATGGTCCTATCAAGCTACTGAAGCACCAGAGCAAAGGGAAAATTGCTCTGAAAACATTGTCTCTCTACACTACTTTTAACTAATCTTATGGACAGAGAGTGACTGAGGAACAATAGGAGACAACTCACCTGATGAGAGCCTGGCAAGATTCCCAGAGCATATTGTAAGGCACTGTGAGGGTTTCGAAAAGAAAAGGCTTCCTGGATTGCACAGGCAGGGGCTTGACAAAGCAGAAAACACAAAACTTTGTGTGCTTCAAGGTCTGAATGTGCTTCTAAAAGCCTTGTATATACCTGCTTGACCTGAATGAAAACACATTGATGTGAAAGCACATATGTACACATGCACAGCCTTTTTATATGAGAGAGCAAATGAGTGTAATTGTTGCTTACGTAGTTACTTAGTTACTGATTCTACTTCGAAAGTGTCCAAGAATCAAGTACTCTGGGGAGGGTACAACCAGAAGAATATGGTACTGACCTGAATTCTCTAAGCATGAAGAACCTTCAGCTCATGAGTCAAATTGGCCTGCCAGGCCAACCAATCCTGACAATGGGGTCTTGAGTGAGGCCCTCCCATTCCTTCAAGCCCCATGCTCAGAAGAGGAGTCTTTCAATCCGTGAGGACAGGGAATTTCCTGGGAACTCCTCCCCATATCAAGGGCAGGGCCTCTGCTCCTGTCCTCGGCCAGAATGTGGAGAGTGGCATCCAGGCTCTCACCATGAAATGATTCCATTTGGGTCATTCCTATCCTCTTGCCATTATTATTTTAAAGTATAGTTGCATGGAGCATTGGGTGAACTTCAGAGATAATGTTTTTCTCTCTGAGCAGCCGATGTTTGCTGCGCTGAGGTGGTCTAGTCCTGTCAAATTGAAAAGTCTCACCTTGATGACAAAAGCGTGCTTAGCTGATGATAGCACCATGTCCTGGATAGAATGCCCCCTACACACTGCCAAAACTGCTTCTGTAAAAGACAGCATTGGCTTCTGTGCAACAGTCGTATAACTAATTATACCAAAATGTATTTTACTGTGCAGATTTAGCAGCTTTATTAGTTTTCTTGATTTTATTCTGTGCCATTTCTAATGTTCTTTGATTGTCTTATGTGCAGTTCTTCCACATAGCAACAAGAGAACAGGAAATGGCGCTCTCTCTCTCTCTCTCTCTCTGTTCATATGTTACTGCAAAATAGCTTTAATGAGCACAGGTGCTTTGAGGTGCTAGTCATGCCTGAAACCACATTTCACTCTTTTGGAGTAATTGACTAGTTTGAGTGAGCAGTGAAAAAGTAAGACAATGTCATGGATGGTAATTGAGTTTCATCCCATGATACATTCAATACACTGTTGGCTTCTATGGTGAATATTTAGTCTACATATGAAGCATTTTTAAAGGCGCAAGTTGCACTTCACACTGAATGAAAGAAAGTGAGGAAGCCATTTTGTATAGATGTATGATCATTTTCATGTTTTAGTTGTGGCACAGAATTTAAAAAAATCAGATAATTTGAAGAGGAACAAAAAATACTGCTGCTGTGTAATGCACTGGTGAAAGTAACCATCAACATTTTTCCAACCACTGCATGCTTCCACATGGAGTTTTAATTGTGTGATTGCCTTTCCTCATGCCTGGAATTTGATGGAAGGTGCAGATATTATTGTCTTCCATTTGTGACCTTCCTGTGTTTTCCGCAACTACTTCTGCTGTTTTTTTTCTTACCACAGAAAATCCATTAAGTGGGGAAAGAGCACTAGGAGCCCTCCAATACCCCATGACACTGATTGTTTAAAAGCTCATAGTAGAAATAGGAAAGTCTGCAGTCTAAAACTTCAGGAACTCCTACATTGTCCCTCCAAAGAATATCCCAATTTATTATGAATACTATTGTGTGACTAAAATGTCATCCTTACTATTAAGATTACTGCATTTATATACACATTTGTGGCTGAGTGAAAATGGCTTTTGCAAATTGTGCACCATATCTGCAGCGCAAACTTCCATTTTGGCCATGTCCTGTTGTCTGTTGGTCTCTGTCTCTTTATAACAAAAGGATCCATGCTTCTATTACACCCACTGGCTAGACTGATGATGGATGTGACAGTGATTTGATATGTTGGTTGAACTGGGCACTTAAGCTTTGCTGCCCATTTGAAACTCTTCATTTGCAGATGGATGTCTAGAAATAATATAAAGCTTACTGCTGACTTCCAAGCAGTATAACAGAAAGAAGATGAATCACAGGAACAATTAATTTGGCAGCTTATTTCTTCAACTACAAAGAAATCATTGCAGCAACAGCAGCTTTTCTTTGACATACATAGCTGAATAACCAAAAAGGGACTACAGAACTGTGGAACAAATAAGATCCAATATGATCGTATGGTACCTGGAAGGGACATTGCACATTAATTAGCTTATTCAATTTTGCTAGTGCAGGTGTAGATGCCCTTGGGGTGCAATGTTATACATGTTGTGACAGAATAAAAGGCCTACAACTCCCAGCATGCCCTGGACAGTGTGACTTGATGGGCATGCTGAGAGCTGTAGGACTTTTAGTGTTTCAAAATGCATAAGATCGTATCCTTAGTATTATTCTTCAGTCTTTTTATTTCTATTCTTTTAAGGGACAGGTCTCTGAGGTGCACAGTGAAGTACAGGAAAGGGAACATCTAGTTCAGCACACATTCACAATAACCTTTGAATGGGTGCTATTTTATACTACTTATTAATTTAAAGTGTTGCTAATATGCAATAATAAAAGAGGTATACATACTTTAAAATTGAATGTTACTGTTCTAGCCAGAAAAGCATTTTAGCACCAGTGATAAGATCAATTACAGAGGGGATGAAATGGTGCCTACATCAAACTTTATGATGAATGTGTTCTGAGTCCCAAATGGTTCACGGGTCCCGCACACACCACATATCATGGTGTGGTAAAACTGGTGTGAACCGTGCCTTAAGAAGTGACATGAGTATGGATAACAGGGTTTGAAAGGGCTGCATTCCTACTCCATTTCTTTTCAACGCCATATATTAATGATGCAGTTTCCTTTGTTTATAACCAAAATTATATATATATAGTTTTATTTATTTATTTAAGATATTTCTATGCTGTCCTGTCGCAAAAGCCTCAGGACGGCTTATACAAAAAACAAACAAACAAACATAAAATATAACATAAAGAAATTCCCGACCCACACTAGCTGCAGTTAAAAACATAGAAAAGACAATATTAAAACTTATTAAAATGTTGCTGGAATAAAAAGTTCTTAACCTGGCACCAAAAAACAAATAACGACGGAGCCAGGCGGACCTCTCTGGGGAGTGCATTCCATAGGCACTCCATTAGATTCCATTCGATTCCATAAATCTAATAGGCATATTAGATTCATATCCCACCTTTTTTCTGTTTTAAATAATGCAAAGCAACTTACATCATTCTCTTCCCCCTGCCTTCAGTCTTACCCCCCACAATAGCAAACCTGTGACTGAGAGTCTGTGACTGGCCCAAGGCCACCTAGGTAGCTCCAGGGCTGAGTGGGGACTAGAACCCAGATATCCTGAGTCCTAGACCCACACCCTTAACCACAACACCTCACTGACTTGCAGGGCTTTTATAGAATGTTTTAACAATAATACAAAAGCACAGGTGGCATGGCTGCCCTGTCAAGTATGGAAAACTGGCAAAGGCCCAAACCCAAGAAAGAGACCAGCATTCAGCTCTCGCCCATTAGTGATTCCAACAGATGGGATACCATGATGCAGCCAAGTAGATTCCAGGACACACCAGCGCATGATAGACTTTGCATATGGGGTGCGCCGGAAGTGGTAGATTTGGCCTGCTCTTTATTGGAAAGTAGGGTAGATGGCAGCAGAGGGGATATTTTCTATCTCGGATTGTTGACCTTATGAGAAACAGAGTGGCCGAGCACAAGCTGTGTTTTCTCTTACAAGGATATAACCAGCTTGTGCCTCAGAGGGTTGCTCTTTTTGCCATTAAGGGAGCCAGTTTAAGGAACAATGAGAAGTGGGAAATGCCTGATTAAATGAGCCCTGTATATATACAGGACCTCAACTGACTTATCAAACCTTACTTTGTTAAAAGGCATGTCTTTTTTTGTCTTTTGAAAAATCTTACATTCTTAATTTTATCTTGAAGTCTATCCGACTATTGTTTGTTTGTAATGCGAGTTTAAAGTGGTCTGAAGACTTCTTTAATACATTGGACCTGACTTGGCACATCATTGGTATGGATGGAACATGATTGGCTGAGTGCACAGGAAAAATGACATATCTTCAGTAGCGTGGAGCATCAACTGCAGTTCTGCTTTTAGCTTACCAGAAAAGGATAATGATTGCATCTTAGAGTTAGGAGCCTGCCACCTACAAACAGCCAAAAGTTCTAACTGCTGCTTAAGCCTAGAAATGTGACTACAGTCAGACTGAATTTTGATGGTCTCTCCAGCAAGCAACTTAGGAAATCCTCCAGAACCCTCTGTCCATCCAGATCAAGACAGTCTCCTGGATTTCAGCCAGACCTCTTTCCTCAGCCTAACTGGAAGTGCCAGGCATGGAACCTAGGACCTTTTGCATGCAATGCATGCACCACAGAAGCAGGTGCCTTGTGGATAACCAGCTGTGCAGTCTTCACAGATTTGCTGTAACTGTGTGCCTTCAGTGCCTAATTATGATTCATGAAAGTGCCTTGGAATGGCTGCTGAGGTCATGACTTTTAGACTTCAAATATATTTCCCTCCTTTTTGGTGCATAAGTTTATGTAGGAGTAGAGCTCTTGACAGCAGATGGAGAACAGCCAGCTATTAGGAAAGCGAGGCCAGTTTAATTAGGAAGAAGGGACTTACTGACCTAAGTCTCCAGTGCCTTCTGTGACCTTGACCCTTAAAATGCTCCTGCTGTCTGTAATGCAGCTGGCCAAAAATCAAGATCTGTTATCTTCTGCAAAGTTTACTATTTAAAAAAATAAGGAATGCTGTAGGTTTGTTCTAATAAAATATGGGGTCTATTTTCTAGGCAAGTACAAAAGGCAACAGAAGGGCAGCAACAGTAGTAGATTGGCGTCCTGGAAAGGCAATATGACAGAATAACTGAAAAGATGCAAAACAAAACATGTCTGAGTGTGTGCCAGAGGCAGCTTTCCTCCAAATTATCAGAAGAATCTCAATGTGAGATGACTTCAGAGGCAGTGTGTTTTTTCACACCTGACTGTAGCAGTCAGGTTTGGACCATCTTTATTTCTCAGCTGCCTCATGGTATAGCCAAGCTTCAATGCATGACTGTTACAATGTTTAGAGCTAACATGTCTTTCACTGATTTTATATTGCGTCTTCTAAACATGGAGATATGCTAATTTGATGAAGAATTCTTATTAAACTAGAGCTGAGCCAACATTTCCAGAAAATGTTGTTTGGAGAAAAACTTTCTGATTCCCCGCTCCTTCTCTCAAGTTCCCCGTTGTAAAAGAAGGTCACCTTGCAAGGCTTTCTCTGAATATTCTTCACCTGTATGTGTGTACTGGCGGACATATTCCCCTCACAATACCTTGGAAGGATGCTGGGTTCAGGAAATTGTGAAGGGTACAGAATGGACTTGGCTGCCAACACAGCTGAAGCTGCTGACACTTGCAGTTGCTGCACATTGAATCAATGCTAGGAAAAAAGAGAGAAGCTGTGCTTTCGCCACTGCTAATGGTTGCATTGTGCTGGGTGGGGTGAAAACAAATAAGGGGTCCAGCTCAGCCTAAATGTGTTCTTTGTGTATTTTTTTTACTTAGGAAGGGTAGGTGCAGTGGGAGGTGTCATTAAGCTACACAGCTCATTAACAGCATCAAAGTCTTGGGTGCCTACACAGTTTAGGGAGAGTGAATGTTGTCTGGCAGCTGGGTGGAGCCAAAAAAGTGTTTTTTTAATCCTTTTTGATATGTTCAGTGGTGGTAGTAGTGGTTTCATTGTGTTCAAAGTCTGGCCTAACTTGCTGTTTTATACTTCTGGCTGTTTAAACAGGAGACTTTCTCTTTATGGCTTGGTAAAGTTTGCCAAGTCCTTCACCTTCTGAATTCAGTCAGCTGCCTGTGCTAATATGGCTTCTGCTAATATAACATTAACCCAGTCCTTGCTTCTTGACAGATACTGTAAAATCATTTTCTACATCTCTCTGTGCATAGATCGGATAGAGAATTTCATCAGGCCATTTGTGCTCAGCTCTAAATGGAAAACTCTGTTACTCCTTTATTCCATGGAACATAGTACTAGACTAATCAAGACAAGTCTGAACAAAACTAAACTCGCTAAAAGGGTTTCATTATGAAGAAGAAAGACCAAAATTAAATAATTTATTTATTACATTTATATTCCTCTTTTTCTACTAGGAAGTCAAGGTGACACACAATTTCTCTTTCCCTTCCCAACTTCATCCTCATAACAATAGTGTTATGTAGCTTTGAAAGACTGGCACAAGATTACCCAATGAGCTTTGTGGCTGAGGGGGGATTTTAAAACTGCTTTTCCTCAATCCTTATTTATTTATTTATTTATTTAAAACATTTGTATCCCATCTTTTGCAAAAAAGGGGCCTCAGGGCAGTTTACAAAAGGTTAAAATAGTAATATAATAATACAATAACAGTAATTAAAACATTCAGTAATAAACACAACATGAAACAACACTTTCAAAACTAAAGAAAAAGAAGGACGAAAAAAGAAAGAAAAGAAAGAAAATGCGACTGTGTAAAATCCTTAATCATTAAAATGATGGCTAAATAAAAAGGTCTTTACCTGGTGCTGGAAAGAATAGAGAGTCGGCACCAGGTAGACCTCTCTGGGGAGTGCATTCCATAGTCTGAGTGCCACCGCAGAGAAGGCCCACGACAGTGAGCACGTAAGTGTGTTCAGTCAGATTTGTCACATGATTTTCTCCACCTACACCTCAATTGTCTCCCAGCCTGCTTCATCGCCTGCAATTCAGGCATATACCATGGCGCTGAGCAGACTCTGCTAGAAGGGAGAAGATGCTTAGGAGCAATCCTATGGAGTTCCTGGTCATTTCCCCATTCCACAAATCAACCAGGGCATCAGCAGGAACCAGAAAGATGCTCATTCTGAAACTGAATTGAGCAGCCCTGTTAAACATTGAAACTCATGGGCAAGAGCTGGAAATCTGACAATATTCCAAGGGGACTGATAACTATCTCAATTTCTTACTACTTCATTGTGGCCAAGGGGAAAACCTCACTTTGGAGTCCTGACCTTGATGGCAGTTTTGGTGTTGACCCTTTGTTGGAGTAGATATGTCCATTTGTCTCTCCTCTTTCCAAACATGTCTGTTTTTCATTTAAGAATAAATTGTATTTATTTTCCAAGTATAGATACAAACAAATAGTGCATCAGTTTTAGTTACTGTTAGACTAACTAGTTTAGTCTAGTTATTGAGGGAAAGTAGTATGTATAGCATTTTCTGAATAGGCAGAATCCACTGGCTTTTTGGAAGTTTCTTTATGGCTCTAATAACAATTCATATTTAGCATCATTACTGTAACCTAAATAAAAGATTTAAAAAAGAAAATGTCATGTGCTCCGATATACAATAACATCATGCTAAACTTATTTAAAAATTGCTATTTTTACTTTGCTTTTAACTAATTTTAGTTGGTGTGCTAATTTTTCTGCCATGGCTATTTGCCACAATTCCATTTACTTTAGTGTTAGCAGCTCTCATTTTTCCAACATTTAGATATTATTCTGAAAGCTGCTATTAGCATGGGCATGATTAATTCTCAGGTTTCACTCTTGCACTTTGGTCTTCCCATTTTACTAACAGAGCAATGCTGATAAATCGTACATAATTTAATGTATAGTGTTGTGCTCATTTTTAAACTGCAGGAGACACTCACAGTATCACCTTGCTGCTAATGTTTGCTTCTTCCTGTGATCATAAGAGCCAAAGCCAAACTCCCATAACCCAATCCAGTATTGCTTTTTCACTGTGGTTGAGCAGAATTGTAGTTCTCCACAGAGATAAGTGGGGTTATATTTAAATAAACTGTGATGACACAATTAGCTTATCCTTCAATTTATGTTATGTAGAGCTGCTAAATGCCTTGACATAGTGGAAGTCTCAACCTACTCCTGAGGATAGTTAAAAGGTACCAGGCAATCCTCAGTGGACATACCTGCTTCCAGTCAGTCCCTGTTTTTTGCAAGTCAGAACCCTGCAACTAAGGAACACTGAGGGGTAGAAATGCCCTGCAATAGCAAGGATCCTTTTGTTTTCCTTGACTATCAATCTTGGGGAAGAATCCTGTGTGAATCACACCCCACATTCGAAATGGCAGTTGCCCCTTTGTTTGTCAGGTTTTCCAAGTAGCAAGCTTGGGTGTATGCTCTGGTGCTGAGCCCCACAGTGGACCATTGCATTATCCCTACCATCATGCTACATCAGGAAATCACTGCTGAGAAGATTCCACTCCCATCACAAATACCTGCCAGTGATGCACTGAAGGAATTGCTTCATATGCAAAAGGCTGGGAAAATGGACTAAATACACAAAGAAAGGATCACTTGCATGGAATTATGAATATATCTGGAAGCACCTCCCCCACCCCTGAGAGGTGATGTTTAAAGTCAAGAGCCAAAGGACTGCATTAGTCAGTGCCTCTTCAATGGTCCTCATGTTTTGCTCTCCATTCTGTGCTTCTTGCTTAGATCAAGTAAGCTAAGGTTCAACTTGTGTTTGGCAGCCTTTCAAGTAAGAGAATAGGCAAAAAGAAAGAAAAGAAAAGAAAAGAAAAGAAAAGAAAAGAAAAGAAAAGAAAAGAAAAGATGAATTGTTCTTGAACTCTCTATCTATGAGTGTCAGACTATTGTTATGTACCTCTCCTTTTCTGTCTTAAGTTCTCAGTTAATCTTGCTTTCCACAATGCATAAGGAGAGAGTGAGGAAACAAGTTGGTGTATACCTGGAGTTGTGTGAAGACAAACCAAGATAAATCTCACATTGGATCATATCCCTGGTGAAATAGATACCACTGCAGTTGGTTTTTCATGGCTACAAGACTAGCTTCCATGCCTACAGTATAATCCTGCTTGAAGTCAGACATGCACACCAGCCTTCTTCATGCTTTCCTTTCACTGGCACGCTAAACACCTTGGGAGGAAAGGATGGCACCTCCAGATCGTGCACCTTGTGTTGTGTGCCCTGCTGGCCCAGCCCATGAAGTCTGCATGTCGAGCAAGAGGCCTGCACTGGTGTTCTTACCATCCTTGCTGAGACACACTCCTCTCATCCGTTTGAACCCACTTCTATGTTTTAGGATGGTTTTGGGAGGAGGAAAGGGTCTGATGTTAGCAGATCCACCACAGCCTTCTGCATCTGTGTTCCTGCTCAGTGGCAGGAATAGGGATGCTGTCCATGTAGTCTAGCTGGCTCAGAAAGCAGCACGTTTACAAAGTTAAAGGAGTACAAGGTGGATAACTTAGAAGCTTTGCTCTAGACTCTATACAGTGAGAGATTCAAAGAGACAAACAAAGCTGAGGCTTCAGACCTTAATCCAGAAAAATGTTCATTAAAGGAATATAAGAAACAAATTTACCTAGTTATGGAGTTACTGCAGGCTTTCTCAGAGAGAGATTGAGGGATGGAGGGAAGAAGAGGTGCTTTTCTATACAAGGCTGTAAATCTACTGCATTTCATTTTCATTGGAGAATTATGATCTAAGTATTACATGAAAGGTATTTCCAATGACCACTTCAGTCAGAAGTGCACTTGGTATGGGTGGAAAGCAGCCAGCCTTTCCATTGCACTGAAACTTCCCAAGACAATCAAAATGGCCTGAATTTTACTTGGCTCTGCAGACCAAGAGCTCCAGCTTTTCAAGAGTGACTTGGTGGGTGGGAACCAAGCTAAATCTCTTCTGTGATACTTTCCCAGCCCATCACCTTTTCTGAAATTCTGCAACTGAGAGTGTAGACTGACAGTGGCTGGCTTCACAAGACTCCTTAGAGTCATGTACGTGAGTATTAATAATAGACTCTTCAAGTCAGGCCTTCCCCTTAATAATATGCCACCAGTGTGTTTTCATTGAAGACTGATTAAATTCGATGCTTTTGACTGAATAGCTGCTCATTCTGTTTTAGTAGTGTTCATGGAATGATTTAAAAGATGTGGCTTGCTAAACCCTCAAAATTCATGTGAGGCCCCATTATTTAGATATTGCAAGGCCTGAAAAATTTGTGCCAGCCTTCCACTTATCCCTGCACCGCACGTTTTCTGTACAGAGCTAACTAATCAAGCGTGGTGATAGTAATAATGAGAATGATGCCTTTTCTTGGTACTGTGACTTTTTTACACCTTCAATTTTGTTGTAAAATATTTAAAGCTGAGGCAGAGAGTAGAAGCCATCCCAAACCTGTAGGCAAATGGATTAATGTAGTCATTGCAAGGAAGTTGTGTAGAGTGCTATAAAAAGAATATAAAGTATGGGTCCTTCACTGTAATTTTGACATGAATAGGACTCTTGTAGCAAAATCCTTATTCATCATAAAAGATACTATAAGTCATAATCATTTACTCTTGATACTGTGTTGCAGGTCCCCATTAGTAACATGTGAATAATAACTATTGGATTGGAAGGAAGATACAGGCAAGCATTTCATTTTGCTCTTTCACAGGCCTTGGTGTGATTATTTATGTCTATCTGCACTTTTAATTATATTTTCATATATTTCTCCAAAACCACATTTTAATGTTTTCAGTTTTAACAGGTTTAGCATACTAGGCAGGGAAAATAAAAGAAGATAAGCATCCTTATACTGATTCTAGGTGATCTCACAGCTTGTTCTGATTATATCAATCTTGTTCGAACAGTGAACTGCAAAAAAAAAAAAGATAGCTTTGCATGTCTGCGCTTGGGTCTATCCATGGCACAGAACATGTCAGTAAATGTCAGTAAATTTCATGTGGAATACATACAAATTTGCCAGGCTTATATAAACATAAACCTATAACTGTTTGTATGCTTAAACTAGTCAGAATATATGCCATCCTTCCTGTATAATTCTTTCAATGTTCAACAAAATAATAAGTCAGACCAGAAAGAAAATTATTGATTACAGTAATGAACTTTATTTCTTTTTTATGACATTTGAAACTAGCATTGGTGCATCTAACTCAGTAATCTCCTTGATGACTGGCAGTGGCTGTTTAGGATTTCAGACAGGTCTTTTTCCTAGCCTTACCTGAAATAACTGGGACTAAACAGGGAATCGTGTACATACTGAGTATATGTTTTATCATAGGATTACATTCCTTCCCCAACAGCTTTCTCACTATATTTTCATCAAGCCACTTCCAGGTTATCCATCACATATGCTGGGGGTATGTATTAGAAAATACATTTATGCCTGAATAGGTAAACAGAAAAACTAGTGAAGAGAAAATTATTGGTGAATTTCACCACTATATTTTTTCAAATTAATTATTCATGTCTGTGCCCCTCTTTTTGGAAAATAACAGTGTCAAATTCAAAACTTTGAGAAAGTTCCTAGTGCTTGCAAAGTTGTGGTGATTTGTTGTACATGGACCCTTTGGGTATGGGCACAAGGGCTGTCCAGCAGAGCCTGCTGGTATCAGCCACCACCATGGGTGCAACAAAGCTAGTCTCCGAAAACAGCACTGTCATAGAGCTAAGCATCTACTCTTGGCATGTCCCCTGCATTACAACTGGCATGGAAAGAACCGTATTGCTGCATTGTGGTTGACCTTGGTGGAGGACCTGGGAGAAGACTGACCTTGGAGAATGGGTGAAGAGGAAGTCCTGGAGAGCAGGAAAGGGAGGAGATAGGATCCACAGGTTATAACATATCATGGTAGTACTCCACCCTCATTCTCTCACCATCTGAAGCACCTCAGCTAGTGGCTGAAATCAGCTGTCTAGCTGATTTGCAGGACAAAATGTGAACAGGTGAACATCACTGCTCCAGTCTCCCTGCCCTGCATAGGATCTTCATAGTCTTCCAGATACATATGTTTGTAGGCATCCATGTTAAGAATATTGATGTTAGAGCCTTAAGACACTTTTGTTCTTGCATCTTCCTAGTTGGTTCAATATGTGGGGTGGTATTTTGCAAATATTTTGGATGGCTCCTGTCTCCCTGAACAGTGGTGCAGCTAGGGTTGGACCTCAGGGACAATATCCAGGCCCCAAGCCCAGCTGGCTCCCAAAGTACCATAAAGAAGTTGACAGGTGATGTGGACAGTGGTAAACAGGATCAATGTCGGCAGTGGATTTATGGACGCAGTGCTGGTCACCACAGCATCCTTTGTTCTTATTAAAAACCAAAACCGATACACGTCATGGTCAATGGGGCCGTTCAAGTTGACATGGTTATTCTTGAGAAAACCAGGACAGGAGAAGCTACCCATTTTAGTCATGTGGTCATAATGGTGCTATGACTTAAGTGGGTGTCATGTGGGGTGGCAGAAAGTTTTCTTTTGGTTTTATATTTTGTTTTGCAATATCAGGAATGTAGATGTTCTAAAGCATGGAAAGAGACGGGAAAAGAGAGGCTGAGTGCTGGGCAACTGAAATAGTTAAAAAAAACAAAACAAAACCCTACTATATGTAAAGCTATATAGCTGTACCCAACCCTAACCGTGAACTAATTTGGTTTGAAGGAGTAGTTGTAGTCACTGAATTTCTAAAGGTACAATTCTATGCATATTTAGACCGGAAAAAAATCATACATGTCCCAGCATGCCCAGACAGCTATGCTGGGACCTGTAGTTTTTAAAATCTAAAGAAGCATATGTTTGTGTGCTCACAATTTGGTGTTCCCAAGGGGCGATGTGATAAGATTCCTGCACACAGATCAGTACACATATGTATATGTGGCAAGCCATGAGACAGTGCTGAAAAACAGTTGAATTCTTTTCATAATGCTCACCAAGAAAACTTGCAAGTATCAATCTAATTGCAAATTGAGTCCAAAATGAGTTAGAATAAAGTGTTTTAAGTTATACAGGCATGACACACCTCTAACTGCGCAAGCAGGGTGGAATGAACCCCAGACTAGACTGTTCTCTCCCTCACTTATACTTCCCTATTATTTTATGTGAGTAGCTCTTAGATAGTAATTAAGTCATTTCTTTTGCCCGTGGTCAAAGAAAAAGAAAATAGTGCAGTCTGTTGCTTTTCATATAGTTGAATTACACTTGATGCATTTTGAAATAAGCTGTAGAAGGCTGGCCAGGAGTAGTAATGAGAGTGCACAGAAACAGCATGCTGTAGCCTTGAGGGATAAGCTCATTCTCTTCTTTGCAGGGCATGTGTACTTGGAGAAAGGGAAGTGGCATCTCCCCTAATTGCCCAGTCACTGTTGCTGTCCAGACACTGTTCCATGCCCTGGAACATGGATGGAATGAATACATTCCAAAATCCACTTAAAAGGCCACAAAAATAGTTTGTAGATTTGGGTAATGCAATCGTGGGAGTGTGGCAGGACTGAAGTCCATGATAGTAGAAGTGGTCAGGTGGTCCCTAAATGCCCTGAAGTTGCTCAGCCCTAGCTGAAATGGCAAACAAGGCAAAAATGGAGGTAAGAAAAATATCTGGCTAATGCAGAACCCTTGGATTCCACTCAGGTATTGCTGTAAGTTGGAATGAGGCTGCAGACACTCATGCTGGGCTTAACAAGGTGCTGTGATGGGTTTGTATGGTGAAGAGTTCTAGAAAACTTGAAGATTTGTATTGCTATTTTGTGACATTTTGATTGATAAAATACAGACATCAACTTACATTGGTTTTGGCATTTGTCTTGTAGACAACATTGTTACATATGCTGTTTAAGGAAATGGAAAGAAACTGGGGGAAGGCTATTTATGGTTCAGGGGGTATCAGGTAAGACACAGTACACACTAGAGTTCAGCAGTATGCAAAACAAGCATAAACATGCTGCAAAAGAAAAGATGATGATGAGAAACATTGCTAGAGGAAAATTCACAGTTCACATGATCACATAGCTGAAGCATCTCTAAGTCAAGGTCAATATTTTCACACTACCAAACAAGTTGTGTTTGTAATATGCTAGAAGGAGTGCCTGAACATGATGTAAATAAAGAAGCAAGGGAAATTGTCAACAATTCATCTCCAAGGAAAACACACAAGCATTTCTGATGAGGGGCAATTTTCAGTGACACCGTCTGTTCCTGAATAGACTGTTGTGGTTTTAACAAGGGACTACCTAAGAAGAAGAGAATTATCCAGACAAGAATTAAATCAGTGTGTTGGTTTGGAAAGGAAAGATTCCACTTTTGTGACCCACTTACCAGAAATCTACTGCCCGGCAAGCAGAAATTGACTGGAGAATGTCTCCCCTGTGTTTCATGCTCATCCTTTATTTAGCTTCTTAAAAATATCTTGCGACTGGAAAATGCAGATACATGAAATAAAGACTTACCTCAGTTCCTCGCAGGAAGAAAGGCTTTGATAAACAGTCTGTATGGTGACAGTTTCCCCTGCCTCCACTCCAATCAGTCTAGTGGAGAAAGGTTTTCCAAAGTATTTTCATGTTGTTGGTAGATTATTTTCCCCATAGATACGTGGACTTTCAGTGACCCAAATCTTACTGCTGCTCCCACCAGTGGAGGCATTTTGAGATTTTTATTCCCCATGTTTTGATTTCATGCTGAGCTTTCAGACTCATCTCATGCTGTGGTAAAAATGCCAAGTGTGTTTGTTCTTTTACTTTCCTGATGTATGGTAGGTGTGCTTTTCTATCCTGCTCTTTGTACACATACTGGGTCCAGAGAAAAACTGTTTATTTTAGTGAAGAAAAGGATAATGTCAAAGACTATATAGCTTGGCTTAGGAAATACCTTCAAGGTTCTGCCATCCTCACATGAACAGGGATGTATGTAGGCAGTCAGCAATGCTAAATTGAGGCCATTATCTTGCAGACATGGAGACACAGAACATTTAACAAAAGCGGGGTGAAAGAGATGACCTTCTATGTTATGCATTTATTTCTACTATTTATATTCTTACAGTGTTTGAAAGAACAAGATGGCTAACATGATAAAACTAACATACAACCCAATTTAAACTCACTGCAACAATTAAACCAGTACAATAAAATACAGAAATGGCCACTAAAATCCTCTGAAGCATTATTTAAATAGAAATGGCTCATAGAAGTCTAAAGTTAGTCTTCATTGGTATCCCAGAAGAGGGAAGCACACAACTGGGATGCCATTAGTTAGATTTTTGCCAAGGAAAATACAAAGGGATATCATAGGAGGTAAATTATTAGCAAGGTAAAGAGGTAAATTATTAAAATCTGAAGATGCAACTATGCACATAAGAAACACGGAAGAAAAGCCATGCTGAAGGTTCTATCTAGGTTTATCTCCATGAAGGTTTTGGCCACTGTATTCTTTTCATAGCAACCAAAACCTTTTTGGAGGACATAAATTCTATGTCCTGCCTCACTAGGTTTGCCTTAAAAAAAGACTGAAGAGTAACTTTTCTTCCTAAATGAATGAATTAATTATATATGCTGCCCCTTTGTGCAACTTTTCCAGCTCTTCATTTCTTCTTTGAAGTGCCACGACCACATATAGATTTGTATGGGGACAATATGATATTGGGAGTTTTATTCTGGATTCTGCCCCAAGAGCAATGTGAAATTTGCCTTTTTTTAAAACAGTAGCTGCATTTTGGGTCAACATTTTCCTTGTGAGGCACACACAGTGGAGCAGTCATTGCATCTCAGGAGACCTCTTCAGCCACAGGCCATTTACTTGCTGTGCCTTGGCTGTACCCTCTTTCTGCACTGCTCTTGTTCTTCTGCCTTTCACTCTCTAGCATGCTTGCCCGTGTGCTATGCAGCCAGAGCTCATTGGCTCCGTAGCTCAGCGTATGGACTCACTTTAAGATAAACTCAGGTCTGGTGCCAAATAATAGTTAAAGGGGCTGAAAGACATTGGGTGAAAAGGTGCAAGAAAAACTATCTTGGGCTATCTAATGAATGTCACTGGCTTCTGCTTTAGTCTCTAACAAGCTACATGGACTTTTCCTTCTGTCTTGTCCAGCTGTCTGAATGACAGCATGATGATGCTGTTGAGACACAATAATGAACTGCAAAGGTGGACTGAAGCTGATTAAAAGAAACAAGGGCACTGAAAGTTAGATCTGAACCTTTCACTGTTCCCATCTTGCCATAAAGAACATTCCTCAGAGTGACAGCAGCCCCATCTGTTCTCATTCCGTATTGCCATATTCACTTCTTTAGAATCATATGTTAATGCTTGCAAAAACAATAAATGCACCCTTCTTCTTACTTCATTCTTTTTAAAAGCTGTGCATAATTTAACCTAATTCATATGGTTATATTTAAATGGATCAAGATGAATAATAATCATGAGGAACAGAATTTGTTCAAGCATGTTGTCTGCAAGCAGGCAAGTCCATGCCTCCAGAAGTTAAACCAGAAGTTCTAGTGCAGGGATGGCAAACCTTTTAGAGACCGAGTGCCCAAACTGCAACCTAAAACCCACTTATTTATCACAAAGTGCCAACACTGCAATAAAACCTGAATATGATGCTGCAGATTCAAATATGCCGGGGGGCAGCACAACATTAATTAGAACAACTCTTTGCTAAACCTTAGATATTAAATTTCAATTTTTCATAAGAAAAGTCAAAGCTAAAATCTTGTGTTAATAAAAACAAATGTATTAAAACTCATAGCCAGCCCAAGCATATATATCCTTGGCAGAGCACTGACTGGCCATGCAGAAGCTCAGACAAGTCACAACTAATGATGCTCGGCTGCTGGGGCGACTTGGCTCACATGCCGACAGAGAGAGCTCTGCGTGTCCACTTTGGCACGGGTGCCACAGGTTCGCCATCACTGTTCTAGTGGGTATTCTTGCTTCAAGGGAAAAAAATTAACCAACAAAGGGAAAAAAACCACCTGAGAACAAGGCAGGAAGGAGGCCTGGCAAATTAGGCAGGACTTGTACAACAATTTCCCCTATTTTTTGTATGTATGTGTGTATGTATGTATGTATTTATAGTTCTATTTCCACTAAAAATCATGGGCAGTTAACAACAGATCATATGACAACAGAACAATTATAATAAGTAAAACAACAATGAAACAATAATTAAAGGCCTTGCTAAACAATTTCAGCAGATGTTAAAACCCATCAGAGATTAAAAGCTGGGGGAAATTAGAAGTTATTTAGGTGGTATCTAAAGGATAACAGTCTTGGCACCAGGTAAGCATCTGCAGGGGGAATTTTTCACAGGTAGGGTGCCGCACCCAAGAATCCATTTCTGTGTTTGCCATCTGCCTTATCTCAGTTTTAATCCACTCCTTTGGTATCTTACAGCTGCTGTTACAGTGTTATTGTAGCTAATTTGGTAAGACAGAAATTTCCCGAATTCAACAAAAATCAATAGTCTAATTTTAAAGACTCTGATCCATTGATCTGGCAGCTCTATTGTTCTATGCCTCCTCCTGATATTGAAGGATGGAAGAGGTAGTCTTGACTACCTCTTCCATAATAACTGGTTCTATTTTTGAAAATTCTCTTGGAAGAACTGACGTTTGTTGATCAATAGTTTCTATTATAACCACTATAGTTTCCCCTTCATTTTTAATCAATCAGTTAATTAAATGTAGTATTTCCAATTCAGTTTATTTATAATGGGTGGCATAAACACCACAATTTCAGTAAGCCAACCCCTAATTGACTACCAACTTTTCAGGCTCTGTTCTACAAAGCTGTCAGCAGATCAGAGGCCATTTCAGAATGGAGTTCATGGCATTTATATTGTAGGTCTTGCCATGTCTATTCAGAAAAAGAATTCTACCTTGGACAATAGTTAGATGCCAGACGCTCATTTGGCTAAGCAGTCTGCGGCATGCTGTCTGATGATCAGCTGAAAGCTATACTTTAGTCTGCCATGCTTTGCTGAAGAGCCCATGTGAGCCACTCTTATTTCACAGAGACATAGGCCACATGCCAGATAAAGCTGCTGTCCTTTCACACATTCTGTATAATGTGTGAAAGGACAGCGTATCTCCATAGTTTTCTGAACATATTGCATTTTTTGCTACTAAATTTCACTTGTCTTTTAGTAAACATTTTACCTTTGAATGTGGTTTCAGAATGGTGCTGCTCATACATGTAGCAAGGATTGAGAAGACTTTAGAATTCTGCATGCTTGGCTCTTACATTGTCTGCTTTTTTTGCATCAACAATTTTACTCACAGAATGCTGTTCATTATACAGCATAATACAGTGTGTTTTGGTACTGAGCATACCACTGTGTCAAAATATCAACTGGGGTAGGGCTGAACTACAGCTGTTCTTTAGGATTAATGTATACTTAATCATGTTTTAAATCCTACAACCATATGACCCTTTCTTGTGAGCTACACAAATTCCAGCTGCAGCAAAGTTCAGGCTAGAATGGTAGAGTTGCCAATGTCATCCCAGTGAGGAACAAGTGTAAGGAAAGAACTGATGTTCTAGGTTTTCTCTTGTTATTGAATTGCATTATCTTGTGGGAATATTCAAAGAATAGAGTGGCTGCTTATCATATGACTGTGCCAGTTTGTTATCTCTGAGGTTGCTTGACATTTATGCATTAATGAGGGCTGACATGGCCCAATCTGTGCAATGAATGAGCACACAGAAGGGTCATGTGGTGAGCCCTCTCCACTGCTTTTGCTGTCATGTTCTCCAATGAATGTCGGATGTTTTTCAGTAGGATTTCTCACTGGGTATAGGTGCATGTGCAGAAAGCTCCTACACATGAGGAGGAACCCTGCTTATCTAGAGTACCTCCTCATGTGTAGCAAGTCTCCATGCATAAAACTGTATGTAGGGAAGAGTCCGTGTGGCAAACATTGGCAGCAATGGGTGGAACTAGCCAGTGTGGTCCTACAACCCCCTCCTATGTCCATTCAGCTTCAGGAGTAAGTTCTCATCTGATTCGTCATCTGACTAATCTGCCAGGAGCAAAATCTAGCTTTATATGCAAGTGTTCAATACACACAAAAGTTTGGATGGCAACCTGTTTGTCATGGGCAGTGGTTAGCTACATTTAAATAGCTCAGTTTTTGTAGAGCTGTGCACAAATGGTCTCTCAAAACCCTTCATCCTATTTGTAGGGAGAGACATTGAAGGGAAAATTCTACCATTTTTTCCAGCGAGAGGTGAAATTCTCAGCAGTTCCTCACAAACAGTTTCTCACAACCCATTGCCAGGGTGAGCCCTGCATAGCCTCTTTCCCTTTTCCCTAAGGATTTGTGAATTCTGCCACTGTGGGAACAGCATCAGTTACGTTAGCAGATAAATCCCCATTTTGCAGCCACAAAAATTTCCTGGTGAACGAGGCAGTATTACATATAGGAAGAAACGGAGCTAATGGTGTGCCAAAATCTCTCCCAAATTTCTTGAACCTGTGTCCTCCCCCCATGAGCTTTCCACTATTCTGCCTCATTCTCAGAGTATTCACTCATTTATTATCATTGTGCTTTTGAGCTTATCTAATCAATTTATGGTGTTGTGTGTGTTTTCTTTCTATTATACATCTCTCCATTGTGCCATTCTGAGAAAACTCTCTTCATGAAGTCATCACTTAGTCTTTAATTGAAAATGTGGGATGTGAAGGAAGCTACAGGCTGCTGGAGAGGTTATTATATAATGAAACACAGGACACTTAACTCACAGTTCTGCGGCTCCTCTTAAGTAAGCCTAACCCAACCCAACCCATGAGAGTATCTCCAAAATTTCTTTTCTATTCCATAGCTTTTTAAAAGCCATTCTTTATCAAATTGACTAAGAATGGGTGAAATTTTCAGCATAGCATGAACTTTCATGCTGCAAAATGAAATCACTTCAAAGGCATGAAAGACACATGACACATTGTGGTTCAGAGCACCATTTTTACAAGGGGAACTTCCAAACAAGCGATGCACATAGGAAAACACAGATGCTGCTTTCCCATGTGAAGTCCTCATTTTAGAGAATGAGTGCTTTTGCTTGAGTATTCTATAAATTGGAAATACTTTTTTTCACTTTAGAAAAGAATTGTTCATGCTGTGGCACAATGTAGCACCTTAGTAACACCACGTATTTTCAGTAGTAGTTTTTGGTTCATTATTGTAAAATACCACCATGGAAAAGCAAGTGTAATAATGCTATATATAATTTTGACACTCTAACGTATTGACAAAACTCTAATAAAATGCTACCATTTGAAAAAGTCCATGAATGGCTAATAAAATTAATGGGAAAAGAATCCTATTTCACAGCACGGTAAACTATAATAAATACTCAGGCAGTTTGGAGACTGTCAAAGGAACCCATACATACATTAAAAGCTTGTGAGCTAATGAGAGATTGTATAAGTATAGTTTTCTGCCTCTTATGGAATCACTTATCTACCCTATCTAGATTACCCTACCATCCTTTGATTTAATCTGTTAAAGCACATTAATGTTCCCATTAATGCAATGCTGCAGAGATCCCCAGATATCCACATTTTTGTGCACAATTTCCCTCAATATATGCGTTTTGCACACTTAAGGGTGCATTTTCCACATTTTATCTAGAATAACATACCTCTATGTATGAGATTCAGTGTTGTGCTTGTGTTTAATTAGACATTTTTCAAACATGAAAATTTTAACAAATACTTTGTACTAATGGCCTATATCTGTGCATATTTTTGAAAGTGCATCACAAAATTTGAAGAAGTGAACAATTGTCTTCTATTTCATTGTTTGGTTCAGTAAGTGAGTAGTTAATCAGTTTGTATAAAAATTGGACAGAGAACATGTATCATGCCTTCCTAATCCCACCTGATTGTGTTTGTGTATGCAAAACCAAGAACTGATCCACTGCCCTGCCTTTCTAGCACCCAGGAAATTTTCATAAATGGAAAATGAAGGCAAAAGGAATGCCTTGAAGAATGGCAGAAAGAATTTGCAGGTCTGTTTCTGGATGCAGAAGTGTTGTAAACACACGTAATTGCCTGAAGCAATGTAGTTCAGATAGAAGGAAGTCTGGCTACCCTTCCACATACTGGCTCTCTGTATTTTAATGCACATGCTGATCAGTGTGCATTTGGTATTTATAGAAGTCAGTGCCATGTTGCACACAAAACTCTCTGAGATGTATTTTGAAAGACACAAGGTGGAATGACCTCTTGTTAGATGTGGCTGAGATCACTGATCAAGTAGAAGATATTTCCTGTGTTTTCTTTCCACATTCATACGGAAAAGCACTGTTAACATTGTGTTTCTGTCCTCCATTTTCTCTCATTACTTTTTGCATTTCTCCTTGTTCCTACTTTATTCCTTCCTATTGTTAGAAAGAAAAAAACAACCCTGCAGTCATGCATGTGTACTAGAATAGTTCTGTGTATTTTTCGTTCAGTAGCAGGCTCTCTTCAGTGATCTTTATCATCATACGTTCATTGAAGTGAACCCCTCATTTAGGGGAACCTCCTGGGGATCCCAGCAAATATACACATCCTCATTAGACAGAACACTCCTCACTTATATCAGCATTTCAGTAAGAAATGTATTCTGGAAATGAAGTGTGCAACGCAAATTAAAACCTGAACCACATCCTGGGCACCAGATTTCTTTCTGGTTACAGTGTATTTATTATTGCTCCTGTTGTCTTGGCTCATCTAATGCCCACAACTGCAAGCTGCCGTACTACCTCTTTGCCATGTGGAAATGCAGAAATGCCCTCTTTTCCTCTCTTACTGCTTAACTATTGCTACTGTCCATTGCAAATTGTAGTTGATACCATGGTCCTTAATTTGCACTGTCAGTAGTAAGGACATGATGAGGTATCTATTGGCCCAACATTGATTCTTTTTCCTGTTTATCCTTCTACACACTGAAGCATAGACATGCAAACAATGCTAATTAACTATATGTTATATGGCAAGAATTGATCTGGCAGTTAATGAAATGTGTTTGTCTGAACTCGTACATAATGAGCAGTACTCTAGTTATCCAAATGTCTTCATCATCCGAATGCACGGAGTACTCCCATACTGATCTCAGTCTTATCAATGGCATTGGACAAGAACATTTCCTGGTGCCCATTATGCATTTTCCACACAACAGAACTAGCCATTGCCTGGGTTACACATCAGAACAAGCAACCCTGTATGGTTATCACAGACTGAGGTCTTTTACCTCAGTGTGCCTGGCAGGTGAAGAGGCTCATGGTGGTAACTCTTCTCCTTCTGCCATTTCCTTTACTCTCAGTCCTCCAGGCAAGATCCCAGGAGACACTGCAGAGGAATGAGCCCTCCCTTCCCAGGAGCCGTGCTCACAATAGAAGTGGGCCTTCTTGCAGTCTTGTCAAGCAGTTTCTCTTGCATAAACAGGGCCCATGCCCTGAAGCACAGCAAAGAGGACCAGGGAGCTCATTGGCATATTCCCCTCCTGCTCCAGAGAAGACTGCTCAAGCTGGAGAGGTGTGTCTGAGCCATACTCCCACAAAAGGTGGAAGGAATCCATGAAGTGGTGCTGTGGAAAGGAGCAGCTCTGCTGATTCCCCCACTGCTTCCCCCCACCCATGGAAAGCTGCTCACATGCAAGAGTAGTGGCAAAACTCAGGTGGTGGTGGTGGTGCCCACTGGGGGCTGCACTGCTCAGCCAATTTCCCTGCCACCCGCCCACGCAATTCAGAAGGAACCCCTTCCCCTGCTCCTCCTCCACCCCGATGGAAGGCATCATGCATCAGTGGGAGGCGAGAATCAGCACCCGGCACCAAGTCCAACACACTGGGTAGCATTGCCTGATTGGTGGCAGCACTGCTCAGCTGATCTCCCTGCTCATGCCCCTTCTTGCTCCCATCTGCAAGAGGGGCATCCCACCCCAGCGCCCATCTGGGCTCCGTTCTTGCAAGTGTGGTGATGAGGGGGAGGCTGTGCTCATCCCACTTCCTTGCTCCTGCTGCCAGAGAGGCGTTCTGAATCTGTTGCCCACAAAGATAACTGTCTGGCAGGTGGGACCTAGAATGGGGGCAGTGGGGACTCAGAGATGCAGAGCAGCCCCCAGCCAGTCACCGCTGCCCAGCTGATTCTCACCCCTCCTGCTCAGGTGTGTGAGGGGATTGCCACAAGTATGCAGGGAGGCAGGAGGAAATCAGCTGAGCAGCAGTGCTCCTTCCTGCTGTACCACCCAGCTGACTGCCTACCTCTGCCCTAAGGAGCTTCTTTGCTGGGGATATTTCCGACAGCCATGCAAAATGGCAGCTGACAGTGGCACTCTCTGGCTAGCCACTCTCTACCTCTAGCCTTGGCACCATGGCGCATGGTGGTCTCCAGCTCCTGCTATGCATCGTGGTACTGAAAAACCATAGAAGAGAAGGTATCATGCTGTACCTTCCAAAAGTACCATGCTGAGATACCATGACTGAGTGTGGGCAACACAAAAGGCAGCCCATGGCAAACGCCCCCCTGTAGCTTGTGGTGTCATGCATCCCTTCACAGCAGGTGCTTATGACCTCAGTGACTGACAAGCCTCCAATAACTAAGTGAGGTGGTGGCTGAGGTCTCTGCTGCCCCCCTGCGCCATGCCCTGCACTGGCTGTTTTTGGCTGTCCAGATTTAGGGGGAAGGCAAAGAGGCTGAGCCCCCAGCCTTTTCCTGCTGCCTGATGCGCCACTTCCCCCACCCCAGTCCCGGTTGGCTGGGGGCTCAGCCTTCAGAGCCCCAGCTCTGTGACAGTAGAACTTGCTTAATTTCACATGTCAGAGTAGCAGCTGGGGGTAAAAGCAGATGCGGAACTAGGCATACCTTCGCATTTAATTGCAGATTTTTTAAAGTGCAGTTAAGATCAGCTTTGGAGAGCAATGGCAATTCCTGGGATTTCTGCAGGTATCATGAGAAAACTTAACAGTTGACTTCCAGGGAACATTTCACTCTTGACTTCACTAGAGGATTCTCCTCCCTACAAACTAATACCAGGCTTAGAAAATATAAGTTAACAAATTCCCCCTCCATGCCAGTTGCATTCCAAATAATTACCACACCCCAGCCAAGCTGATGCTATTTACCTTTTTTAAAAATATTAACATTAAATGCAAAGGTCCATTGAGCAGCATGCAGCTTGGCCTTGAGCCTGCATAATTTTCTGTTTCTAAACTCTGTGGAAGCAGATTCTTCCAGGGAAACTTTTGTGGTGGTGGTGGCGGTGGTGATTGGACATTTGATTAGTACTTAATGGGAATTGCTGTGGCAAGTTTTGCGAAGTCAACTCTTTATTTTCCTTCAGAACAATCAGTCCCAGGAGTCAAGAACTGTATCAGTGTTGGTCATATTTGGCTATACTTCTTCATGCTAAGCCGAGGTTAATGCTAAGCTGTTAACACTGAATAAACTGAAAACACAGACCTTGAAAATAGTGTCTTCGGGACTTTTTAGGTCCTAACTTTGCAGAGGTTTTTGAGAACTCACTAGCTGCCTTGCTTGCATGTTCTAAAATATGGATACTTTCAGATGTTGTTGTTGTTGCTAGTTGTGAAGTCATGTCTGACCCATCGCAACCCCATGGACACCATTCCTCCAGGCCTTCCTGTCCTCCACCATCCCCCGGAGTCCACTCAAGCTCACACCAACCGCCTCTGTGACTCCATCCAGCCACCTCATCCTCTGCCGTCCCCTTCTTCTTTTGCCATCTATTGTTCCCAGCATTAGGCTCTTCTCCAGTGAGTCCTTCCTTCTCATTAGGTGGCCAAAGTATTTGAGTTTCATCTTCAGGATCTGGCCTTCTAAAGAGCACTCGGGGTTGATCTCCTCTAGGACTGACCGGTTTGATCGCCTTGCGGTCCAAGGGACTCGCAGGAGTCTCGTCCAGCACCACAACTCAAAGGCCTCAATCCTTCGGCGCTCAGCCTTCCTTATGGTCCAGCTTTCACAGCCATACATTGCAACTGGGAAAACCATAGCCTTGACTATATGCACTTTTGTTGGCAGGGTGATGTCTCTGCTTTTTAGTATGCTGTCTAGATTTGCCATAGCTTTCCTGCCCAGGAGCAAGCGTCTTTTAATTTCTTGGCTGCAGTCCCCATCTGCGGTGATCTTGGAGCCCAGGAAAATAAAATCTGTCAGTACCTCCATTTCTTCCCCATCTATTTGCCAGGAAGTGAGAGGACTGGATTCCATGATCTTAGTTTTCTTAATGTTGAGTGTCAAGCCAACTTTTGTGCTCTCCTCCTTCACCCGCATCAAGAGGCTCTTTATTTCCTCTTCGCCTTCTGCCATGAGAGTGCTATTGTCTGCATATCTTAGGTTGTTGATATTTCTCCCAGCAATCTGAATTCCAACTGGTGATTCATCTAGCCCCGCCTTTCTCATGATGTGCTCTGCATATAAGTTAAATAGGCAGGGGGACAGTATACAGCCTTGCCGAACTCCTTTCTCAATTTTGAACCAATCAGTGATTCCGAGTCCAGTTCTCACTGTTGCTTCTTGATCTGCATATAGGTTTCTCAAGAGACAGATAAGATGGTCTGGTACTCCCATCTCTTTAAGAACTTGCCACAATTTGTTGTGATCCACACAAAGAAAGGCTTTAGCATAGTCAATGAAGCAGAAGTAGATGTTTTTCTGGAACTCCCTAGCTTTCTCCATGATCCAGCGTATGTTGGCAATTTGATCTCTAGTTCCTCTCCCTCTTCAAAATCCTGCCTGTACTTCCGGTATTTCTCGGTCCACATACTGCTGGAGCCTAGCTTGAAGGACTTTGAGCATTGCTTTGCTAGCATGTGAAATGAGTGCAATGTTGCGGTAGTTTGAACATTCTTTGGCATTGCCCTTCTTTGGGATCAGAATGTAAACTGACCTTTTGCAATCTTGTGGCCACTGTTGAGTTTTCCAAATTTGCTGGCATATTGAGTGTAGCACTTTTACTGCATCGTCTTTTAAGATTTTGAATAGCTCAGCTGGAATGCTGTCACCTCCACTAGCTTTGTTTTGGCTCAGACTTCCTAAGGCCCATTTGACTTCACATTCCAGGATGTCTGGCTTGAGGTCAGTGACCACCCCATCGTGGTTATCAGGGACGTTAAGCTCTTTCTTGTATAGTTCTTCTGTGTAATCTTGCCACCTCTTCTTAATCTCTTCTGCCTCTGTTAGGTCCCTGCCATTTTGGTCCTTTATCATGCCCATCTTTGCATGAAATGTTCCTTTCATATCTCCAATTTTCTTGAAGAGATCTCTGGTCCTCCCTATTCTATTGTTTTCTTCTATTTCTTTGCACTGTTCATTTAGGAAGGCATTCTTATCTCTTCTAGCTGTTCTCTGGAATTCTACATTCAATTGGGTGTATCTTTCTCTTTCTCACTTGCCTTTCGCTTCCCTTCTTTCCTCAGCTATCTGTAAAGGCGCCTCAGACAGCCATTTTGCTTTCTTGTATTTCTTTTTCTTTGGGATGGCTTTAGTTGCTACCTCTTGTACAATGTTGTGAACCTCCATCCATAGTTCTTCAGGCACTCTGTCTATCAGATCTAATTCCTTAAATCTATTTGTCACCTCTACTGTATATTCATCAGGGATATGATTTAGGTCATACCTTAGTGGCCTAGTGCTTTTCCCTACTTTCTTCAACTTAAGCCTAAATTTTGCAATGAGAAGCTCATGATCTTAGCCACAGTCAGCTCCTGGTCTAGTTTTTACTGACTATATAGAGCTTCTCCATCTTTGGCTGTAGAGCACATAGTCAATCTGATTTCTGTGTTGACTGTCTGGTGACATCCATGTGTAGAGTCGTCTCTTGGGTTGTTGGAAAAGAGTGTTTGCTATGACCATCATATTCTCTTGACAAAATTCTACCAGCCTGTGCCCTGCTTCATTTTGTACTCCAAGGCCAAACTTGCCTGTTATTCCAGTTATCTTTTGGCTTCCTACTTTAGCATTCCAATTCCCCATGATGATAAGGACATCATTCTTTGGAGTTAATTCTAGAAGGCCTTCATAGAACCAGTCATCTTCAGCCTCTTCAGCACCAGTGGTTGAGGCATAAACTTGGACTATTGTGATGTTGAATGGTTTGCCTTGGATTTGAACTGAGATCATTCTGTCATTTTGGAGATTGTATCCCAGTACTGATTTTCCTACTCTTTTATTGACTATGACGGCTACTCCATTTCTTCTGAGGGATTCTTGCCCGCAGTAGTATACCTGATGGTCATCTGAACTAAATTCACCCATGCCTGTCCATTTTAGTTCACTGATTCCTAAGATGTCGATGTTCAGTCTTGTCATCTCTTGTTTGACCACATCCAGCTTGCCTTGATTCATGGATCTTACATTCCAGGTTCCTGTGGAGTATAGATCTTTACAGCATCGGACTCTCCTTTCACCACCAGATACATCTGCAACTGAGTGTCCTTTCGGCTTTGACCCGGTCGCTTCATTCTTTCTGGCGCTACTAGTACTAGCCCTCCGCTCTTCCCCAGTAGCATATTGGTCACCTTCCGACCTGAGGGGCTCATCTTCCGGCATCATATCTTTTTGCCTTTTGGTACTGTCCATGGGCTTTTCATGGCAAAGAAACTGGAGTGGGTTACTTTCAGATAGAGAACTTCTAGTGCTACCAGTTAAAAAAATGCTGTCAGCATACATGACAGAAGAGTTGCAGACATTGTCTGAGCCACCTGCAAAATTCTGTGAATGAGGCAATTACACAACAAATTCTAGTGGTAGATAGAGCCAAAAACACAGGTGTTGGGGAAAAAGCAAAAAAGACTTGCACTGAAGTACCTAAAAATACCAACATATTTCAGCTTATACTCTTACTGCCAGCTACCAAAATCCCAAACCTCTCCAACAGTTACTATTTGGTAGAAATGAGGGTGGAGCCTGGAAAGGAACCAGAGCTTCTAGAGAGCCAGATTTGGCACACCTGGACTCATGGGCACTTCTACAGGTTATTCATTAAATCCTGCATTTGTCACATTGGTAACAAGGTCTTGTGTTTCCATCTTTGTTTCTTTGTTTGACTGGTTTACATCCTGCCCTTCAACAGTTTCCAAAGGTACCTTATGAAAAGTCAAACTTTCTGTAGAACAAATTTAAACTAAACTATTGTGACAAGGATGTTAAGGATCAAGGCCATGGTCTCTGGGGAAGGGGTGTCCCAGGTTTTTTTGGACGGTGTTACTTGTATTTCTCCATTTGTAGGCATGCACTACAGGTATGGCAAGAGGGTCACTTTGAAGGCCTGTGCTTGGCCCCAGCACCTTTTCCTTTGTGTGCAATGTGGATATAATAGTGGACTATATTCTCACAGTGAAAGAATTATTTTAAAAAGTATATATGCAACAATTTGAAGTCCTGCTATTTTTAAGGCCTCTTCTTTTGGACTGGTTATGCTGCTACCCAGTTGCAGCTACACCAGATTCTCAATTTCTCAGATGTTTCTATAAGCGGGAATTGCTGTTCCATCAGATAGCACAAAACCAAAAATCAGTTAAAAAACCCAGAGTTCAGATTGTACCTTGCAGACCTTCCCGAAGACAAATGATCACTCTATCTAAGGCCAGACCTGCTCCCAAAATTTCAGTCATACGTGTGATTTCACTCATTGGCTAAACGCGCTGAAAGGTGGCAAGAGATGCTAATTTGAGAAATAAGATTATAGCACAAATATGAACTACAGGCTTTTGTAGCAATTTATGAAAAATGCACTGTGATGAATTTCTATATGAAATGCTCATTAAAAATGGGACTTAAGTTTGTTGACTGTGCTTGAGGGTAGTTCTGAAATTTAGATATTACAGAATTTAGATATTACATCATGCAAAAGCATGATGAGATGTTAGACCTCTCCTCCCCACTTTAGCAAGAGACAAAGGCAACCTCTCCAAGAATGGTTCCTTTCATAAATTCATTTCATATATCTATCTGTGCTCTCATTATTTTTAGGGGGGTTGGGGTTAGGGTTAGGGTCACTGCCTTTTCCAAGTTGTTAACAACTGAATTAACTGTAACACTTTCAACCTTCAACAGTACAGGATTGGCTTATCATAGGATTTAGGTTTGATTCAGAGACACCATCAGATGTTTTACTCTTAGATTTCAGATCTACTAGTAGGAATTGAATAAATGGCCTTAAACTAGTAAATACTTAGAAACGTAGAGCCAGTGTGCGATAGTCACTTCTGGTCACTATAGTTAAAAGATAAGATTGTATTGTTTGAAATTAAAATCACAGGATACTGTTTCAAGTTCCAGTTAATATATTAGAATATCCTATTTCTTTATAACACATAAAACAGGATTTTGCCTTTATTTCTAATTAATGATTGACCAGGGAGGAGAGGGATAGCATAACCTCTGACTAGTGACATTTTCATTGCACCTTTTTCCTCACAATATGTTCCAATGTTCAGTGAAACAGGATTTTTATACTAGACTAAAATCTTCTATTACTTTAATCTTCAAGTGCATGGCCAATTTTATCATACAACTTTGATAGCTTGTACTGACTTTTGAGAATATTAGCATATTTAGGGATGAGGTAAATAGCCTACAAAATCAGTTGGGGAGAAACTTGTATTTTAGAAGTGAACAGTACAAAAATATTTTGGGATTTGCCATCATACAGACATACAGAATTTCTCAACCATTTGTCTTGTCTACCATAGACTGAAACACCATGTTTGCTTAAAGTAGGTGTAGTTTTTATGGTCAGGCATTTGCGTATGTGTAACAAAGCCAGTATTTAGGGCAGTTGTTCATCCTGACCAAAGACTGGTCCTAGTTTGGTCATCTACAATTGTTCAAGTACAAATAATGGCTATATACACAAACTCAAATGGCTTGACTGAATAATTCACTTTGTATTTCCCCCATTGCTGCCCAAACCAGCAATAGGACAAATACTTGCAACTTGTGGCAAATTATGAAGAGACACGGCTTGACCATGCTGGATATTTTTGCTGTAGATTGGGCAAGAATCCCACAGGAGGGCCCAGAACCTCCGTGTGTGTCACATAGAATGCCCCAGATCCATTCTGTACCTAGGAGTCTGGGGAAAGCTATTGCCTGAGCAATGGTGGAAAGTCACGGTAGACCATAACAGGTAAAATGTACTAATGAATGACCTGATACATGACAGCTAAGAATCGTAGAATAGTAGAGCTGGAAGACGACATGAAGTCCATTGGGTCCAAGCCCCTGCTGTTGCAGGACACCAAGTTATGTCATCCCACTCAGATGGCTGTCCAGTTTCTTTTTGAATGTCTCCAGTGTGAGAGAGCCCACCACCTCTCTAGGCAGCTGGTTTCCCTGTTATATTGCTGTGACAGTGAGGAAGCTTTTCCTGATGTCCAGCCTGAATCTGGGTTGTCACAACTTGAATTGATTATTTCATGTCCTACACTCTGGTATCAGCAAGAAGACATCTTGACCTTCCTCTTTGTGACAGCCTTTCAGGTACTTATAGAGGGATATCATCCCCCCCCCCTCAGTCTTCTCTTCTCAAGGCTGACATGCCCAGTTCTCAGTCCCTCCTCAAAGGGCAGTGTTTCCAAACCCTGGATCATTTTTGTTGCCCTCTGCTGGACCCTTTCTAATTTTTCTGCATCTTTCTTAAATCTTGATGCCCAGAACAGAACACAGTTTTCCAGGTGAGGACTGACTGGTGAAGAGTATAGAGGAACTACTACTTCTTGTGATTTGGAAGTTATACTTCTGTTAATGCAGTCCATAGCATTTGCCCTTTTGGCAGCTGGATCACTCATGTTGGCTCATGTTTAGCCTATTGTCCACAATTACTCTGAGATCTTTTTTTTTTTTTTTTTTCAGTTCTGTTGAGCCACATATTTCCCATCTTGTATCAATGCATTTGGTTTCTTTTTCCTAGGTGAAGGACTTGGCACTTGTCCTTATTGAATCTCATTCTGTTGTTTTCAGCTCAGTGTTCAAATTTATCAAGATTGCCCTGAATATTCCATTCTGTTTTCTAGGGCATTTGCTATTCCACCCAGTTTGGTATCATCTGCAAATTTGATTATCTTTCCTGGTACTTCCTCATGCAAATCATTAATAAAGATATTGAAGAGGACCTGGCCCAGGACTGAACCCTGTGGCACCCCAGTAGTTTCCTCCATCCAATTTGAGAAGATGCCACTGATGAGCACTCTCTGTGTTTATTTATTTATTTATTTGGAAATTTATAGGCCGCCTCTTGCCACAAGCCTCGGGGCGGCTCACAAAGCCTCGGGGCGGCTCACAAATCCAATCCAGCAGCTACTTTTTGTTAATTTGCTTATCAGAATGTCATGTGGCAATATGTCAAAAGATTTGCTAAAGCCTTGGTAGATTATATCCATGGTATTCCCATTGTCCATTTGGGAGGTAACTCAGTCAAAAAATATGATTAAATTACTTAATGCTGTTTGTTTGTTTGTTTGTTTGACACAGTCAGAAATGCTCACTTAATTCTATTTTCATTCTTCAAATGCCAGTCCTACTGAGTCCCTGTTCAAATGCCAGTCATTCCCATTCCTGGATGCCACCCAGCAGCTTCCCACATCCCTTGCTTGCTATTCATCCAGATTTTATTTTAACAGTATATTGAGTCCATGACAGTCATTCCTGAGAGAGCTGTTCCCAGAGCCAGGCCAAGGCATTGTGTTGCCTGAGGAAGAGCAGCAAACGATGCCTGGGCATCCTTCCAGTTGAATAGGCAGAGTATGCCAAGCCAACCAAATTATTTTGGTATTTTTTGAAGCAGGACATCCCATAAACACCTCTGTCCAGCCCTAGCACAGAAGTATATAACAACAAAGTCTGTAAGTAACAGACTTTTGGATCTGTTGGACACTTTGGACACCCAAAATCTGCTTCTTGAGGTGACTGCCTCAACCTGGCTCTCGTGGTTCCTCTGTTCTCAGGCCACATGGTGACTAAGTATCTGGGATGTACCACCTGTTTTCTTGGTTCTAGCTGACAGAAGATGTTTGTGTTCAGTAGAGAGGTTTCCTCTGTTTTAGCAAGCTCAGAGGTCTCAGTCATGCTGCATTGTGTAGCCAAGAGCACAGTAGTCCATAAGCAAATGGATACTGTGACACAATAATGCCAGAATTGAGTTGCTGAAGCACCGTATGGAAAGCATCCTGCCTTTGTGGGCAACGGCAAGCTACAAAGTACCTTCCCTTTCTCACCTTGAGAAGAGTGAGGGCTAGAATGGAAAAGGTTCACACTCTGTCATTGTTTCTGTCTGTTTCAGAAGGAAAACATGTCATAGCACACCATATAGATCTTATATGTATGAACAGCAGAATAAACAGTACAAGCATGTGTTACAGATGTCATTGGACATCCCAGTACCCATGCATGCAGAACCCTTTTGCAAAACTGCCTAATTGTTTCTCTTAATCTGAAACATGGGGTACTGAGAAGCCCAGTCTTTTGTTTGTTTCAAAATGTGTTAAGAAGGTCATGATGTAGGGGTCAAGAACAGTAATGAAGAATGAAAAAGAGAAGAAAAGGGTATTTGAGGTTTTCTACTTTGTTTTTGGGACTGCAGGTGGCGCAATGGTTTAAACTGCTGAGCTGCTGGGCTGGTTGATTGAAAGGTCGACAGTTCGAATCCGTAAGATGGGGTGAGCTCCCGTGCTTCATCCCAGCCCCTGCCAACCTTGCAGCTCGAAAGCATGCAAATGCAAGTAGATAAATAGGTACTACTTCGGTGGGAAGGTAAAGCGTTCCGTGCACCTTGGTGTTTAATCATGCCGGCCACATGACCACAGAGCCTGTCTGCGGACAAACGCTGGCTCCCTCGGCTAGGAAACGGAGATGAGCACCGCCCCCTAGAGTCAGGCATGACTGGACGTAACGTCAAGGGGAAACCTTTACCTTTACTTACTTTGTTTTTAGTGAGGAGAGTGAACTGGCATTTAGTAGAAAATGCAATATATCTCTAAATCTAAAGCAAGTAGCTTAGTCAAAGTCTGTCTACAGTAAGATCGGCCTCTGCATGAAAATGCCGTGCCTTTCACGCAGCAGAGGTAGGCAAAGCTGGGCCAGCACAATCCAAATGCAAATGGGAACCACAAGCAATTGCATGGAGAAGTCTTCATGGGACAAAAGCACTCAGGAAGATAAATTATGTATCACACACATATATGAACTCTTTGGCATGCTTCCCTCATCAGTTCCATTTTACCCCTGAGGAACATATAAATACACTAGTAAGCACTTACAGAAATTTAGTCAATGATTCTTCTGAATACATGGAGAGAAGTAAAGAAATCCTAGTTAATAAAGATTCTTTTTTATCACTACCTGATGGAGAAGGTGTTCAAAATGTCTAGGGCAAAGGCCCCTATTACAGGACCCAGAGGCAGCTGCACCAGCACCCATGAACAAGCCCGACATGGAATCCATGGGCACTCCATTTTTAAATTTCCCCCTTTATATTTTAAATGTGCCTTCACAGATACATGTGAAATATATACATGCTTCTAGCATGTATGCACAGACTTTAACAAAACGGGACCAAATCTCAACATAAGTTTCCTTCCTTTGAAGTTGCTGTCCACGCGGTTAGATCCTGTTTGTGCTGTCAGAGCCTCACTCCACTGGCTGTGCTATTTATTTAAACCATAAAGAGTTTGAAAGAGTGAATACGGAGGACTTTTCCAGTACACAAGCTTATCTACATAATATCCTCCCTTCAGCTGCTGGACGTAGCTGAAGCATATATTTTGCAAAAGTGGAACTTCTACTGCAGTGCCAGCAATGAGCTGCATCACACAGGTCCTTATTAAAGACACCCTGTGGTGTCCATCAGACACAAAAGTTTTTGTTGAATAACACAGCCTAGATCCATACATGCAACAGGGAGACACTGAAATGACAATTAGTCATTTTGTGGTAGTGCCCACAGGAATTCACAAATTCTCAAATATGTCACCAGGTCCAAAATGCTTGCAGACCCCAGACAGCAGAACCAGACTTCCTAGCTGTGCAAAGCAGCAAGAATGTGTAAACAAACAAATTAAAAAGAGAGAGACGGAAACCTTCAGTGACACTCTGATCTAAGGTTACACAGGAAAGATTTTCCATGCAGCCTGAAGATTCATTTTAATTCCCCTTGTCAAAGAATAGGAAAAAGTTGAATACAACAGATATACTTTACACAGAACCAAGCCGAATATATTCCCATTTTGCTCTTCCTTCCAGAAATCATAACATGAGCACCTATACTATGCAAGTCCCACCACTTCCACATATATATTTGTCTATAACGTACATATGCAAGTTCGGACTGTTCAAATGTAAGGTATTGGGGATCGTGCATGTCCCAAATGGTGCATCTAATGCTTGGACACATATGCACAAATAGTGCACGTATTGCTTGGACACATATGCACCACTGTAAATAAGAATGTTACAGATGAGCAAACGAGCATGGGTGCGGCATGGAGCATGTGAGACACAATTGTGTTCGTGAAAGTTTCTTTTACATAGAAGCATTGCACAAGGCTCTTATATGTCCTGGGGAGGTTCATGGATTCATATCCTAATCAGAGCTTCATTGCTAGACAAACTAAATGGAGGATCACAAAAGATTTCCATGAACAGCTGCTTATATAAGTCCTTTGAAAGGTCAGTCATGAAGTACAACATGTGACATTTTGAGTAGTGCACATATCTTTTCACTTTTCTTTCTTCTGTGGGAAAGAGCTTCATTGTGCATGGTGCAAAATAAAAAAGAGTTTTGGTAATATCAAGGTTATTGTCCAACAACCTCAGTTGAACTTGCCATTTGTGAGTCTGTTTTACCCTAGAAGCTCTAGTATTTTCTCCATGGAATCTTGCTCATATCTCTTTCCCTTTTGCTGCTAAAATGTTGCCTATACAAATGTGAAGAGCCTGCAAATGTCATGTTTACATGAATTCACCAATGAATACGAACTGTTTTCATCTGGTGGATTCTGGTAAAAATTAAGAGGGAAAAACAATTAAAGCAAGCTTGGAGGAAGCACGTCTGGTAGTGGAAATGGAAAGCAATTGGGAGGATAAGCAAACTGAAGTAATTTATTTGATTTTCATTTCTAAGCTTAAGGCTAGTTTGTAAATACCCCTTTTGCACCATGATTAAACTTGTCATAAGGTTGTCTTGTGGCTCAGATTTACCTTGTAGATTTGCAGCAGTTTTTCATTTTTATCAACACCCTCAGGTTGGCTCACATCAGATCTGTTTTCAGCCGTGGTCAGCAGAAAACTATTATATGGGTACATTGCAAAAAAGAGATAAAATCCTATTTGAGCCAGCCTGATAACCATGCCCAGAGTTTTTCTATACCTTTCCATTAATTCAGATGTATCAGAGATAGCTGTAGTTATATGAATTCTACACATTCTCTGAGTGTGCACATGTTTACTGAACATTTTAAAGAAAAGCCCCAGCATTTCAACCATTTTCTGGAGCTGAACCTTGGCCGAGAATAAATCCTGCTTATAAATGATGGCCTCAGGCTATGTAAAACAAACTTCCATCAGTCACACTGAATCAGAAACACCACTATAAGACACTTCATTTCCCATATGCAAGGAGAGGAGGAGGTGGTCCCGCTCTTTACCAGGAACTGAAGAGCTGGTGTAATGGAATGGCTAAGGGCTGGAGTGTTGGTCTGGGATGGAGGAGCCGCCATAAAGCTTGATGCATGCCCTTTAGACAACCATAAGTTCTGCTCTCACATGGTTGTGAGGATAACATGGGAATTTGGAATGATGAACTAAATGCACTGTCCTGAGTTCTTGGAAGAAGGATGAGATAATTAAAATGTATAGAAACATAGAAACATAGAAACAGAGCGAGTCAGAAGGGGCCTCCCGGGCCATCTAGTCTGACCTCCGGCACCAGCCGGCTCCGCTCATGACATGCCCACCATGTGCATGTCCAGCCTATCTTTGAACACCCTCACCAATGGGGCCTCAACGACCTCCCGTGGAAGCCCATTCCACGCCCTCGGGGTCCTAACTGTCAGGAAGTGCTTCCTGGCATCCAAATTGAACCTTGGCTCCCTGAGCTTTGCTCCATTGGAGCGCGTCCTGCCTTCCTCTGCAGGGGAGAACAGGCCTCTCCCCATCTCCATCTGACACCCCCTCACATACCTGTATGTTGCCAACATATCCCCTCTGAGTCTCCTCTTCTCCAAGCTGAAGAGACCCAGTTCCCTCAGTCTCGCCTCATACCCCATCCCCTGCAAACCAGCCACCATCCTTGTGGCCCTACGCTGCACTGACTCCAACCTGGCTATATCCTTTCTGTAATGAGGGGCCCAAAACTGAACACAGTACTCCATATTCATTTAGCATCTGTGCCTGTTCCCTCATGTCAGTCACTGGATCTCCTTCCTCCTTATTTAGTGGTCCCACCACTTGTCTCCCCTTCCTTTTCCTATTTACATGCTGGAAGAAGCCCTTTTTGTTGCTCATGATATTCTTGGCAAGTCTCAACTCATAATCAGCCTTAGCCTTGCGAAGAATCCTTCTGCAACGGGCCTCCTCCTCCCGGTATACCCTTTTGTCTATTTCCCCCAGTACCCATTTCCTATGGAGGCTCCTCTTTCGTCTAATCCCCCTAACCACCTCCTTTCGCATCCATGGCGGCACTCTCCTCCGCCTCCCCACCTTACTGACTAGAGGTATTGTCAGGGCTTGCGCCTGCAAAACCTCCCTTTTGAGTGCCATCCACCCCTCCTCTACTCGCTTACCTTCCAGTAACTTATCCCAGGAGACTTTCCCCAGTCTGGCCTTCAGTTGGCCAAAGTTGGCCCTCTTGAAGTCCCAGCTTCTAGTGCTCGCCCTGCTGCACGGCCCCAGTCCCGTGATCTCAAAGCAAAGGATGGAGTGATCACTCGCATCCAGAGCTCCCCTAATCTGTACTTCATCTATCAGCTCCTCCCTATTGGTCAAGACCAAGTCTAGGATGTTTCCCCCCCTCGTCGCCTCTCGGACCCTCTGTGTGACAAACCCTCCCTCTAGAGCTTCTAGGAAGTGACGTGACCTGGCTGTCACCGCCGAGTGAGTCTCCCAAGTAATATCCGGGAGATTGAAATCCCCCATAATTACTGTGTCTCTCCCCTGAGATATCCTTAGAATCTGGCCTGTCAGGACATCATCCAGGGTCTCAAGTTGACCTGGAGGGCGATAACATACCCCCACTATCAGGTCTCTTTCCCTGTCAAAACCCCTAAGTTTCACCCAGACTGCCTCTACCGAATCCCCATCTGTGCTGCACTCTATCTCACTGCATCCTATCCCTTCCCTGACATATAAAGCCACACCCCCACCTCTCTTTCCCTTCCTGTCCTTTCTAAAAAGGTGATACCCTTCTATGTTCACATTCCAGACTTGCCTTTCATCCCACCAAGTTTCTGTGATTCCCACCAGATCATATCCATAAAAAAAGCTTCACGAATTTGCGTGTCATCCTTGCGCAGGGGCCATGCTAATCTTCTCTGTATCGTTCCAATTTTAGTATATGTGCTGCCGAAGCGAGTATCGGGAAGGAGTACAAAGAACACTCAACGTTCCAAGTGCTTGTAAATTAGAAGCAGATATTAGTATAAAGAACTGATTGGGCAGTCACAGTCCTGTGAGCTTGCTTGATATTAGGTATATGTGGATAATTTTTTTGTTAGATAACATTTATAAATTAACACAATCATCCCCAGTTCTGGGATCTGGCTGGGAACAAACTACATACCCACCACCCACTTTCCTTTTGTTCTTTACCAGTTCCTACCTACATACAATATCAATTTTGGATTTTATAATCATGTATCTTGCAAATCAGTCCACAGTCTAGTAAAATGGGCAGTGGCCATTCAGCAATCATGTGCCTCTCTGCTTGATGGAGGTGGAAAAAGAGATGCTGGTTTTAAAAGAGAACACCTGTCAAGAGTAATGTGTCTTGCAGACAAGCAAAATCTCAAATTTTGTTCATCTGGAATTAGAAGGGTACTGTGTTTGGCTTTTCCGTAGAAGAGATGCTACTGCATGTGGAGCAGAAACAACCAGTGGGAATCCCAGCATCATATGTGTAGACTTCTCTACCAGGATAGCTGCTGCTGCTATTTTTTACAAGCAGAGGAAAATGCTGCTGTGCCTGGATCTTGAGCAGGAAAATAATAAGCCTTTGGATACTGTTTCCATGCTCCTGTTGGAGAACCCTGCTCCTTTTCCAAGAAGAACAAAATAAAGGGTTTGCTCTGTTCTGGGAGCTCCAAGCAGAGACCTTGATCAGGGCCTGTTTAATGACTACATACTTCTCATCCCACATAATGGGTTAGGAGTCTCTCAAGAAGTTATTTTTTGAAATGATTTCACAATAGATTCATATCCCAAAATTCGCCATCAGAAATAACCTGTCAATGCCAAGAAGGGTCTCATTTGTGATGTAGTGACAGGTTTAGGCATTTTCAATATTGCTCAACTCTTGAAGAAGACAGATGACTTCTCCAACAGATATTTCAGGCCCTAAGAGGGCACTCAAGGGAACCCAACTGAAGCTTCTCTTTAGAGGCTTTATTACCTTTTTCTGCCAGGTGCATAAGCAACAAAAGTGAGTCTTTCTTGCAAAGAAAGGAAAGCTATTGAAAGATCATCTACATATTGTATCAAGGCGGTTTTTCCTAGAAAAACAGTTTCTTCCAAATCCTTTTACATAATGTGAGGAAAATAGTTTGGACTCTTACTTAAGTCCTGATGCAATCTTTGCTGTGTAAGCTGTCTACCTTGATAGGTAAATGCAAGGTGATACCTGCTATCCATATGCAATGGAATGGAGAAGAGTGCACTGCAAAGATCAGTTGTAGGGAAATACATGTCTGAAGATGATAAAGTAGATAAGACAGTGCTTGGATTCTGCCTTATTGGAAAAGAAGGTGAAATCACTGAGATGACAACTCTGAGGTCTTGCACAAGGTGATAGGTCTTTCTGCCAGGCTTTTTGATGGAGAATTTAGGTGTATTGCAAGGACTATTTGCCGGAATTCCCTGCTCTAAAAAGGAATCAATGACAGGCTGTATGCCTTCCTCTACTATAAGTTCGACTAGTTCCACTGATTTCATTAATCTGTGACCACAAGGGCAGAAATTTAAGAGCTCTCATTGTTCTAAAGATTGTTCTAAACAGCTTGGAACCTCCATCAACGCTGCTGGCACTATAGACTCATTTTCCACTGGGATATCAAGATAAATTCAATCAGGGTTGTAAAAGATAGTGCTCCTTGATTTGCATGAAAGGTCCCTAACCCAAAGGTGAATTGGGGAAGAATGTTTAAAAAAAGCATGTTGATTCAATAGTGGTCCTACTTGGACACCGATGGGTTGTGAAACAGGATAAATTGCTACTTGATTTGAAATTCCTATTACAATTACAACATTTTTTGAGACTGGAATAACAGGAAATTCTTGCACGTGCAAAGCAGAATGTG
This sequence comes from Varanus salvator macromaculatus, assembly GCA_023646645.1. Classification (NCBI taxonomy): domain Eukaryota; kingdom Metazoa; phylum Chordata; class Lepidosauria; order Squamata; family Varanidae; genus Varanus; species Varanus salvator. The sequence continues at coordinate 25,975,920 of JAIXND010000784.1, read as the reverse complement.
TCCACCAGGATGCCAAAGAGGGGAACTGTGAGTGGGCATGCCAGCTCCCCTTCCTGGCCACCAGACTTCTTTCCTACTCACTGCTGCCAGTGCCAGTGATGGGCACAGAGGAATGGTACTGCGCATGGGGCCCGATTCCCAGTGAGTGCTCCACAAACCCAGGCATGGTCACCAGGGATTCAGACCTTGGGCTGCTGCAAGGTAGAGCAGAGTCTGGGAAGCCAGAATCAGTGAATCCGGTGTGTTTTTCATGCAAAATTGATTCCTTGCACATCCCTAATGTAGACACATTTTCACATTCCAGCACAGGTAGGGATGCAGTCAACATCATCTAGTCTCAGGCCACTATGACTTCCTAGGAAGACAAGCATTCCATTCTAACTTGGGAATTATGAATTTGTCAGGTTAGGTTTCCTCAATTTCTCATTTTCCAATCTTAAACATAATGTTCATTTCTATACCACCTAATAGTCTAAGATCTCTGGGCAGTATACAACAATTCATAAAGACACAATAAAATAGCATAAAATTCCAATATACCAAATTTGACAGAATTTAAACCAATTTTAACAGCTAAAACCAATTCCAATACAATTACTAGAACTTTTCATCTCAAATGCTGAGACTTTCTTCAGCACTAAGTTTGGAGCATTCCAAATTTTCTAAAATGGTCACTTGGATTTCATAAGCATTTTGAGCCTATTTCTGTAAATACACATTTTGTTCATTTTTGCATAATATACATATATTTGCAAACAAATTTCCTAATACTATGCATTTTAATAGTATTTATTTATTTATTTATTTAAATATTTATATGCCGCCCCTTGCAACAGCCTCGGGGCGGCTCACAATACAAAAAAACAAATACAATATTAAAAACATATACAATATTTAAAAACTGGCCCATCTCAGGTTAAATATAAAAACATACAGCAAAAAATAAATAACGAATTTAAATTAATCTTAAATTAAACATAAATTAAACATAAACATAAATTAAACATAAATTAAACATAATATTAACAATTAAAATATTGTCTAAATAAAAAGGTCTTCACCTGGCGCCGAAAAGCAAATAACGACGGCGCCAGGCGAGCCTCTCTGGGGAGCGCATTCCACAGATGGGGCGCCACCGCTGAGAAGGCCCTCCTCCGGGTACTCACCCTCCTAATATCTTGCATGGAGGGTTCCCGGAGGAGAGCCTCTGCCGCTGATCGTAAGGGGCGGGAGGGCATATATGGTCGCAGGCGCTCCTTTAGGTAACCAGGGCCCAAGCCGTTTAGGGCCTTATAGGTAAGAACCAACACCTTGAATTGGGCCCGGACTTCAATGGGAAGCCAGTGGAGCTGACGGAGAACTGGGGTGATGTGAGAACCACGCCCAGTCCCCGTCAGCACCCTGGCAGCTCTATTTTGCACCAGTTGAAGTATCCGGACCGTCTTAGAAACATAGAAACATAGAAACAGAGCGAGTCAGAAGGGGTCTCCTGGGCCATCTAGTCTGACCTCCGGCACCAGCCGGCTCCGCTCATGACATGCCCACCATGTGCATGTCCAGCCTATCTTTGAACACCCTCACCGATGGGGCCTCAACGACCTTCAAGGGAAGCCCCACGTAGAGCGCGTTACAATAATCCAACCGGGAAGTCACCAACACATGTGTCACCGTCGCCAGGCAATCGAGCTCCAGGAAGGGATGCAGCTGATGTATCAGCCAAAGCTGTTGGAAGGCGCTCCTCGCCACTGCTGACACTTGAGCAGTCAAGGTCAGCTCTGGGTCAAGGAGCACTCCCAAGCTGCGGACCCTGTCTTTCAGAGGGAGTGCAACCCCATTCAAGGCTAGGGTCAGGTCCCCTACACTGTAGCCCGACCCACCTACCAACAGGACCTCTGTCTTGTCTGGATTGAGCCTCAGTTTATTGGCCCTCATCCAGCCCATTACCTCGGCCAGGCACCGGTTCAGCACAGCCACCGCCTCACCTGGATCGGTGGAAAACGAGAGGTAGAGCTGGGTATCATCCGCGTACTGATGATTCCGCAGCCCACACCCTTAATATACACATTTTATACACTACTTTGAATTGAGAATTCCATTATAAAATTCCGAGAAGTGAGAATTGCTCCCCATCCCTGGTCATTCTGGTCTCATGCATAGTAAAGTCTTTTGCTGAATGGTGGATCAATGTGATAGAAGCCATGGCATGATGCTGAATACATGTGATGCTTTTTTTTTAATCCAGTTTTTTGTTTCTTCCTGATTCCACTGTGCCATAACTCCTGGTGCCTAGAACTCCCAGCTGTGCAGGATGCATAAATAGAGACAAAGTCCTGTAGACTTTTTCATTAGTTTCTTCAGACAGTTTCTTCAGCTTGTTTGTTTACAGGAGGGACTTGACATTTCTTCCATTTTGTCTTGTTTTAAAATATCAACCTTTAATATAGCACAGACAGATTACTGAGAAACAGTTGAAAGTCATTTACAGGCTAAAATTTATAGTGGAGGCTGAAACCATTTTTTTCTTTTTCTGAACTGACTGTTTTAAAATTGCATGAACTTAGCTCTTACCAAACTGAAATTCTGCCTTCTTCCCTTTCCAGCAGTCCCCATAAATAAAGATAAAAATGTGTTGTGAACAGAAAATGGAAGATTAATTTGCCAAGGATATATTTAGAAACAAAAACCCTCCTGACAAAAAAAGAAAAAGAAAGACAGGAAGATCCATTTCAGGCCTATATAGAAAATCAGCCATGCTGCTTTTTCCTAGCCAAATACACTTCCACTTACAAGGGCTAAGAAATATGAGGTTCTGGTTAACCTTGCTTCCCTATGTGAGATATAATGTGTGTGTGTGTTCTCTGTATCCATGTAAGGATGTCAAACTGGCCCACATTATGCATATTTAAATGGTTTTTCTTTGGCTATACCATGACTAGCAATGACTGAGACAACATTAACCATATGACCATTAGCCATATGTTTGTAAGAGTAAGGGAATGCATACTAAAAACATATACTGAGCATTACATGATTTTTTTTCTATCTAAACTTGCATAGCATCACACCCGTAAAGTCAATGTGATAACCAGTGGCATTTTTACTTTGCCACTATCTGACCAACCTTATATTGCTTTTATACCTTCCCTTAAAGAAGCTTAAAAATTGTAGCATGGCATAAAGAAATATAAGAAGTTAAAAACAAAATATGATCAGTGGATTTGCACTTTGAAGTTTAAAAATACTATTATGGCCATTTCACAAACAGATATGTTATGCATGGTGCGATGTTAGTTTACTCACTGGCAAAACCTCCCTAGTAGAGCCTCTGAGGATGATCTTAAGATTTGGACAGTTGCAGGAGAAGACCTGGTCCCACACTGCATTTAGCAGCTTAAACTGGACCTGGAAGCAAACCAATGCAGCTGGCAAAACCTTGGATGGCCATTAGATATTCAAGTGACACTGATTTCAGCTGAGAAGTTAACAAAATGATTGAGATAGATTGTACATAACAGTACTTAGCCCTACATGATTATGTCCTTTATTCTTTTATACATTTACTGTTATGTATGCATCCCAAGGACAATCACTGAATTCTACCCAGGCCAAAGTTTGAGCTGGATTGGTTCCTGTTGCTTCTGGAATGAAAAAGATTTCCCTCGAAGTTCATCAGAATCAAAGCTGAACCCTATAGAGACTTGATTTAGAATTTATTTATTTATTAAAACATTTCTATGCCGCCCCATCGCAATAAAGCCTCGGGGTGGCTCACAACAGTAAAAATTTTCAACAAATAACTTCAATTAAAAACCCCCCCGCCCCCCCCCCCGGTGCATCTCAGCAAATCCCCTTAAAAATACAATCTAAATTAACAAATATAAATATTAAACAAATTAACAATTAAAATATGATTTAAATAAAAAGGTCTTCGCCTGGCACCGAAAAACAAATAACGACGGTGCCAGGCGGACCTCTCTGGGGAGCGCATTCCATAGACATTCCAATTTGGGCTTTGAAAGACAGTAGTTCTAAAAATATCTTGCATTTGTTTCTCTAAATGATGATAGAAGAAAGGCAAGCAAAGGAGAGAGTTGGCTGACTAACAGATCCATCTTCTGATGTACTCCATGCACACTTAACTTACTGTACTTTACAGGAGGGCTTGGGTGGTACCACAGTTCTTTATATATACAGAATAAGCCACCACAGTTCTTTATATATACAGTAAAACTCTTAAACTGCTTTTCAGTCGTAGCTTCCTAGTCTCTACACAAACTCTTTTGAAAATTTCCATCTAGCTTGGAAATACCTGTCAATGTTTGCCATTTCCAGACAAATTGCCCATGAAAATAATGGCACCTATGTTTCTGAAACTTAGCTGGTACGAGCTCTTGCTTAGGGGCTAATGTTCCTGTAAACATTATCCACGTCTGATAAAAAGAAAAGCATTATAGCCATTTCCTAAGATTTCCCATGAAAGTCAATGGAAACCATGAAGCCTTAGATTACTAAATTTTGACTCAGGTTCAGTACCAAGCCTGGTACCAAGAACTGGGCCATTTTCTGAAACATGAGACCAGGATCCAAGTCTTGTGGCCAGTGTACACCTCTAATACCAAAAGATTCATGCAAAAGTGATCTCTTGCTGAAAAGTTTTGAAGAAGTTTTTCTGTTGAAGACAATTCAATAGAATAGCCACCATGTAGCTATTCTGCACAGATTTGATATATAGCATAAACTGCTTACATGTATATAAAGTAAGCATAAGTCTGTTACTCCACATTCCAATGTTGATATGGGCTTGTAATCCTACCATCCTACACAGTTTCTTTTCAGCCGAAAGCAATCTTACTATCTAAAAGGTGTTGCTCTTTCACTCCCTAGTTGGATGTTACTTTTCTCAGCTTCTCTCAGTATTAAAATATATCACCTCCTTTATCAAGGCACTGAATTGTTTATTTTGGATGACATTCAAGCCATTGCTCCAATCCATCATGAGAGAAATACTTACAGCTTCTTAGCACTTTAAACAGGTGTTTCTGTTTTGTTGCGTGCATGTTGACAGCAGGATGAAAGTTTATTATCCAGTATATCGCTCCCCCTTCTTATATACCTTGTGTCACAGAGTCCAATCTAATTGGCAGCCATACAATCCATTTTAGCACCTGGATTAGTGAAGGCCTTTGTGCCCCATTTATAATAGATAAGAGGATTTGTGTTTTTAGAAAGCTAACTACAGATCACAGGACAGAGAGAATTTTTCACTGTATAAACAAATGAAACACTTGTTTCTGCACTCCCGCATCAAACACAATCAATTTTAGCTAACAGCTTTAGCGGTTTCCTCTCAGAACCTTTTCTGTTTCTTTTATGTATCCTTCAGGCTGAAGTGCAGCAGAGCATTCACAAAGAAGTTGGTGCCAAAGTGATAATCAGTGTATAATACCAGACCTCACAAACTTGGATACTTTTTAACAATATTTTTCATTCCACACTGATACTACCAGTGCTGTTAATTCATATGAGGAGTATCTTGCTAGGGAACGCTGGTATTATTAGCAGTGGTGCTATCTTATGATGGTACATGGAAGAGCATTTCCATGAATAAATACGGCCAGTTATCAAGACAGCAGTATCATATCCATGAGCAGCATCCGTTTCTGTTACATCACCTTTGATATTGACCCCAAATAGCTGAGTGTATCTTCACTTTCAGTGCATCCTAGCATTCTCATCAATGGTACTTTTAATTTATTCTTCCCAAATCTTGGTGGAGAGAGAAGAGGAGAAGTGGGGCAATGGGATTTCAGTGGTCTGGTAATGACTACTAGGGCCGGAGGTTAGGGGAAAGTTAAGGACCAGCCAATGATCTTCCTGGGTATACTGTGCGAGGCTACCTAGAAAAGAGGAGGATGGAAGCAGGTAGCAGTCCCAAACAGCTGCATTCAGCAACATATATATACACACACACATATATATATATATGCATACATCCAGCAACCTCTGATAGCTGGCAGCAGTCCAGCCGCCTGGTAGGACCCATGTCTGATTTCTGCACTGATATTCTGAGTGTCTTGTTCTGAGGTTACCTGGGGCTCAGAAGAGATGCTAATGGCATTTGGTCAGGAGCTGCAACCTCAATAAATACAGAAGCCCTCTTGTATAATGGGAAGTTGCAGCAGGCCCATGGATACATAAGACTGTGCTTTCTTGGCTGGGCTCTCTGCTACTCAAACCATAGAATGATGTTGTTTCAGCAGCAGGCTAAAGCCAACTGCAGCCTTATGTAAGCAATCATGATTGCTTGTATGATCAGCTCCATTCCTTTGGAGGAGTGGGAAGAACCATTTAAAGGCTTCACCAAATTTGTACTTTCAGACATCTTCAAGGATGAGGGCGAATCATTTTCTTTCTCAAAAGATTATGGCATTGGAGGGGGTAAGGGGTTAAATATGGAGTGGAATGTCCTTCCCATGGAATACAGTTTGACATTGTCTTTGCAAGTATTCTATAGCCTTAAAAGTCTCACATGACACTGGGCAGCTTGTATAATTTGTACAATTCATTTTGTACAATTTATAACATAGCACTACTCAAAACCTTAGGGCATTTGGGGAAATTAAAATGGCAGCTTCTGTTTTTTTTAAATTTTGCACAGTGTCCCAGATGATCTCCATCATGTCCAACAGAATGGCTATGATTCAGGGTTGTGTACAATACAAACACATGTTTTGTTTCCTGAAAGCCCAAAGATATCTCCAGATAGGGCTGGAAAGCCTCATGTAGGAAACTACAGGTTGCTGCTGCACTGCTGAGTAGATAGTACTGAACCAGATGCACAACAGTCTGAATACATACAGCTTAGCTTCCTATGCAGTATTATTATTTCTGCCTGCTACTCAACAGTGGCCACAGGATTGGAAAAGGTCAGGTTATATTCCGATCCCAAAGAAGGGCAATGCCAAAGAATGTTCAAACTACTGCACCATTGCACTCATTTCACATGCCAGCAAAGTTATGCTCAAAATCCTACAAGCAAGGCTATAGCAGTATGTGGACCAAGAACTACCAGAAGTACAGGCAGGATTTCGAAGAGGGAGAGGAACTAGAGATCAAATTGCCAACATACGCTGGATCATGGAGAAAGCTAGGGAGTTCCAGAAAAATGTCTATTTCTGCTTCATTGACTATGCTAAAGTCAATGTGGATTGTGTGGATCGCAACAAATTGTGGCAAGTTCTTAAAGAGATGGGAGTACCAGACCATCTTATTTGTCTCTTGAGAAACCTGTATGTGGGTCAAGAAGCAACAGTGAGAACTGGATGCGGAACCACTGCTTGGTTCAAACTTGAGAAAGGAGTTTGGCAAGACTGTATACCAGGGATGTCCAAACTTTTTGCAAGGAGGGCCAGATTTGGTGAGGTGAAAATGTGTGGGGGCCGATCATTCATCCTGACATTCTTTGAAACATTAACATTAAATGCAAATGAACTATTTTATGAAAGACTAAACAAATAACTTAACTGCATTAATGTGAAGGGTGATACTGAGATCTCGACTGCATTATATAGGCCAGGTCTGCATCAAAAACAGTGGTTTTGATGCGCAAGATGTCATGCAGGTGAAAGTCACTTAGTCTCGTCCTCACGTGGTTCTTGTTAATGTTCATGACCGAGAATGTCTTCTCGCACAAGTATGTTGAACCAAACAAGCTCAGCATTTTCTTAGCAAATGTTCGAATCTCTTGGAACCTGTCTTTATCCAGCTGGCGGTAAAAGTTGACAAGAGGGAGCTGTTGATGCCGACTACGAAACTCGGTGTCACACTGCAGCTCAATGAGCTCCAGCTGCAGGTGGACTGGAGCGTCATCAGGGTCCACAGAGAAAGGAGATGAAAAAAGCGTGATCTCCTTTTCAATAGCTGCAAAATCCCAAAAGCCCTGTTGAAAATCCTCAGCCAGAGATGAGATGTCTGCTTCATACCTCCTTATTTGCGCACTCATATTGTTCTGTGGAAAACTGGTCATTATTTCCTGCAGCGATGGGAAATGTGTGATATTGGGCTGTGTTTGTGACAAGTGGCTTTGGAAAAGTAGCAGCTTGGTCCCAAAGGCTTTGATATGTGAATACAGTTGGCTTACTACTGCATTTTGCCCCTGAAGGCTCATGTTCAGCATGTTCAGATGTGTTATGTCAACTAAAAATCCAAAATCAGCCAGCCAAACAGGATCAGATAGCTCTGGCATCGGTTGTCCCTTTTTTGCCAAGAATTGTCCGATTTCCTCCCTAAGAGAGTAGAAGCACTGCAGTGCAGACCCCCGACTGAGCCATCTTACCTCGTTGTGATACACAACATCTCTGTATTCAGCCTGGATGTCGAGTAGAAACTGTTGAAACTGGCGGTGGCACAGGGCTTTGGAGCGAATATAATTACCGTATTTTTCGCTCTATAAGACGCACTTTTTCTCCCCTCAAAACTAAGGGGAAATGTCTGTGCGTCTTATAGAGCGAATGTGCCTGACACCCGGGACGCTGCCCGCCCGCCCGCGGGCACCACCAGGCCGGCATGTGCTCGGCGTGCCCTGCTCCACCGCGAACTGATCACCCCCACCCGGAAGCTCCCCACCTCCCCCCCCACGCCAATCCTTTAAAGCCTCCGCCGCTCGCTCGCCCTGTCATCCCGCGCCGATCCGCGCCTCCCCCCCACGCCAATCCTTTAAAGCCTCCGCCGCTCGCTCGCCCTGTCATCCCGCGCCCATCCGCACCTCCCCCCCACGCCAATCCTTTAAAGCCTCCGCCGCTCGCTCGCCCTGTCATCCCGCGCCCATCCGCGCCTCCCCCCCACGCCAATCCTTTAAAGCCTCCTCCGCTCGCTCGCCCTGTCATCCCGCGCCCATCCGCACCTCCCCCCCACGCCAATCCTTTAAAGCCTCCGCCGCTCGCTCGCCCTGTCATCCCGCGCCCATCCGCACCTCCCCCCCACGCCAATCCTTTAAAGCCTCCGCCGCTTGCTCGCACTGTCATCCCGCGCCGATCCGCTCCCCCCCCCCACGCCACTGCTGCGGCAGGCACAGATGAGGCTTTAGAAGCACGATCCTTCTAAAGCCTCCACCGCCCGCACTGTCATCCCCCATTGCCATCCCGCGCCATCCCCCACCTCCCCCCACACCACAGGGGGCAGGCACAGATGACGCTTTGCTTTAGAAGCACAATCCTTTTATTAAAGTTTAACAGGTTAAGAAACAGTATACATTGAAGCAGCGTTCTCTTTGAGATGTGAGAGAAGCAATTGACAATGTAAAGAGCTGGACACATGGACTGAGCAGTCAAATAGACATTGTTTCTTCCAAAAGCCTTTTGATAAAATCCATCAACAGACTCTTGAGAAAACCTGGCAGTGATGGAATAGGGGCTGTGTGTGCACACACATGTTGTCCTATGGATCAGTAACTGATTACAGAATTGAAAGCCAACATTGAGAATGCATGGTATTCTCACAAGATTCTGCATTAGGATCAGTGCTTTTCAACCTGTTCATAAATGATCTGGAATTAGAAGTGAGCAATAAAGTAGCCAAGTTTGCTGATGATACTAAAATAAAACATTTAAAAGGGATTGTGAGGAATTCCAGTGGGATCTCTCTGAGCTGGGAAAAAGGGCATCAGAACGGCAAATGCTTTCAGTGTAAGCAAGTGTAAAGTTAGCATGCTGGGGGGAAAGAATCTCATCTTCAAGTTTAAGCTGATGGAATCTGAACTAGTGCTGACAGAAAGGGTCTTGAGAATGTGGGGGACAGCTTGATGAAAATGTCAAATGTTAGGAGGAAATGCCATAATTAGGAAAGGAATTGAAAATCAAATTTCCAAGATCATATTCCTCTTACACAAATCTTTAATATGACCATACTTAAAGTATTGTGTACAGTGCTGGCCACCACACCTGAAAAATGACATTGTTGGAAAAAGTGCAAAGAAGGGCAACTAAAACAATCAAGGGATTGGAGCAGCTCCCCTATCAGACTTTATGCATGGTGTGAAAAAGTGGAAAGTGGGACATTTTCCTCCTCTCTGAAAAAAAAAGGGTTAATCCCCATGAAAACACCCATCACTCCTTTGTTCTGAAAAAAAAAAAAAAGATTCAACAGCAGAAGTGTGGTGAGCTTGAAATACCTTTTGGGAATGGAAGGGAAGTTCCCCACAATTCAGCTTTGTCTTTCAAGGGTTGGGTCTTTTAATACCTCATGGATAATTAACTGGGACTTCTAAATGCTTAACAAAAACAATGTGGATATAAAGTTCCCTTTCCAATTGAGGATACAAGAAACACAATTATTATAGTGATCTCTGCAACTGTGCAAATGTTAGATTTTCATGCCCTTGGTCCAGAGGAAGAAATGACACACAAGAGACCACTGAGTGAACATTTCTCTCAACTCAAAAGGATGCGTAGATGCAGCCCGAGTTTCTTAAGCATCACTTTTAAATATGAAAAAAAGAGAGAGAGAAAAGTTGGAGGATTGAATTTAGGTCTCTCCTCATTGCTCACCTTCTCTGTCTAAGATAGAGGCAAGAAAAACCAGAGAGAGCAGGTATGCTGGGGGTGTGCAATCAAAAGAATTTTGTTGTTAGTCGCAAAGTCGTGTCCGACCCATCGCGACCCCATGGACAACATTCCTCCAGGCCCTCCTGTCCTCCACCATCCCCCGGAGTCCACTCAAGCTCACACCAACCGCCTGTGTGACTCCATCCAGCCACCTCATCCTCTGCCGTCCCCTTCTTCTTTTGCCATCTGTTGTTCCCAGCATTAGGCTCTTCTCCAGGGAGTCCTTCCTTCTCATTAGGTGGCCAAAGTATTTGAGTTTCATTTTCACTATCTGGCCTTCTAAAGAGCAGTCAGGGTTGATCTCCTCCAGGACTGACCAATTTGATCGCCTTGCGGTCCAAGGGACTCGCAGGAGTCTCCTCCAGCACCACAACTCAAAGGCCTCAATCCTTTTGCGCTCAGCCTTCCTTATGGTCCAGCTTTCACAGCCATACATTGCAACTGGGAAAACCATAGCCTTGACTATACACACTTTTTTTGGCAGGGTGATATCTCTGCTTTTCAGTATGCTGTCTAGATTTGCCATAGCTTTACTGCCCAGGAGCAAGTGTCTTTTAATTTCTTGGCTGCAGTCCCCATCTGCGGTGATCTTGGAACCCATAAAAATAAAATCTGTCACTACCTCCATTTCTTCCCCATCTATTTGCCAGGAAGTGAGAGGACCGGATGCCATGATCTTAGTTTTCTTAAAAATATTCAAAAGAATATTTACAGTTTATTCAGACCTACAGGAAATACATGTGGCATTGAAGGGACTGCAGAGATGAATTCTATACAAGTTGTTTTCATCCCCTAACAGTTACATGCACAGTCTGTGGGGGATGGGGGGGGTCATGCACACAGTATGCTAGAGGCACATGAGAGTAAAGCAACTGGGATTAAGAGATCCCAACACTTCCCATAGTTTATTAAATAGTTCAGTAAACCATTTGATTCAGAATATTTTTTTTCTTGTTTTCCTCCTCTAAAAACTAGGTGCGTCTTATGGTCAGGTGTGTCTTATAGAGCGAAAAATACGGTAATAGCCTTCATCACCGGTTTCATAACATGATCATATTTCAGATGTTTGGCACAGAGAACTTGTTGGTGAATAACACAGTGGAGTTTTATAGCTTTGCCTCCTTCTTCGCTGACTTTGTTACAGACTAGGGTTGATAATCCACTTCGCTCGCCAGCCATGGCAGGTGCGCCATCTGTAATAATCCCAGAGATGTTATTCCATGGTAGTTTCATGTCATCTATAGTGGAACAAACAAAAACAAATAAATCTGTTCCTCTTGTTTGGTCCTTAAGGCTCTGGAGGTCAAGTAGCTCTTCACTCACGTTCACGTCATTGTCCACTCCTCTCAAAAAAATTAATAACTGAGCGGTGTCAGATGCATCCATGCTTTCGTCGCAGGCTGATGAAAAAAAAGTCAAACTCCACTCCTTTTGCCTCTAACTGTTTCTTAATATCAGATAAAACATCTTCAATTCTCCGTACCACAGTGTTATGAGCCTGGCAAACTCTTGCTTCTTCTCAGGACAAATTTTCATCACTCAGTCTTTAATAAATTCACCCTCAGTAAAAGGTTTGCAGTGCTTGGCAATCAGCGTTGCCACCTCGTAGCTCGCCTTTGTGGCATTTTCATTTGACTCATGGACTCTTGTGAAAAAGCGCTGCTGTGCCGTTAAAGCAGCTTCCAGTTCCTTCAATTTTTCACTGCGTTCATTCCCAGTTAGCTTGTTGTAGTTAGCATGTTTTGTCTGGTAGTGCCTCTTGATATTGAATTCCTTGAAAACAGCCACAGTCTCTTGGCAAATTAGGCAGACACAGTTGTTTCGTATTTCAGTGAAAAAATACTGCAATTTCCACTTGTCCTGGAAGTGGTGGCCCTCACTGTCAACTTTCCTGTTTTTAGTTACAGTCGCCATTTTAGAAGTGGGCACACAAGCCTTGTGTCACAAGGGTCACACGGCGAGAGTGCTGACTCAGGTCTACTGCCATCTTCTGGTGAAATATAACCACCAGCCTCCAAGGAGCAGAGGCAGCAGGGGACAGCTGTGGGAACCGCTGTGTGGTGAAGGGAAAAACGCATGCCGGCAGGGATGAGTGACAGGCTGAGCTGGCGGGAAGAAGAGGCTGCGGGCCGCTCGAAATTTGAAAACGGGCCGCAATTGGCCCCCAGGCCAGACTTTGGACATGCCTGCTATATACTGTTGCCCTACCTATTTAACTTATATGCAGAGCACATCATGAGAAAGGCAGGGCTAGATGAATCACCAGTTGGAATTAAGATTGCTGGGAGAAATATCAACAACCTCAGATATGCAGATGATACCACTCTAATGGCAGAAAGTGAAGAGGAACTAAAGAGCCTCTTGATGCGGGTGAAGGAGGAGAGCGCAAAAGTTGGCCAGAAACACAACATTAAGAAAACTAAGATCATGGCATCCGGTCCTCTCACTTCCTGGCAAATAGATGGGGAAGAAATGGAGGTAGTGACAGATTTTATTTTTATGGGTTCCAAGATCACTGCAGATGGGGACTGCAGCCAAGAAATTAAAAGACACTTGCTCCTGGGCAGTAAAGCTATGGCAAATCTAGACAGCATACTAAAAAGCAGAGGCATCACCCTGCCAACAAAAAATGTGTATAGTCAAGGCTATGGTTTTCTCAGTTGCAATGTATGGCTGTGAAAGTTGGAACATAAGGAAGGCTGAGCACCAAAAATTGAGGCTTTTGAATTGTGGTGCAGGCGAAGACTCCTCCAAGTCCCTTTGACTGCAAGGTGATCAAACCGGTCAGTCCTAGAGGAGATCAACTCTGACTGCTCTTTAGAAGGCCAGATACTGAAGATGAAACTCAAATACTTTGGCCACCTAATGAGAAGGAAGGACTCCCTGGAGAAGAGTCTAATGCTGGGAACAATTGACAGCAAAAGAAGGGGACGGCAGAGGATGAGGTGACTAGATGGAGTCACTGAAGTAGTTGGTGTGAGCTTAAGTGGACTCCAGGGGATGGCGGAGGACAGGAAGGCCTGGCGGAATGTTGTCCATGGGGTCGCGATGGGTCAGACATGACTTCGCGACTAACAACAACAACAACTGTTTGTCACTACATAATCCCATGACAACTCTTGCAGTATAGAACTGATTGTCCTTCCCATGGAAAAACAGCCTAGTCTTTGTCAGAGTCTTCTATAGCCTAAAAAAGCCCATGTGTTGCAGGGCATGCAGCCGGGCAGCTGGGGCCACCATGTATACAGATCGTGGCATAGTGTTACTCTAGACCTGGGGAATCAAAGTGGCCATTTGTTATGTTTTTGTTTTGTTATTATTATTATTTTTCAATCTCTCCAAGGACCCAGCAGAAGGCTTTAGGCCAAGAACATGCTCAAACCCGAACCTACTTTCTATTCCGTAGGGACAACATGGAATGATGAAAAAAGAAATAGCAAACCAAAGTGCTATTTTCTCAGTAAGGACCTGGATCTTTACATTATGCACCCCCGCATGAGATTTAGATAGTTGCTCTTACTCTCTTTAATGAAGGGTGTCTGAAGGGATAAAACATCCCCAGTTAATCTAAATGTTTATGATACATCAATCATTGGATGAGATGGATCCTGAGTTTTGAATAACTCTGATTAAATGGAAAGATTGACCAAGCATTCTTCTATTAGTAGAAATGTTTTTATGGAAGAAGTACAGTCAACACTGTGCATTCATAGCCCATTTTGACGTCATGGATGACAGATTAGCTGTGCACTGGGTGTGTTGATTTTGCTTCTGGAAATGGATTGGAAGGGAAGACAATATTAGACCAGGGCACCAATTTGTCCAGCAGGCTTTAAATAGTTATGCATTTGTGTCACTTTGAAAGGAACTCATGCCCTATCTTTTTCAGATAGGGTTGATGATTTATTGCAGAGAGCGATAGGTGACATGGAACAATTTTTCATGTCAAATACAGTCCTGGATGGCAAGATGCCTGGCATTTAATTTCCTACAAGTCCCTTCAAAACAACAACAGTGGAAAGAGAAGCAGGACTTCTTGCTGGCAATATTCCTGAAACTATTGGCATCCCATGGTGAGAATCCATCACCTTCCCACTGTGGGACCAGATGCCTGCCTACAGAACCAACGTTACTACGAGAATGAAACTAGGTGAGACATCATGAAAACTAATCTCAGGTGTTTGTCTAACAGTTGGGTAGTTTCTTCCAGTGATAGGTCAGAACTGTCCATTTGTACACTGGAGCTGCCATTTTCAGATTCCCTTTGGCAGCAAAGGAACCTTTAGATTAGCTCGGACATGGCTGGCACTCTGGGAATTAAAGTCAGATCTTTGCTTCTAGCCCATGTCTGTGGTCTGCCATACTCTACTTCAGATGCCTAGTATTGAACCTGCATCCCATTGCTAACACTCACAGGGCTTTGCTAAGAAATCCTTATTAATATTAATGCCGCAAAAGTTGTGCACTCATATCTGCATGCAGCTGATTATTTATCGCTAGCTTTGCAATAAAATTGGGCCCTGCAGCCCTATAGCGCATGTATTTAAAACACAGATCTCCCACAAGGTAGGCAGGATTATATATTTCCTAGGTACCCCATAAATAATATATCTAATTGAAAATTCACTCTTAAATTATTGTGGACTACACACTTCTTGGTGAAGCAGAAAGAAACACAAGAGACTGTAGTATTTTAGCTGTAGCATCCCTGGAGATTGTACAGATGCCCCATAAGCCTTTTTTCAGAAAGAAAGGAGTTGCTGCTTAAGGACTTGCATGAAGCGCAGAGTGACAGATATCTACTTCAGAAGACGGGAAGAAAGGAGTTAGCAAATCAGCATTAGATGTCTGAATATCAATAGCTCAGCTCTGTTTTAGTATATGCAGAATTTAAGAACAGTACTGAATTGATCAAATTTAGCTTGGAAGTATCCTCATTTCCCTGTTTCCTAGGATGACAACTTAGGTATTGTGAGAAAGGAAGTCAGAAGAGAGCACTACCAAAAAGAAGTAAAGAGGATAACAGAAATTAGCATAAATTTTGAAAATACTACTGAGTGTATGGAAGTACATTTAGAATGATTATTATAAGCAGAAATACAATCTACCTAGGGAAGTGTGAACATACAGTGGATAAAGCCACTCTGCTGATGATTTGTGGATTTTTGGCTGACTTTCATTGCACCATCATCATTGTAGACACAGAATGTGTAATAATGCATTTACATTGATTTGTACAAATTCACACTCCAAATTCACATTTGCACAATTTTACCTTTCTTTAAACATGCAAATTAACCAAAATGTGCAAATCCTCTCATAAACATGGAACTGGGACTCAGGCGATCTGGGTTCTAGTCCCCGCTCGGCCATGCAGCCAACTGGGTGACTTTGGGCCAGTCACAGACTCTCAGCCCAACCTACCTCACAGGGTTGTTGTTGTGGGGATAAGATGGAGGAGGAGAATGATGTAAACTGCCTTGAGCCCTTTGTAGGAAACAGACAGGATATAAATCAATCAATCAATAAATAAATAAATAAAAAATAAACATGTATTTTCACGCTTTTTATAGGATTATGTGCATATTTTTATTAGTGCATTCTATTCTGTGCATTTTCTCTGGCTATATCTGAGAGCCAGTGTGGTGTAGTGGTTAAGAGCATGGGACTGGGACTCAGACAATATGGGTTCTAGTCCCCACTCAGCCATGGAGCCAACTGGGTGACATTGGGCCAGTCACAGACTCTCAGCCCAATCTACCTCACAAGGTTGTTGTGGGGATAAGATGAGGAGGAGAATGATGTAAGCTGCCTTGCGCCCTTTGTACAAAAACGCAGGATATAAATTGAATGAATGAATGAATGAATATCTGCACAAAAATATTATATATAAATTGGTCTTCAAGACTTGTGGACTCTGTAGAATCCATTGGGACAGATTCCAAGAAGTCCTGACTCATTTTACTTTATTGCAAATTTCTCCAGCACCTTTAAACATGCCTCACCATCATGTGTATGACTGTGACTGGGTGATTTATGTGCCTTGCTCAGTCTGCACCCAGGTGCTTATCCCCTGAGGAGCACCTTCAAGATGCTTGAGCTTCCCCTTTTTAAGATTCTTCCTTGGACTGGACAATACTTCAGACTGAGAATGCCTTCAAAATGCTGTAGAGTCCTTTAGAGACCTTCAGATACAGGACTGTCTTTCATAAGGGCAGGCACCCTCCCCTCCCCGCATTTTATATAAATGATGCTTCTTGAACCTACTGGATGGGATTTCAGTTTGTATTTCCTTTTAAGCACAAGTAATCCAGCTGATAGTCATGCTGGTGCTCTAGTCCCCCAGCCATGTGACTGAGAAAGTTGTATTTTAATAATGTACACAAATTATAGTGTCCCATTATGAAAGCACCATGGTTTAGTAAATAACATTACCAAATGAGTTAACCAGCTGGGTGCCTGAATACTGAATCAGAAAAAGAGTTTTTTTGGGGAAAGTACATGGCTGTAAGAACCGCAACATGAGAAATCAATGTTGGATTTATTTGGGGAAAAATCAGGTTGGTTGCTCAGGACAGACTTGGGGGCTATGTCTGTAGCTTTCAACACTTTATGAAACCAATGGCAGGTGGTTCTGTCATTGTATACTCTCTCACTTCCCTGGAATCCTTAAGATTGCAAGCATCAGGCCATCCACTTTACCCTTCTTAAGATATCCATATGCATCCTCACATCAGTGCTCACACACTGAAATGTCAGTGAGCCGTAGAACTTAGTGCCATCCCAAATTGCTGCAATACTGAAGAAATGCACATAGAACTGCACACACTGTTGTGGGTGAATCATCTGATCGTACATCTGCTGCTGAAGGTGCACATTGCCCAGTTATTTATATGAAGAGACCAGGAGAGGGAGTAGGGAGATTTTCAAAAATAACAGCATGGTTGCAAGCAAAGAATGTGCAAATATTCTAGCTTTTCCTATAGGCAGTGGATGCAGGTATGCCCATCTCATTTATAAATGTCTGCGAACCAATACCAGTTAGGAAGAAATCTTATTTTGATGAAGTTTTGCTTACCCAAGCACAGCCAGTTGTGTATTATTACACTCAAGTCCATGCATGAGTGGTCAACAGTATTATACTGAGCACACTCAGTCACATGGAATGCAGGTGAATTATGATACTGCAGGTTCTTTTTTGTAGTGAGCAAATATTAATGCCTGGAATGAATTGTCTCTTTGATTACTCTGAAAATGTTAAGAGCCAAGGAAAGAGAGTTATTGGAACATGGAATAGCTTTGTGGATGATGAAGTGTTATCATAAATGAGTTTAAAGCATAGCTAAATTTATAGTTTGAAGTAGACAAATAAGGGCAAGTCCATAGCAGTACTGAACTCTGTGAAAACTCATGTGGTATACAAAATATACTGGGTGTTTCAGAATAAAAACCATTAAATGTGGACCTGGAGCACTGCCTTTGGAAGCTTGGCTAAGTCGCTGGGATAGACAACATTGCTGGCATCACTGGGTCATGCCCTCAGTTCCCTTCTCATTAATGATAAAATAATAATTAATGAAATTTCAAGGAAAGCGTGAGCATCCAGGAAATGAGTGTCAATTTGTTTCACTGGACAATAAAAAGCTAGATGTAAAAATTAGCAGATCCATTGTTCCTGCTTGCCACCTAGAATGGCTGGTTGTCCTTACCTGGTCCTTTGTACCTATGATCAGCTCATGTCCCAGCTGACTGTTTCCCTACATTCCTGCTGGGTTTGTTTGTTTGCTTCTTTTCTTTGCCTCCTTGTATGCCTGTAAGATCTGAGCAGCCAACCCAGTAGCAGTTAGGGATTTTCTGCCATAGCCCAAGACAGGAAGGGTGCTTGCCGTGCTGTTGAAGTCCATAGTTCAGATTTCATCTCAGCTAATGGCCATGCAAGACAGGAATGGTGGGAGCTGCACATCTGGAAGGCACCACAGTGGGAGAAGGATGTTCAACAGGTTGTTTTAGGAATAATTATTAGATCACTGGAGATTTCAGCAGAAAACTCTTATGCAACCAAGCCAGATTATGGTGTATACCATTTTCGCATTGCTCCTTGCTTCTGTTTGTTTGCTCTTACTCTGCTTTGGATCCAAAGTTCAAGTTACATTTTAGTGATTCAAGGGGACTAAATATCAGAAATAGTCTTCTTGACTGCTTGCTCAAGTTGATTGGGTGCTGGAACATGTCCAAGGCCAAATTTTGTAGAAACGCCATTAAAACAAATGGAAGTTTCATAGAATATGTGCTGGTGCAATACAGCTTGTTTCTTGCGAGCTTTCAAGAGACAATTTATGGAAAGTAAATCTATTATTTTTCAAACATTAAGTTACAGTTTTTAGGTTTATCATAGGAAGGCTGACATGATATTATATCCACTACATCAAACTCACATGCTTTTACTGCTATGTTTACACTAATTTTGAAGCACATTGTTCGCTTTATTAGAATTTAAGTGTCTAAACATCTAGCAGGTAAGTATATTGTGTGTGTGTGTGTGTGTGTGTGTTTTAAAGAAACAGAAATCAGTGCCATAGGCTAGAAATTGTATTGAGCATCATATTTCCCCCCCCCCTCAAACTTTACTAAGCTGATCAACATGCAGAACACAGGGAAAAGAGTTATACAGCATCCAGCTTTTGGGACAAGAACATTCTCTGGAGTCCTATATCTGTAAGATCACAGGATGCATAGGGTTGCAAACCCTGAAAAAGAACAGGCAAAGGCCTGCGTACCAGACACCCAAATATCAGGAAGGATGGGCGTGCATCCCTTTTACAGAATTCAGTGCTTTATTTGAAGAGTTTACAGAGGACTGTTCCCTATTTTGAAGGCACCCTTTAATGGAAAGGCTACTCAATCCAGTTTAAAAGTAAAGAACCCTCTGAAGCAATTGCTGTGGCCTGAAGTTACCCAAAACTGCCCCTGGACAGCAGCCTGAGAAATGCCCCAGCCACCTGCTCACAGTCTCCCACAATGTGTTGAGGTGTGCTGTATCTTTAATCAAACTTGTAATAATGCCTAACTGGGTTTCTATATAATGCAATTTCCTGTCAAGCTTTGTCCTCTTTGTTGGTGGTATTTCCTGTGTGTTGGCACCCTATATTAAGTGGCCAAGGCACCTGCTTGTGCTCATGAATACGGTTTAGCACAGAATATAGTGAGCCAATATTCTGGTGTGGTGGTTGAAATACTGGCCTGGAACATGGTTCGAGACCTCAACTGATCATGAAGCTCACTGGTTGACTTTGGGCCAGTCACTAACTCTCAGCCTAATGAATTTCATATGCTTGTTGTGAGCATAGAATGGAGAGGAGGGGAAAGATCATGTAAGGTGACCTGAGTTCCTTGAAAGAGGAAAGAAGTTAAGATATCAATATAATAATTAATAACAACATAAATGTAGGTCTAATAGCTGTAGTTCAGCAATTCCCAACATGGGGAAACCCCTGGGAGTCCATGCTGTTTTCAGGCAGATTGGATTCTCAAGGTTGAAAGTATGGATATACAAAATTTATTACATCCATCCTGCTGTGTTTTGCAGATTGTAAGACATCTTTTATTCTGTCATCTGCTCATTGACAAAAATGGGTTGTTTAAATAGAATCTCATTCAATTTGAGATAAAGCACATTAGGACAAGGGTGCTCTTGCACAAATGTGCATTACTTAATGCTAATTAATGTTAATGCACATTAGTACTAATATGAGTTAATGTAGCTCCTCCCCCAAAAGTAAAAGAAAAACAGGCCAAGAGTCTGAATCAGAAATGGGCATTCCACTGCAGAATCCACAAGGTGATTTTTTTTTAAAAAAAATCTGAATTTACCTGAATCCGTTGTGTATTCCTTCAACATTCCTATCTGAGGACAGGAAAGATTGGTGGCAAAGTCTGCTTTCGGTTTGAAACAGAATTCAAAATATTGATCTGATGAAGTTAGCAATGCCCAGAGAAACTTCTCCAAAATAGACTGTTGTTTTTTTGCTGCAACACACTAAGACAGTTACTCCACTCTGAAAGTCAGAGTATTTGTGAATTTGCAAAATCCTTGCTTTTTCGCAGCAGATCATATTGATGATAAGTCTCAGAGGGTGCAGGAACTATTTGCATGCAGTACTTAAAATACCTCTTAGCACAATCATGAAGCTTTGATGATAACTTTCAGTCCAGTAGACACTAAACTACCCTGAAGGTTCCATGCCAATTAGATGACTTTATGTAAGGTCAAAATGAAAAGTTTGGGAGCCATTTCCTTCAGCCTCATCAATGGTAGTCATTTAACACAAATTATAGAGTGGAGTCATGTTAATGATAAGGAGCATCAAAACTGGGGAAGTGAAAATGGAAAGTGTCAGAGCTTTCAGAAGATTTGTCTGTAACTAGGCTATAGCTGAATTTCTGCAATGCCTGATTGAAAGCAGAATGATAGCCTTGCTGTGCATCCTTGAAGGTGGCAAATAATATGCCAGCACCCCTGTCCTTATGGTTCCTTTTTTAATATGCTTGCAATGACAATAGGTGAAGTGCTCTGTTAAGTCAAAAAGAAATCTACCCAGGTCTTGATTTTTCTTTAGCCTAACAGTTGGCATGGGTGATCTGTAGGAAAGAAATGTGCACAGCGGATATAATATGTACATGTATATATTGAATAGTATTCTTTCACTGCATACATTATTAAGATGAAAGTTATTTCTATTCATTACTTTTATTTTATCATACTGCAATTAACTATGTGACAAGGTAGTTCTGCATATGCAATTACCAGGTTCTACATCTCAATGCTCTCTTCCACCTTGCAAGTGAAACAGATCTATGGATTTAAAAGTCACTAGAGTAAGTTTGCAATTGTTACATGTTTCATTTCTTCTGCCCTATTAGTGCACTGGAAAACATGGCAACATTGAGGTAAGAAAATCCTTTTGTTTTCAGTAGTATCAGTGAAGGTGCCTTGTACAAAGCCTCACTTTGCCTATATTACAACATCTACCGAAGAAAATAGTGGTTTTATTTTCTGGCATAACCACTATTGCATATGCATAGCTTCTCTTACTCGCTTGTGCTGGAAAAGGTGTCTCCTGAGAATAGGTGGGGGCAATGATGCTTTAGATTCCCACCACTGAGGCAGGAGCTGCTGATGCTTTCATGACCCCAGGTATTATGTTGCCCATGGAGCTATCTTCTGAGGAAGAACCAGAAGCTTCAGAAGACCCTGGCACTAACCAAAGTACTCTAGGACCCTCAAAGTGCTGCCCTTGAATTTGTAGAGGCACACTGGTATGCTGGGCCACCACCAGCCCCATTGAAAGTCTGTGCTGGTGGCTAGGTGAAGGGGTGCTTGCTTGCTGAAGAAGACTACTCAGGGGCCTGGCTCTTGTCATGAGCATCTAATATGCAACAAGCCTTAACATGGTGCAGCTGGACTCAGGTTGCAGCCTATCTGCATCAGCTTTCACTTGTAACTTGATAGCTACTGGAACCAATGTTTGATATTCAGTTCTAGTTCTTGTTTACTCTAGTGCTTTTGCCCTGTTTTCTCCCTGCCCTTGCTATATGCCTGAACTTTTGTGCTGCTCCTCTGAATTTCTTCTTTTGTTTTTCTGAATATGGTTTTAGTTGATTGATGCAGTGCATTGGTCAATCAATACAGCTGCCTTTTAGTAGCCATTTTTATTACCTGCTTTTAATTGTTTGCATTCTAATCCTTACCTTCCCCTTGAAAATGGAAAATTCCCCTTGTTGTATTATAGATATCAGAACATAGTTTCTGGAATAACACTTCAAATCATTCTAATTCTTAAATGTATTTTAAAGTGCTGGAATCCTTGGCAGCATTTTAGGTATGAAACTGTTCTATAGATTGCAAATTGGCATGCCAACACCTATGAGAAGTATATCCATGTCCTCTCATAGGTCTTGGCATGCCAATTTGCAATCTATAGAACAGTTTCATACTGGCAAGTATACAAACCTAGGAAAAAATAAAGTATCATTATGGAGGTGTTTACACAGCCCTCACAGAGCTGCAAAAACAATCCAAGTATGGTAAAAAGGTTCGATATGGCAATCTAAAGCCACTGCTGTTTTCTTGAAGGCAGACATTGTTTTTATGTCCTACAGATAAACCTTGTTATAAGTTTTGATCAAAGCAAATATGCTCACTTGGAGACTTAGGATACATGTAAATTGCTTTGTTATACAACTGTATTTGCATATATTTGCAAGAGCACTTTCTGAAACAGTGCCTTATACCTCTTTATACTGTGTTGAATTTAAAGTATCACTAGCATTTTGTTGCCAATGAAGATGTTTTAAGAAAGAGTCTTTCCTAAGGACATCTTGGCATAAATAAATTAGTCAGAATGAAGTATAAAAAGCTACTGCTGTTGTTTTAAATCCCATGTTAGAGTTCCTCTTTCCAAAAATAAAAATGAAAAAAATGTGTAGGATTTTTAACACTACAAATGAAACATTTACCATAGTAGGTTCACTGTTTTGTTTCACCTGAAATTATTTTGTGCATATTCAGATATATTTTCATAATAAAAATGTCTTTCTCATCTAGATTGTCTCTTTTTTTGTAAGCTTTCTACTTAGTCCTCCAGCTTAAATTGATTAACTCACACCTTCCATTAATTAATGCATTAACAGGAATAATCAGAATGTGTAAACATCTGGTATTTTAGATGTTCTTAAATTCAGCCTCTAGCTCATGTTTGTTGCTCCATTTAAATATAAACAAATTTAGAAAGTTTTTACTATATGTATGTACACACAATTCATATTTAAAAACATATACACATTTGATTTGGAAGTGTCTTTGCTTTATGAGTCCCTTCATTATCATGGCCTGTTAATTCCATAGATGACAAGGTTAGATAATTATGCCCTTCTTCATTAAACATCCCTTTGTAATTAACATGGAGCCTCTGGGTTGAAGACCTCTCTCATTAAGCAGTGTATAGCACTTCAACAATATTAGTAGAGCAGCTTCTTTTACCCATCAAATGTCTCTGTGGCAAATTAAGGTCACTGGTGCTCCTTTTATTACATGATTTTTCAGAGATGGGTTCTGACTACTTTTGATAAAAGAAGTTAATTGAAAAAAGGTTTCTGTACTCTTGAAGTTCTATAGTGCAGCCCTATATGCATTTCTTTAGATGTGCGTGCTCCTGTGTGTGTTGATAATTGCAGTACTGGCCCTGTGTCTTATTCCCATCCTCACAAACACAGAGGTATGGGGGATTTCATAGTCCCAGCATTGTCACCTCTTATGGAGAAACTTCTTCCCTCCTTCCCCTGTGAGGCATCTTATTTCCAGCAAATCCTTATATTTCAGGAACTCTCTACCAGTCTAGGTCAGGGTTCTTCTAGCTGAACCTTTCCTGTTGCTACTACTTCAGGTAGAATATTTTAGTACATCATAGAATCTGACATTAGAGGCATAGGCACCAGCACTGGAGATTAGATGAACTATTAACAAATTAATTTATTAAAAGGATATTTTGTATATAAGGGGTTTTACTAATATTTACTTGGTATTCAGAAGAGTGTGTAGTGACAATGCCTTAGTATTGCCATTAGTGTTGGTTTTACAACCCTCTTAACCACTTTTGCCTCAGGTGAAATTCCATGACCCTCCCAGGTAGATGCATTCACTACCAGATTGAGCACATAGAATAATAGAATAGTTGGGTCAGAAGAGGCCAAGAAGGCCATCAGGGCCAAATCCCTTCTGGTGCAGGATGCCAGTTACACCATTCCTACTAAGATAGCTGCCTATTTTCTTCCTGAATGCCTCTAGTGTGGAAGAGCATGCAACTTCTCTTGGCAGCTGCTTCCACTGCCATACTGCTCTGCTACCTGGGTGCCCAAAACCGAATGCTGTATTGCAGGTGAGGTCTGGCTTGTGCAGAGTAGAGGGGAGTAAGTACGTCTCTATTTCTGGAAGTGATACCTCTGTTTGTGCATCCCAGGATAGAGTTTGCCTTTTTTTGGTGGCTGCATCACACTGCTGGTTAACATTTAGATTGTTGTCTACAACTCGAAAGGTCCCTTTCACTCTCAGTACTATTGAACCAAATACTCTCCATCTTGTAGGTATGTGGCTGATTTTTTCAAAAAGATTTATTTTGCCTAGATGCAGAACTTGGCTTTTGTCCCTGTTGAATTTGATTCTGTTGATTTCCACCCAACATTCAAGCTTATCTAGAGAGAGCCAGTGTGGTGTAGTGGTTAAGAGTGTGGGACCGGGACTCAGGCGATCCAGGTTCGAGTCCCCACTCAGCCATGGAGCCACCTGGGTGACTTTGGGCCAGTCACGGACTCTCAGCCCAACCTACCTCACAGGGTTGTTGTTGTGAGGATAAGATGGAGGAGGAGATGTATCCTGCCTTGAGCCCTTTGTAGGAAAAAGGCAGGATATAAATCGAAGAATAAATAAATAAATAAAATCTAGGTCTCCCTGGATCTTATTTTTATTCTCCAGGGTGTTAGCTATTCCACCCAGTTTAGTATCATCCACAAATTTAATTATCTTTCCCTAGATTTCCTCATCAAGATAATTAATAGAGATGTTGAACAGTACTGGTCTCAGGACTGAGCCCTGTGATAGATACCCCACTAGTAGCTTCTCTCCAGGTTGAGAAGCTACCTTTGATGGTCACTCTCTGTGACCTATTGTGAAGCCAGTTTTGGATCCATCTAATAGTTCTCTTAAGCCCACATTTTGCTATTTTATTTATTGGATGTCAAGGGGAGTTTGTTGAAGGCTTTGCTAAAGTCTAGGTAAATAACATTCACTGCATTTCCTCTGTCTTGTCTACTTAGCACCTACATGCACCCCATATGGTCATTCCATACTGAACGTATAGCTTAATATTCAGCTTTCTCTGAGCCCTTCTAAAATATTTTGCACAGCCAAACAGACATCTAGCTGGTCTCTCACTCTGTCAGACTCTCACTCTGTTATTCCTTAACTGTTGCTGCCCAGCTTCTTTTTTTCCTTCTAGTTTGAATTTCCACTGAATCACAATTGCATTTCAAGTTCTCTACCTCACCCTTTAGAATGTACCGGAATAGCTACCACACAGGTCTTTGGCAGTAACAAACAGCCTCAGATCTACTCAGATATATTATAGCTTTACAGAGATCTCACCAAGCATTACATAGCAATAGTCATTTACATGGCATTTCTTGACACAGTGAATATATATTGTAATGGAGATGCAGTCACAGGGGAATGCAAGTGGTAGGGTGATACTGCACTGAAGTTCCACCTGTTCACTTTTCACTGGCCACTAAAAGAAAGAATGCTGGACTTTTGTCTGTTCCACCAGCCAGAATGCTTTCCATGTACTTAGGTTCCTCTTATAGCTAGTGTTCAATCTGATCTCTCTCTTATGCATTTGCACTCACAAAATCATGAATATTTCCTGTTGAATCTTGATTACACATTCAGGGACTGCACAGGTTTTAGAAAGTTAACTGATTTATTTTCAGAGTTACTACATCTTGCAGAAAGGGCTGCTCTAACACAGGCTCGCTGCCAGGCTTCTCAGAGTCCAGGGAAGAGAGGAATAGGAAGGGTGGGCAGGCTTTGAGAAAGCAGTGTGCAAAGGAGGCTGTATTACAGTATGTTTTTCAGAAATAGATTCTGAAAACATAGCTGTTCAAGTCATGACAGTAAATGGAAACAATTCTCCTAAGAGTAAATGGAGACAATTTATTCAATATTTGCATGTGGCTGGATCAAGACTTAGTCATGTGTAGAGTAGGCCCAATGAAATATTGAGTCACCTTAATGGCTGTTTTGTAATGGCTGCATTAGCTGAGTAAAAAATAAAAATTAAAGCCTTCAATATTCAGATCTTCAATTTGCACAAATGTCAGATATCCAGCCAATGAGCTATACAAGCAAAAACAAATACATACATAAATACTGCCATGTATCTTTTGCTGGACTGTGGATAAAAGGAATATTTGAATGTTTGAATTTGAACACTTTAAATAAAAGTGTTATTTTGAACTAGCTTGTCAGAAGAAAGGTTGGGTTGAAGTCCACAGTGCTGGTTTTGTATGGACAGAGAAGTTTGTCCCATATGTAATCTCTAGAGTCCAGTAACATTTAGTAATGTAATGTAGTGTTATTTAAATCACACCTTTATTTTCCTGTGAGGAACTCTACGTAGCTTACATAATGTCCCTCTCACCATTGTATTTTATTTTGTTTGTTATTTATTATTAAGCTTATATATCACACTAATAGTCCCCTAGGACTCTCTAGGCATTTCTCTCATTTTACTTACCACAACCTTGTGAGGTAGGATAGTAAGGTAGGTGGAGTCAGTGACTGCCCCAAAGTTACCCAGTGAGATGCATTGACAGAGTTGGGACCAGAATCTGGACCTCCTGAGTCCCCAGCCAACACTTTCACTACTCTACCACACTGGCTACTTGACATGTGCTTTTGGTTTGTGTTCTTCTATAAAGTTAAAGGAAAGTTCTCTCTTGGACATTTAAATAGACAAAAGGCAGAAGTGAGAGGTGGCTGCTCATCTGCCTTTTGGCATTCATATAGTTCTGAAACTAGTCTCTGGCCTGCTATTCATAAAGGAAAATGGGGCAAATGGATACACGTCGGAAATATATTTCTGAAGTCTAATCTATGCACAAAACAATCATTTGGGCAAGCTTCATGCATATATTTAAGTGCAAAACTACAAGATATGTTAAACGTATAATTGCATTTCTGTTAACCTTTACCATAGCGGTTGCCAGGTCTCCAAGGGTGGGACTGAAGCTCAGGAGAAATGAGTGAACCAGGTCTCTCCTGTACAATTTTCCTAGGTGAAAATAATCTTCCCCAGCCAAAAGTGCTATGTGTGTCCACAGCAGCTTTCCTCCTGGGGTAAATAAATACATAACTAAAAATAGTCTGTGTGCTACAATGATCAGAGTGATGGACTAGGACTGGGGAGACATGGGTTTGTTTGTGTATTATTTATTTATTTATTTATTTATTAGGATACTTTTATCTGGTCCATTATGGTTCATCTCTGGATGGCTTACAATATAAAATACCTAATAAATACATCAATCAACAACACAATAGCACATGTCTCAGGATATCAATAAAATCATAATTAAAATATTTAAACTTTAAAATATTGGGTAAATAAAAAGGTCTTGACCTGGTGCCAAAAAGCATATAATGTTGGTGCCAGGCAAACCTCTTCAAAGGTATCCAGGGATATCGCAAATGCAACATTGTTTCATCCCTTCTGTTGCTACTCCACACTATCCTAGAGGCCTAATTTATGTAGGAAATACATTGTTTATATTTTTTATAAATGAAACCAATGACTGGGGGAGGGCGGGGGGGGGTTTGTAATTGAAGTTACGTGTTTAACATTTTTATTGTTGTAAGCTGCCCTGAGGCTTTATTGCGATGGGGCGGCATAGAAATGTTTTAATACATAAATAAATAAATATTAAGCACAATAAGGAAATAAATGAAACTAAGATGATTTGGACTCCTCCTTTGGTATGAATGCACTTAAATATGATCATTTGGAAACAAACTCCACTTGAATTATTCTGTGGACATTTTTGTCTTTTTGTTGTGTTTAAGCTGTTCCGCAATGTACTGTCTACTCTACCTTTGGACAGGTAGATGGGAGACACAACAATAACGTTTTTCCCAGGGGAATTTTTATCAAATGTTAATAAAATAAATACATTTATAAAATAATTCCAAGTTAAGGAGACACACACACTGAAATAGGGACAAAGCACCTTATTTCTGAGTAGACATGCATAGGATTCCACTCTCAGCCATGAGATGGGGCCATGGCTTTAAAAAGAATTGAACAAGTTAATGGATTGTTTAGCAATGGCTATTGAGCCTGATAGCTAAGCAGAACTTCAATATCAGAGGCTGAATGACCAAGAGGACTATACATTGTGGATAAACAAGAAGCTTCTGAGTTCCTGAGGACACCAGTCTGGCTACTGTTTTGTTTGTATCGGATTCCAGCAGTGGACAATGTGTGGCCCTCTAGAGTTGCTGCAGTGCAACTCTCATCAGGCCTAGCTAGCAGAGATGATGATGAGAGTTGATGTGAGTTGCAGTCAGATAACATCTGGAGGGCCACAAATTGCTCATCTGTGGATTAAATCAACCTTGGTCTCTACTAGCAAGGGAATTCTTCACTCTTAGCTCCAAGAGTAACCTCCAGAATAGGACACATTATGGCAAATGCACAAAGTGTTCTGAAAAGTATGGATCACTGAGTCCGAAGGCTGAATAGTAGCTCTCTGTAGTCTAAAATATTATTCTTTCATAGCACTTGACATGAACAACAGCAAAAGTATCTATGCTCAGTGGAATAAGTATGCTCCGTGCTTGCCATGAAGAAATGTGTGCAATTGTTTCTAGGCTTTAAGGCAATAATGCTCCATATAATTTCTTGGAAAGAAGTACCCCTGAATACACCAGGGCTCAGTTCAGAGTAAGCATACTTAGGATTGTGCTGTAAATTCCTAACTCCTGATTATAACATGAGATTTTTGGGTCCTTCTTATTACTTAGCATGAGGTCCAGTGGCTGGATTCATACATTATGACAAGCAACCCCACAGTTTTCACAGCCTGTTTTTGTTTGTTTTTTGCCTCAACCAACCAGTCATGTAATTTCCATGTAAATGCAGTTTCCTTCCATTATCCTGTTCTCACCATGTAGACCAGAAGCACCCACAAGCAAAATCCGCTTCTTTCCAGTATTGTTTTCTGCTTACCTCAGTTTCCTCTTCCTGACTGGGCCACTGAAGTTTTGAGGTGAGTTGTGCATCGCTTTCCTCTTTGTACCTCTGTCTCTAGCACTTTCAACTAATTCAGTCCCAAAGGGATTTTTAAACATTAAAATAAACAATTTCCCTTTCTCTTCCCATGCATTTACCCATTTTTGCCTGTTGCAGAAAGTGAATAGGGTGACAGTCACAGCACCCAGACCAAAGTAATTTCTGACATGTGCATTGTTAGGAATCTGTGCATAGTAGAGATTGGATTGCTATAGTGCACTCTTCTGTTGCCACTCTTTCCATGGAACTCAGTGGTGTTTTTTACCACAGACATCGAAATGGGGCTCCTAGACCTGGGCATCATGACAAACAGCAGTGAAGCATACACAGATCATTCTTTTTCTCCATGGTTTCCAGAAACCAAACATACCACACTGACTAGGTTCAGATGACATACTGGGTGGGTTCACACAACATCACAAGCCATAATGATTTTTTGCACAGAAAGAACTGTTGTGTTGTCCAAATTTTGTCATGGTAATTCGGCCTGGTGCATTTGGTTTTTTAGAAACCACAACATTCTATTCTATGGTTTCCACACTTCACCATAGTTTCTTTGGTCATCTGAACCTGGCATCATGGTTTCCACAGACCTGGTACTACAGAGTCCTGGGAAACGAGCAAAAGTTGCAGAAATTGCTCCAGCCATCCAGTATTAATTGAATGTCAAGTGGTGGGATGACTGAATGAAGATGGAAACCATCCGTCAGGAAAACCCAGACAAAAAACGCACCACAGAAATCACACAGCATTATTTCTTGTGACATGTGAAGCCAGAGTTCTGTTATACAGAGATTAGTAGAGCCAGATCTCCAGTATCTGTATCATTAGAGCTTTGTATATATGTACAGTATTTTCAATTACAGGAGAGCCTTTTTGCTCACTCATTTCAATGAGTTACCCTCTGTAATGTTAAATGGACAATTTAATAAGATCCTGCCTAACAAACATCTGTTTTGGTGTGGAAGTAGAATAGCTTGTTTTGTGTTGTAATTTGTATACAAATTGTACAGAGAAGTGAAATCTCCCTCTGTTGAGTGCCAAACCAAATATTCTTCCATATGTGATTGTTTTGTTTATATCATAGGAAGCATGTGTGGACATGACTTGAATCAGGGCCAAAATGTTCCAGGGAGAGGGATTAAGCTTTCTTTCCAAGTTTATTTTCAACCTGGAATTCCACCCTCTTTAGGAGGGAACAACCTCATTGGAGCACTATGTTCTGGACAATAATGAAGCACATGATCCTGATTCATATTTGGGATATGTGCGCTTACTCTAAATCAGAGCACCATTTGGGGCCAGTCCTATCCATCTTTGGATGGGGTGGGTGGGGGACTTGTTTTCTATCAAATCATACTCAGGATGGCTGGTGCCAGAGATCTCTTTCAGGATGATCTTCTGAAAAACTTGCACTGGTTAGCCTAAGAGATGATTCCTCTTATATTTCTGAGAGGATTGCATTTTCAAACTTCCATTAAGTTGGCCTTCTTTTAATACCTTGTTGGCCTTGTTGGCATCTATTTGTTCTTGAAGGGACCTACATCTGTTGAACTTGATGAGATTTATTTTTATACAAGAAGATAATCATTGCTGATAGCCAGAGTCCATGGCTACAGGATGCGGGGCACAGGAGTAAATCTAGTCCTTCCAGGGTGCCAGGATGGCCCTCTGAGATTCCTCAAGGACCACATCCTCTTTCCTCCATCTGTGCCTGATTTTACAGTTTTGTGCAACCCTCTCCCTGCGATTCTAAAAGTTTAGAATGGTTCTAGAAGAATGGACTTCAGGCTAAAATTTGTGGTCATTTTGTAACTTTGGCTTCTTCCCTTTTTCCCTGCCCAGTCCTGGAATATGACCCCAAAAGCTTTCCCAAAATGGAATGCAGTCCTTGTGCTTAAATTGGTTACTTCATTCTGAGGAAAATGCACAGCATGGGGTTGCATGGCATCTTCTTTTCATTTCAGACAGGACCACTGTGAAGTTTCTATGCTTAACACTGCAGTGTTAGTCATTTCTACAGTTACAAAAGAATGTCAGCTTTCCTGTGCATCTGCACGGAAACCTCGGAGTAAGCCCACTGAACATACTGAGACTCACTTCGGAATAAACAAACCTATATTCAGGTTGGTCTTATTTGTCACAAAACTTCATCCAGTGTATTAATGCCCTGACTTTTCAATTTGTCATTACAAGATTTCAAAGAAAGTGACTTAAGATATTTTATTGTACAATATCCTTTTTTAGGTATGTTGCCCAGAACCATATTTGAAGTACATGTGCACAGGATGTGTGAGGAAAATTTGGTGGGTGGGAATCCATTAGGTTCCCTGGACTTGGCTTCCCAGGCTTTGCTCCACGTTGTTGTGGCTATGAGTCTGAGTTCTGGTGAGTGAGTCCAGTGTGTGCATAGTGCCCCCCAAATTCAAGCCTTGTGTGAACCAAGTAGCCTTTGTTGATGCTGCACATGATACAGAAGATTGACAGTTCCACAAGGGCTTTTGAACTTCTTCTCAGTTCAGTCTTTCTAAGACAAGGCCCAGTGCCAAGAGGAAGTCTGAAAACTCTGGAAGAATGGATTCCATGGCACTAGTATGAACCGTTAATTTATATTAGGGTGGTATGATCTCGGCTGGTTTTATTTTCAGTTCTTTCCCTAAAATCCCTAACATGAAGTTTGCCTTTGGTGAGCTGGGGCTTCTGGGTCCAAAAGCAGAGACTTGGAATGGCTCAAAAGCTGATCCTTTGGTGCAAGGCTTGGAGACACCATCACACAAAGGATAAATACGATTGGTAGGATACTTGTTAAGTGAGTTGAGGGAGATGTAGTTTGCTTAAATGCAAATAGTATGCTATAGTCTGCAACAAAGCATAACGAATTTTTAAAAATTATGCCATATACCCAAACACAAAGGGAAAATGTGGTAGTAGTTAAATTAGTAAACTGAATATGGATGTGTTTAAAAAGAAAACAAATCATAAGAAATTAATAAGAAGCCACGATTGTTTCCTGTTCCTTTAATTCTGATGACTGTGTTATATAAACATAATGTCTAATTAGCAAGTCTATTTATTTAGAATAAATTTTCAGTTCTTGGTATCTTAAGCCCTGCTTCCAAGACCTTAGAGACACACACTCTCTCTCTCTCTCAATCTCCCTCTCTTAACATGCAATATATTTTCTTTCTAATCTTTCTGTACTCTCTGTCCTGCTGACCCCTGTCTACTCCAGAATTATCACAATTATACTTAATGGGGAAAACTTGTCTTCTTGCCTTCATAGCAGAGAGGTGAAGGGGGAAAAAATTAACAAGATGACATATGGTAGAAGGTAGCTACTCCTAGATACCAGCAAACTGTTAATGTAGTTTCAGCATCTTCCATTCCTATTTTTAAAAGAAAGCTGTAATATTTTGTAAAATATCACTCCAATCTGTAATTATGAATCTAGCTACGTTATCTATTTGTCAGGGTCCAGGAATGGGATGTGAGTAGTCCAAGACAAAACAGAGGCACCAGGACCAGGGCTACAGAGTTGGGGTCTGAATGAAGATTTAATGCCAAGTCCAATAGCAAAGTCCCAGTTGCACCAACCAAGCAAGCCAGGGTAAGGAACCAGATGTGCATACCAGAGCAGAAGGACATGGTCAGGAACAAGCAGGGAGGGCAAGAACCAGGAGGACAAACGGAGGTGCAGGTACCTTGGAAAGGATACACAGCATGCATCAGGCAGGATACGTGGCAAGGCAAGAAATGCAGGAACCCAGTGCAGCAAGGGTCAGGCAAGATGCAGGAGCTGAGCCACAGCTAGCAGACAAACCTGCATTGCTGAGGCTACATGACAAGGCAGGAAACATGGCAAGGTAAAATACACAGTGAGGCAGGATACAGGCACATCAGCAAACAGACTTGAGAAGTTCAGGCAACATTTATTTATTTATTTATTTATTTAAAACTGTTATACATGCATACATATATAACATTTAAAACAAGGCAAGGCAGGATACACGGCAGGAACAGGCAGGCAAGATGCAGGCAGTCCAGCTAATAGAAGGACCAGTGTTGCTGGGACCACTTCTGGAGAGAAGAGCTTGGTCTCATATAGCTCTTTTCCCAGAAGTCCCAGCTGGCACTTATCAGTAGATGGAGAGCTCCAGCAGGCCCTGGAACCAGTCTTTGTTCCTGCAGGTCTTTGTTCCTGCTGCCAGAGCAGCCTGGATCCTGATACTATCACTTAATGACTTAGGAACCGGCTTAGATTTAATAGCTGTGCCTTTAAATACATCCCCCCCCCCCCACCACAACACACTCTTCTTTCAGCATGAACTGGCAAACCACATTTTTAAATTCTGACAGATTAGCATGTACATTAGATATTGCCTAGAATGTAACACACATCCCAGTGCCGGAAATAAAGATACGCTGGATTTTCTGTCTTTAGCATTTTGTTTCCTTTAGCCTGATAGATTTGCAACACGCAGTCCCATGCCTCCTAATCTTCCTCCTTTCTATATTGGCATTTTTCACACATCCACAAGTACAGCTAAAACAAATGTCCATCTGGAACAATAACTGCTTTGCTGGTTTTGATCTGGACTATTCCCTAGGTTCTTTGATGCCCAGTGAGATTAAATTTAAATTTTTGACATGACTGTTGATATTTATTAATTTATTTAATATCCAGCCTTTTTTCCTTTCATAAAACTCAAGGTGGCTTATATAATTCTCCTCCTCATCCTCTTCTCATTCTGACAACAACAAGCCCATGAGGTTGTTTGATAGTTGAAAGGCAATCATATTAGTATTTTGGCTGTGGTGAAAGCTAACACTGAATATTGCACTGATGCCCAAATTTGTCATCATCTGTTTTCTATTAGGATATGTTCTTTCCTACATGGAAATTCTCTGTGTCTACCCATGGCTTTGTAGAGGATTCTGAGGTGTAACCTAGGATATGTAGTAAATTCTAGCATTCTAAAACAGTGGTCCCCAACCTATTTGGCAACAGGGGCTGGTTTCATGGAAGACAATTTTTCCATGGACTGCAGGGGATAGTTTTGGGATGATTCAAATGCATTGCATTTCTTGTGCACTTTATTTCTATTATTAGAACACTGTAATAAACAATGAAATAATCATACAACTCACCATAAGGCAGAATCAGTGAGCGCTGTTAGGAGCTGGGCCGCACAGTGGGGGTGTGGGCCAAGAGGGGGCAGGCGAGTGAGGCTTGGTCTGTGTTTGTGGCCACTCCCCATCACTGGTGTCGCCACCTCGGCTCCTCCTTGGATCCCTGGGCATTGGAGTTTCGTGGGCCTGGATCCCTCACATGCGTAGTTTGCAGCAGGGTTTACACTGTCATAGGAACAAGAGACGTGGGTTGCATGCTCCTTGGGAAAGTCTGGTGCCTGGTGAGCTGAGGTGGGGGTGCTGGTGCTGGGGAGTGGCTACAGATGGGGTTTCACTTCCTTGCCTGCCACTTATCTCTTGCTGTGTGGTCCGGTTCCTAACCCTGTTCTAAAACATACTCCACGCCTGTAATTGGCTGTTATAGACTAGAATTATTAGTGACAAACAAGCTTTCTCTTAGCTTTTCTAATTGAGGAATCTAAGATAAATGTTCAATGAAATCACTTTTCCCCAGAAAATACATTGAAAGGCACTGGTATATCATATTTAGCATGCAATTCTATTTACTATTCTATCATCAGCACTAATTTCCAAAAACATGATAGGTATGGGGAAACTTCATAAGCTTGACTGAAATGCCATGCAGTTTCTGATAAGCCTTGTACAATCCCCGTGGAAGATGCAAGCTACTGTTTCAAAGGGGTACTGTGCAATCTCAGGGAAGGTCTCTAAACTTGGATATAGAAGAATTTTGACATGCCTCCCTAAGCTGATGCAAAGGAATCCAGTTTAGGGAGACCTCCAGCCTGACAGAGCTAAAGCTTGATTTTTTGTATATATTCTGTGTAAGTCCCTTCCAACCATGTAACAAGCAGAAATGCAGTTTGTTCAGTTATAAGGGCTAGGCCAGTCTTCCATAAGCTGGTACTCTGCCAATATCTGGGAATACACTTCCCAGCCTTCTTGACCAACAGCCATGCCAGCTGGACCAGAGGGGAGCTGAACTTGAAAATATTTTGAGGAAATCAGGTTGGGAAGATCGGGCAATGGAATAACTGCTCAGCTCAAGTAACAGCATTCCAGCTGTGCAGATTGCAATCCACAGACGCACCAAACCACCCGAAACTTCCCATCAGTGGATGTTGCATGTGACACTTGCCCCATGAAACCTAGGACTGTCACTACTTTCAGCCTGTGCCCAAGGAGCATTTAACTTTCCTTTCAAATACCAAGAAAGGTCCCGTGTCGTGTTCTTCTTCATTATTTGGTGTGCTAATAACTAGTTTGATTATAAAGTGCATATTTCTGTGGTGCTTATCACTGTGGCAGCTAGATGCTTTAATTACAGAGATTAAAGCACTAAACAAGGACAAAAAAGGAACAGCGATAATTATTAAATCTGTGCATCTGTGGAAAAGCCTTCATTCACTGCCTCAAGAGGGAAATAGTGCAGGCATCTTAAATTATTGAATTTCAAAATGCTAGCTTTGATAGCAAGTAAAAGGAAGCTGTGGTCTTCCCTTGCTAATCCTCATTTCCAGGATCCAGTTCAGGGGTCACCAACATTTTGGTGTTGGTGGGCACACTTGGAAATGTGAAAGAGTGATCCATTCTTCAAATCAGGCATAGAAAACTTATGTGTGATTGACTGGGTCACCTCAGAGTAAGTGCATGGCCCTGATTTGGTTCAAGCATGTGCCCTGTGGAGATTAATCACCCTCCTGTTCTTGTGCTAAAATCCCTCCCCACTCCCAGGGGAAGGTTAAAAAAAAACCAGGGACAAAGTCTCATTGATCCAATGGTGATGTTTATATTTGTTTTTCCTGTCCACCCCTCTCCCTGCTCCCTGGTATAGTGCTAGAGATGGAATTTCAGGATGAAAAGGGAAAAGGGACAGTTTGAAGATCCATGGTTCTGATCTGAACCATGGCCATTTATTTACACTGAGGTAAATAAGTTAAGTAAACACACTCAACTATGCAAGGGTTGAAGAATATCAGTTTGGCATTAAAAGATAAATATTCAATAGATGTTGGGGCTTAGAGCTCCAAAATGCAGAAACACTCTTTTGAACTCAGGTAAAGATGACACTGGAGAGCAGTACTTTGCTTGACAATATTCCAGCTTCCCAGCTTTTTATTTGTCATGTAATTAAACATATGATCAGGCACCATGCTGGAAAACCCTGCTCTAACTCAATATGGTGGCAGTAGACCTGTGTTTTTGAAACATGGGTGGTGAGAAGGTAGGAAACAAGAGAATGAACAAAAGGGAAGAGGAACCTCTTTCCATCAGTTGCTTTGCTTTCTGTGGAAAGAAAAATGACTTGGACAGGTGGATGTGGAAGAAAGGCAGAAGCATGGCCAGGTTGCAGCAGGACCTCTCTGATCTCCCAGTTCTCTGCATAAGGCAGTGTTCCCCTCTTGAACTTTAAACATGTGTGATGTGCCTCATAAAACTGGATGTGCCACATTCTGTTGAGTTTAGATGCAACATATGACATGGAACAATAGCCTTGAAGTCTTCCATGTGCTCTTCAGCATCTTTATTAATGATTTAGATGAGGAAGTACAAGGAAAGACAATCAAATTTGCAGATGATATATGGATGGAATAGCAAACACCCTAGAAGACAGAATGAAGATCCAGGGTGATCTTGATAAACTTGAACACTATGCTGAAAGCAACAGAATGAGATTCAATAAGGACAAGTGCCAAGTCTTCCACCTAGGAAAAAGAAACCAAAGGTATTGATACAAGATGGGGAATATGTGGCTCAACAGAACTGAAAAAGAAAAAGATCTTGGAGTAATTGTGGACAATAGGCTAAACATGTGCCAACAATGCAATGCAGCCGCCAAAAGGGCAAATGCTATTTTGCGATACATTAACAGAAGTATTACTTCCAAATCTCGAGAAGCAGTATTTCCTCTATACTCCTCACTAGTCAGACCTCATCTGGAATACTGTGTCTAGTCTGGGCACCAAGATTTAAGAAAGATGCAGGAAAATTAGAAAGGGTCTACTGGAGGACAACAAAAATGATTCAGGGTTTGGAAACACAGCCCTATGAGGAGGAACTGAGAGAACTGGGCATGTTCACCTTTGAGAAGACAAGACTGAAGGGGAACATGATATCCCTCCATAAGTACCTCAAAGGCTGTCACAAAGAGGAAGGTCAAGATCTCTTCTTGCTGATACCTGAGTGTAGGACAGGGAATAATCAATCCAAGTTGCGACAACCCAGATGCAGGCTGGACATCAGGAAAGGCTTCCTCACTGTCACAGCAATATGACAGGGAAACCAGCTGCCTAGAGAGATGCTGGGCTCTCTCACGCTAGAGACATTCAGAAGGAAACTGCCATCTGAGTGGGATGGTGTGACTTGATGTCCTGCAACACCATTGGGTTGGACCTGATGGCCTTCATGGTCCCTTTCAACTCTGCTGTTCTATGGTTCTATGAGAATGTATTTCGAGTGGCAGAACCTGCATGAGTGGCAGAATGCATGATTGGCATGTAAAATGTTCAAGTCCTGCTATTTCCAGGGAGGCAGGCAGGCATCTCCAAG
Organism: Varanus salvator macromaculatus; assembly: GCA_023646645.1. Classification (NCBI taxonomy): domain Eukaryota; kingdom Metazoa; phylum Chordata; class Lepidosauria; order Squamata; family Varanidae; genus Varanus; species Varanus salvator. The sequence continues at coordinate 25,937,720 of JAIXND010000784.1, read as the reverse complement.
TTTGGAAATACTCCATATGGAGCTCCAGAGAACCCTTGCTAACCAGTATAACTAGGCAATATGGATCAGCATCGAAAGACAATGCTGAGCTTTCTGTGATTCCTCAAGTGAACACAGCTTTGTCTGATCAATTCCTTTTGTCACCCATCTTATGCATCAATGATGCCACATTCATTCATTCATTCATTCATTCATTCATTCATTCATTCATTCATTCATTAAAAGCTGTTCTAACCTGTCCAGCACTAGGTTCTTCAGGCGGCTTACATTAATTACCATAACAGAAAGCTTGGGTGCCACCTTTCAGGAAATTAATCCTCTTACACAAAGTAGCCACATTCCTAAAAGTAGCCATTGTGTCTAGGCAGTTACCATACCCAGGGCACCATACACTACCTAGCATCTACTTGATAAGTACTCAGTTAAATGTTAATAGTTACACAATAGCTCCACTTTACCAGACAGCCTTCATTTGTGCTTATATTTAAATATCAGATCCTACCAAAATATGCATGCATGACACAAAGCTATCAAAGGCTTCTTCTTCTTATTATTATTATTATTATTATTAATGATGATAATAATGATGATAATAATAATAATAATCATAATAATATGTATACCCCGCAGCATGTATACCCCGCCTTTCTTTATTTGCCAGGAACCTAAGCTGGCTTTACAAGCATCTCCTCCTGTCCATATTATTCTCACAACAACCACCCTGTGTGATAGGTTATTGCAACCAGCCCAGGTTACCCAGTAGGTTTCCTGGCTGAGGGAGGATGTCAGAGCCTAAGTAAAAGCCATGGCTTTATACAGAAACAGATGTGTACGCAAGTGGCCTCTCCCACACAAGAGGCATCCACGAAGGAACTGAACAGCCATCTGAGAGGGATGATTTAACTTGGAGTCCCAAAGTGAGCAGGAGGCTGGATCCTCTGGCCCTTTCCGACTCTACTGTTCTATGATTCTAAGAGGTCTCATGACACAGGTCTCATGACACTGCCACCTGAGAATCTCCCAGAAATTGATACATGTCACACAGCATAGGAGAAAAGCATAATTAAGAACACAGTAATTTTCCAAGCTACTCTTTCTATGTGGTTTTTATAGACAAACCTTGCCACAAACAGCAACATTTTATAACAACAGAAACATTTCACCTATCTTAAGAGTTGAAGTTACAAGCCTATAGGCAAAAGCAAAGCTTCCCCTCTCTGTTCTCTGCTCTTCTACACCATTACAAAGTTCATGCCAGCTTGACCTAATGCCTTTCCTTACACTGATTCTTAATAGGAACTAGGAGCCAGATCTCCTGTATAGCCAGCTAACACTCTAGCCACTATGTCATACTGTTTCTGACCTCAATTAGTCTTACCTTGGAGTTGATATATATAGAACTGCATGCAATGCATAGCTCAGCCACCCACTCCTTGTAAGCTTTATGGCATTTGCTTTCTTAGTAATCATATGTGTAGCACTTTCAATACATACAAAAATCCTTGCCTCATAGAAATCAATGGCAAAATGCCTCACAATCTTAAGGGTGCTTCCATCTAGTGTTTAAGAGCTTGGGACTGGGACTCAGGTGATCCGGGTTCTAGTCCCCGCTCAGCCATGGAGCCAACTGGGTGACTTTGGGCCAGTCACAGACTCTCAGCCCAACCTACCTCACAGGGTTGTTCTTGTGGGGATAAGATGGAGGAGGAGAATGATGTAAGCTGCCTTGAGCCCTTTGTAGGAAAAAGGCAGGATATAAATCAATCAATCAATTGATAAATAAAATCTAGCCTTGCAACAGCTTTGTGCAAGCAATTACAGGCAGTCTACAAGTGATGAACACCTGAATTACAAACAACCTGTACTTATGAATGAACTGCCATGAAACCTATTAATTAAAAAAATTGCTGTGGAAAATTGTTATCACCATAGAGAGAGAGAGAAAGTGAAAAGGAGGGAGGGAGGCCTTCAAACATCTTCAGCATTTCCTTGCTGCAAGGAGGAAGCGCTAGTGAGTTTGGGCTCAGAAGGGGCTTAAAGATGTTTTCAATTTTCCCACATTCATGGGGGTCCTGGGCCCCTAATTCCCATGGATGTACATGGCCAACTATATGTGATCTGACTTACATATAAACTTGACTTAAATACAAATTCTATTTTTTCCAGGAATTGGAAAACATTTGTAATCAAGGAACTGCATGCATTTCTTTATCATCCCCATTCTCCATGTAAAGAACTGAAGGACACAATGGATCTGATCTTGACATGCTTTGCTCAATTAAACATGACAGGAGTGAGAGAGGAAAAAAATGTATTTTTATTTGTGACAATAAGTTCAATCACAAGTAAAATGGCAATTGACCCAGAAGGCGGGGTGGGGTGGGGGGAGTCCCCTTTCACACCCTAGCTGACCAGGGAGCATCAACAGCTTGGCTTGACATTCCTGCTGGGAGTGCTGATTGGCCTTGTGGAATTCAGGTGGTTTCCAAAAGTGTCTGGGAGGCTGGGCTACCTGGAGGCCCGGCTGAGGGGGCTTTTGGCTGGAGATCGTGCAATGTCTGGCCATTTGTGATGCTCTGTTAACAGTGAGGATGCTTGGGATGTGCCTAGCTCAGTGTTGGCCAGCCAGGTACGTCCTACACCAACGCCAAAGCTGAACAACTGTAGGGGGGGGGGCAATCCTACAAAAGTTTAGACATAGCTGGCTGGGGCATGATGGGAATTGGAAGCCTTTCATCCTGCCTAAGTTTGCATGGGATTGCACCACAAATTGCCTAAATCCACCTGTGAGCTTCAGATTCAGTTGGCAATTCAATACTTGTACCTGGTTCCAGACCAGCCGCTGAACCCACACATTTTCAAGCCATGGAACAGCATTTTCTTAAGGCATTAGCAATTTGTGCATCAGCACACACTCCTCATGCTAGAAAACTGAAAGTGTGTGAGTTGCCTGTGGCACTCCAGTTGGAACAACAAGAAGAAAGACTGTTCTTGCACAATAACATCACTGGGATGCATTGCCTTATAGTTCAACTCTTTCATCTATAATGCAGAGAAATAAGCTTTCCATTTGCAAAATCTGTGGCTTACAAATTGAAAAAGCTGAATTTCCCTCAGATGTGTTAAGAAAACGAATACCTCACAGGAAAAAGCAAGCCAAAAAAGCAAACCAAAACAAATGTGGTATTTAATTATTATGAAAGGGATACAAACAAGTTTTTTCTCCCTGTCTTTTGCAGGCACTGATGTGATCTAAATTGATTCCAATCTCATGAGACTTCTTCTGTTTTTAAAGCCAAGAAAGGGAGGTGCTGACAAAACAGAAGTTCTCAGAGTTCCTCAGGGTTAAGGATGACTCTCATTCAATGTGTCACATAAGGAAGAGAAGATGTGATGTGGCATCTTCTCTTGTCTCCTTTTTTGGGGCTTGGGATCCTGATCATGTGATAAGTTTATAATTAATAGAATGGAACTTTTTACATGCCCAGTTTTCCTCAGAGTTGTGCTTCTAATGTGTTGGACACCAAATGCCCTTTTTATTTTGTAGCTGATCAAATATGCTTCAATGGGATAAAAATTATTTGTATTGTTTGTTTTATATCTCTTTTTGGCTGGTTTTAATTTTTATTTATTCTGATTTTTCTGCTATTTTTATTGTGTTTTTATCATTTGCTTTTATGGATTGTGTAAACTGCCCAGAGAATTTCAACTGTAGGGTAGTACAGAAATGAAATGATAATGATAATAATGATAATAATAATGATAGATATTCAGTTGGGGGTGGTTTTTCTATTACCAGCTGTAGCATGGGAGTTATGTATGTGGTTACTGCCACAATGCTCCCAGTAATACTTGGAAGAAATATGATAATGTAAGCAAGGCTCACAGTGCAATCACTTCTGTTCAAATGCCTGAATCTCTTCTCTGGGGAGATAAAAGGATGGACTATAAACATGTTCCTGGTTTGGCCCCAGCAGTTCACTTTACTGAAAGGGAGCTTGTATACAGGTACTGGTGAGATATATGTGGATGTGCACAGCCTTGCTGTATTGACTCTTTTCCAGATGAATACTTAAAATTCTTCTGCTTCTGCTTCTTCTGTATTTCAGTAGATTGCTACTGTTCTCTACATCTTGCACTTTGGGAACATAGGCAACTGTCCTATATCAAGTTAGACCTTGTGTGTGGAATAGCATACATTGTATGCAGCATGGGCTATACACTCTGTCAGTGTATCAAAACACCATTTTCCTAAGAGGAAAACCACTGAGACTGAAAGAAAAGTAACTTTGCAAGAGCCTAGGAACAAGGCATTGGACTTGATTTAGCAAATGCAAATATGCTTTTTTGAACCCATATTTTTCTGCTGCAAATTTATTTCACAGAAGATGGATGGGCCACATGTGGGCACATGCATGCCCACACCAGGCAAAACCCACCCAAAAGCCACATCCAGTGTCTGAGTCTGTTTGTCTGTCTCCCTCCTTCTCCCTCTTTCTCACATACAGAGGCCAAGCACTCCCTTGTTCCCACAAGGACACTTCCTACAGCTTCACAGCTTAGGTTCCCCCTAAGGTTCCCCTTTTGCAGGGTGTCTGTTGGCTGTGAATGATGTGCCCACCATTTTTTCATCTGAGGAGAGGAACTGGCCCCCTTCCAGATCACAAATGATCCATTTGCAGCCAGAGATCATGGGTCTCATACACAAGTACATGGATCCTCAGGTACAACTAATACTCCATGGTGCTCTTTACACTCATCTACCAGAGCTTCTGGCTTGAATATTGATGCCAGTATCAATTTTCACATTTGAGTCTTCAGCCTAAGGCAGTGGTGGTGAACTTATGGCATGTGTGCTGCAGCAGGCACACAGAGCCCTCTCTGTTGGCACGTGAGCCAAGTTACCCCAGCATCTCCCCAGCTGTCATGCCTGATGCCTCAACAGAGGCAGCACCTCACGAGGAAGAGTCAAACTCCCAAAGAGAGAATCAGACATCAGAACAGGAGGACTTACACTTGAGGCCCTGTGGCCAAGTGACCCTTCCACAACCTGTCTTGGGAGTAGCTGAACAGATAGTCATCCCTCATCCTGACCCTTTACCCCTTGGGCAAACAGCCAAGCCTCTGTCCGACCACGAGGGCCCTGAGGGAAAAGACACTACAAGTTCTGCCCCTGAAGAGCGTGGGCAGGATACCCCCCTTCCTCCTGACATTGAGTCTCCTGAACAAGATACAGAAGACACAGGAGGTGGGATAGATTTGTCTCGCACAACTTTTAGACATAGCTTACACCGATTGGAACAAAAGGAGGCTTTGGCCCACCTCAGGGGGGAAAGGTAGGACAAAGAAAGCTAATCCCACGTGGGTTCCTGAGGGACGTCACTAAGAAGATAGCAACTAACTTGTAAAGGTCATTGCAGTAGAGCTTATTCGTAGCATCATAAATCTTGTAGAAAAGTAGCAATAAAAGACTTTAGTTTTATTGCCTGCATAAATGTGGGTCATTTACGGCTGTGAGCTGACACCTCACAACACCAGCGGCCGAGCATCGGATAACAGCACACATAGGGGCCATGCACATGCTCAGAAAGGACTGGTGGTGCCAGGTGATGATGTCACAAGCTGTGACGCATTAGCCGCGAATTGTCCAAGCTTTTGCATGGCCAGTCAGTGCACTGCCAAGGTTATATATAGATTTGCTTGGATTGGCTGGATTAATACATCTGTTTTAGCTTTGAGTTTTCTTATGAAAAATTGAAATTTAATATCTTGGATTTAGCAAAGAGATGTTCTAATTAAGAGACTGAGATTCTTTTAATGCTGTGCTGTTCCCCTAACATATTTGAATCTGCAGCATCATATTTAGTTGGGGGTTTTTTCTAAACTAAAACTTCAGTATTCGGGTGTTATTGCAGTGTTGGCACTTTGTGATAAAGTAGTAGGTTTTGGGTTGCAGTTTGGGCACTCGGTCTCTAAAAGGTTCACTATCACTGGCCCAAGGGATAAAGCCTGGCACTTAACATAAGGTAGGCTAAGAGCAGGATTCATTTCTGGCATTTGTGTATCACTGGCCTCTGCCTGGCACCAGGCGTCAGGGTTATTTGGGACGGGCATTGCATTTGCAGCCATCGTGGGTAGGGCAGCTGGGAGGTGAGTGTGAAAGGTCCATCACTGCCACCAGGAAACTTTTGTGAGGGTGGGGGCAAGTGGAGCAGGGTCTGTAGCAGCACTCTTGCCTGGGTGTCGGGCCAGCATGAGCTTCTGCCTACAGCTCTTGCCTGCCATGTTAAATTACCCTCCACTGGAATGCCTGGACTGCCGCTTCCATCCAAGCTAGATTTTGCCTTTGGGGTAATTCAAGATGGCAAAGGGCCACAGCAAATGGGGCCAGCAGCACAGACTTGGCTTCAAGGCAAGATGTTGCTATGTGTCAGGAAATTTCACTTGCAGGGGTTGTCAGAGTGAGGGGTGGGCCCTTCTGAATCATGGCCTCTGGCAACTAGGATGGGCACTTGGAGAGTACCAGAACAGGGACAATGCATACTCCAAAGAGATGACTGTATTCTCAAAAAGCAGTGTGTGTGAAGGCAGGGGGTGCCATTCTGGTGCTTCGAGTTTTCTGTAGCCATTATGGCATTTGCTAGGATTCCCCCCTTCCCCCCCTTCCCCCCTTCCCCCCCTTCCCCCCCTTCCCCCCCCCCACACACATTTTAACTGCAAATACTGAGGAAGTAAAGATGTTCTTTATGCAGCCTGTTATGTCCAGTACTGGAAGCAAAGATACTGTCTCAACTATGGAACACTTTCAATATGGATACTGTGGCCTGTCTTTTTTGTAAACTCAGGTCATCAGTGCAGTCCTGTGTGTAGCTACTCAAGGGAAAGTCTCAATGCGTTCAGGGAATGGTATTCCCAAGTAAGTTTGTGGCCTTGTATTGTTGTTGCTGTTGCAGTAGATAACAGGAAATATCGCTTCAGCCCCTGTAACACTCACAATGTGTTTTATAGCTCCCATGCAGGTTGGGTTTGGTATCTGTGGCAAAACAAATGGGAGCTTAACAGTGAGGATCAAGACAAAGAATAAGAATATTGACACTCCTTTGGTACAAATTTCATTGAATTCCATCATTCAGAGCAAGATTTACCTTCTTCTAACCATGAAGCACATTTTTAAATCACTGTTACAATAGGACTGATTTGAATATATTGATATTTCAATGTGAAGCTTTTATATTCATACATTGCATATATTAGACTCCCTAGAGGGTAAATGAAAGAAGAGATTTTCACTGTTTTCTCTACGGACTGGCTAGAGCTATGTGGCTCTCTTACAGTTGATGTAACCATTTTATGCACTCCTTTCCCTTTATGGATATGTTTTTACTTTATTACTAGGTGAACATTAAGCAGAATTGTCCTTTATAGGCTACCAACCATCTTCAATTAAATTCAACTCCTTTATCTTGGGAATAATATTTTTTACCCTGGTAATCTCAGCACTAGATAAGTGAATTATGTCTCACATGACCCAACTAACATTTAGCATTTTAGGCTGCAATCTAAATCCTTAGCATCTTTAGGCTGCAATCTTCCTTGCAAAGAAGTCAAGGGTAAATGCACCAATTTTCATTTTTTTCGGGTCTCCTTAGATTAGTGCTTGATGGGAAGATGAGCTGCAAGGCCTGAGTGTTTTACTCCCCAGGCTTATCAAAAAGAGGTGGTTACTTCCACACTCAGGTCAATTGGCTGTGTTTTATTGCTGCAGCCAAATAGTATCAATTGGTTCCATGTGGGAGGCAGCCCTAAAGCAGGAGAAAGTATCTGGAAAATGATAGACACACCCAAAATTGGCAGCTGGTCTCTGTTCTATTTCTAGTCTGCAGAGTGATAGTCTTCTTCACAAGTTCAAATCAGTGCAGGAACAGCAGTGGCTCATGCATAAGCTCTGCTCTTAATAGAAACATAGAAACAGAGCAAGTCAGAAGAGGCCTCCCGGGCCATCTACTCTGACCTTCGGCACCAGCCAGCTCCGCTCATGACATGCCCACCATGCGCATGTCCAGCCTGTCTTTGAACACCTGCACCGATGGGGCCTCAACGACCTCTTGTGGAAGCCCATTCCACGCCCTCGGGGTCCTGACTGTCAGGAAGTGCTTCCTGGCATCCAAATGGAACCTGGGTTCCCTGAGCTTTGCTCCGTTGGAGCACGTCCTGCCTTCCTCTGCAGGGGAGAACAGGTCTCTACCCATCTGCATGTGACACCCCCTCACATACCAATATGTGTATGTCGCCAATATATCCCCTCTGAGTCTCCTCTTCTCCAGGCTGAAGAGACCCAGTTCCCTCAGTCTTGCCTCATACCCCATCCCCTGCAAACCAGCCACCAACTTTGTGGCCCTACACTGCACTGACTCCAACCTGGCTATGTCCTTTCTGTAATGAGGGGCCCAAAACTGAACACAATACTCCAGTTGCGGGTGCACCAGAGTCATGTAGAGTGGCAGTAATACCTCTCTTGATCTAGAAGCCACACTTCTGGCTATGCAGCCAAGGGTGGCATTCGCCCTCTTGACCACCGCATCACACTGCTGACTCATGTTTAGCCTGCAGTCAACCAGCACCCCGAGGTCCCTTTCACAAGTGCTGCTCTCCAGCCACTTGTCACCTAACCTGTACTTATGACAGCTCTTCCTATGCCCCAAGTGCAAGACCACATTGAACACCATCCTGTTGTCTCCTGCCCACTTCCATAGTCTGTCCAGATCCTTTTGGATCTGGAGTACCTGCTCCTCAGTTGTGGCCACTGCTCCAGTTTTAGTGTCATCTGCGAATTTGATCAGCAGACTGTTCACCCCTTCTTCCATGTCGTTAATGAAAAGATTAAACAGGATCGGCCCCAGGACAGAGCCCTGCGGGACCCCGCTTTTCACTGGCCGCCATCCTGATGATTCCCCACTAATGGTTACCTTCTGCTTTCGGTCAGTCAACCATGCCCTAATCCACCGGACAGTGCTTTGGTGTATCCCAAAACTCCAGTTTCTCCACCAGGATATCATGGGGCACTTGGTCAACGGCCTTGCTGAAATCCAGGTATACCACATCCACTGCATCCCCTCCATCTAGCCATCTTGAAACCTTGTCATAGAATTCCACAAGGTTTGTCTGGCAGGACCTGTTTTTGCGGAAGCCATGTTGTGTGGCTGTCAGCCTCCCTTTCCTATCTAGCATCACTAGATCCCTCTCTAGTGTAACCCGTCAGGGCCTGGCGCCTTTGTAATGTCCAATGCCCTGAGGAGCCCCTCAACTTCAAGGGGGGTGACTCTAATCTGTGCCCCTAAGTCCCCAGCCTCATCTAATCTCCTATGCGGATATCCCCGAAAGCAGAAGGTAACCATTAGCGGGGAATCATCGGGATGGCGGCCAGTGACAAGCGAGGTTCTGCAGGGCTCTGTCCTGGGGCCGATCCTGTTTAATCTTTTCATTAACGACATGGAAGAAGGGGTGAACAGTCTGCTGATCAAATTCGCAGACGACACTAAAACTGGAGCAGTGGCCACAACTGAGGAGCAGGTACTCCAGATCCAAAAGGATCTGGACAGATTATGGAAGTGGGCAGGAGACAACAGGATGGCGTTCAATGTGGTCTTGCACTTGGGGCATAGGAATAGCTGTCATAAGTACAGGTTAGGTGACAAGTGGCTGGAGAGCAGCACTTGTGAAAGGGACCTCGGGGTGCTGGTTGACTGCAGGCTAAACATGAGTCAGCAGTGTGATGCGGTGGTCAAGAGGGCGAATGCCACCCTTGGTTGCATAGCCAGAAGTGTGGCTTCTAGATCAAGAGAGGTATTACTGCCACTCTACATGACTCTGGTGCACCCGCAACTGGAGTATTGTGTTCAGTTTTGGGCCCCTCATTACAGAAAGGATATAGCCAGGTTGGAGTCAGTGCAGCGTAGGGCCACAAGGTTGGTGGCTGGTTTGCAGGGGATGGGGTATGAGGCGAGACTGAGGGAACTGGGTCTCTTCAGCCTGGAGAAGAGGAGACTCAGAGGGGATATGTTGGCGACATACAGGTATGTGAGGGGGTGTCACATGCAGATGGGTAGAGACGTGTTCTCCCCTGCAGAGGAAGGCATGATGCGCTCCAATGGAGCAAAGCTCAGGGAGCCAAGGTTCCATTTGGAGGCCAGGAAGCACTTCCTGACAGTTAGGACCCTGAGGGTGTGGAATGGGCTTCCACAAGAGGTCGCTGAGGCCCCATCAGTGTGGGTGTTCAAGGATAGGCTGGACGTCCACATGGCATGTCGTGAGCGGAGCCAGCTGGTGCCAGAGGCCAGAATAGATGGCCCAGGAGGCCCCTTCTAACTCGCTCTGTTTCTATGTTTCTATGATTTTAGGTTTGGTGAAAGTGCTTATCCAATTTCAGATAAACATACATTGAACTCCTCTTTAAACTCCATGTCAAATGTGCAATGGTCCTGAAGCCCTTTTCAAATCACAAACACACAAAGAAGAACAAGGACATAGATAGAAAAGCTAGTCGGTTTGACCTGCTTAATAAATTCATTTTATGCCTGAAGGTGGCTTCTATCATTAAAAATCTGCCCTAAGTCTCAAAGCAAAACCAGATACTCATCAGCCTCTAGTCGCTTTTTGATAATATGGCATCTCCTATTAATTTCTTTTATATTCTACCTAGAAGGTTAAGGTGCTGCACATGATTCTTCTTCACCACCATTTTATCCCCATAACAACCCTCTGAAGTAAATTAGGCTCACTGTAAAATAGGTTACTACCCTGAGGTCACTCAAGGAGCTCCATATTTAAGTGGCAAGATCAACCTGAGTTTCTCCTAGCCCAGACTTCTAAGCTCTGCACCACTGCCCTTCTGTGAGCCATGCAGAGAGGAAAGCTAGTTTCCCTGAGGTCAGATCTGTTGCATCCAGGGAGGAAATGGCATGAGGATTTGTGCCAATATGCTGATAGCCATGTGTTTTTTTGACAGAATGTGAAAATATGAATCTTTGGCCTATATTTATATCTTCAGTGATGATGATAATAAATCTGCCCCACTCCAAAAATCCCCCATTTGGATTAATGAAGGTTAACTAGAGAGGTTTCTGAGTAGCTGAATATCTATGATGTGGGATAAAAACTTGAAAGCTTCATGGTTGAAAGCATTTTTAAAAGCTATATTAATGTAATGCAATAATAATAATATAATAACAACACTACAATTCCAGCAGATGTTCTTGTGCTTTATAACCCATATAACTTACACAAGGAAGCTGGTAAGCTCTTCTTGACTTGCCGTCTCCTGCCGTAGTGTTGTGGGGTGAGGACAAGACTGATAGGAAAGCAGAAAAGGGGGATTGTGAGGGTAAGCGAGCAGGCGATCAAACTTGATGTGTATTCTACATTTTTATTTATATAATTTGTTTATGGGAAGTACCATTTCATTAATATCTGTACAGCTCAGGGTGGCTGAGAAACCACTGGCACCAGTTCCATCTGAGAGAAAAGGACTTGTATCTATCCTGGTTTCAGCTCCAAGGCACAGTTCTGGACTGTAGAACAGGAGATGGTGGTTTAAAGCCTCCTTCGACTTTGGTCACCTCACCTCGCCCACTCAGTCATTGCGTGCAAAAGGAGCAGGGGCAGGCTGGCTGGCCACGTCCCGTCACTGACCTGCAGCCCACTCTGGGTGGGCAGCCCTGGTGGGTCGCTGTGTGGCCTGAACCTGGCAAGGCAATGTCAGTGTGGCATCCAGGGAACAATCCCAGACCCATTTGGCAAGAAGGCCAAACACCCTTGTCTCGCTCATTGTTCTGACCTCACCAGTGACTGCTGACCCACCAATGCCAAACAGCACCTTCAAAGAACTGTCACGTCTTACTTAGGTTTTCAAACGTTTCCTTTTTTGGTGGGAGTTCAAAAATGAGCAATTGGGATTGTAATCTTCTTCTTATAGCCAGCCTTTCAGAGGTGCACAAGTAGACACTTGCAGCTAGCCTGTGTGTAGTTTTGCCTTCATACCCTTGTCAGTCTCAACTGTCAAAGGCAAGACACAAGAAGTGTGCATATGGGCTATTTTGCTCACAGTTGCCAGAGGCCAAGCGCCTACCTTTCAATTGGAAAGCACCTGCAAACAGTATGTATGTGGGGAACTGGCAACAGGAGGGGCACAAGAAGAGGCTGGGAAGAACACTTCCCCATAGCAATGGAATCCTTTCAATTGATAGTGTGGATTGGACAGTGTTCAATAGCCTTCACCTTTTCAACCCTATGCAAAGTCTCCTGCTATTTCAGAAAGGGCAGATAGGACTGCTCCCTCCTTTCCCTCCCTCAATGGAGCAAAGCTCAGGGAGCCGAGGTTCCATTTGGATGCCAGGAAGCACTTCCTGACAGTCAGGACCCCGAGGGCGTGGAATGGGCTTCCACGGGAGGTCGTTGAGGCCCCATCGGTGCGGGTGTTCAAGGATAGGCTGGACGTGCACATGGTGGGCATGTTGTGAGCGGAGCCGGCTGGTGCCGGAGGTCAGACTAGATGGCCCGGGAGGCCCCTTCTGACTCACTCTGTTTCTATGTTTCTATGTTTCATGACTCCTTCCTGGAGCACTTTCTGCTCCGGTTCTTGCAGTTTCCTTGACACTCCCCAAAATGCAGAAATAAATGCACATTTAATGACTGGGAGGTAAACAGAGAAGAAATACATGTACCTCTAGTAATGGAGCAGCTACTGCAGGTGTGGAAAGCTTCTCTCCATTTATTCTCCAGCCATTATGTTTAACTGCCCAGAGAGCCTCAGATTCTGGGCAGTATAAAAACTAAATAAATACATACATGAATGCATTTGTCTTAGAACTGTCAAGAAACTGTAAGGATCACATCCATAAGTGCTTCTTAGGAGTTGCACACTGGACTTTCTCAGCTTCAAGGCTGAGAGGGAAAAAAGAGGCCCCACTTCAACTTCTCAGTGAGTACTTAAAACTCACTGGCCTCTTAAGGATATATGTACACAGAGGCATATCATGCTTCTCAGTTGTGGCACCCTGGTTGTGCAATGAGCCCCCCAGATGCCTATTTTGTATTCTTTTCAGTGCCATAGGAAGACTTTTCATTGTCCTGGCATTTTAACAAGAAACTTTGTTTTGATATTGCATTGTATTATGTACTTTTGCTATGGTTCTGTGCTGATTCAATTGCAATTGTGGTCTTGTTGTTTTAAATTAATTTGTATGTGTGTGTTTTTAAACTTTTGTTTAACATTTTGTTAACCTTCCAGAAAACCTTGGCTGTAGGTTGCATAAAATTAAATAAATAAATCATATCACAGGTGTGGTGTACTCAGTAGGACTAATTCAAGGGTAGGCAACTTGTAGATTCCTGAACCATTTTTTGTGCCTCTGATTTCCTGTGTGTGTGAGTCAGAGACTGCCCTTTCCGGCCATAATGGGATTGATGATTAAATTTGATGGCAAACTTGGCCCATGTTGTTTGCTTCCAGGCTACATTTAACCCTTTTGGTGATTTTAGTAGCTGTGGAGTATCTGAAATGGCCAAATGTAACTATTGCAAACAAGCCCAATTAAATCATCGCAAGCAAGCTAAGTCTGGCCATCTGCACTCTCAGAGCTGCTACAGATGCCATGTTATTTCCTGAAAAAAATGACTGTAAAATTTGAAGGGAGGGAAGGGGGAGTGGCAGGGGGATGGCAAGGGCTGCAATGTGTGGCAGTGGCAACCATGTGTTGCTGACTGCTCCACTAAGTGAAGAAGTTTAATTCCCAGAGATGGTTTTAAATGCCAAGACTTGGCTCTGGTCTGTATGATTGGATGCATAAGAGTTGCCACACATTGTATAGTGGAATATGTGTCAGGAGCATCCCTGGTTCAGGGGCTGGTACAAATTAGAATCCTTCTGATTTTAGCCTGGTTGTACATTCGTTGCCGTTGACAGTGATGAACGAGCTGTGATACACGAGCCTAATTCACCAAGATTGCCTTCAAATCCTGCAGCAGCGGCAAACCTATTCTTCCCACTGAATGCATGGAGTTTCTTTCTTTCTTTTTCTTTTAGGATTTGAATTGTGGACAAGAATATCAGCAGCAAGCAGCAGGTAGAAATGTGCAGGATGGCTATCATATCAGATTTCAAGAAAGCAGTAAGAAATGTTACAGGGAGCTTTTCGTGGAATATTTAATTAACAGCAACAGCTACAGAAATGAAAAACAACATCCAGGCAATTACAGTGTTCAATAAAGCAGCTCTCAAAGGATGGAACAGCAGTGGATTAGTGACTGGCATTTAAATATGTTATCAACCAGTTAGAGAGACTGGAGTAGCTTCACTCCCCCAGGGACTAAGCTAGTGCAATGCATTATAACTATATTATTGTTGGGTGTCATTATTTCTCCCCTTTCCTTCCCATCCAATAAATTGAATTTTATAGGGTATTATGAAGCCAGTTCAGGTCTCAGCTTCAAGTCCCAGAAACACAACCTGTTTTGCTAGGCTGTATATTAGTCCATGTTCTTGGTGTGCCTTGGGAATCATCAGCCATTCATCATGCTGGAAATCAAAGACAAGACATGTTTTTGTTGAGTGTGAGAGAAGCTGGGAACTGTATAATTTATAAAAGTGGAGAAATATGCTAATCTTTGGACACTTAAATAGAACACAATAAAGAATTCATGTGTTCTTTACCTCAAGGGCCGAGCATATGCAGAAGAAGCAAAACTGGTGGCTATAGCGCCTTCATGTTGAGCAGATGACAAAAAGTATAGAAGGAATTCCCATTATTTCTCCAGTATCCTCCCTCTACTTGTTACCTGGGATAAATAAATAACTAGGCATTCAAAGCAACAAATGAGGTCAAATTGACAGTATGCTGTTGCTTAAAAGCCTTGGCTTTTGAGGTAATGCATAATAATCACTGTTATTTTATATAGCATGCCTGGTCTGGAAAGTGTTTAACAATGTCCGGACAAAGCCCTCTTTATACACCATCCTACCTGGAGAGAACAGCATGAAAAGGGGCACCCCATGGGTTTCCTATCAGATTGCCTTCCTCTCTAAGTGGGCTGGACCTGTGCAGGGCACATTGTCCTCTATTCTGCCTTTTACAAGAAGCAGAAGTTTCACAAATCTTTCCAGGCTAGGAATGTTTGAGTAATTGATTTTGGGAGGGGAAATCTGTCAGATTCTCTGGGCTCAGCCCCCAGGCTCCAGTGTACTTCCTTGGAGTTGTGAGACCAACATCTTGGCAAATGCACTGAGCACCCACATGGCAATCACAAGGAGCTGAGCCCTGGCTCAGCTGCGGTGCAAGTGGCATCCCTCTTCTGCATACATATATTGCTGCTTTTGTTTGTGCTGCAGTTGACATGGAAGAAGGTTGCCAGTTGGGCATCTGGGGTTCTGTTTGTGTTCACGGACTTCTCTTAGTCTGGCTCACTTTCTAAGACAGGGCCATGCATGCGAGGAAGTCCATGAACTGAAGAAGGATGGATTCTGTGGAGCTTGCTTGCAACATTACCATAGGGTCACGGGTCCAAAACCAAGATCACTTTCCTTCTCAGTCAAGCAGCTACATCTTTTTCACATTTACTCTAAAGTAAGTGCAGAGCCCCCAATCCAGATGAGAGATCTTGCATGTGTTCTTTAAAAAAGCATAGCTGCCAGACATACAGATGGAAAATCATTTCTGTGTAGGCCCTCAGTTATCATGCCCCTTAGTCCAGGAGCAACCCTGCAAATTCAGAGAGCTGGCAAAGTGTTGTGGTTAAGGGACTGAGGTATGGATTGGCAAGTTCTGGATTTGACTCTTGTGTCTACCATCAGCTGAATAGATGGCCTTAGAATGGCATCTCTTTAAGCACTGGCCACCTTCCTGTCTGCACCTGGTCATCCAATTGTGCTAAATGGTAGGGGATTCTGGACAGACAAAAGAATATAAGAAAAGCCATGCTGGATCTCACCAATGGTTCGTATAGTCTAGCACTCTGTACACATGGTGGGAGATCAGCTGTCCACAGGAACCCTCAAGCAGTTTGGGTACGAGAACTAGTACATAGCCAGCAAGGGGCTAGTATCCACTGATCACTGCTTCCTCTGTGAATCTGTCAATCCCTTTTTAAAGCCGTCCACATTGGTTGCCATCTGTGCCAGTGAATTCCATAGCTTAAATATATGTTCTCTGAAGAAGTACAAAAAGAAGTACAGCACGATCTGATAGTAACTCAATAGCATCTTGAATTCTTTCAGATTCCCAGGTCAGAAAATGATTTCAGTCCTGTAGCAGGAGATATATGCTCAAAACACTGCCTCCTTGTAACTGGTAGAAAAAGAACTGCACCAGATTTAATTTTAAATTTCAGATTCTTTACTACAGTCACAGACCAGCATAAAACAAAACTACTGGAGTCACTTCGCCATCACAATAAACAAGATAGGATTTAAGTGTATTAAACACTACAAATATTGATGCAACATTAAAATGATGGTAAAATTAGGAAGAAAAACAAAACATAAAATGTCAAAGCCTCCCAGCAACCTAGACTTATTCTATTGATATATAATCCCCTATAAAATATTTGCTTTAACTTTAAAAATTTAACAACTCTATTATGAGAGCCATCATAATGGGCTGTGGAGTATAACATCTCTCATGTTCCAAATTAGAAATTGCCACAGTCCAACATCTTTTTCTGGGTGTTAATCGTGACCACAAAAAACTTAGCAGCACTGTACATAATCGTGGAATTACCATCAGATAGCAACAAATAGCTGTAATATTGACTCTTACGCCCCAGGAATCCATTCAGCACATATGTCTCTATAGAACAAGCAGTTAAACAGAACATGGTCTCTGGTTTCAATTTGCTTGAGCTGCAAGGGCAGAACTGCTCTATAAACAGTGTCTGTTTATAACGGTCCTCTAGGACTGCTGAAGCCCAGTACAGTGGCCAGTGTGAAAGCCCTTCTACATTTGCAGAGCTCCAGCTGAGTGAGATAGGATGCAGGGGCAGCAGTGTGAGAACTGCACTGGTGGCTTTCCTGGGGTTGCAAGAGCTTTTCAGGGGCTGGGAAGGGGATGAGCCCAGCACTGCCAAGCTGTGAGGTATCCTGGTGGTGCCTTTAGCTCCTTCTCCACAGTGCTTTGGAGAATTGGCTAAGTGATTTCCAGAGCACAAAGACAACTCTAACCTCTGAGCACCTCCATAGTAGTCCCTGAATAATTATACTATTAGGCAGATAGAATTGCACCCTGAATAATTAAATGGTGGAATTTGCTTCTCTAGGGGGTTAGAAAAGCTAATGATGGGTACCAGTCATGATGGCTGTAAACTACTTCTAGGATCAACCTTTGAACACTAGTCCCTGGAGAAGAATAGAGGGAAAGGACTGTTGTCCTGCTTCTGGGCTTCCTACAGGCATCCATTTGACTACCGTTGGAATACTTGTGCTTTTGGTCTGCCTCAGCATGGCTGTTCTTATGTTAATGTATAAAATGTTCCTCATATCATGGGAATATATTTTGAGGAAGAATTACCTTTTGACCCAGCTCCTTTGGCTCTCCAGATACAACTACGCATTTCATGTAAATTTGAAAGCCAGCCGATGGCATTAGTGGAGCAAAGAAAAAGTGGGTGGAGGAAGATGTCAGGGGTTTGAATATGTGACAGCCATACCTTGCTTTTGCCCATCTATTGAATGTCCAAAGAAGCAGAGAAAGGTAAATGAATACAGGGAGCTAATTAATAGTTGTCATCCACAGCCATTAACATAACTTTTTTCTCCCCAGAGATTCTCCAGACTGTATTCATACCTTATAGTTCATGACAGTTTGCATTTGTGTCAGGCATTTCTGTATTATTCCCATACAACAATTTTCTGAATAACATTTTTTTCTTCAATGAGTACCATCCAACGAGGCTCCTAAAAATGGGCCAGAAATGTTGCTGTTGGAATGAGTTTCTGGAAAAAAGTAGAGAAGGATGAAATATATATTTTGCATTTTCATTCCCATTTCACAAGCTGCTAAGACAGTATGAAACCCTGCAGCAACTTCTAATAATTTAACCCCAGAGCTAGAATATGGGCATTAGGGACCAGAAGAAACATACAGAAAACTGTCAGTGTGAAGCACTTCTTTAAAAAGACCATCTACCACTGAGCTCTCATTCCATAGGACCCTGAGGTAAATTTGTCAAAGTAGGTCTGTATCACTGAAAAATTATAAACATGCTTCCCACAAAGGAAAAATATTCAGGCACAAAATTTGCTGCTGCTAGTACTACATGGAAATAGATTGCATCGAAGAAGAAGAAGAAGAAGAAGAAGAAGAAGAAGAAGAGAAGAAGAAGAAGAAGAAGAAGAAGAAGAAGAAGAAGAAGAAGAGGTATTCTAACTACCAGACAAATGATATTTATTGCTGCAAAGACAAAAGAAGATGAGAAATGCTAGTGCTATGTGCTTGTTAATATCATAATGTACACAATAAGTGGCAATAATGCCAGGCATAATGAAATACATTATCATTTTATCTGAAGACATCTCATTGCCATTCAAATATAGATTCAATTGGACAAGATCCTTATTATAAAATTTCAAAGCTGATTGGACTGCACGGGCCTTGGTCACAAAATTCACAACTGAAACAGGAATGTGCATACTTTGACTCTCCCATGTGGGATCAATGGCTTTTGCTAAATCTGTTTCATCTGTGTTTCATAGATTGTCACATGTTTCATTGCCACCCACTCATTGACTAAATTGATTTTTTAAATGAGAATTCAGTTAATGTGCATTGATGCTATTGCAAACTTACATATATGTGCAATTGTCAACACACTCACAGAATTCCCCTTCCCACCAGTCCACACAACTAGATGAAACCTGGTGGAATCCATCCCTCAGAGTCTTCTTTTTGTGCTTGGCCTGGTCTTGCAAAATCAGGAACTTCTACTGTATCAGGTGCAGTAATACCAACAGCTGCTGTGGGTGACTCAGAAGAAACATGCTGCTCACATAGCACATGGGGCTCCATTCTTGGTATGTGCCCCACGTACACTGGAGGTATGTGGCAGCGATCAGACTCAAGGCTGTACGAAGTCCGGGAAACCGATCCCAGGAAATCTGATGGATTCCTATCCCCAGTGTGGATTCTTCCACATCACTACTGCATGATCTGTGCAACTTGAAAAACAGAAACATCTGTTGCAAAATTTACAGGTCAGATTAATAGAAATCTGATCTTATTTGAATCAATCACGGATTTCTCTGATGCTGCTATTTCCTATTAGAGTGACATGCCATTATGTTCTGTGATGAGATCAAAGGTGAACCAAAAGAAGGAATGAAATCTAGTAAATGAGGATCTAACTAAGCTACATTTGGTCATTCAATATTGAAAATAGGACAAAAACTCATTTCTCACAAGAGAAACATCAGGGCTTCATGTCCAGAAAAGGAAATGGTAGGCCAAAAACCTATAGAAATCTTATGCTGACTTTTCAAACTATGTTTTGTGGGCAGGCCCTTGTGAGCTCTGCTTCTGTTCATACCTGCCCTCAGTTAGCATTTTAGGGAATGTCTGATTTAACAGCACTAAATTGCTGTTCAAGAATACTGTATGGAATATGGCTTGGCAGGCCGTATGCATTCCTACTGGATATTCTGTACTGCCCCATAGCCAAGCCTCATTTAAGACAACCCTTTATGCCAAGCATTTTAAAAATATGGCTCATTATCCGGAGGCATTTTTCTTTAATGGGTTCACTCCTTGGTATATGTTGTAAGCTGATTTCAGTTTTTTAATGTTTCATCAATGACATTTTATGGAATTTTATTGTACTGTTTGTATACACTGTTGTAAGCCACCCAGAGAGGTTCACCCATAGGTGGTATAGAAATAAATAAAGCTGGCCATAAAAGGCTACTGGCCCTTTGAAGGCTTGGCACAATTCTGAGGAAGAATGGCCAGCAAGGCCGAGCTGACTTTACTATCTCCCTGCCAGTTGCTTCCAGCCAGCACTGGGGTAACAGGTCACTGTCTAGTTCTAGGATTGCTGTTCAAGGTCCTGAAATCAACTCAAGTCCCCGACGTCCCTGCCGCACATCATGCCTCCTCATTTGAGATGCCACCCAGATCATATAGAGCAGGGACACCTCTGTGCTTTCTGGAAATCCATTCTCAAGAACTTTGGGGTTCCAGGTAATCTTTTTACTGATTAACCGAGTTTTATATCCTTTGGGATCTGAACAAATTGTTACCCAAAAAAGAGGATCATGGTTTTGTGGCAGTATTTCTGCATACACTTCCTATTTCCCAGTCAAAGCCACCATTTTCTGGTTCCTGTTACAGTGCATTACTTGTTGAAAACTTACCCATGTTAGAAGCATTAATACCTGTTTCCTGTATGATGGTCAGTTTAGCAAAAAATAAAAGCTGAATATGGCTGTGGAGCTTTTACTAACTATTTTATGACTATGCATCTAACAATGCAAGTTTCTGGGGGAGGGTACACTGTGTCTTACCTGTTTTATCCTTTTGGTAGTGTAAGTTGGGATCATTCTCTGGTTTCTCATTGTGAAATCTCTGAATAGGGAACTGATGTGTTTAGTTTATAGTGCACATCTCTTTAAATGTGGCATGTGAGCACCAAGGCAGACTAAAACTGCTGAATCATTTTTAGAGCTACTGTTTGTAACACCATTAGGTTGTCTGAGCATTTATTTAACCAAACAAGCATTTACCAACCTAGCTTTTAGCTCAGTGGAGGGCCTTCTTTGCAGGCTAGCTGAGCATAGAATTATGAATGTACAAGCATTTTATTTCCTTGCAAACCAGTAAAAAATGTTCAATTTTTAAATGTGAGCAGGAGCAAACAGCCAAAAAATGTCCACAAATTCCTGAACTTATATTCATATTTTCAAAATGTCTACTTGAAAATGTGCCACTTCCTTAACATGCTCAACTGTTATAAACTATGCACATTTTGAAAATGCATAACTTCTTCAAAACAGAGCTATCACAAAGTACATGCACTTTGAAAAATGCACAACTTTCTCACTATGCACTGTTTTTCCATTAGACATGCTTTTCCATTAGACATGCATCCATTAGACAGTCTATTCAAGAAATGTGTGCTGTTTTGGAAATTGACTCAGATATGAGGATTGTTTTGCAATTTTCATATTCAGTGTGTTTAATTTCTGCAATTTTCTTGTCCACACAAAGCAAACATGGTCACAAGGAAAGGAGAGATGTGCACTGAGCTTATTCAGAGCAACTTGGCAACCTCAAATATCATTCACTTGCCTATCTCTAGCATAGAGTAAGGAGGTGAATAGCCCTGTACAGCAGGTATAGGCAGAAAATAGGTCTCCAGAAATTCTGTATTTCCCGCGAACCCTGACCATTGGCATGCTAATAAAACCTTCTGGTAGACAAATCATCTGAAGACCCCCTTTCTACCCACCCCTGTTCTGCAGAGTCTACTAGTAGAGTGATTGAGGCTTACAAAATTGTCTTTGCTATAAGGAGATGGGTTCAATCCTCCTGCAGGTGGAATGGGCATTTCTGGTGAATTTCCTTCTCCTCTTGATGGAACGATCAGAGCTGATTTGAGTGCATAGTGTGCAAGTAGGAGGAGAAGAAGAATCCTTTCTCATGACATTGGATAGAACATGTGGTGTGTAATGACATATTCTTATTTTCATTGATAGAAAGTTGGGAAGTATGGGCTGTATCCATTGCAAGTTGTAGTTAAACGGACCCATTAAAATGGTTCAGCTTTAAGTTGACTAACATTATGAGTAACTCAATGTCTCTGTACTTTGGTTGTACTGAGAGTAGCATCTCAGCATCCTTTGATTTGATTGTAGTTCTCATAACCCTGAATGATTGTTTTCCTGTGATCAGGTGCTAATGGCTGGTATTAGCTGGTTCAGAAGCATCTGCAAAGAGCTGCTTGTAGTTCCACTTGAGTGCCTCATGCTTGTCAATTTCTATTGAAAGTAATCATAGCCTATTGTTGCTCCCATCCCCATAATAGTCTTTTTCATTTTCAGTTAGTGACAAAAATAGATTATTAATTGCAGAAACTTTTAAGCAATTAAAAGCCATCCAAATTGAGGAATCCACATTTGCCATTGAAGAGAGAGAGAGAGACAGAGAGAGAGGTATTCTTTATCAGTTCGCCTTAGAAAAATGCCCTTTTAAAAATACATATTTCTGAATTGAGGGAATTCATCATACACAACCCATGCCATATATACACAGAGCATCCAGTAGAGCAACAGCCATACTGATCTATGGGTCATGCCATGGGATAGCCAGTGACCATTTATTGCAGCCAGATAAGAATTGTTTTGCATACCATCTGATAGCACTCGCCCCACACATATTCCATGATGTTCCTGGTCTAATTTGATATTTTTGTTTCAAATAATAGTTTTCCAAGGCAGACACAGTACTGGCTGTACAGGCTGCCCAGGTGAGCTTTCTGAGGCATCCACAGGATCTAACCAATGATCTAACCGAAGGATCTGACCCCTCATACTCATAAGGACTTTGAATGATTGTATCTCTTGTAACTGGTCTAAAGCCAGTTAATAAGAGAATAGCATCTTTGCTCTAGGTCCAGCACTAGGTTCACAAACTCATACTCTGGATATAAGTTATACAAAGATTGCATGCACATTTACGAGTTGCATCATGACTTTGCATTGTCTGTGCACATGTATGTAATACATGCTTTGGCCATGTTGCACAGTTTTAATTTTCTTGTCTTCCTAGCATTTTTTTCAGGCAATAAATGAATAATGTGTGAAGCAGTCCTAGGGGACACTACCCTCCAGGAAGAAGCTTACAGCTTAATGTTGTAAGCTCTTTGAAAGTTCCCTTAATACCCGCTGCTCATTGAAGAGGGAACATTTCTTCTCAAGAGAGCTGAACAACAAAAAATCCTGAATTGGCAACACTTTCATTCTCCTTGTACTGAATTTTCACAGAAACCCATCTGCTAGTAGGTCTTCCACTGTGACTTTCTTTCTTCCTTTCATTTGCATTAAACTCTTCTGATTACCATCACATGTGCTTGGGACTGAATCTGTTTAGCAAATAACATTTGGCTTGGGATGGTCAGAAAAACTAATGCAGAGCTCAGCAAAATGTTGACGGAATCCAGAGCCTGAACACCTTGCATCAGACCTCTGTGCCCAATTACACGAGCTAGTTCAACTTCCACCTCATTGGCTGTAAGCCATACAAGCAATTATGCCGTTGTCATCTTCCGAAATTATGTGCCTAATTATTACATTGATTAGCATCACAATGAAGTTAAGTCACATCTTTGCTATAGCTCTGTTGCTCTTGTCACTACAAGCATTGCAAGGGCCAGCAGGAAACAGTTTTTTGTTTCATGGGCTTGGATTTATTTAAAGCTAGGGAAACAAAACCAACACCATAAACAGGCCAATAGGGAAGCACAGCAGAAAATGCAAAGATATTCTTAACAAAAAGAAACATCAAGCTAGCAAAATAAAATATTTTGGTGCCTGCTATTATCAGAACATACTTCAGATGACTCTCTGTGTCCTGCTCCCCAGTCCTCTGGCCCTCTACATGCTGTGTTTTCATTTGCCACCATTTCAAAGCGTTTGCCAGGGCAGTGCTGGATTGGTTTGCTTTCAAGCAGCAATGTAATGTCTTACCCCAGAGATGTAGCATACTTTTTGTCCTAGCACATTTACTTCTTTTAAAGAAAAAACATATCCTGGTTTTTCATTTAAAAAAGAAAGAAAAGACAAGAAATAATAGAAATAACATCCTTTCAAGGAAAATGTATGGAGATTAAATTTACAGGGGAAGGAAAATGAACTCTAAAAAGCGTTTGGTCTTTTTGCACAGATCTGCTTTCTAATTAGTTTGAATTTACTTTACTGCAAGGTTGGGGATTCCTTTGAAGTGATTATGAGAAGAAAAAATGCTTTTTTATTTATTTTGGTGGGGGGAATTTAGGGGAAAATTTTGAAAATGGCTCCCCAAATCCTGTTTTAGAAGCAGCTATTTTAAAAGGCTCCGACAGTTACTAAAAATGTAATTGCAACACATTCAGTTCTTCTCTTTAATGACTGCATCATTTTTACTGAGAAACCTTTTGCTGGCACAGAAAAGTGCTGCATTAGCTTTTCACTCCTCTCTCCTCTTCTTAGTTGTGTCATTCCAGTACATGGAAGGACTGCATTGCTCTTCTCCACCGGAATACCATTGGTCATCTCTTCTGCCATCTCCCTTGCTCCTGCTCTTTCTCTACTTGAGCTTACTTTTGCTCTCCAGCGGTCAATCCTTGAATGCAACATGATAGGTTCTTAGAACATGTATAACAGCAGTTGGTGTTCTGATGAATATTGTAGGATGTGGACATTACACCTGATGAAATAGAAGTAAAGGAAATATAAGAAATAAGTCATAAAGCATAGGAAAGACCATTGCTTTGGATCAGCTGGGGTGACTCCTTTTTCAATATTGTATGATTGCTTTCAGCATCAAACAAACACAACTCTCTGAAATGACTTTAAGTTTATTTATGCAAATATTGCATAGATCTTTCTGTCTGTGGCTTCTGTGTTCTCAGGCTGAAAGCATTTGTTGAAGCTATTCATTAGCTCCTGGTTCTTCCCAGGATGCACAGCGTATCCGGTCTTCATCTAGTTCAATTTGTGCCCCCCCCCCACCCCCAAAATGCTTTAACCTGAAGCTCTAACCAGTCCTCTCCAGCACATCCAATAGGCAAAGATGAAAGGACAGATGATAGTCAAAGACCAAAACATTGAGAGGGTCACCTGTTGCCCACTCTGATGTAATTTTTGCATGTATTATTATAATCCTTCTGTGCTGCGGCAAGTACGTAAGACCAAGTGCCTCACTCACTGGGTGAGTGTCAGGAAAGGGAGGAAAAGGAGGAGGCGCAATAAGGAGTTCAGGTGACTCCTCAAACATGGAAATAATGCATGTATGAGGTTGTATGTATGTCAATCTTGCCCAGTGCCTATAGGAGCCAGTCACCCCACTTTTCATACATTCAGTCAGTATGCAAATAGGCTCCATATGCATATATCAGTATGTGCAAGGCCAGCTCTCCCATGACGGGAAGTGGATCCCCCACCTGAAGTGGTGGAGTGGAAAGAAGGGCTGCCTAGTGGGTGCTCTGGAGAGACTGGTTGGCCAGTCTGTGTTGCGCGTGTGCGTTCTGGCAAGATTCCCAGGTGTGCACGAAAAGCCGACCATTTTGGCTGGACTGACAGCTCACACTAGCCTAGTCAACCCACCTGTGGGAATGAAGAAGAACAACAACATCCTGAGGGTGGGGGGGTTATAGATGGGGAGTCTTTCAGATGGCAACTCCAGTCTCCTGAGGAGGTGGACCCAAAAGTCCATCATCCCAGTTGCGGATGGCCCACTTGGGATCTCGGAGGGAGAATGCAGGCATAGCCGTTCCTACAGTGCCCCCTCCCCCACCAGACAGGCAGAGAGGGGCCATTTCTCTTTGTATATGCTCAGAGACTTCTATGTAAAATACAGATGTTTAGAAAGAAGCACTAATGAGTCTGTTACAGGTGGGAGAGAGTACTCAGCTCACAACAGCCTCCCACTGCATTTTCTTTTCTGCACCAATAGCAGGGCAGTGCCAGCAGGGCTCAGTGTAGCAGCCACCTGCTTGGCAACACTAGTAGCTACTCCAGATACTCTCAGAAGCTGAACTGAGAGAGCAGAAACCAGGAGATCTCTGCAGCAGGTGCACGTCTCCAGTTTTTCTTGGAGATGATCCTCAGAAGAAGGCAGAGGATGGACAGCTTCTCTCAGCTACTCAGGCTCTGGCTCATACTGAGGATCGTCTCAGAGTGAGCCAGAGGCTGGGACAACTATCTGGAGAGTTGTATCAGCCAGAGGAAGATACTGGGGACAACACTCCTCTCACAACGCCAGGGTCTGAAGAACTGAAGAGCTTTGTGGACAGACGATGTGATGGGTCAATGGGACCATGATGGTAGTGGATGTGGAACATTTGACTGCAATGGCTAGGAGGTTGTGGGAGAAGATACGTGGCAGCACGGGCCTGCAGCAGCCTGGGTCAGTGAGAGAGCTTGCCACATCCCTGGGTATATGCACAGAGCCCCTTCCCATGCAGGCCAAGCACAGGCAATGGGGATGCACCCATTGCATGTATCAGACATAAAGGAATGAATGACCTCCATCCATGGCTGTATTTTAGTGCATGAGGAAGGGGTCCCCTGAACCTATCTGTCATGGGGTGCTTGTTCCTGGGTTATTGGAGCTTCTCTTTCTTTTGCTTCCCTGCTGCATGTTCAGAACTAATAATTTCTGTTGTGGTGTATGGGGAGTGTTCTTGTGAAATACAGTACCTTGCCTACATTCTGTTTCCCTGTCTGCTCCTGACCCGTTTAAAAAGTGCATTTAACGTGGTGACTGTGTGTGGGCATGAGTATGTAAGCTCTTATAAAGGCACGTGTCTGTCCCTAACTGCTGTAACCTGCCCTTAGCATGGCACATCACGGTGAAGCAATCTGAAAAGGGCCAGTGCTTCTTCTGCTCACTCTCCGTCCTGGAGGGTAAAATAAATCAACAAATGACACTAACTGGTAGCCCATAGAGCCCTCGCCATTACCCGTGGGTGTATTTTCTCAGACTTCAGAACTGGGAGTGAAATTGGAGGGTACATTTTGGTTAAACACTAATATCACTCACCATCCTGCCAGAAATATACTCAGGGGGTTGAACCAAAGCTCAAGCTATATGAGGAAGCATCTGAAAGATTTCCTCTCTCTCTCTCTCTCTCTCTCTCTCTCTCTCTCTCTCTCTCTCTCATATCATTGGCATTTAGTTGTTACAGAGGTAAAGAAAAAGAGAGTTCAGTTCACTGATTCTTGTTGCATTTCTTTAGTGGTGGCATTGAGTTGTTTGTGTTGGATTGCTCATTTCTGAATGCCTGAGGTTACTACGAATTCTTGCAGCCAGGTGTCCTCTGTTACAGAACTGTTTCCCACCTGTAGGGTTGCCAAGGCCATACCTCTATTTTGAGGGTACCCAGTCCAAGAACCACCAGTGAGAACTGTGGGGCTTTAATTTCTCCCCTCAACTATTAGCACCTGGTCAGCAGATTAGGGGACACAGAGATAGTCACCTGGACACAATCACCTCCACTATTCAGTGCATTTCTGGTGAATAT
This sequence comes from Varanus salvator macromaculatus, assembly GCA_023646645.1. Taxonomy (NCBI): domain Eukaryota; kingdom Metazoa; phylum Chordata; class Lepidosauria; order Squamata; family Varanidae; genus Varanus; species Varanus salvator. The sequence continues at coordinate 25,910,462 of JAIXND010000784.1, read as the reverse complement.
TTTCCTCACATTTATTGTTTTACATTGGATTTCATAGAAGAAAAATTGTTTTCATAAAGAAACTCAGAGGAGAAGAGATTTTGGCTACCAGTACAGGTACTGCTGCTGCTACTTGCTGTAGCAGTGCAAGCAAGAATGAAAGGAGGGAAGGAGGGGAGCTGTGCAACACCCATTGGCAACAGTGAGGCTTGCCTGAGAGAAATTGATGAAGAATTTCTTCTCTGCCTGAAGAAATCTGTGCACAGCTCTCATTGATATGAAAATAATTGTTTCTAAATTTGTATCTAGATCAGTGCTTCCCAACCTTTTCTGTTCCCTGCACTCCTAGAAAATATTTGATTTATGTTCACCCCCCTCCCCGCCCAAAGTAGTATCACATCTGAAGATGAAGAAGTCAAATTTCTAATTTTTGAGCCACAAATTGAGCTGCATACAGTACTGTGGGTGAGCAAATTGAACATTAAAAAAAGCTTTTAACTCACTGCATAAAATTAAAATATAAATTGAGCAATTAGGAAAAAAATGTAAACAGTAACATTGATCTCAAATGTGAACATAAAATTCAACAACTTCTTTGTTCCTGCTTCTCATTCATGATTTTGTCAAAATGCGGGACTTTCTTGTTGATTGTGAACCCCAAGTCTGCCTGTGAATTCAGGAGATTTCTAGATTTTTTTCTTGATTGGCAAAAGAGAATGGAATGCAAATGCAAACAAAATAATGATCAATAATTTAGTATGGGGATAATTTTTGGTGAAAATGCACCAAACCCTTCCTTTTTGTCACACTCCCTGAAATGCCATCTCATATTCCCTGGGGGTGCAGGCATCCCAGGTTGGGAACCCCTGCTCTGGAGATAAAATTGGCATGTTCTGATATTATGCCAATTGGTGTCCCCTCACTAGAAGAAATGAAAGATCTTTTTGTAAGGTCCCAGCTTCCTTTTGTGGTAAGTGGCCAGCTCTTGCCACGGCTGCAGTCCCTCCCTTTGAGTGACCAGCAGGAGTAGAGCAAAGGCTTCTGCTGACCTTCATGGCTGAGGACTCTTAGTTGTGGAGCGGCATGGCAGGAGCTCAAGAGGCCCTGCATGGCGCTGTTTCCCAGGACTTCTGACCTCCCCTTGTCACAGTGGCCCCTTGTTGCTATTGCCACTATAAGCCAAATTTCAGACAGCAGCACAGGACAGCAGGAAGAAGACGTGCTCAGGTCCTTATATGTTGGCCAGGAGAGGCAGGGATACACTTGCCCTCGGTGCAAGATGGTGGCCCTGCTGGAAGAGGAGGTGAGGTGCCTGAGGGCCGAGAGAGCTCTCCAGGCCACCCCAGAGCAGCCCCACTCTGGACAGAGGGATGAGGGAGAGACCACGGGAGGAGCAGCTGCGGAGACATGGAGGTATGTCACCCACAGGAGGAGGAGGCCAGCACGGCCTCCTCCTTCTCCTGGCACCAATCTGGAGCTGGGAAACAGGTTCTCTCCGCTTCGGGAGGCTGGAGCTGATGAGGCCTCGGGGGACCAGCAGGACCCCCAGCCTGGGACGTCAGGCAGCAAGGGGGCCACTGCAGGAGAGGCGAGAGCCAGGGCACGGCTGCCCACCAGCACCGGGAAGGTACGGTGGTGGGTGATTGTTGTTGGGGACTCCCTGCTGAGGTGCACTGAGGTGGCGGTGTGCCGCCCCAGCCTGGAGATAAGGGAGGGTTGCTGCCTGCTGGGCGCACGCATCCGGCATGTGAAGGACAGAGTGGAGCATCTTGTTCACTTCGGGGATCATCAGCCACTCCTGGTGATCCATGTGGGCACAAACGACGTGGCCTGGCAGGGGGTGGTCGGGATCACCAGGGACTTTTGAGGCCTTGGGGAAGAAACTCAGGGAGCTGAAGGCCCAAGTTGCCTTCACGTCAATCTTACCTGTCGGGGATTTGGGCCAGGAAGGGACAGGAGGGCCTCTGAGGTGAACGACTGGCTTAGGGTGTGGTGCCAGAAGGAACGCTTCGGGTTCCTCAACCACGGCACTCGTTTTCTTGCCAATGGACTTCTGGCAAGGGATGGGTTACACCTCACGAGGATGGGGAAAAGGTCCTTTGGAGATGCTCTAGCAAGCTTCGTCCGGAATACTTTAAACTGAACCAGCAGGGGATGGGTTCAGGCCCCCCAGTAACATGTCTGCACTGGACAAGTGTGGGGGGAGGATCGGGGCTCTGGGAGCAGGGCTTTAGAGATACTGCAGGGACTGACAGGACTCCTACAGAGAGGGGCCAGGTACCAGGGGGGATGGGAGGAAGGAGTGCTGGGCACTCCAAGGAAAGGAAGCAGTGGGAAGGAGTTGAGGTGCATGTACACCAATGCTAGGAGCATGGGTAATAAGCAGGAAGAGCTTGAAGCTCTCCTGGGAATAGGAGGGTATGATCTGCTGGGAATCACAGAAACTTGGTGGGATGAAAGGCAAGTCTGGAATGTGAACATAGAAGGGTATCACCTTTTAGAAAGGACATGAAGGGAAAGAGAGGTGGGGGGCGTGGCTTTATATGTCAGGGAAGGGATAGGATGCAGTGAGATAGAATGCAGCACAGATGGGGATTCGGTAGAGGCAGTCTGGGTGAAACTTAGGGGTTTTGACAGGGAAAGAGACCTGACAGTGGGGGTATGTTATCGCCCTCCAGGTCAACTTGAGACCCTGGATGATGTCCTGACAGGCCAGATTCTAAGGATATCTCAGGGGAGAGACACAGTAATTATGGGAGATTTCAATCTCCCGAATATTACTTGGGAGACTCACTTGGCGGTGACAGCCAGGTCACATCGCTTCCTAGAAGCTATAGAGGGAGAGTTTGTCACACAGCGGGTCCGAGAGGTGACGAGGGGGGGAAACATCCTTGACTTGGTCTTGACCAATAGGGAGGAGCTGATAGATGAAGTACGGATTAGGGGAGCTCTGGATGCGAGTGATCACTCCATCCTTTGCTTTGAGATCAGGGGACTGGGGACGTACAGCAGGACGAGCACTAGAAGCTGGGACTTCAAGAGGGCCAATTTTGACCAACTGAAGGCCAGATTGGGGAAAGTCTCCTGGGATAGGTTACTGGAAGGTAAGCGAGTTCAGGAGGGGTGGATGGCACTCAAAAGGGAGGTTTTGCAGGCGCAAGCCCTGACAATACCTCTAGTCAGTAAGGTGGGGAGGCGGAGGAGAGTGCCGCCATGGATGCGAAAGGAGGTGGTTAGGGGGATTAGACGAAAGAGGAACCTCCATAGGAAATGGGTACTGGGGGAAACAGACAAAAGGGTATACCGGGAGGAGGAGGCCCGTTGCAGAAGGATTCTTCGCAAGGCTAAGGCTGATTATGAGCTGAGACTTGCCAACAATATCAAGAGCAACAAAAAGGGCTTCTTTCAGCATGTAAATAGGAAAAGGAAGGGGAGACAAGTGGTGGGACCACTAAATAAGGAGGAAGGAGATCCAGTGACTGACATGAGGGAACAGGCACAGATGCTAAATGACTATTTTGCCTCTGTGTTCTCCCCAAAGCAGCACAGGGGATATCCGTATAGGAGATTAGATGAGGCTGGAGACTTAGGGGCACAGATTAGAGTCACCCCCCCTTGAAATCGAGGGGCTCCTCAGGGCATTGGACATTACAAAGGTGCCAGGCCCTGACGGGTTATACCCGAGAGTACTTAGAGAGTTGGCAGGGGTTCTCTCACGTCCGCTGGCCTCCATTTTTGAGGCCTCGTGGAGAATGGGTGAAGTTCCAGAGGACTGGAGGGTGGCATCAGTGGTCCCAATTTTCAAAAAGGGTCGTAGGAAGGACATGGGGAATTATAGACCGGTTAGCCTTACGTCCATTGTAGGAAAAACAATGGAAAGGCTCATAATAGAGAGAGATCTAGGGATTCTAGATAGGGAAGGGAGGCTGACAGCCACACAACACAGCTTCCGCAAAAACAGGTCCTGCCAGGCAAACCTTGTGGAATTCTATGACAAGGTTTCAAGATGGCTAGATGGAGGGGATGCAGTGGATGTGGTATACCTGGATTTCAGCAAGGCCTTTGACAAAGTGCCCCATGATATCCTGGTGGAGAAACTGAGGAGTTTTGGGATACACCAAAGCACTGTCCGGTGGATTAGGGCATGGTTGACTGACCGAAAGCAGAAGGTAACCATTAGCGGGGAATCGTCGGGATGGCAGCCAGTGACAAGCGGGGTCCCCCAGGGCTCTGTCCTGGGGCCGATCCTGTTTAATCTTTTCATTAACGACATGGAAGAAGGGGTGAACAGTCTGCTGATCAAATTCGCAGATGACACTAAAACTGGAGCAGTGGCCACAACTGAGGAGCAGGTACTCCAGATCCAAAAGGATCTGGACAGACTATGGAAGTGGGCAGGAGACAACAGGATGGCGTTCAATGTGGATAAGTGCAAGGTCTTGCACTTGGGGCATAGGAATAGGTGTCATAAGTACAGGTTAGGTGACAAGTGGCTGGAGAGCACCACTTGTGAAAGGGACCTCGGGGTGCTGGTTGACTGCAGGCTAAACATGAGTCAGCAGTGTGATGCGGTGGTCAAGAGGTCGAATGCCACCCTTGGTTGCATAGCCAGAAGTGTGGCTTCTAGATCAAGAGAGGTATTACTTCCACTCTACACGACTCTGGTGCGCCCGCAACTGGAGTATTGTGTTCAGTTTTGGGCCCCTCATTACAGAAAGGATATAGCCAGGTTGGAGTCAGTGCAGCGTAGGGCCACAAGGATGGTGGCTGGTTTGCAGGGGATGGGGGATGCGGCGAGACTGAGGGAACTGGGTCTCTTCAGCTTGGAGAAGAGGTGACTCAGAGGGGATATGTTGACGACATACAGGTATGTGAGGGGGTGTCACATGCAGATGGGTAGAGGCCTGTTCTCCCTTGCAGAGGAAGGCAGGACGCGCTCCAACGCAGCAAAGCTCAGGGAGCCAAGGTTCCATTTGGATGCCAGGAAGTACTTCCTGACAGTCAGGACCCCGAGGGTGTGGAATGGGACCTCAGTGACCTCTTGTGGAAGCCCATCGGTGAGGGTGTTCAAGGATAGGCTAGACGTCCACATGGTGGGCATGTCGTGAGCGGAGCCAGCTGGTGCCGGTGGTCAGACTAGATGGCCCAGGAGGCCCCTTCTGACTCGCTCTGTTTGTATGTTTCTATGTTACAGGGGACAGAATGAGGTTTGGACTTCTGAACAAGCTTATAACCAAATGCAGTTCCCCCTCTGCCCAGCATTTGAAGAGTAGGATTGGCAATTTAGCTCAATTAGTCTCAAGTGTGAAAATTGGCAATTTGCAAAAGTGGGAAACAAGCTAGGATGAGATAAATTGCCAAGGAGGTTTACCCATTATTCCATTCCAGATGCAGTTATTTGCCCAATCCCCCTAGAAGGGGACTGCATATTCAAACATGGGTGAAATGCTTTACTGACCCTTCCAGAACAATAAGGAAACCCATTAGTAGGAGAGGCTGCTTGATATGAAACACAGAGCTAAGGCAATCTACTCTGAATGAAATATTAATAATACTATATGCATGTCTGTCAGGTTTTTATCCCATACACACTTTAATGTTGAGTCTGAATACTTTACAGAACATACATTATCCTGTGAAGGCCCTTCATGATGCCTCAGCAAACTTTGCAAACAAGAAATCTGTAAAATGTGTGCATAGTGTTTCAACACAAATTAATATTTTCTATATTCACACTAACTGTGTTTACGAGTTTGAATGCTCAGATCTTTTTAATACTTCCCCTTTGGTATTCGGATACCAGATAATGAGTGAAGTCTTTTTAGAACTAAGAAATGCAATGCAGTATGAGCATTCTTGAAATATTCTATTCATGTATCTGACAAAGGCATGTCCTGTTACCATGTCATCTCAGCACTCTTGTTTCACTGTTGCTTCCTTCATCACCAAGAAAAATACACACACACACACGCATGCACACATTATAGAAACAATTCTCCAAATACATGGATATAGAACTCCATTAATTTTAACTGAACTTAGCAAGATTTAAATATGCCTGATTGTTTCTGGATTGTTGCTATATGCCTCAGCTCTTACATGGGAGATGGTTAGGTTGGTTTATGATTAGCCAGGAACAGAAGCATGCTGCACAGACAGTGTGGAAATGGAAGAGGATGTGTATGTATAGTCTGAGTGGACAGTGAGTTGGATGGACCTTTTGTAGTCCTCTGATTGGCTCAAGGATATGTGTCAGGAGATGTATCTCACTCATAACTGGTGAATGAGGTTCAGTCCAGAACAGTCTCGGAAAGCAGAATTAACAGGTTATCCCAAACACCAAGTGCCTAGTCTCTGAAAGTCTATAGAAAAATGAAGTATGTGAAATACAGAGGAAGTTTCAGCAACAAGGAATGCAGTGGGAGGGCAGAATTTATCAAGATAATTAGTGAGCAGTAACAATGAAAATAATTTATTGTTCATAATAATTTGTTCTTGTTACAAAAAACAAAACAAAACAAAACCATAATCCAAGTGAGTAAAGGGGAGAAAGGTATAAAGTAAACTGGAATATCACATTTTTGGGTAGGATTTAGAGCACACATATGTGTTAGTACATAACAGAACTTACTACCATGATTGAAAATAATTATACATAACTTTCCACAAAGGCAGCCCAAATAGCCTTTTACTTATCCATCTGTAGTTTACATTTAAAGTCACCCATTCAAAAATTAAAATTTTCATGAGATTTTCCTTCCTTGTGTTAAGGCAAGTGGCTACTGATTCTTCCAATGTTGTAGTATGTTGCAAAAGAACGGATGCAAGATAAAGGACTTTTCATTATAAGACTTATCTGAAATATTATCTCCTTTCAGAAAGAAGCTGCCTTTAGGCATTGCCAAAACATCTCAGGAGAAGAAGTATTACTGACATTACTCCTCCAGCAGTTGATCAATTGAATTAGACTTACTATTAGACTTTGTGGCATCCAGTAAATGTAAAACATCAGTTTTTGCTGAATTAAGAATGGCCTAAGATCCATAACCCCTTCTGAAATGGATAACAATGAAGCATTCCATTAAATGCACAAAACGGGATATTCCAGTTCATGATCTCATTCTTGATTAAGACCCTGTGTATCATACTGATTCACTGATAATATATATTTGAACACATGAATTGTAGGCCTGTGCAGCTCCTCAGCCTCAGAGCAGAGCTTCCAAAAACACAGGTGGCTCAGAAGCTGTAAAAGCAACAAGACCTTAGATTGGAACAAATGTTTTAATTGCATATATTTCAATGCAGCTGTAGTTAGCAATTTATATTTAGCACATGAAACAGAAAATAGCTAGAGGAATTGAAAGAATCATTATCAGGACTAAAAAGCTGATCCAAAGAAAAAAATCTGTCCAAGCTTACCAAACAAATTTAAATCCTGATCTCCCCACAATGTAAATTTTGCATGTGGAAATGCATCAAACTCCAATGGACATGAAAATACATGCCACTGGACCCAAACTGCCATTACTGGAGGAGGATATTATCTGTTTAATTGGATGAATGACCAAGACTATTCATCTGGGAAGAGGATCTAGACATGAAGATTCCAAAATGAAAAAGGGAGAAGAGTCTAAACTAAATGGAAACAACCAAGTTCTAGTGCAAGTCAACAGACAGACCCAATAGTATAAGGAAAAAACAGAGAGAACAAATCTACCCTCATTGAACAAAAGTTGCATGCTTTTCAAGCATAGTCATGGTGGAGTAGAACTCCATAAAATGTATGAAACAAAATACTAAGCTCATGTAAATTCTTGCCAAGTAAAAACATTGGAATAGCATGCAAAATATAGTATGTGGAATACCCTATGAATACCCTACGAAGTGTAAACCATTTCAGATATTACCTTCATTTTATGTGTGCTTACTCTAACCTATAGACTAAGCTTTAAAGATACACTTCTGTCAGTGTCCTTTGAGATCCAATTGATGAACCTACTCAAATCTAACTCAACCATTTGCAGTATATCTCTAGGGACAGGGTATTCCCGAATGGGTAATAGATTCAGCACAACCTTTAAATTGCCAGTTGACTAACACCCTGTGGTGTACAGTATCACCATTAGACATGAATTCTTACTTTGACTAATTAATAGAATAACCAGATAATATCTGAAATGATTATCTGCATCAGAGACAGAATAGATGAATGGAGATCTGAAGTAAACCATAGAAGATCATCAGCATAACTAATAAGTTTGTGTTTTAATTCATTATGCTCAGATCCTTTAATAGTAGGATTTTATCAAAAAGCACATGCCAGGAGTTCCAAATGTAAGTCAAATATCTTTTTGTGTGTGAGTGAGAGTGAGGATATCTTTCAAGTTAAAAAAATCTCAGGCATGATTCCATTGGTCCTAGTTCTGGGACTTTCATATAATGTTTTAACCTGTTTCTGAACTCCTGAAATTTTCCAATGTGGCAAAGGTAAATTTCAAACAAAATTTATCAAAGGCGTTTGCTGCATCTATAATGCTATATCATTATTTAATGCAATCGCATTCACAACCAAGCAAAGTTTATCACCCCCTGCTCGTTTTTAATGAATCCCATTTGATCCAGATGGACTAACTTGTAATAACTTGTTATAGTCTGTCAGCCAAAATTGCAGTTAAGATTTTAATATCAATACTGATCATGAAATAGGATGATAATTCATATAATCTGGATTCAGACTTACTGTAATGACTGAGTACTAATTAAAGAGAATCTGATTTAAAAATAGAATTATACAAATGATAAAGTTTGGGAACTAGAAAGCTGAAAAATATTTTATATCACTTAATTTGAAATTCATCTGCACCAGCTATTTTCTCCATTTTCATAATTTGCTTTCGTGATTTCATCAATCTGAAATGGCATCATTAAAAGCTTTCTTTGTAACATATTTTAAAGTAGAAAGGCACTGTGGATTATATCATTTTATATGATTATTGTTTATTGAATTCATGTGTTTATTTTACTTATTTAGTTTTATTGTCCTTTTATCTTATTGGTTGGCTGATCACTTTGTGGACTGTTATTGTAGTGCATTATTTATTGTTATTAATTGCTGCTGTTTATTTTAAATTGTAAACCATCCTGAGAGCCATTAGGCTAAATTGGTACAATATTGAAATGTTTTTAATAAATAAATAAATAAATAAGATTAACCTGTGCATACAGGAGTGGGTACACTGATATCCTGCTCTGATCTTTTGTAGCTACTGTTCTACAAAGCTGAATAATTTTTTTAAAAATTGAAAATGTATATCTTCCAGGTATCCTTCCATTATTATCCTTAATTATTGAAATAATGTTTCAGAGTTTTGTTGTCAAAGATGATGTTTTCAATATTTTACTGGGCCATTCATAGTTCTCCTAATATGTCTGCCCAAAACAAGCTAGTGCAAAATCTACCTTCTGTGGGGAAAAAAAGTCCCCAACACATATTTAACATGCGCTTTCCCCACCTGGTGGTCTTCAGAGACATTTGGCCCACAACTCTCAGAATTCCTCCTATCCAGGGGGACGCTGACTGGGGATTCTGGGTGTTGCAATCCAAACATGCCTGAAAGGCACAAGGCTGGCTTAACATGCTATACCTTCTGATAAAATTATGTATTTGGAGAGGTGGCAAATTGATTTATAAGAGTTTACAACCTATTACTTAGAGCTATTTGTCACTCTTTTAAAAATTATTTTTATGAGATGCATAAGCAATAATTCGGCCCCAGATTAAAGCTTTACTAGCCTATGATTCAGTAGAGCATGAATTAGTACCCTGATTGATTGAAAGATACACTTGTAGCTCAACAAGAATCTTAATTTTTAAAGACTCATCATTTTACAAGTAAATATTAAAATGCCAAAGACCAGCAGTTCTTGGGATTTTTGTAAGGAGCAGGTCCAAATGGTCCGGGGTGTGGTTTGATATTACCAATGCCACAGCCAGTCTCTTATTCAATGTACCAAGGATGTGGATAAAAAGGTAAAGGTAAAGGTTTCCCCTTGACATTACGTCCAGTCATGCCTGACTCTAGGGGGCGGTGCTCATCTCCGTTTCCTAGCCGAGGGAGCCAGCGTTTGTCCGCAGACAGTCTCCGTGGTCATGTGGCCGGCATGACTAAACACCCAAGTGCACGGAACGCTGTTACCTGCCCACCGAAGTGGTACCTTTTTATCTACTTGCATTTGCATGCTTTCGAACTGCAAGGTTGGCAGATCAGTACAATAATCCAAGTAGAGACAATTACGGTGGACATGCAATACTTTATTTAATGATTTTATTTATTAGGATATTTTTTATCCCTTCCTATACCAATCGTCTCTGGATGGCTTACAATGTAATATATGCAACAATCAATAACAAGATATAAATGTATAATCTCTCTTATCTGGATGCAATATTCTCCATGGGTCAATCAGGCCAGCTTCTGCCATATAGACCGGAAGCACAAATCTCACCTCTGCTTGAGCCAAGGGGGCTGGGATATTCCTGTCCAAGAGAGCGATCTAAATCTCATTAAAATTCTCCCCACAATTGCATAATCATATGGAATATCAAACAATGTGCTAAAACATTCATGAGCTGTGTCTGGAGAATCTTTATTAGGCTTATACACATTAATCAAAGCTATTCTTCCTCATTTTGTTTTCCAACCAGAATCAAAAATAACCCTCAGGGTCAATAATGGTATGTTAAACTGAAAGCAAGAGTTATTTATGGTTAAAGACTGTTACCCTTCAAACCTGATTGAAGTGTCTCCCACCCAGTCCCTGATGTGTATCTGCTGCCATCAGATGATTTCCCTGTAAAAGAACCATACCAGCACCATATTTCTTTAGTTTATAAAGCACTGTCTTCTGTTTAATTGGATTCCACTATCCTTTGATATGTGAATAGACGTCTGTATCACACTTGATGACAGGATGTCACCTCCAAGTGCAGAGGCAGGATCTGTATACCAGTCGCTGGGGTGAAGAAGGCAAATGGCAGTTGCACTCGCCCTTGGTCTGGGATTCCCAAAAGCATTTGGTTGATGGGTGCACATGCAGACACACACAGGATGTGGATTGAATAGTGCATTGGTCTGTTATCGGAAAGACTCTTCTTAAATTTGTATGAATTTTTCATTCAACAGACTTGACTGCTCCGCCTCTAACAGATCCCTAACTCCACTCCAATATAGCCTCCCTCTACAATGATGTCACAGCCTTTCTCAACCTGATGCCCTCCAGATTTTTGGATTTCAACTCTCATCATCCCTGGCCAGGGATGGAATGCTGGGAGCTGTAGCTGAAACATCTGCAGAACACCTGGTTGGAGAAGCCTCTCTATTTCAGCTTTCAACAAAATTTCCATTAAAAAAATCTTTTAAGGAATTAAAAATAGAGTAGGTGCAGAATGTCTTTTGGTCGATAACATTAGGAGCCCTCAGTCTGGAAGCAAACCCAGATATCTAACTAAATAATGGATATGAAATGGAATGAAAATAACATTTGTCCAAATGAATAAATGTGAATTTTCCCAAATAGTGTGCTCAATAATTTTAAATAATTAACCACCTGTCTGAGATATTCTTGGAGTTTTAATACAAAACATACAGAGGACACCAAACTGCAAAAAAAAATATCATTTAATACAGTTGTTTAATATATTTGATTATTTATCTGATTATTAAATTACCTAGTCGCAGTCTGGATTGATGCTGATTGGAGACAATATATCACAATATTGCTAACTGGCAATGTTGATAGTGCCTGCATTTTATTACTTATTTGGGAATAGCCATCCCAAGAAAGCTATCTGTAATGATTAAGCTAAATCTAACCATTAAGATAAACTCTCATCAGATTTTAACAGATAAAGATAAGCATTGCTAAAATTGTGTTTGTGAGGTAAGTTTCTGGGGTTTGAACCTGATGGCCTTCTGGCCCCTTCCAACGCTACTATTCTATGATTAATATGTGTATCATAGCTCATATTGTATACACTATATATAGAATTCCTCCATCTATACCTAGCAAAAAAAAATTTAAATGTAATTCTCCGATGTCTAATTTTTAGTGGGCTGTCCTCTCTATCATGAATATCCATGAAAAAATGTAACTTTCCATCAGGGTAGGTGGTTTGGCTTTCTGGATCTTGCTTTTTATCATCAGACCTATCTGGACACTTCTGCTAAATTATGAGCTTTCCTGCATAGATTTGTCAGTTTTGGAATCTTCTTGTCTAGATACTCTTTCAAATGGATAGGATCTTGGCATATTACATGGATAGACTTTTTACTACAGTTATAGATGTGTGGCATATCATATTGAGCCAATTACATTTTGTTGCATTTTAGTTCTATTTTGCTGAAAAACAATACTGGAAGTTGTTAGAACCTATGTTTGGTCACTTCTTCACTATCTGCTTTGCTGCTGGAAGCGCTAATTGAGACTGATCACTTGTACAGAGCCACTGAGCTTACAAATATTTATTGTGGTGAAAAGATACATGGTATCTTAAGCAAGAATGGAATAAGGAGTTGAACTGTACTATTCTGTTTAATAAATGGATTGTTGTTTTAGTGTCTGTATCTATAAATTCAATGGATCCCTGGTTATTATTCAACAAAAACCTTTGTCCCTGTTCGACTCTGCAAAAGACTACTTAATAATTTTAAAAATAAGTTTAAGCTGACTATTGCTGGAGGGACAATACTGCTAATCCTATGTTCTGACAATGTGTAGTAGTTGTCTTTTCTGGGAGGAGGTTAAATATGGATAAACTTTGTATTAAAATATTATTTAGCATAAAGAGATGCACATATTCTTTTAAATTATTACTTTTTGGAAGTTAACACATAGTACAAATACATGGATTTTTCATGCCTTTTTGACAGCTGAAGGACTACCATTACAACACTGGAAAGATAAATGCTCACCTCCCATAATTCAATTGAAATGAAGACTTAAGAACAATGTCAACATTTAAATGGATGGCATACAGATGCCACTCTCAAGTGGTTAATGGACAGATATTTGGTCTGTCTTTGTTGCAGCTTATGTAAAATTGTGATTGTGACTGTGTGTATTGTCCATTCGGTTTTGTTAATAAAACATGCATGCATATATATCTACATGATTTAAGTTTTCTTTAGTTAAATTAGTGTTGCCATTATCTTCCTGGTAGGGGACCTGCTGCTTTAATAGGTAGAATTGTAACAGTTTCACACAACATTTATTTATTTTTTAAAAATTATTTCCTAAGTGGGAAGAGCTTCTTCCTGCTCTGCAGGTACTAAAAGCACTGGGGCACTGTGAGGAAAAAGGTCATCTCACCTGCACCATTTTGTTATTTTTGTGGCCATTGTTCTCACTAGAAGGAATTCCTCCTACATTGTCAGCATTTTGCCAGCACAAATTACTAGCATTTTGTCCCTCCCTCCCTGTTATCCATAACCAAACATTCAATCTCCATGCAACAGTGTCAGTTGGCCTTACCTGTGACTTTCACTTCAAACACTTGCAGTCTTCAAAGAGACTAGTTCAAAGGATTTCTTTTTATTAACCACTCTGGCAGCAGCTGCAATCCTTCCAATTAGCTAATGGGCTTTAATTATTTATGTGAAAGATTACGGCTTAATCCCCTCTCCCCCAGTTGTGTCTTCCTTGACAAATGTGGCTTTCCAAATTACACGGAGCATGTGTACGTGCATATCCATACTGTAGCAGCAATCCTGTGACCATGGAAGCTTGCCATCAGTTTGGACAGAATGAACCAGATGCTTCCATGACCAAATTAATTGCAGAGGGACAGAAGCTGCTTCCTCCTTTCCAGTAGGATGTTGGAGCCTGGCCTCAAAGGGATGCAGCACCTTTTGATTAGCAAGAACACTGGCCCTTGCTAATCTACCACTCACCTCAGTACTATAGGGTTCCTGTAGAAGTTTTGTTTTCAGTTCTGCCTCTCATGGTATGTGCCTCTTTCAAAGAAGCTGCACCCATGGTTGACAATGCAACCCCAAAGAGCTCTCTCTTGGTCAGTCACCACTCATCCATAGCATAGGTTTCATCAGCTTATATTTTAAGTGGTGTTCTTTTCCTGCTCGACTTGCTTGAAATACACTGCATTTGTCATTTTGGTGCCCATTCTTCCAGTTTGAAGAGATCATAAAATGCTAGGGAATGGCTGAAAGGGCAAAATCCTATGGTTCCTAGACACTGTCCAGATGGCTATGGAATATTTTGGAGTCTCAGCTCCATTCTTGAGTTGCACCTGGGGTCAGGGCACCATCCCTCCTCCACCCTCACTGAGATCATGACGCTGTGCAGGCTGTGTCCTGAGATGGCAAGACCCACATCAGGGCTAGCATTGGGAGGGAATTCCAGAAGGTGCGGAAAGGAGGAGCAAGCCACAATCCTGTGAGGAGTCCCTGGTGGAGCCTTCATTTTCATTGCTCCAGCAAATGTAAAGCACATAGATAGTCAGAATTGATTATCTCACTGAAGTCATCCAATTTCTACCTTCAAGCTTGTTCCATCTCATGCCTGTGTCTGCTTGCAAGCTTTTAAAAAACATGAGAATGTATAGATTCTTTTGTGTGCTTTTTTCCAAATCTATGCATTAGGAGTGCATATTTGGGTAACCTATGTATTTTTATTCTACAAAGCATGCTTGTGGGCATTTTTCAAATGTATGCATTTGTTCATGCACATTTGAAAATGATGTATTTTAATCGAGCCAGAACTTTCGCTAGAAGCAGAAATGACAAAATTGAGGCTGTCATACTTTGGGCACAAGGTAGAACTCCCTGGAGAAGACAATCATGATAGGGAAAGGTGAAGGCAGAAGAAAAGCAAGACAAAATGTGAGACAGAGTGGCTCCATAAATGCAGCCACAGCCTTGAATTTACAAGAGTTGTACAAGGCTGTCATAGAAAGGATATTTGCAGGGGGATGGAGTGGGGGGGGGGGAGCTTCCATTCAGAGGGTTGTCATACGTTGGAGAGAGCGTAACTGCATTTTGAAATGCTTTTTGCTTGTTTAGATCATTATTACAGATCCAGAAATGAATGGATCTCCATCATACAGTCCCTTTGCATCAGCACATTCTCACCATTCTGCTTAATCAGTTTTTATTAATATATTTGTATGTATGTTTGCATACAATGAAAATGTATAGGCACCACTGTTCTTCTAACTGGATGAACTGAATATATATTTCTTTTATCCTGAGCTCCTGTTTTGTTTCGGTTCTGTTTAAATTGCTGACTAAAACAGCAATGTTGTGCATTGTCAAAAAGCCACTCCAAGTGCCCATTTGAAAGTGAGTGCAGGGGGGAAATCCCAGGGATGCCTTATAAACAGATTCCTACTGTCAGGTTTCCCCTGGGCTCTGCAGCTGATGTGACACAGATGTTGTGAATGGTATCAGACAGTATTCAAAGTGATGTGCCTGGAAGGGTGATCTTTAATATACATTTAAATTGCCCATGAGGCTACACAAGACTGGAATTATACAACTGGGATGTTACTTTGGAAGAGAACAGGGTGGAAATAACAAGATAAGAAAAAGCTTTGCTCTATACAGACAGGTCTTATTTTATTATTTTTGTTTTATTATTGTTACCTTTATTTCCTATCTTTTTGTTTTGTTTTTTAAGGAACCCGAAGCAACTCCTTCCCTCCCTTAGAGGTACCTTCACTGTAAAGTTTTAGCATTTCTAACACTTTCAGGTTTCTTCATGCCTGATAATACTTCTTTCTTCTTCTTTCCCAGCTGTGTCATTTTTTAGGGTATCTAAAAACCTAAAAACCCAGCCAAAACCTGGGTTGGAAAACAGACTGAAGTGAATCTAAATTTATTTGCTCCTTTAAAATAGTGTAACTTAATCTACCTAACAGCACTGACATGAAGATAAGAAGAAGTGGAAGAAGAGAATTATGTAAGCCACCTTGGCTTCTTTACAGAAAAAAGGCAATATATAATTATAATACATAAAGACATAAATAAATATCAATAGCTAAAATTCCATGCACACCTTAAAGAGCACCCCCCCCTCAGGATGCATAACATACCAAGGTGAAGGTAGAAAATGTTAGAGAAGGCAAGATAAATGCCACCAGGAAGCCAGACTGTCTCATTAGGCTGGTCTCCTAGCAGGATCCTCCAAGGTGGAATGGACAAAGTGGAGACATCACTCTAAGATGTATCCACCTTCTTCAGGAGTAATGGTGGTCACATCAGCAGAAACATAGAAACAGAGCAAGTCAGAAGGGGCCTCCCAGGCCATCTGGTCTGACCTCTGGCACCAGCTGGCTCTGCTCACGACATGCCCACCATGTGCATGTCCAGCCTATCTTTGAACACCCTCACCAATGGAGCCTCAACGACCTCTCATGGAAGCCCATTCCACCCTCTCAGGGTCCTAACTGTCAGGAAGTGCTTCCTGGCATCTAAATGGAACCTTGGTTCCCTGAAGGGAATGATTATCTCTAATAGTGATAAGGGCAGAGTAACTTTTGAAGGGCAGATTGTGGGCAGCAGTACTAATTGAAGGTAAAACCGGTGGAGGATCTTCACATTCAATGTCAGGCTTCCTCAAACTAATTCTGGTTAATACTACACAGAAGAAAGCAATGATAAACTATTCTGAATATTTCTTACCTTGAAAATCCTATGATGAACCAATCCAAAATGAAACAAGATGAGACCCAGCTCAGAAAGCACTAGACCAGCTACTGTGGAAGAGGAAAAGACAAGAGGAAATACTGCTCTTGCTGATGACACAACTAGATCAAAGCTGATAGAAAGTCTAGTGGTTGGTATGAACAGAGGTGAAAGGAAAGTCTAATGCTGGGAATATGGAACATGAGGAGTATGAATCAAAGCAACTCAGAACTGTAAAGCCAGAAATGGAACAGTTAAACATCACAGTGAGTTAATCAAAGTGGTCTGAAATGGGGCATTTTCAGTGAAACTCTGGCAATAACAAATACAGAAGAAAGAGTGTGGCTCTAATACTGAGGCAAAATGTATCATAGACATTAAACAGCTATAATGCAAAGTCTGACCAAATCATTTCCATCAGAATTCTTAGAAAACTTGTTAACATAATCATTATACAAGGCTAGGCTCCAACAACAGATGCCAAAGAAGAAGAAAAAATGAAAACTTTATATTCACGTCCAGGAGAAAAATATTAACACAGCAAAACAAGATATAGTACACCCTACCACTTGCTTACTAGACCCATGCCCTTCCTGGCTACTTAAGACAGCCAAGGACAGGATTGGGCCCTGGATCCTGGAGGTGGTCAATGCCTCTTTAAGAGACGGCCAGGTACCTGCACTCCTAAAGGAGGTGGTAGTCCGGCCAGTCCTAAAGAAGGCATCCATGGATCCAGAGGTGGCCGCCAATTATAGACCGGTGGCCAACATCCCGTTCCTGGGCAACGTACTAGAGCGGGTGGTGGCGGGACAACTCCAAGCACTCTTGGATGAGACGGATTATCTGGACCCATTTCAGTCCGGTTTCAGACCCGGGTACAGCACTGAATCTGCCTTGGTCGCCCTGTACGATGACCTGTGCAGGGAGAGAGACAGGGGGAGTGCGTCCCTGGTTCTCCTGGACCTCTCAGCGGCTTTCGATACCATCGACCATGGTATCCTTCTGGATAGGCTTGCAGGATTGGGAGTTGGAGGCACCGCTTGGCGGTGGTTCTGCTTCTACGATAATGGATGATTTCAGAAGGTGGTGCTGGGGGACTATGGCTCTGCGCCATGGCAGCTATGCCATGGGGTACCGCAGGGTTCCATTTTGTCCCCCTTGCTATTTAACATCTACATGAAACTGTTGGGAGAGGTCATTAGGAGGTGTGGGCTGCGGAATCATCAGTACGCTGATGATATCCAGCTCTACCTCTCGTTCTCTACCGATCCAGGTGAGGCGGTGGCTGTGCTGAACTGGTGCCTGGCCGAGGTAATGGGCTGGATGAGGGCCAATAAACTGAAGCTCAATCCAGACAAGATGGAGGTCCTGTTGGTGGGCGGTTCGGGCCTTGGAATGGGGGACTTGGGCCTTGTCCTGGATGGGGTAGCACTCCCTCTAAAGGACAAGGTCCGCAGTTTGAGAGTACTCCTCGACCCAGAACTGTTGTTACAGGCCCAGGTGACGGCAACGGCGAGGAGTGCTTTCTTACAGCTTCGGCTGATACATCAGCTGCGTCGCTTCCTGGACTATGACTGCCTAGCGACAGTGACACACGGGCTGGTGACTTCCGGACTAGACTTCTGTAACGCTCTCTACGTGGGGCTGCCCTTGAAGATGGTCTGGATACTTCAATTGGTGCAAAATAGAGCTGCCAGGTTGCTGACGGGGACTGGGCATTATTCTCACATAACCTCAGTTCTCTGTCAGTTCCACTGGCTCCCGATTGAAGTCCGGGCCCAATTCAAGGTGTTGGTTTTGACCTATAAAGCCCTAAATGGCTTGGGACCTGGATACCTAATGGAACGCTTATGCCCATATATGCCCTCCCGCCCTCTGAGATCTGCAACAGAGGCCCTCCTCCGGGAACCCTCAGTGAATGAGATTAAGAGGGTGAGTACCCGGAGGAGGGCTTTCTCGGCAGTGGCGCCCCAATTATGGAATGCGCTCCCCAGAGAGGTCCGCCTGGCGCCGTCGTTATTTGTTTTTTGGAGCCAGGAGAAGACCTTTTTATTTAAATCATATTTTAATTGTTAAATTGTCAATTTGTTTTTAGTTTATTGGTATGTATTTACTTATTGTTTAGGTAATGGTTTATAATTTGTTTATAGTTTAATTGTGTTTATTTAATCATGTAGTTTATTGTTTATAATTTGTTCATATTTAATTTAGGATGGTATTTTATAGGGTTTGCTGAGATGCACTGGGGGGGCGGGGGCGGAAAGGTTTTAAATATATTGTTGTATTTCATATGTTGTGAGCCGCCCCAAGGCTTTGTTGCGATGGGATGGCATAGAAATATTTTAATGAATGAATGAATAAATAAATAAATATAGCTGGCTGCCATGAACAAATAGGACACAAAGCAAAGTTCAGTGTTGTGGGAAAATTTGGCCTATGGGACAGAAATGAAGTAGGAGAAGGACTCATAGAACTGTGTGAAGCCAACAATCTATTTATTGCAAATACATACTTTATGCAACCAACCATATGAGGGTATACATGGCCATTATCAGATGGCCTATACATTAATTAAATACATTACCCGATTGGAAGGAGGAGTCGGAGAAGCTGCATTCCTGCCACAAAAACAAGACAAGGACCAGACTGTGGAAGTGGTATGAACTCCTAATATCAAAAATCAGAGCCAAGCTGAAAAAGGTTCACTTGGGCATTGTGCCAAAATGCAATTTAACATTCCTGAGGAATTTACAGATTTACAGATTACTGAACCCAACTGACCATGAGCTGGAAGAACCATGGGCTGAAATCAGAGAGCTCATTAGAGAAGAATGCCGAGAGACAACTTGTATAACAAAAAGAAAAATATCTTAGATGGATAACACACACACAATGGCTAAAGGCAGGTGAGAAGCAAAAACAAAAGGTGACAGAAATAGGGTCAGAATCCTGAATCTTTCAGTGACTGTCATGTAGAGACAAAAAATACATTGCAATACACTCCAAAGAAATAGAAGAAACAACAAAAGAAGAAAGACAAGCGCCCTCATCCAGGAGACCCAAGAAATCAAAGGGAAATTCAAACCTGGATTAGGAATACTGAAGGACCAAGATGGAAAGATACTATCTCACCAGGTGAAAATATTGGAGGTGCAAACAATATATGGAAGAACTATACAGAAGAAATAGAAAGATAACAAACTTCTTTGAAGATGAATCCTATGAATAAGAGCCTGAAATATTAGGAAGAAAAGTGAAAGCAGCTCTGAAAGCACCAGGAAGGACAAAGCACCTGGAATTGATAGGGTAGCAATAGAACTAATTCAAGCTACAGAGAATGAGTTGGTCCAAATCCTAACAAGAATGTGTCAACAAACATGGAAAACAAAAGCATGGCCCACAGACTGCAAACATTAAATATGTATTTATTTATTTAAATCATTTGTATGCCATCCTTCACTATTGTGTCTCAGGATGGCTTACAAGTTTAAAATCAAAAACCATAAGAACAATCAGTAAAACAATACAATAAAATTATCAAAGCCAATACGAATAAATCCCAATCAAAGCAAAGCAAAACAAAAGCAATGGTAAAAATACTAATTTTTAAGATTACAATTAAATAAAAAGGTTTTAACCTGGCACTGAAAAGCATATACCAGAATATATGCATATATGTAAGCAAGCTGTAAAAGAGACCCAGTTTGGGAATACCGTATTTTTCGCTCTATAAGACACACTTTTTTCCCCCTCAAAAGTAAGGGGAAATGTCTGTGCGTCTTATAGAGCGAATGTGTGTGTGCCTGACGCCCGGGACGTTGCCTGCCCGCCTGCACCACCAGGCCGGCATGTGCTCGGCACGCCCTGCTCCGCCCCGCACTCCGGGAACTGATCACCCCCACCGGGAAGCTCCACGCCTCCGCCGCTGCGCACCACCGCCCAGCACCATTGCTCCGTGCCACTGCGCACCGCTGGCCCGCGCCACTGCCACCACGCACCGCGTCGCCCCGCGCCACCGCTGCTGCACACCGCCGCCCCGTGCCGCCGACACGCACTGCTGCCCCGCGCCACCGCAGATGCAGGCACAGCTGACACTTTAAAAGCACAATCCTTCTAAAGCTGCCGCCGCCGCACCCCCACACTGCCATCCCGCGCCGAGCCGGTGCAGCCCCGCACCGCCACCCTGCCCCCACGCCGCTGCCCCTGCAGGCACAGATGACACTTTAGAAGCGCCCCCCCTGCACTGCCATCCCGCGCCCGCCACCCCACGCCACTGCCCCCGCAGGCACAGATGACACTTTAGAAGCACAATCCTTTTATTAAAGTTTAAGAGGTTAAGAAACAGTATAAATTGAAGCAGCGTTCTCTTTGAGATGTGAGAGAAGCAATTGTAAAGAGCTGGATCCAAACTTAAGCTTCCCCTCCTTCCATTCTTTTCAGAAAGAATTCAGCCCTGAAGGTGGCCCCTGCTGCGTGAGGGCTAGACAGCAGGAATGCTGGACACTTCTGAATTGGTCCACTTGTTTAGCCTGTCATATCCTGTTGGTGCCAAGGACACCCCTTCCATCTCCTCCCCACCACTCTGAAATGTCTCCCTCCTTTTCCAAAGAGGGCTGGTTCTCTCTCTTTGCCCTGAGCATCTTCAGTAAATAACCTATAAATTGCCAACTCATCTATTCAGCTCTGCTCTTCCTCCTCAGAATCAATTGATGACTTTCTTATACAATATGTACATCATGGCCCTAAGATCACTCTCTAGCCATGTACCAGCACTCTAGGACAATTTTTAAAAAGGGATCTGGAAAATTATATGCTGCTTTGCTTTCTGTTGGTTCTGCGTAAATTGGTTGAAAGTGTTATTCAGGATAGATTCAGTTAACATATAGAAGAACTAGCCCTGCTTTAAAAGAATTCTTTGAGGGTGTCACTACTATACATGGACAGAGCAATCAAATAGACATTGTTTTCTTCCAAAAGCCTTTTGATAAAATCCATCAACAGACTCTTGAGAAAACCTGGCAGTGATGGAATAAGGGCTGTGTGTGCACACACATGTTGTCCTATGGATCAGTAACTGATTGAAGAATTGAAAGCCAACATTGAGAATGCATGGTATTCTCACAAGATTCTGCATTAGGATCAGTGCTTTTCAACCTGTTCATAAATGATCTGGAATGATCTAGAAGTGAGCAATAAAGTAGCCAAGTTTGCTGATGATACTAAAATAAAACATTTAAAAGGGATTGTGAGGAATTCCAGTGGGATCTCTCCGAGCTGGGAAAAAGGGCATTAGAACGGCAAATGCTGTTCAGTGTAAGCAAGTGTAAAGTTAACATGCTGGGGGAAAAGAATTTCATCTTCAAATATAAGCTGATGGAATCTGAACTAGTGCTGACAGACCAAGAAAGGGGTCTTGAGAATGTGGTGGACAGCTTGATATACATGTCAAATGTTAGGAGGGAATGCCATAAAATTAGGAAAGGAATTGAAAATCAAATTTCCAAGATCATATTCCTCTTACACAAATCTTTAATATGACCATACTTAAAGTATTGTGTACAGTGCTGGCCACCACACCTGAAAAATGACATTGTTGGAAAAAGTGCAAAGAAGGGCAACTAAAACAATCAAGGGATTGGAGCAGCTCCCCTATCAGACTTTGTTACAACAACCAGGATTGCTTCTCTTAGGAAAATGATGAGTAATGGGAAGCATGGCAAAGATGTTCAAAATTATGCATGGTGTGAAAAAGTGGAAAGTGGGACATTTTCCTCCTCTCTGAAAAAAAGAAAAAGGTTAATCCCCATGAAAACACCCATCACTTCTTTGTTCTGAAAAAAAAGAAAAAGAAAAAAAAAGATTCAACAGCAGAAGTGTAGTGAGCTTGAAATACCTTTTGGGAATGGAAGGGAAGTTCCCCACAATTCAGCTTTGTCTTTCAAGGGTTGGGCCTTTTAATACCTCATGGATAATTAACTGGGACTTCTAAATGCTTAACAAAAACAATGTGGATATAAATTCCCTTCCCAATTGAGGATACAAGAAACACAATTATTATAGTGATCTCTGCAACTGTGCAAATGTTAGATTTTCATGCCCTTGGCCCAGAGGAAGAAATGACACACAGGAGACCACTGAATGAGCATTTCTCTCGACTCAAAAGGATGCGTAGATGCAGCCCGAGTTTCTTAAGCATCATTTTTAAATATGAAAAAAAAAAAGAGAGAGAAAAGTTGGAGGATTGAATTTAGGTCTCTCCTCATTGCTCACCTTCTCTGTCTAAGATAGAGGCAAGGAAAAACAGAGAGAGCAGGTATGCTGGGGGTGTGCAATCAAAAGAATATTTACAGTTTATTCAGACCTACAGGAAATACATGTGGCATTGAAGGGACTGCAGAGATGGATTCTATACAAGATGTTTTCATGCCCTAACAGTTACATACAGTCTGCGGGGGATGGGGGGGTCATGCCCACAGTATGCTAGAGGCACATGAGAGTAAAGCAACTGGGATTAAGACATCCTAACACATCCCATTCTGTTATAGTTTATTAAATAGTTTAGTAAACCATTTGATTCAGAATATTTTTTTCTTGTTTTCCTCCTCTAAAAACTATGTGTGCCTTATGGTCAGGTGTGTCTTATAGAGCGAAAAATATGGTAGGTTTGGCGCCAGGCAAACCTCACTGGGGAGCAAATTCCATAATCTGGGCGCCATTGCAGAGAAGGCCCTGTTTCGAGTAGATGTCCTTTTTACCTCCTTAGGAAGGGTTCTCAGAACAGGGCCTCTCCCACAGATCTTAAGGGGCATGAGGGCTTATAAGGAGGGAGATGTTCCTTCAGGTATCCTGATCCCAAGCCATTTAGGGCTTTATAGGTCAAAACCAGCCCCTTGAATTGGGCCCAGACTTCAACTGGAAGCCAGTGGAGCTGATAGAGGACCGGTGTTATATGAGAATAACGACCGGTCCCCGTCAGCAGTCTGGCCACTCTATTTTGTACCAGCTGCAGTATCCGGACCGTTTTCATATGCATTGCAATATCCAAGAAAGGAGGTGCAAAAGAATGCAGCAACCATAGGACTATTGCACAGTTTTTCCATGCTGATGTTCAAGGAGTTGCAATGAGGAATTTTACCTTCTATGGAGTGAACCAATTTTGATGTTCAAGGTGAAAAAGAAGAGGTAATCAAGATCACATTGCAAATATATGTTGGTTAATGGAGTGCACCAAAGAATTTCAGAAGATGATCAGTCTATGCTTTATCAACTACAGCAAACCCTTTGATGATGGAGGTCACAAGGAGCTATGCTTGGTTCTGAACAAAATGGGGTGCCCATGTCTGGTTCTTCCTGATGCAAAACATTGTGGACAAGAAGCTACTAGGAGGCAGAATGTAGAGGAACAGAATAGTTTTCCTTGGACAAAGGTGCCAGACAGGGGTGGTTTATTTTATCCTTCTATGTGTTCAATCTGTATGCAGAACATACATGGAAAACTAGATTGGATTCAGTTGAAGGAGGAGTGAAGATTGGTTGAAGACTCGTTGATAATTTTAGATATACGGATGATATTGTATTAGTGGCAGAAAGCAGCAGTGAATGAAAACGACTCCTAATGAAGGTGAAAGTCAAAAGCAGACTGCAGCTGAAAATTGAGAAAACAAAAATCATGACTACAGAAAAATTGCAAAGCTTTAAGGTCAACAATAAAGAAATTGAAATTGAGGAAGATGATGTAAATTTTTGTTCAGCCAACAATTCAAAGGGAAATTGCAGCCAAGAAATTAGGATATTGAAACTTGGAAGGGTAACAATGAAGGAAGTGTGAGGAAATTTCAGTGGTGACCGAGGCCAAGATCATTTGTACTATTACATTTCTGATCACTGTGCATGGGTGTAAAAGCTGAACAATGAAGAAAGCTAACAAGAAAAAAAAATCTGGTGCTGGAAGAGAGATTTGTGAATGGTCTTGAGCCTTCAAAGACAAACAAGTTTTCCCTAGAACAAATTAAGCCAGAGCATTCTCTGGAAACAAACATGATGAAAATAAGGCTGTTGCAGTTTGGTCACATTATGAGAACACAAGAATTCCTGGAGAAGACAATGTTAAATACAGTTGAAGGCAGAAGAAGGAGAGGAATTTCAAGCATGAGATGAAGGAAGCCCCAGTTTTGAGATTAGAAGTCAGAAACAACTTGATAGCACATAGCAATGATAGCTAAGCAAGATTATTTTATTTATTTATTTATTTATTAAAACATTTCTATGCCACCCCATTGCAATAAAGCCTTGGGGCGGCTTACAACAATAAACATTTTAAACACGTAACTTCAGTTACAAACCCCACCATCTTCTTCTCATTTTGGTCTTGAGGTGAACTTCTTCCAAGGATGACAACAAAGGTCATAACAAAGAAGCTGGCGATTCATACACAGCCGTATTGTTACCTATACAGAAGTAGACCATTTAGTGAACATTTTCAAGTGTGAAACATAGAAACATAGAAACAGAGCGAGTCAGAAGGGGTCTCCCGGGCCATCTAGTCTGACCTCCGGCACCAGCCGGCTCCACTCACGACATGCCTGCCATGTGCATGTCCAGCCTGTCTCTGAACACCCTCACCGATGGGGCCTCAACGACCTCCCGTGGAAGCCCATTCCACGCCCTCGGGGTCCTAACTGTCAGGAAGTGCTTCCTGGCATCCAAATTGAACCTTGGTTCCCTGAGCTTTGCTCCATTGGAGCGCGTCCTGCCTTCCTCTGCAGGGGAGAACAGGCCTCTCCCCATCTGCATGTGACACCCCCTCACATACCTGTATGTCGCCAACATATCCCCTCTGAGTCTCCTCTTCTCCAAGCTGAAGAGACCCAGTTCCCTCAGTCTTGCCTCATATGGCATCCCCTGCAAACCAGCCACCATCCTTGTGGCCCTACGCTGCACTGACTCCAACCTGGCTGTATCCTTTCTGTAATGAGGGGCCCAAAACTGAACACAATACTCCAGTTGCGGGTGCACCAGAGTCGTGTAGAGTGGTAGTAATACCTCTCTTGATCTAGAAGGCACACTTCTGGCTATGCAACCAAGGGTGGCATTCACCCTCTTGACCACCGCATCACACTGCTGACTCATGTTTAGCCTGCGGTCAACCAGTACCCCGAGGTCCCTCTCCAGCCACTTGTCACCTAACCTGTACTTATGACACCTATTCCTATGCCCCAAGTGCAAGACCTTGCACTTCTCCACATTGAACGCCATCCTGTTGTCTCCTGCCCACTTCCATAGTCTGTCCAGATCCTTTTGGATCTGGAGTACCTGCTCCTCAGTTGTGGCCACTGCTCCAGTTTTAGTGCCATCTGCGAATTTGATCAGCAGACTGTTCACCCCTTCTTCCATGTCGTTAATGAAAAGATTAAACAGGATTGGCCCCAGGACAGAGCCCTGGGGGACCCCGCTTGTCACTGGCTGCCATCCCGACGATTCCCCGCTAATGATTACCTTCTGCTTTCGGTCAGTCAACCATGCCCTAATCCACCGGACAGTGCTTTGGTGTATCCCAACACTCCTCAGTTTCTCCACCAGGATATCATGGGGCACTTTGTCAAAGGCCTTGCTGAAATCCAGGTATACCACATCCACTGCATCCCCTCCATCTAGCCATCTTGAAACCTTCCCATTGTCATGGTCGCAGTGGAGGAATCCTCCTCCAAGAAGAAGCTAGAACTCTCAGAGACTGATGACATAAAGGAATTGTCATCAGAATTGTCAGAATTGTTGGGAGAACTTGAACTGATTGCAGGAGCAGGGAAGCTTGTTTTCCAAGATGGAGGCTGGGTGTCCCTCGAGCATTGCCATCGCAAAGGAAAGGGCAGTAAGGGGGTGATTGATTACAAAGTGGGCCTACTCAAGAGAAAAGGACTCCCTGAGAGCAAGAGCCTCCTCTTAAGTACAACTTGTCAGAGGACTGTAATGTAGTGCTGCAGATCCCTGGGTGAATCTCTGGAAAGTCTGTCTCCATTACGTGAGCTTTCAGTAACAGCACAGTAGTTGCAGGAATAATGTTTTGGCTTAAGCTCTAGTGGCTTTTATCCTTGCATTGTGACTAAACCACGATGGTATATACATTTGGATTCCTTTTTTTACTCTTCTTACTTAACCGACTTGTACTTTGAATTTGCCCTGTTTTGCCTTGCACAGAATCTGAGTTACCTGGAGCAGACCAGTTAGAGTATTTATCAAGTAAGCGTGCTACTCTAAGTATCTTCCTTTATGGTCCTATCTGTATATTTCTCTTAGAAACACATCAGTGTCTCCAGCACACAGTCAGTGTCAGCTCTTTGAATAATTTGTAATAAAAAGAGAACATTCAAATCTAACTGAAGTTGCCAGGGATTTTAAGATATTAATGAACGGATTAAGTAGGTCTTATTACCCATGAGAATCCTAAAATACTATGCAAACTGTGCTATATTTATACAACTGCTTCACTCCCCAAAGGAACACAGCTACCTTTGAGTGGGAAATGTGGTAGATCCATAACAGCTTATTAATGGAAATGACTGACATGGGGGTGAATGGTGGCAACTGTTCAGTGTTATCGTTTTAGCTTTTCTGCCCTATTGGAGCTGCTGAGATACATTGATACAGTGCTGTGACTGTCTAGGGCAACTGGCTTTGCTTCAGTTTGCAAGATAATACTGGGATTTATACTTACTACAGCCTCACTCACTGGGTGGGTTGACTTGTCATGGCATGCAAGCCTGAGCAGTGTTGTGCCTGAAGCCCCGACAGAGACAATACCTCACGAGGAGGTCTTTTGCTTGGGACCCTGTATCAAAAAGCCAACCCCACAACCTAGCTTGGGGATGGCTGGGCAGAAAGCTGCACCTCCCCCTGACTCCCTGCCCATTGAGGATCAACATCTGCATTCCAAAGACCTCAGCAGAAGAGCTTATCTATAGAGTTGTAAATCTTGTAGACAAGTAGCAATAAAGGACTTTAGTTTTATTGCTTGTGAATGTGTGGGTTGTTTACATGTTGAGCAGCACCTTGACAGTATGTTAATCCTCTAGTGGTGTCTCTCCCCAAGCCCACATGGGACTAGCTCTCCTGGTCACGCCTTTCTTCCCTCTGGCATAACAAGGCCTGCCTTTGCTCCTACCTCCTCAGAATTCTATGATTGGTTGCTAGGGAAAAGTCTATTATGCCTCCTGTGTCTCCTGTGTCATGTTCTGGAAGTTCAGCGTCAGTGGGAGGAGGGACAGCCTGCTCTGGCTCCTTCTGAGTGGAACTCATAGTGTCTTTTCCCTCGGGGCTCTCTTGCTTTGATGTGGGCTCGGGTGTTTGCTCAATGGGCAGGGAGTCAAGGGGAGATGAAGCTATCTGCCCAGCCACCCCCAAGCTAGGTTGTGGGGTTGGGCTTTTGGATACAGGGTCCCAAGCACAAGACCTCCTTGTGAGGTGCTGTCTCTGTCAGGGCTTCAGGCACGACAAGCAGTTTCCACCAGCCACATTGTTTTCCCCATGGAAGTGCCCAATAGTCATGCTGACTCTTCTCTGCCCACCATTTTCCTCCCTTTTAGGCTTCCAGGCAGCATTGTGGGAGGCACCACAGGGAAGGATGAGGCACTGTGCTTTGACAGCCATGATCACGCGCTGAGTTCAGCCAGCCATGGCTGGCCAGGAATCTCTGAGGCACAAACAGGGCTCATGCCCTGAAATGCAGGCAAGAGCTGGTCAGGCACCTTCCCCTCCTGCTCCAGAGGGGCCCCCTGGAGAAGGAGAGGGTGCACATGAGCCATATGCAAGCAAAGGTGGGGGGGAGAACCTGGGTGATGCTGCAGAAAGGAGCTGTGGCCCCTTCCATGATCACCAGAGCATATCAGCAACAGAGGTGAGAGGCAGGTGTAGGGTAGCAGTGGTGACAATGGGGGCTCTGCACTGCTGTGGATCCTTCCATCCCATCCTACCTGCATGAGCAGCAGCAGGAGTGAGAAGCCCCTGAGGGGCAGGAGCAGCAGCCACAGCTTGAGGAATGCCTCCATGCCATCCCTCCATTCCGGCAAGGGATCTCCTGTAGCTGTGTCTAAGTACGTGGAGGGAGGTTGTCCGCTCCAGAGCGAGGTGAATCCAGCTTGTCTTTGCTCATGAGTGAGTGATGCTGTAGCGTTAAAACCACAATCCTTGGCAGATTTATTCCTCCTCCTACCCGCAGCCAGGCAGTCCAAATCTGTGCTAGATCTATTCAAGGTAGCTCATAACAGCCCCTGTCTGCTGAATAAGGGGGATTGGCTGCAATGCACAGCCCCCAACCCACAGCCACCAGCTGCTTCTCACCACTGCTGCTATCTTGTTTCCATCTATGAGAAGCTTTGCTCTGGTGTGATGAAAGGGGCAGAGTGAGAATCAGTGGAGTGACCTTGTCCCTTTCCGCAGTGCTGCTCAGCAGAGTCTTGCTCCGGCTGCTGTTTGGCTTTCACATATAAGAAACTTCCCCCGGGCAAGCAAGGGAATGGCAGTGGGGGAATCCTCAGAGGCACTGCCAACCAGGCACTGCCACCCTATGCACTATGACTGCGCCTGCTTGTATGAAAACAACAGTGGGGAAACTGAGCAGACTGTTCATCTCCCAGTGCTGACCACTGGATCACCTGCTCCTGTCCCAAAGATCTTTAGGGCACAAGGAGTGGGATGCCTGACAGTTGCACCTATTGGTAGTTGTCTGGGGTGTTCTTGGCTTAGCTGCCTGGCAAGAGCCACCTGTTTCCAGGTGGCTCTATAGTTCTGGCCTCTGTGCTACAATGAGTTGTGCTTTCTGGTTTGGCTGGTGCAACAAGCTATCATGGTATGAAGGTTATTATTTCTCTTCATGGTTTCTCAAAACTAAATCTACCATGCTGAGATGTTACAACAGGAATTGGACAATGTGACAGACCAACAAAAGACCACCATAGCATGTTGGTTTGGGTGAACCCAGCCATTTTCTGCTGAGCTTTGGAATTCTTTGGATCAGAATACAAAGCTTGGTAACCTATATGGGGATACCATTACAACCAATCCAAGTTGGAGAGCAACACTTTTCCTCCACTGACCTACCACCATCAAGTTGTATAGTCCAGTGCATCCATGATCTCCTCTTCAAAGGTCACAGCAACTCTCCTTAGAGACTGTCCAGGGGCACAGACTTGTTCTTTTTTTTTGTAAGTGATTGTATTTGATATGATTAACTAAATGATCTTATACACCTCCTTGATATCAACAAGGATGAAGGCAGTTTTAGAATATGTAAACAAAGAAATAACTTTGTGAAGTTCTGAACTTTTAATTGAGAAAACCAACCTCTTACAGAGCTTATCTGAAACAGTAGAGTGCAATATGGTGTGTGTTAAAGCAAAATTAAAACAAATGACAGCTCAAGCATTGGTGGAACATTAAACTGACAAGTTGTTACTTCAGAAGTTCTAGTTGTAAACATAGCTAGCCTTTTGTAAAGTTAAACACTCTACCCAACCTGCAGCAATGGCTCCCTATGAATAAAGGAACGTCACAATTGGATGTGTCCTTTGCAGCATTTCCACTTGCAAAGAGATAAGCAACTTTTCAGCTTAAAAACCAGCTTGCTTTTTTGGCAGTAGCAGCTCCTTCAGAGGGAGGGAATAATCAGAGAAAGCTCTCACTTATGTGCTATGACTCACATATAAATGGCAATTTTGGTTTGTGATGTTATTTTGGATGCTGGAACCCTAAATGGTTAATTTTGATTGTCCTGATAAATATGCTTTCATACAAATCTCATAAACTCTGGAAATTAATATTTTACCAATGGCCGTGCTTCAGCAAACACAATAATAATGCACTCAATGTCGTTGCAAACCGCTAAAGCAGATGGCAGATGGAGGCTGAGCTGCAGACAGCAGTTTGAAATATTAAATGAAATCAATCTGAAGTTGTGTTTGTGCCTCAGGGAAGCTTTCCACTCAGATGAAGGAGATAGTTTCTCTGAAATTCTTGTAAATGGGGTATAGATCTGAGCAGATTGTTAAAAGATTCAGATTTTAGCTCAACTGTACTAAAACTGGGTTAAAGACAAATGTATTGGATTATTCTTAAATTAAGTGCATCTCGCAACAAAAAAGGGAAAGGCATAGATTCTATTTGAAAGGAGATGCTATTCAGTTTATGCCAAGGAATTTGGTCTTATTTATTTACTAAGATATTCCCTTTGTTGGTGCAAACACCCCGAATTCTAAGAGTGTCGTCTTCTATATTTCAGTGATAGACATGCATACAGAACCTTAGCTGCCAACCCATCAGTTATTCATTAATGGTGCAATTCTATGCATGTCTACTCAGAGATAAGTCCCACTGGGTTAAATAGGGCTTATTCCCAGGAAAGTGTACATAGCTTTGGATGCTAAGGCATCTTCACCTAGTTCTAGTGATTTGGGATGCATTCCAGCTACATGTGCTTGTGGCAAGTTGGTTGGAGATCCTGAGATCGAGGTTCAAGTCTTGACTTGGCCATGAAGCTCACAGGGTGACTTTGGGTCAGTCGGTCACTGTTAATAGAGGGGACAGGTCCACTAACTAGGGATTTCACAGAAATCATAATGTAGTCAAATGAGCTCAGATTTCTATGAATCCAGCCCACAGATCCTGCAGTGCGCCAGCTTTTTCTGAGTTGTGTGGATTTTTAGGCCTTTAGAACTTTTTTAACTTTTAGGAGGACTTCTGCAAATTCACCATTTGTAAATTCACCATTGTGATCAGGCACATATCCTAATGTGAAGAATTAGAATTAATGTTAAGTGTGAATTAGCACTAATTCAGTACAAATGGGACTAAAGTCTTCAATGAATAGAAGACAGAACAAGATATTCCTGACAATCATCAGAGATGGAATGAATTTAACAAAATCTGAACATTCCTATCACAAATTCATAAGGGTTGCACCAATGTGAATTATGACTTCAAATACCCGTTTCAAAGATGATATTTGAAATACACAATTGAGAACAACCTCCGTTGAATCCAGTGATACCATGAGTGGAATATTGTTCCCAGAACATTTCCACACATGCAAGGGGACAGATGCAAGTTCCAGTGATTCCTCATTTCCTTCTGCCCACTCCCAATGTGGTTTAAAAGATTGGATGACCATACTGAACACCATGGGAGGTGCTTAAGAAGACTGCAGTGGGGAGAAGAAATAACTGAAAACAAAATTGTTCTCCCTTCTGTAAGCTTCTACTGGACTTCCAGCCCTTCTAGAAATAAATGGACCCTTCCATTCACAACAACAACAACAGTAATTAATAATAATAATAATAATAATAATAATCTGAATCCAAAGCCCTGAAAAGGGGAGGCACTTGTCTACAATAATGAAAAATGTCACAGCTTTTCAGCTCTGTTTACATTGTTGGCATATACAAATCCATGAGCTGAACCTCATTTCACACACCACACAGTGATTAGGACATACACATCACTTCACATGCAAACTTCCTTGTTGTTGCCGACATTGGCAAGTGCAATGATAGGTGGTTGAAAAATTCAAACCCAAGGATTTTTAATGAGAATTTTGTCTAAAAAAGGAGCTTATGACTTCCTTAATCCAGTGCTGCTTATTATTTTTCCTGTTGAAATTTTTGAAAACTGTTCCTTAACCTCCATTGTATCAAACAACATCTCCCTTGAGTCTTCTTAGCTCCACCATGAAAGCCTACTTTTTTCTTCTTCTTGTGTTGTGTTTTGGGTTTTTCTCCTCCTCTCCCCTTTCTTGTCCCTGAGGAATAATCTTTTCAAAGCACACCTCAACACACCATTTCCTTGAGCTCAGCAACCTGCTGTGAATGGGTCTTGTAATTCTTGCTCTGATCAGCAGTACAGACATCGTCCCTAAAAATATGTTAGCTCCTTGGAAAGATTTGCTGTCAGAATTCTCCACAAGGAGGAACATGTGGCAGTTTCTGAAGACAAGCCACATATAACAAGGAGGAAAACATGATTAAAGTCATAACATCAAGGGATGCTAGGGGGAAAGCTGCTTAGAGTACACTCATGCTGTGTCCCCTGGGCTGGGAAATGCTCTAGAATACCATAGTTTCTGTGTGTTCTTTCACCTATGGTGAAAACAATAACAGCATGCATATGCAGCAAAATCAGTAAGAATGAGGGTGCATGAAACAATAGGTAATGGGTGTTTATTCTTCCAGGCTTGAGAAAGGGGTAAGTCTCTTTGCAACTCAAGGACTATTTTTATCTACTTCTCCAGTCCAGTTGTTAATCTCCACATCAGGGATGGCATTCAAAAGCACATGAATATGATCCAGTACTATCACAGATTTTTCAAAACCAAATTTATATAAGCACTCACTTGCTGGTGGTGGTGCTGCAATCCCCTGGTGGTGTTGGCACCCTGTGGATGAGAGATATATTAATAGAAAAATGTTTTTCCTGTTACTGTGTTACGTCTTGGTACAGGCCTCGAGTATTGCAAGGTAGAAGGGTTTGAGTAAGGATGAGCCAAATGCTGCTCAGTAAAAAGGTGGGAATGGGAAACTGAAACACACTGCCTGTTTTGAGGAGAGCAAACTTCAGGGAGACGAAACATGGTTCCATTGCCAGAGTTCCTACTAGCAGATGCCAGTTGGTGTTTACAATTTCTTCCAGTCTAAAGCTTCCTACATGAAGACATAACAGCACTCTGCCGGATGCCAGGATCTTCTGGGGTGGCCACGGGTAGGTGGTGATGGTTGTCATCTGGAAGGAACTCTCTTTTTAAACATCTTGCTGTTAATTCCATTTTTAAACTGTTCACTGGCTTTTCACTGCCATAGTCGTAAACTACTTTAGGAGCTGTATATAGAATGGCAGCAGAGGGAGAGAACTGGGAGCCGCTGCTACTTTCCCTGGTCTGCTTTCAGAATATCCCCTTCCCCTATTTGTAGATGCCATGACAGACTTGACATCAGCAGAGGCATGAGCTAAGCAGGGAAGGGAAGGGCTATCCGTCTGCCCGCAAGGGCAGTGGTGGGAGATGAGATTACTGAACATAGTCATATTGTGAGGTTATTACTTGAATATATGTGTGTAGTGCAGGAGGCGTGCTTAGCTTGTGATAATTTGTTGATTTTAATCTGTACCATTAATATATAATATTACTTTTAAAATGTTCTCTTTTTAGGTTAAGTTTTGTGTAAATGCATTAGTAAGTTTTGAGTGGATGACTTTACTGAGGTAATAAATGAGGTCCAGATGAGACTCGGCTTCTTTGCTTACCGGCACAGAAGTGATATTGGACTACTGGCTTCCCAACAGAATCAGCATGAATATTTAATACAGAAAACATATTCAAGAAGAAATCCCACCCCGCCACTATGTATGACTCATTTAATCATGGATGGATAGTAGGATATGTAGCTAGTAGGGATTTGCAGTGGTGGGACCCAGCAGGTATTCAAGATGAGGACATGGGGATTGGTTCCCCCAAACTTCTGATATTATTATTATTATTACTACTACCACCACCACCACCACCACCACCACCTTTCTATAATGCCCATAGCTGAAGCTCTTTAGGCGGTCACAACATTAAGTCACCATCCAGATTTCAACCAGGCCTGGCCCTGCTTAGCTTCCAAGATTAGGCCAGATCAGACACTTCAGGTAATATCTATAGCTACTGGTTTGCATTGCAGGTAAGCTCCATGGGTAAGGCAGGATAAGGTACATACCTGGTGAAATGTGTTCATTTCTCAGGAACCAATGCTTTCCCCCAGCCCAAACTAATAAGGTTTTTTTATATGTCTAGATGTAGATTGCTCAAAAGGAGTTTCATTTTTTATATATTGGTCTTAGGGCCAACATGCAAGTCGCAATGGCCCTAATTGAGACCAGGATGTTGACAGCAGCTCCTACTCTAGTAACATGCCATCAAGAAACAGTGAATGTTTTTTTTTTTTTTTTTTTTTGCTAGAGACATACTGTTACTCCTCTCATTAATAGTGAGGGTTCCAGGGGCAACGCAGATGCTGGTTGTTTTTTTTTGCTAGACTGGGAAGAACAGGACATGGAATAGCCAGATGTGACAGAAAAGGAAGAATCCCAGGGTAATATTACTGTAATTTCTCACTTGGGTTTTTTCTGACCCTGATTTAATTATCCCAGGTAGCTGACAGGAGCCCCATTGATAAAAACAAGAATGTCAGATAACATACCAGGGGAGAATGGAATAGAAGGTGAACATAGCCAACCAGGGAACAGTCTAAATAGGCAGCTAGCACAGCAGGTCACAAACGAAATTACTAAATAAACAGTAGCAGCAAGTTTCACCTACCTCACAAATTTTTTCCCTCACCCCCATGCTGCTTTGTGTCACATAAACACAACCACAAAGGGAAAGAAAGTGAGGGTGATACCATGAGAGATAGTAAATACAAAGGGCCTAGGAACTAAGAATACAAGGTACTGGAAAGACAAGAATAAGATGCTGATGCGATCAGCCATGCCAAACTCAAAAGCGGTCCTTAAAGTATGTCAGCTCCTTGGGATCCTCTGCTTGCCAAGATTCCCCTCAGCCTGGAGCATGTGGCTGTTACTGTAGAAGAGCACACATATGACAAGGAGGAAGCTTGATTAGAGAGAGAAAGAACAGCTTCTTCAGTGTTCTCACAAAGGCAGACACACAAGCAAAAGCCTTCAGATGTCAAGAAACAAGGGCTTTCTCGCAAAGGCAAGCAAAGTTTGCCAGAGTATTGTTTAAGCCTGCACAACCCAGTCCTTTCCTGCTGTCTCCAGGGAAGCTCTAGAAACATTGAGGTGAGCTGATGTGGGAATTACCACTGAAATGATGGGAGCTTTTGAGGTATAACTGAGACAAATGCACTCTTCCTACACGTTGAGTGCTGACTGCGTGCATCCCTCCCCTCCCATCTCTCGCCGCTGCATTTTGGACACATGGTTTCAAGTTTTCTCAGCTTCCCAGATGCAAATCGAGGTATTGTGCAAGCCATTAAATTCAAACAATATAAATCCAAATGAAAGAACCATTTGAATTGATGTGTATTTATAAACTCTGAATTAAATATGAATGGTGGTTCCTTGAAACTTGTGTTTATTGCAGATTAGGCAAACATGCACTCCTATTTAACATCTTAAAAACAATACCAACAGCAACAGAACTCATAGCCTCCTAATTATTATCATAAGCAAAACTGCATTTTCAGTGTAGTAGCTATTCATTTGATAGGTAGATCCTTGCAGGTACAATCCTATGCATATTTAGACAGAAAAAAGTTACACAGCTCTCAGTGTGCCACAGCCTCAACATGGCTGGCTGGGAAATTTGGAAGCTGTACAGTTCTCTGTCTAAACATGCATAGGAATTTGTGCCCTCGGATGGATTCAGCTGTCTATGCCTGTTCATAGACTGGTACTGATAATGCAGAGCCTCCCCGTTTCTTCCTATGATAATGGTAGGCTTCCAGCTTTTGTGGCAGCAACTGTTGGACTAAACATATTACTATTTTTCTCCCAAACCAAGAAATGCATTCACAGAAAGGTGTGGGCACACCCCCAAATCTCACTAGCTCCAGCTTGTTTTGTGTTTGCCACCTTCCCCCACCCCAGCCCTACAAACACACGATTAATCAGGTCTCTCAAGATTGCATTTCTGGATCAGTAATTACTGAATTACTGGCTTTCTAAAGAACTTCAATTTTTAATGAGGACTGTTGATCTAGAAGTAGCTGAAGCAGACGCACATATGTGTGACCTTTGGAGCTGCATATGGCACGCGTTCCCAGCTCCTGTAAGCAGCTGTCCTTTTCAGTGGTGCGGTGCCTTGATATATACTGAAGGGTGTGCTGCTATTAATGGATGACTCTTGCTATCTATGCTGCTTTGATGTTGAATCGCATCATTTGTTTCTCCAAAAGCCACTTTCTTTCAATCTCATAGTAACAAACACATTGAAAATGCTTTCAGGGAACCGTGGCATGTGCACCATTTCTCTGCTCATTGTTTTGGATTAATATGCCACTGGCACCAAGAGGCCCTTGTAATGGAGATGCGCTTTTGAAAGCAAGAGGAGGATGAGGATAAAGTTGTAGAGAGGATGGCTCTTAGGCTATGTTGTGGGGCTGGAAGAGAGCTGGCGTGGGGGAAATAAAAACATGGGGAAGTAAAAGGTTTCAGTCTTGAAAGAAATTCCAGCAACACATTTGGCTCTCTGAACCAGGTTACTAAAATTCCAGACAGACTTCATTTGTTCTTTTTTAACCAGCTGAACTGAGCTGGTCTGGTCTGGTCAGTTCTCAGCAGGCTCAAAAGATCTTTCAAGTGACGCTGAGCTTATCTGAATCAAAATATTTCTGATGATGTGTTACGAATTTGGATTTAGAGAGCCACAGAAGTGATTTTAGTGACCTGGTTCAGAGTGCAACTCCAAGCTTTGAGCAGTTTATCCCCAAGTTCTCCAAATAAGGAAAACACCAAGGTAGAGGTGCAGAGGTGGGGGAAGCAAGGGGGCCTTGCTGTTGTGTGACTAGCAGCAAATTCTAATTGCAGTAAATGGTTGACAAGGGCTCTCCACTACTTTGGGGTGGGGTTTTCAAGTAATTCATTGCAAAATAGATCCAGTTTTCACTGCCTGTTGTGAGATCTCTTTCCCATGAATCAGAATATTAAAAGAGATTTGGTGTACAAATTTGGGAGGGTGTACAAATTTGGGAAACGCTGAATGTTTCAGTTCTTCTTCCTCTGCCATGTAATAGTTGTTTCTATCCTTCTGAAATGTTGAAGCGTTCTTATCTAAGAATCCATACAAAGGTTCAAAGTAAACCAAATAACTTTCTCCTCCAATTTAAACACTCCCCTTCTTCAAATATGTTGCTCCTAAGTGAATTTGTGCAAGGACACCTCCATGCTGTTTGCATTTTTTTAAATAGTTCCTCACAAAATATCATAGGGTGATTGTGTGTGTGTGTGTGTGTGTGTGTGTGTGTGTTGGCAGGGATGGGAACTCAAATATAAAGGTTGATTTTACATCAAACTCTTAATATCAGTTCTTTTGAAAATGAGCATACTTGGCCCTCCTAGATCTTAATTCCCTCTATCCATGCAAATTTAATATAATCCTGACAAGAAACAGAAATTATATTGGATGAAACCATTGAAAAGAAATATCTCTATATATGGAAAAGTACATCTATTTGTCTAAACTATTTGTCTTAATTTTGGTAGGAGGTAGACTGCGGTCTTGAGCAAATCTTTTGTGAAAACCTTGAATGAACATTGCATGGTGGTAGCCCTGCACAAATTCAGTTAAGTGCAACGTAATGACACTAGTCCTATCTCAGCCTCTCTGAAATATTCATTCAGCCTTTTTGCAGGATCACACTGAAATGCATGAGCCCCTCTGTGTATAAGAAAGGGTGAAAGATACACATTTCTGGATAGAAGAAAAGCATACTTGGCTAATTGCTGATTCTTACCAAGTAATATTATTTTTCCCAATGTAAAAAATAAGTTGTGGTTGTTCAAATTACATATATCAATTCTGAATGTAAAACAATTTACTCTTGTTTACTAATGTGCTAGAAAAGCCTTCTTTAAGTTGGCAACCTCCACACATTTCTGGAGTATAATTCCCATTGGTGACAACAAGCATGGCTAATAGTCAGGATGATGGGAATTATAGTCTAGCATGTCCAGTGGGCACTAGATTGGAAAATTGCATTAGAAGATGGCCAGCTGCTAGCATCTTCATAAAGAATTTGTCTGACTAATGTAGCAGTACAAGCAAGTCCTGGTGCGTAAATATCTGAAATGAAATAAATGCATTGCAACAATATTTTTCTGATGATGTAAATTTTAATATGTGCTGTGGAGTTGCCATCTGGATTCTTTCTTTTCTGTATAACATGGGTTAAAACAAATGGAAATATATTGTTTAGTAAACTTTGTCATGGGACTGCAGGTGGTGCAGTGGTTTAAACTGCTGTGCTGCTGGGCTGGTTGATCAAAAGGTCGCCGGTTCGAATCTGCACACGGGGTGAGCTCCCGTGCGCCGTCCCAGCTCCTCCCAACCTTGCAGTTCGAAAGCATGCAAATGCAAGTAGATAAAAAGGCACCACTTCGGTGGGAAGGTAACAGCATTCCATGCACCTCGGTGTTTAGTCATGCCGGCCACATGACCACGGAGACTGTCTGTGGACAAGCGCTGGCTCCCTCGGCTAGGAAACGGAGATGAGCACCACCCCCTAGAGTCAGGCATGACTGGACGTAACGTCAAGGGGAAACCTTTACCTTTACCTTAAACTTTGTCATACTAATAGCCAAGCAGTAACACCAAAGCAATATTCGATGGCTTTATGCTGGCATCAGCACCAGACATCCTAAGAGAATTGTAGGGTCTCCAGCACCCCACAACTCACTGCTCTAACATCTGTTCTGGCCTTCCATTCCTTTAGCCCTCTCAGCATTCTGAGCTGTGCTGAGCAGCTGGATGGAGCCATCATTTCATTTTTTCACACTGCCTGGACTGATGCTGCACTGGAGCATTTGGAGAACATACCAATAATCACTAGACTGCAGTGCTTGGAGCAAAGCTACTGACAGTGTAACTCAGGGCTATCCAGCACCAGAAAGGAGGGGAGCCAATAGAGGACACAGCCCTGCAGCTGCTGAAAGCTCGAGTTGCTCCTGGTGCTGTCTGTATAAGCACTCTTGCTACTGTCACCCATTTTCCGCTGATAAGATGCAAAACCTGTAAGCAACCTCCAGCTAGGACTTGCTTCTTTCAATGAATGAGTAAAAACATACTGGCATAAAGAACTTACAAGCCAGAAAAATCTATCATAAAGGGCAGAGACCTTTCATTTGCTTGGCACTGATAAATCCCACTGAGTTTATTTGGATTTATAAACACCGGTACCTGCAACCAAAGTATCTTCCCACTAAGTCCCTGTTCTTTTTAATGTATTTTTTATAGTTTCACTTACACCTTTTCTCCAAGGAGTTCAAGGGAAACATACATTGATTGTGCTGTTCCTTTTTATCCTCACAGCAAGCTTGTGAGGCAGACTTGCAGGAACTGCTTCAGTGATGCAGTGCCAGTTGCCTTGTGTATTTGTCTGGTTTATGGTCTGAAAGCCACTTGCCATACTTGGATTTTTCCTGACTCTGTTTTGCCTGTGATCTTCTTTTAGCATAGTTCAGGAGAAAGTGCCTCTGGTTCCCATATTGCCTGCTCTTCCCTGAAGACTGATCTACTCTCCTTGGGGAAAGGCAATTCTGATTTGCTTAGGTTTTTGCTTTCGTTTTCCATCGAGTTACAAAATTTTTGTACATTTTTAAAAATATGTATCCATTGACTCAAGCATGTTTTTGCCCATTGTTCAAATGCACATATTGTCCATTAGACACTTTTAAAATGTCTGCATATTTTTGAATGGTTTTTATTTTGTTTGCAAAAAGCATCCCAATTTTTTAAATGTATGTATTTCTGAGTGTAAATTGTATTTGGGTTCATGACCAATTCTGGAATGTGCAAATGAGGTTGTTGTTATTAGTTGTGAAGTTGTGTCTGACCCATCACAACCCCATGGACAACATTCTTCCAGGCCTTCCTGTCCTCCACCATCCCCCGGAGTCCACTTAAGCTCATGCCGACTGCTTCAGTGACACCATCCAGTCACCTCATCCTCTGCCGTCCTCATCTTCTTTTGCCATCTATTGTTCCCAGCATTAGGCTCTTCTCCAGGGAGTCCTTCCTTCTCATTAGGTGGCCAAAGTATTTGAGTTTCATCTTCCGTATCTGGCCTTCTAAAGAGCAGTCAGGGTTGATCTCTAAGATCCTCCAAACTCACAATATGAAAAGTCCCAGGGTACCGCTGCATATAAAACTAGGAAATCCTACACACCCCTTAACGTCTTTCCCATAGCTTCAGGA
The DNA here is from genome assembly GCA_023646645.1 of Varanus salvator macromaculatus. NCBI lineage: Eukaryota > Metazoa > Chordata > Lepidosauria > Squamata > Varanidae > Varanus > Varanus salvator. The sequence goes on along the minus strand of JAIXND010000784.1, from coordinate 25,869,827 downwards.
GCAGAGCTGTTAAATTTTGGTGCTCTATGTCTTTTGCCCGGGCTCATGAGAAGAGACTGAAGCACTTCCTGGGAGCCCTTGTGTCCTGCCCAGCTTCATTCCTCCCCTTCCTGACCCATCTTCAGTCTCTCCAGCACTGGCTCAGGGCTTTCACATTTGCTTTCAGAGCTGCAGCCCGTGTGGAAAGGACTGTGCTGGCTGTGAGGGCAGAGGGAGGGAGCGCTGTGGTTGGGTTGCAGCTCCAACCTCAGGATGCATTTACAAGGGCACAGCTGGAACGCCAACCTAACCTATGACCATCTAGAGTATATTCCTATTTGATGACCATAGAATTGTACTAGTGGCCTCTTAAAAACGTGTATACCAGTCATCTCTGTGCTGTTTCTCAATAAGCAGACACAATACTCAAATGACTTTCTATCTGCACCTGGAAGCTTGCGTACTTTTCTGACCCCCTTGGACCAGTGGCATCACAGTGCAGGATTGCAGTTACTACTGTAAGTGGGTGAAAGTCACCTGCTTAGGTTGCAGTTCTTTCCCAGGCTCTATACATTCAGGTACCTTCACGACAAGGTCCTTCTTTCCTACATCTCAAACTCTGAAAAACAAAACAAAACACTAATTTCTGAGGATCTGCCTGACTCCCTGCCTCAGCCTCATGCCTACACTAAGAGCAAGAAGTCCCATTCAAGCCTTCTGCCAGAACTAAAACCTGAGCATTCACATGTACATTCTCACCATTATGAATTGTAGTACTGCAGAAAGTAAATACAACTCCTCCAAAACAAGTACCACACCAGAAAACCAGGTAACAATGGTGCAGAGTTGCCATGTGCTGCTCTAACACACATGCCCCTTGCTAAAATGAGAATAATGGGAATGACGGCGCCTTGCAGGGCTGGCAGAACCCCCATTCTCCCAACTGCAACCTTGACCTCCTGGAAAGATAATAATAGAGATATGATGATGACTAATTTGATTTGCATGCATTGTCAGGCTAATATTTGAAATGATTACTAACTCAAGAACACAGTTATCAAGACCTGAGTAGAAAAGTTATGAACACCTGTCTTTGTTTCGACTTTGTCTTTTTGGATAGAGACACTACTGTCCTTCATGACAATCCTGATTTTTCAACTGAGTTTTTGAGATAAACATCAGAAAAGAAGTCCTTCTCCCATAAAGGCCCTGAAATGAACCACAGAGTTTCCTCTGCAAACAATGGGTTCACCAAACATGACTGTGATTTCATTCAATGGCTGAAAACCCTGAAAGACAGGAACGGGGCAGTTTTGCTTACAAAAATGGGCAAAATGGGCTGTGCATTGTGCATCATATTTCCAATTCTGCAAGGAATTGAGACTTACTTAAAAAAAATAAAGCTCGGGATCTGGGAATTATGGTTCATGGGGAGGGCATTAACTTCCTTGCCCTTTCCTGCAAATGGTACGGTCAATCTGGATCTTTCTGACAAGAATTTAAAAACCTTTAATCCTGCACACTGTTTTCTGCTTGTTAAGTTTCTCAACATAGCAACAACAAAACAACACAATTTTAGTGCAGACAAGAGAGAGCTAAACATTTTTTTACTATGATTTACAATTTTTGTATAGAGTCTGTGGTGCTTTCTACTGCCTAAAGAGTCTAAGAAAAATGAAATCTGCTTCAGCAATTTTATGAAAAGGCAAACTGGAAGGACAGCAAATACCATCAAAGTGATACCGCAATTTCATTTGAATGAAAATCAGTAGGTCTCTTTGCCTGCTCTGCCTGGAAGATTTGAAGAGACAGAATAATCCTTGACATCTTTCATTATTGAATTGTGAAAGATGCAATGTTCTCCAAAGCAGATGTGCTAAAAATGTTTCCAATAAAGGTCATGCAGTGCTTAGCATTTCTCATGATGCATGAGTGACCTGTGAGCCATAAAGTTAGTTTGATCTGTGATCTTTCCCTTCCAAATTCTCCACTGACACACTCGTAATATGTATATGTAGCATTTTCACAGAAATGTGTTAATTCCACTACATTTTTGGAGTGAGTGTGTGTGTGTGTGTGAGGGACGGGGATAAAATGTGTCCACACTATTCTACATTTTTATGTTTTGATTATTCAGCATATTAACATATGTTGGAATTTTCTTTATGTGTTTTACTCTGACAAGTGGGCTGTGAATCTTTAAAATAAAAATAAAAATATTTGTCACGTTTTAGAATGGAAGCCTCTTGTTGTTAGCCAGACCGATCTAACGATGTGTTTATAGGCTTGTGCCCAATCACCCATTCAAATGAGTGGGATTTAAATTAGTGTTATTCCATCTGCCACGCTGGCTTTGGGTTGCTGGCTCCTCACCAATTTCAGCTGAGGTATCCTCTATCACACCCAAGGACTTCAAGGTAATGGGCACTGGACAGACGGTGCCACACCCCTGGCTCTGCCCTGTAGCACCTCTGAATGCTGCCCAGCAGATGCATCCCTTTGCCAAGGGGCAGCAGTGGCCCTCTGCGTGCTTTTGGTGAGGACTGCACTGTTAGCAAGCATGCGTCCATATTTGATGCTTCAGACAGGTTTTGCATACGCAGGTCAAGAATAATGTATGACCTTCATAGTTTGGAAAACTCCAGTTGTAGATAGAAAATAGGAGCATCCTTGGCGTCAAATTGCCCTGCAGACCATTTCTGTACTGGAGGGACCCAGATACAGAGGAAGGAACTCAGTGTACTCTGTTCGGTACAACGCATCTCCCACAACCGACTATGCAGACACACCAGGGTATTTATTCCGTGGCAACCCCCCCCCCCCGTCAATTGTCATTGCAAAACTATTTAAACTGTCACAAAAGAATTGTGCCTTGTATAAGGCAAATATGAGAAATAAAAAGGGATAGGATCCATGGCCAAAATTGTGGCTCTAAAGGCAAATGATACGGCTAGCCTATAACTCAGTTCTAACACAGTTAACTGGCAATGCCTGTAATTCAGTGGCCCCTGCTGTTGAGAATCAGCATGGCTTTATAATTTATGGCTTAAATGGCACTGATGCATAGCACACACATTACGGTGGGAATGATTATCCCAAAGTTTTCCGGGACGAAATAAGGGCATTCGTTTTCATGAGTGGGTAGGGATCTAGCAATCCTGTGTGGTGGTAATGGCAGGACCACACAGCTGTAGACTGCAAGTTGCCTCAGGCAATAAGAGGAAGCTAAAGGCACTCGCTTGCAAAAGGGATGATGACAAATGCAGGAAAGGAAGGTACAGGCGGAAGTCACATATAACACACTTACTGTGTTGCACCATTTGGTGGATAAGAAGAATATTTTATGTTGCTTGAGGATCATTTCTAAAGTAAAAAAGACAGTTCTACTGAGTATGTGGTGAGGATTAGGAAAATGTGCATTTGAGCATTTACAGACTGCCTTTCACTTAAAATGACACACTTGCATTCACAAAGAAAGGGGGCTATAGTTGCATGATTTGCACTGTGCAGTGAGGCTTTAGGAGTGAAAAGTTGGTTGTGAAAAAGCAGCAGCTGGGAAAATTTATTTATAAATAAATAAATAAATAAATAAATAAAATGTCAGGAGTGCAAGCAGGATGTTTTATTTTCCAGTATCTTAACTTAGAAGAATAACTTAAGGCTTTGAGATCAACATTTATGGACATAAATAACCCTAATATAACATACCAAGAATGTATCTATGTAACTTGAGGTAGTAGTTCCTTCTGCAAGCCTTTCCTAGCTTTCATCCTTTTTCCAATTATGCACACAGATAGTGCTAGCAGAAAATGGAAGAAGGGTAGTGGTCTCTTTAAATCTTCAGAGAATGGAGCTTCCTGGGGGGATAAAAATCTGATAATCCTGGTTGAATCAGGTAGCTGATTCAGGTGAACTATATTAAAGGCTATTGGAGGCAGTGAAGAATGGTTGAATCAAAGCAGAGTCCTTAATGAGTACCTTCACTTGTACCTTGCAAAGCTATATTTCTTTTTAGTTGATGCTTGTAGGCAGAGGAGTTGTACAAATTTTACTTGCAGCATAGGGGTGTCTAATTTAGGCAATGAGGTGACTCTTCCTGACTTCCAGCATTGAACTGCTACAAAGAAATCACAGAATGATGTGGATCCTAACTGTGGGATTCATGAACAGCTGCAGAGAAAAGCAAATGCAAGGTACGCTTGGCTTTTGGAACTGGGGTGAAGTGCTTTGCATATATTTTGCCCTGAGCTTTCTCATGGTTGATATTTTGGGTCAGTCCTGATAGCAGAGTAGCTTTGTAAAAACAAACCGACCTGTAATCTATATTAAGGAGAAAGTTATATTTTATGCACATGTAGCTGATAAGTATCCTTCACATGCTTAAAGAGTTTTGGTATTTTGGGAGCTCTTTTCCATGGGGTACGAATTAGACCATCTTTAAACTTTGAATGCTTTCAAGTGGAATTACTTGTTCATGGGAAAAGTTAGGTAAGATGGTTCCTCTGCTGAAGACATACTACTGACTGTACAATTTTTACAGCCAGACTACAGAGGACCCAAAAAAGCCATTATATTTAATATATAATTGGAGGGAAAATAGGATGTAGAATGGGTCTATATAGTTGGAGAAACCATAGAGGAAGCAAAAATACACTGTTTTTAAAAATATTTAGACATCAAATAAAATGGACTTTTAAAAAACAATGAACATTAAGGCATTTCTACCTTAGTTTCATTAGAATGTCATTCTTTAGTCAAAAGAAAATAGAGTAAACTTTAGCTATATCTGTAGCCATTAAATATATGTTTATTCTACAACAAGAAACTCATTTGCAGTCTTCTAAGTTTCTGGACCTGGGTAATAAATTTCTCCTCTAAACAGTCTTCAGGTTTGTTTTACAAATCCGCTTTTCATTTATATACCAGAGGTAGGGGGCAGAGAAGTCAAAGGTAGGTTCTCTCTCTAAGCAGACATCTATCTCAAGAAGAAATTTGGGAGGCACTTCTTGAAGAAATTATAGTATATTATCTTCACAGTCTCTCCAAATTGGTAGACACAAATATCAGATGCACAGACTACCATGCTATGCTTTGGGACAATTGAATGTCTTATATTACCCCCTCCGGCCACTATCCCGCATTTAGCATTTCTTCAAGATGCAAGTTTCAGGTGAGCCCAGAATCCACAGCCTCTCTTCTTTCTTGCCCCATCCTTATTTTTATTCCAGCTTATTTTTATTAGGACAAAAAATGAAACAAAATTTAATAGCCCCTGGTTTAATGGCTTACTCCCACGAGAGTACAACAATATATGCTGCTGAAATATGTATGGGTGATATCCAGTATGGATGATTCCTTGCAAGAGGAAAAATAGTATATAAATGTAATAGCAAGGATGACTGCTGGCATAACAGGAAATGAGAACTGCCCGAGTATAGCCAAAGCTTCAAAGCTCTTCCAGACTTTGGCAGATCGGCCAAATTCATGGAGCAGCACTTTTTGCTGTTTCAGAAGTGCAGTTTCAACTAGGTTCCTGTGTTGCACTGGCTCAGTGTTTTTAGCAGTAGCCATGATTAGCATTGGCACTTTAAAAGAAGACACTGGGGGGGACACAAGTGGCTTTGAAACTTAGGGAGAACAGATGAAACTCAACAGGGATAGTTTCCCCGTTTTAGCATGGAGAAGAATGTGTTTGAATGAGCAAATCCAGGTTTAATAAATGATATTGATGCATCTCTTAGTACAAGTTGGAGAAACAAGTGAGAAAACAGCAGCTGAGCATAGCTTCCTGATATGTGTGAACTAGAAATTCTAGTTAATGGCTTGCAAACAGACCAGGTTTAAATTTGGCTTCTGAAAACTGGCATGTTCTGGAGCCATTGACACCTATAGCTCCTGGTTCAGAGGGAATCGTCCTGGTGAATGGTGGCTTGCTGCCTTGCTTCCTTACCTGCAGAAGCAAGGGGCTGCAGGCAGGTGCATGATGCTAGGATTTAATCATCTGAATGTAGTCTATATTCTGGCTGGCTGTTGGTTGGTCTTAAAAAAAAGAGGTAGTTTCTGGGCTCTGTGCCAGCACCTGTAAGAAAATGAGGGGATGATGGTGCACTTCACCTCGTTGTAAAGAAAAGGAATGTTCAGCACTGGAGTGCAAGCACTACTAGCATCCATCACCAGTACAAGAAGGTATGGGAGTCAGGTACACAAGAGGATGTCAGGACAGGAGAGCAATGAGGTACACAAGTGAAGGCTCAAAACATATTGTCCTCTGGTAGCACAAGAACATGACTGTTGGCCAAGTGGCTTCTGCTAAAACAATCCAAACACTTCATCATTTACACCAGGAATTTGAAATAAGTCATATTAAAAAATTCATTAATTTTGCCAGTGCTGAAAGAGCTTATATTTGGGGATCAGAGCAGATAATGCAGTGTGTGCTATTTTATTTTAGCCTTGTTCTCATGGTAGTCTTCTGTAGTCCATGCTGGGCTATGCCACTTTTGTTTAAAAGAGCTCTCTGTGGGAATCGGATCACATTTGCATTAGTATTTCTGCTATCCTAACTACACAAAGAGCCATCCTATATGCTGCTTACTGTAACCCTCTCTTAACAACGTCCATCATGGTATTTCATCTTCTAAATCATTCTTTTGCCCCCTGCAATGCCCTACTAGAGGCACGTAATTCAAGATACCATTGAATGGAGTACTGTAGAGAGGGAAACAATATTACCTGCTTCATAAAATGTTGTGCAACATATCTCCAAAGGGAAAATGCTTACATTTCCTGGCGCTAAATTATAAAAATAGCCATCTTGTTGGAAACCAGGATGTGATACTAGAAGGTGTACTTTGTATAGTGAGTGTACAAACCTGAGATTGAATTCCACATTGAAAAGTCTGCATTTTAGAAAGTTTAGTTTAATAAATTACTGTGGTAGCATATTAAGATTTTCTTCCTCTTTCCCTAGCTCTTAAGTCTTCTATATTTCTTTAAAAATCCTGATAAGCATGTTCTCACAGTGTGAAATCTCATTAGAAACTTCATTTTCCATATCGAACACATCCTGCTCATATCAAACAATAGCTTTTCCTACAAAGACAGAACCTACTTTTACCAATCAGTGTCTCTCCAGGTGCTTTTTGCCTACAAAATCCATTAGCTCCCGCCATTCCTGACCATTGGTCAGGAATGATGGGAGCTGTAGGCCAAAATCTGGAGTAACCTAGGTTGATGAAGGCTGGGCTCAAACTTGGTTTATATTGCAATTCTATGCCTATCTTCTCAGAAGCATATCTTATTGAGTTTACTGGGACTTACTCCAGATAACTCTCCATAAAATAGCCTTGGTTCTTTTAAAAACTGCCACTAGTTTTGTATAGTGGGAGACCACATATGCATCCTATTTAATACTTAAGTGCTACTACTATACTTTGGGTGCTTCTGGTTCGAAAGGATTAGCCAGCTAAAAGCTGTTGCCCAGGGGAAGCCTGAATTTGTTAATAACATACACTCTTTGGGGAGGCTCCTTTCACATTCCCCATGCAATTAATTTTGCTAGTTTCTGGGCTAGATTTGTTTAATTTGTATGTGTTTTAATTCTATATTTCACATTTGAAATTTCTTGTTTTATAATATGTTCTAATATATGTTTTATAATATGCCTTATTTTAATAGTGATGCTTCCAACACAAATAAAGAGAGGCTACTATACTAAGTCCTCCTACTATATGCATAAAGAAGTATACTATGCTTTGAGATCAGTGTTGTCAAACTTATTTCAAACCCAGGACCCTGTTCCAACTCGGAATGTTTGAGGGAGCCATATTCTGGTGGTGGGCAGGGCCAAAGATGAAGAGCCTGAGCCAACACACCAAAAATATCAGCAACATTTATTTCTTTTACTGCCAGTGATGTGAACCTTGAGGGCTGGACTGGAACTCCAGGTGAGGCCAGTCTGGGCCCTGGAGATAGCACTGAGAAGAAAGCATTGCTATGGCTCATCCTTTCTTCATGTTTAATTGCTTTTAGTTGCACAAACTCTCCTAGAAAGCAGATGCTGTTCGAAATTGTTCTTGATTCAGTCTATCACCACATCTTTTGTGCATGATAAACAATGCTTCCAGTTTTGTTGCATATTCATTGGAAGCAACACACATGCACACCTACAGGAGGTGTTCCAGCATTTTCCTTGTCACATTAGTGGAAACAGAAGTCACCACTGAAAACACTATTAGCATACTGCTACACTAATATGATGGGATCATATTAGTATCACTAATTAGTATCGCTAATATGATAGGATCCCCAGTTCCTTCACTGTTAGTGATTTGATTCCTGTAGTAAAGGAATGCTGCTCTTGCAGAGTAAGTGCTGTACCTCAGCATTCATGTATGGAAAACTTTCTTAAAGGGACATGAAGAAGAAAATTAGGGGATCACATGAAAACACTACTGAATATGTTGTGTGAGAGAGTGGTGCTCTTGACCTTTATATATAACACTCTGAAAATGAACAATGCAAAATGACATGACTACTTTCCTTCGACAGCAGAAACAGGTGATGAAGTCCAACCCTTTCCCTAATGTTAGGAATTAGGAATCAAATAGAATCAAACCTTAGGATACCTGATGTTTGGTAGGTATTGTACAGAGGACAGTAGCTTATTAAAGCACTATGTTTCCTATGGTATTCTTTGCAATGTCTATGTTAATAACTTGAGGTATTTTTTGTCCCAGAAGTGGTGCCACCCTTTAGAAGCTCTTCCCCATGATGACTGGGAGACAGTGCATATAGTCTTGGAAAATATTCTTTCAGTTAGCTTGTAATCATTTTATGTTCCATTTTATTCTTTTTTATTTTTCCTAGTAGTATAACTGAAACTGTTCTTAATAGTGTAATTTAAGCTATGATTTTAATATTCTTATATGTGAACTGCATAGGTATTTTATTATGTAGTGTACATGTATGTATAAATGCAAGGAAGGGCATAACCAGAAGGCACATGATAAGGCAACCCTGCAAAAGCTAAGAATCTCAGAATCCTATGCATATTCTTAAGTTTTATGTTAGAAGAAATACAGGATGATAAATGAGGAGTAAATTCTCTCTGACATGTTTTTTGAAATAGTAAACTCAAGTGCCTGCTCACAAGCAAATCCACTTGTGAGCAGGCATTCCTTCGCATCTCTGCTGTTTAGGCCTTATACTGGCTGTCCTTTCAGTATTCCAGCACTGAAGTTCCTGCATGTGAATTGCATGCATGGGGAGCAGCAGAAATGAAGAATGGGAAATTACAAGGGACAAAATACAAGAAGAGCAACAGTGTGTAGTTATGGGCGGTGGTGCAGAACTCGGCATAATCGTGTAAATTGCTCAGGAAGAAGAGCCAGCTTCAACCACATCTAGGAATGATCAAGTGAGCACATTTCTTTAGAAAGAAGCAGACCATTTATGCCTACAGTTAGTGAGCTAGTACTCTTTCATTTTCAGATAGAGCTTGGTTTTCTACCCGTGTTTTATATTCATAGACTGCATCCTTTCAGCATTCAGTTTGTAACTGAGGACACTGTGGAATGACACAGCAGGCTGCGAGTGTCTGGTAACTTAATGCAGGTTGGAGGGGATACAGATATACTACATCAGAAAAATGCTTCAGGGAATTCTGGGATGGCCATTTCACTTTGGGCAGGGGAAGTATGTAGAAAGGGAAGATTGCAAAAAGCAGAAGTAGCCTTTTCCTGTACTGTTGCACGTTCATTCAAATACCCTCGTATTTTGCCATGAACAGGTCCTCTGTTTGTCCAGAAATCACTTCCTTTCTCTATCAACAGTGTATTTTCTGAAATGTTGACTGTATGGAGAGTCAATTAACCCACAGGTGGTGGTAATTTTGCTTTGACTAGGGCAGTTGAGAGGAAGAATTACTGCTTTTGTTAGCTCTCTGTTTACACAGGCCATGTTTACATTCAACAAGCAGCCATGGAGAGCCAATCATTTGCTGTGGCCAAGCTCTCCATTCACTCATGGGCAGGGCCATATCAAGACCACGAAGGGCCCCATGGCTACCATCTGAAGTGGACTTTGCACATGTGTCAGAGTGCACGTGACATTTGTGCAAGCACGATGCACAATCAACAACGCTCAATTAATCTGCACATCACCTTCCATGCTCTTTTGGAAGCAAGATACTAGCAATCCTTCCACTGTAGAGAGTTCAAATACAAACACGGGCTTCCCCTTTTACTGCATAAGCACACAGAACAGACACACAAAAGTATGACATGGAGATGGCTCTCCATCCCGTTCAGACAAGCAATAGCCTCGTTCAGAGCAGCTAGGCAGGACATCTGCCTTCTCCGCCAAGGCTGGCCCTGGGCTGCTGTTGCCTGAGGAGGACTGGCAGCACTTCCCATTTCTTGTGGGATGAGCTGGGCAGTGAACACTTTTAGGCAAACCCACCTACAGCAGTGTTGTGAGGGTAAAAATAGGGAGCTCTTTACTTAATGAAAGAAAAAGCAAAACCTAAATAGAAAAGAATAAATATAGCCTAGAAAAACATAACTGTGTCATTCTAGGTTCTTAACAAGACACTCTTGCATGTAAAATGACAGACTGTGCATTGCTTCAGTGTGTGCATTCATTAGCCCAACCTACCTCGCAGGGTGGTTGTTGTGGGTTAAGACTGAGAGGAGGAGAATGAAGTAAGCCGCTTTCAGTTTCTTGGGGAAAAGTGGGCTATAAACTTCAGGTGCAGTAGGCACAAGATGCCTGTTTTAAAAAATTTCCACTGGGGAAAAAGTGCCCACAAAAGAGATGAAGGAAAAAGAACCTACAATAAAACACTGTGTGTGTAAGTGTAACAAGTCCTTGTCTCTAAATAGGCACTGTATAAAATGGATCGCTCTAGAGGATATATTCAGGCAGAGCAGTGTGTGGTGTTTGTACTTCCATGCTTGAAGTGTAAGTGCCAGACAGGACACATCTGCAACTGTAAAGGGCTTTATGAACTACTTTCCCCATCCATCTGTTAATCTCCACATCACAGGAATATAATTTAAGGGTCATTGACTATTACACAGAATTTAAGAACAAAACTTAAATGCCCAATGACATCAAATACAAAAGGAAGCCAATGCAGGACAGGCCCAAATCGTGTGTCTCAATTTAATCTGGCAGAAATGTTCATAGGTTCTCAGTTCTGGCTCTCAGTTCATCAGGTCCAGGGGCTATAATGGGAATTTTCGGATTTTTATATACAGAACGTGTGTGGTGATTGGGGGGTGGGGGTGGGGGGGGGAGGATAGTTATTTTTTTGTTAAATATTTCACCCCTGACCCTGACCCCTCTCCCTAGAACAATAATCGCCTACTAGCAGACCAGCTAAAAACTGGACTACACTCCAGTTATGCTGTGCATGACTCAGCCCACAGTGCCCCAGTATGGGTTTCACAGCTCTGGGCTACTTTACAGTGTTGCTATAAACCACAATTACTCACAGTTCCCCCCACCATAAGGCTCTAAGGGCAGGATGAGTTCATTAATATTGGCATAGTGGGGAGTGTTGTATGAAGTAAGTCCAAGTGTTTCCCATTCTTAGCTACAGTAGAAGCCTGCATTTCCCCATTGTTTTTTATAGGCAGTAATCACTATTCCATAGGAGTAGACAAAAAACGGTGTGGAATTTCAACAAGCACCAGGAAGCTGCTTCTGCAGTCCCTTTACTGAATCTTTGGATAAATTTAGATCATAGCTGTGACTTCACTTTTTGGCTAAGCACACTGAAAGGCAGTGACAGGTTCATTTCTCACAAAATGACCGGAATGTGCCTGAATGTTTTGCCTTAAATTGTGGTTTCTGCAGGAGCTGGACAGTGGCTCTTTTTTCTTTGCAGTTTTGGAATCTAAGCTATCTAGTGGGCCCTGAAATGCTGGGGTGAAGGCCGCATCCCCTTTAGCCCTGTGCTTAATCTGGTAATGTGGAAGTGGGTCTATGAAGGATACTGTGAGAGAGATGGATACTATTGTTGTGTCTTAGGATTTACCAGCCTTTTCTGTTATGTGTGTGTGCACTCCTCCCCTCCCCACCCTGCCCTGCACATACACCAATTATCCTTGGCTATTTGGGTTGCACTGAGAAGGAAATATGTTTGATGTAGAGAAGTAAGTGTCCTGGAATTCAGTGTAGTGCTATTTAAGCCAGGCACATATGCATTGTGCAGCTGTGTACTTGGACCAAATGGTTGTGTTCTAACCTAATACCAAACCATGATTTAGTGTTGTTTATTTATGTATTAGATTTATATTTTGCCCTTTGCTGTTAAAGAATGCAAAGTGGCTTACATCATTCCCCTCATCCTGTTCTCACAGAAGAACTGTTATCCCCACAATAACCCTGAGAGGTAGGTTGGGTTGAGAAATTGACTTGCATAAAGTTGACTCCATGGCCAAGCAGGGACTAGAACCCAGATCACCTGAGTCCCAGACCCATGCTCTTAACCACTGCACCCCACTGGCTCTCATTGTTAGAAGAATAAGCTGCAGCAAGCTCAGGATCATGAAATATCTTCCCCATGAAGTAGAGGACAGAAACTTTCACTTCTGTTTTGGACCATTCCCATATTAGCATGTTGTCTGAACCCTAAACCAGGTTAATTTTGACTATGCTTTTTTTAACAAGTCCGATTTGTTGAAATAAGGTCATAAGGCTTGAGGCTAGCTTGTTTCACCAACCATGGATATATGTCTAGATTGTCCAGGTTTGGTTTAGAATTCAGTTGAAATTTTCAGCCCAGCTGCATTTGCTCATTCACTGGGTGTGGGAAGACTGGGGATATGCTTACCTTACTTATGAGATGATTGAGTGGGTTGCTCTCTTTCTTTTTTCACTATATATCTCTATATAGATATGTAGTCTTGCCATTGAGTGCTTGTAATTTAGAGCCAGTGTAATCCTTGTCAGTTTATTGATTTGAATCTAGCAGTAGACACTGTATGATGACTTGTAACCCAAGAAGTGGAGGCTATAAATAGAATGACTGTCTCATTAGTTAAGTGGTGAGCAAACAGCAACAGAATGCTAAAAGAATACCTAAAAGAAAGGAGGACATAACCCAAGCTAGCGGAAGGAAGGGGGTGGGAAACAGGCGGAAGAAGTCGCAGCTGTTGCCTTGAAAGAGATCAAACTGGAATCTGTAGCATCAGATCCTTGGTAACCTGCAGACCAAGAGGAACTAAATTATTTAAGCAGCCAGCTCAGTAGGAATCAAACTTGGAAATGTCCAAGTAGGTCATGCTGAACATTCCTTCTGTTAGATGTTACATAAAATATTTTATGTACTGGTATATCTAGGACTGCATTACAAGTTCCAGCCAAATATTTGGCTCTTTGAGAAATAAAATTGTGGTTAAAAAGCCAATACTTTGGTCACCTAATGAGAAGGAAGGACTCACTGGAGAAGATCCTAATGCTGGGAACAATTGACAGCAAAAGAAGAAGGGGACGGCAGAGAACAAGGTGGCTAGATGGAGTCACTGAAGCAGTTGGTGTGAGCTTAGGTGGACTCCAGGGGATGGTGGAGGACAGGAAGGCCTGGAGGAATGTTGTCCATGGGGTTGCAATGGGTCGGACATGACTTTGGCTAGCAACAATTTGACTTGGAGTAGTATGAAATATGAAGCACGAACCTCTGTATGTTCTCAGGAACGGGTTCCTCTGAATTGATTGCAGCTTCAGTAATTGGGAGTTTCCTTGCACATCTAGAGACTTGCAGCCCTAAATGGATTCTAAGAAGGCAGGACCAACATCTCACCCCTGTTAGCATTCACTGGCCAGTGCAGAGAATGGAATATGGCTCTTTCAGGCTTTCTTAGCCTGGCTGGTGGTGCTCAGGTGAGGTATCCATTCTGGCTTTTAGTCTGATTTTCAATGTGCTGTCCATTGTGCCACTGGGTAAGTTCAGCATAGTGGATAACTCCTTACAAATGCAGGCTGTGACCAGAGTGGCTACACTGCCCTACTAACATTGGAGGGCTCTGCCACTAGGCAGATGCGTTTTGCTTTGAACATCCCGCATCATTGAAAGCAGTGAAAGGATTAGCTTTGCCTGCTCCAGTTTCATGCAGCAGAAGGGCTCAAACTGGGTCACTGTTGTTGGGATAGCTTTACAGTCAGTGGCTCCAAAGCTAATTCCAGCCTGCACCCCAGGATTAGATTATTTTGCTTCAGAACCCTACATTTGCTGCCTTTGGCAGAAACCCCAGTGATAGCCACTTTGCATCCACAAAGTTACATCCAGGGAGTAGGTCTCCACCCATAGTTATCCACCTGGCGAAGTTCCCAGCAGCAGCAGAGGTCTCTGCCTAATCCTAACTCCCTAAGTAGGGTCTGGGGTTAGGGTTGCTTTGCCCATGCGTGTTTTTGCTGCACTCATTTTCCAGCCTTTATATCCAACGTCAGTATAATTTGAGTCCATTCCTTTTAAGGGCCGGTCAAACCCTTCCTTCTGGCATAATATGTGGTACTTTGAGGAGTCCTTTGCTGTTTTTATTCTTTAAACACTGGTTCTGCTGGTATATGGAAGGCAACCATAGTGTCAAGATGACAGGAGCAACAACCCTCCTGCAGGGACTCTGCAGTGGTGGGAGCAGCTGCCATTTCTCTTTGCAAGTGCAGTAAACCTGCTGCCATGGTCACTGCTTTGATGTGCTGGAAGGTGGGGTGCGAGCAGGTAAGGATCAGGGATGAAGCCTGGCAGAATCTGTCCCTCCAGTAGTCAGAGACTTCCTCTCACTCTGGACCAGGTCTTGCCAACTGTCCCACTGTCACTCTTGTTCCACATCAGGTGCAGCAGCACAAAGACTGCTACAGTTGGTACAGAAGAGGAATGCTGCTAGTGGTCATGTGGGGCTTGACTCTTCGGGCTGCAGCCCGTGATGCAGAAGAGGGACAATGTTGTGCAGCATATGGCCCTTGATTCCTGGTGAGAGCCCATGAATGCAGGGCTTGTTCACCTGGAACTTGGACTCAGGGCTGCTGCACAATAGACTTGAATTTGGCGGTGGGGGGGGGGAGACCAAGGAATTTGATGGATTTCCTGCCCCCCAATTTTTCACACATCCCTAATGGAAGGAGATGGAGAAAGGTGAGAGCTCTCCAGCAGTAGGGAATAGTGGAACCTTACCCTGTATTCCTCTGAATGTCAGGCAGATCTGTGAGCTTGACGGAGCTCTGTTGCTCTGTATTGCTCAACCTGAGGTTGTGACAAAGCCCCATAGAATACACCTCTGTAGCATCCATGAACTTCATTTTATGCTTTACCCCCCCCACACACACACACTCTTTTATTTTTTGCTTTTCACCTTAAAATAGACCTTTTTGTATACAGTTTTTGAGCTGAGAAGTATACCACTGTTTGAAGAAGCAATCTAATGGGATTATTTATCTATTTAATGTATATACTTCCCAACAGCTGAAGCCCTCCGGGCAGTTTCCAGAAGCATCGAAATATGATCCTGTATTTTTTCAGAATGTGTGCTTTATGCCGGTGTGCTTCAGTTCAGACATGAGCAAAATCCTTCAGCTCAGAAACTTATGAGCATCCAATTTTGAACATCTAGCTATGACACTTCGGATGGGAATAGAAGGAGGCTGGAGCACTGCCAGAATACATCCACTTTTTGCCTCCCCCAGAATACCCCTTTTACCAATAGATGATATCTTTGGCCCTAGATACCATCCTATGACCCTCTAGTTAGTATTTAGGGAGGACTGTTAGAGAACCTTGCCCCCTTCCTTCCTTCCTTCCTTCCTTCCTATTATTAAGGGAGAAATAATAAGATGCATGTTTACATTCATTAGTTATATAAAGCTGGCTTCCTTTAAAAAAGGCCTTTTTTCACACATCCTCTGGATGACCTGGTTATTCCCATGGTAAGTTGCCCATTAGCCAAGTGCATTGTTGGGCTTAACTACAAATAATAGACATGTTTAGTTTTCTCCTGCTTGAATGACCCCTGACAAACGGTATAGAGGAACTGTGTCAAAATGCATCTGGATATCAAGACTTCAGACAACAGCCAGGCCTTCTGCCCCAGCCTAGAGATTTGCTGCAGTCTCAGAAATAGTTGGTGGGAGAACTTGTGCTATTTTCAGAACAGAGTATCAGAACAACCAACAGGAAGATGTTTTATGCTTGTGTGTGCGTGCATGTTTACATTTCATGCAAATTATAGCAGCACAAACATCTTTTATTGTTGCATGAGAAGCCTTCAAAATTTGCTTTCATTTGCTTCTATATTTAATTTCAAAAGGCTCAGTGTGCTGAAGAGTTTCCTTTTGTGTATCACTGTGGCTTTGGGAAAGAGATGAAGTAGATACTACTTGTATGTGCAGGCCCACAGTTGCTATTGGAGGTGATTAGCACTGGATGAAGTTATGGTCCTCATTGATCCTTTTTAATTTAAACTTGATGGGTTGGACTTCAACTAGTGCTCAGAGTAGGTCACTCAAGCTGGAGCAAAGGAGACAGGGAGGTGATCTTTCCATTCCAGCCCTCTAAACCTCTGTAACTGCTTCTTTGCAAGCCTTGGGACAGCAGCAGTGAGGTGCAGGGAAAGGATGAGTCAGCAAAGATCACTTCTGTGCTCTCTCCGTCCCCCGAGGAAGCTCTCCCAGAACCTGGTGCCCATGGGGAGCATCAGGTACATTTCCATTCATGCAATGGCCCATCTGGATCCAACCTAATGTTTTTCATAATAAGCAGTGCATACAATTATCCAGTATGCTTCTTCCAGACTGACTCCATCTACATCAAGTCTCATGCTTTATTTGCCTCCCTTCGAGTTGCCATTCAGCTAAGATTAATTTCTTAACCCTGGACTAGCTACATAACACTATGTTGTCTGGTATGTTCTGTGAGTATTTCTGGATCGTATTTTTCTTATGTAGGAGCAATTTCATTAATGGCACATATAGGGAGACATGGCCCTATGACAGGAACCGTCAGTGGCTGAGCACAATCTTCTGAATTGCCCTGCATGCGTAAGCAGCAACAGCAGGTAGCCACAAGTAGAAATGGAAGCAGAAGAAAGGTGGGCCTTTAACTATCTGAAGGATTTAGGGAGGATGTGAGGCAGAAGCATAGGATAAAAGCTTGGTAGTTTGAAGCTCAAAAGGCGAGAAAGGTATGGTAATGGTGAAGGGGGTCAGGAGGAATGGCTGAAGGAAGCACCTGCAGAGGAAATGGGGGAAAGTCTGCTTGCACCTCAGAAGACCAAGGAGTAACAGCTAAGAAAGCAAGGAGAGACTTTACAGTACAGGCAGTAGCAAATCAAATATCACAATGTGTGGACAAGAAAAGGCAAATTCAGTACCAGCTCATTGCGACTGATCCTTCAGTTGCTTCCCTTGATCACTCCATAGGCATTCACCCTAGTCCTACAGCTGCTTCTCTTTCACTCCATGGACCTTTATCCAGCTACTTCCCAGTGACATGCTCTGTGGGCTTCCTTGGTTATACTACAACTACTTACAATGCTTTCCAAGTAATGAGTCTGTTTCTGCAATGACTAGAATGGTCCTGTCCTGTAATGATGGCTAATAAAGTGTACAATTGCTGCATTTTTCTTGGTCCTATCATGTTTTTGGGATGAGGGTGCAAGAGAGGGTCATTTTCCTCTTGAAGGAGGAAGCAAGCTTTGTGACTTGATGAGACTCCCCCGCCCTTCACTGCTGTATTATTTAGCTACACTGCTGCTTCACTGCTGCCATCACCCTTGTGCTTCTGAAATTTCATAGGAATTTGAGGAAGCAGAATTTTTTTTTTTTTGCTTAAATGGCACCCAATTTACCTTACTTTCAGTGCCAAGTTAAGACTTTTTTTTTATTTAGTGTCAGTTTTTTTAGATTATGATTATTCGTCTTGCTGCTGGTTTATTGTTTTGTTGGTTTGTTGTTTCATTTACACTGTTCAGCTTCCTGTTGTATTTATATTATATTTTTATTCTATTGTCATCTATTTTACTGGCATTTTCTAGTTTTATCTGTATTATTGTTTGATTGCACTGTGAGCCCCCCAGAGAGCCTTCTGGCTATGGGGAAAAAGAGAGAGAGAAAATGTCCTAAGCAGTGCAGCTGCATTATTCTGCTATTGGGTACACAGTGGAAATTATTGAAAGGCTGGAAAAGAAGCTAAGTCCTTACAGAACTCTGATATTAGAAACATAGAAACAGAGCGAGTCAGGAGGGGCCTCCTGGGCCATCTAGTCTGACCTCCGGCACCAGTCAGCTCCGCTCATGACATGCCCACCATGTGCATGTGCAGCCTGTCTTTCAACACACTCACTGATGGGGCCTCAACGACCTCTCGTGGAAGCCCATTCCACACCCTCGGGGTCCTGACTGTCAGGAACTGCTTCCTGGCATCCAAATGGAACCTTGGCTCCCTGAGCTTTGCTCCGTTGGAGCGCGTCTGCCTTCCTCTGCAGGGGAGAACAGGCCTCTCCCCATCTCCATGTGACACCCCCTCACATACCTGTATGTCGCCAACATATCCCCTCTGAGTCTCCTCTTCTCCAAGCTGCAGAGACCCAGTTCCCTCAGTCTTGCCTCATACGGCATCCCCTGCAAACCAGCCACCATCCTTGTGGCCCCACGCTGCACTGACTCCAACCTGGCTATATCCTTTCTGTAATGAGGGGCCCAAAACTGAACACAATACTCCAGTTATGGGCGCACCAGAGTCGTAATACCTCTCTTGATCTAGAAGCCACACTTCTGGCTATGCAGCCAAGGGTGGCATTCGCCTTCTTGACCACCGCATCACACTGCTGACTCATGTTTAGCCTGCGGTCAACCAGTACCCCGAGGTCCCTTTCACAAGTGGTACTCTCCAGCCACTTGTCACCTAACCTGTACTTATGACAGCTATTCCTATGCCCCAAGTGCAAGACCTTGCACTTCTCCACATTGAATGCCATCCTGTTGTCTCCTGCCCACTTCCATAGTCTGTCCAGATCCTTTTGGATCTGGAGTACCTGCTCCTCAGTTGTGGCCACTGCTCCAGTTTTAGTGTCGTCTGCGAATTTGATCAGCAGACTGTTCACCCCTTCTTCCATGTCGTTAATGAAAAGATTAAACAGGATCGGCCCCAGGACAGAGCCCTGGGGGACCAGACTTGTCACTGGCCACCATCCTGACGATTACCCGCTAATGGTTACCTTCTGCTTTCAGTCAGTCAACCATGCCCTAATCCACCAGAAAGTGCTTTGGTGTATCCCAAAACTCCTCAGTTTCTCCACCAGGATATGATGGGGCACTTTGTCAAAGGCCTTGCTGAAATCCAGGTATATCACATCCACTGCATCCCCTCCATCTATCCATCTTGAAACCTTGTCATAGAATTCCACAAGGTTTGTCTGGCAGGACCTGTTTTTGCGGAAGCCATGTTGTGTGGCTGTCAGCCTCCCTTCCCTATCTAGCATCACTAGATCTCTCTCTATTATGAGCCTTTCCATTGTTTTTCCTACAATGGACATAAGGCTAACCGGTCTATAATTCCCCATGTCATTCCTACTACCCTTTTTGAAAATTGGGACCACTGATGCCACCCTCCAGTCCTCTGGAACTTCACCCGTTCTCCACGAGGTCTCAAAAATGGAGGCCAGCGGACATGAGAGAACCCCTGCCAACTCTCTAAGTACTCTTGGGTGTAACCTGTCAGGGCCTGGTGCCTTTGTAATGTCCACTGCCCTGAGGAGCCCCTTAACTTCAAAGGGGGTGACTCTAATCTGTGCCCCTAAGTCCCCAGACTCATCTAATCTCCTATACGGATATCCCCCATCCTGCTTTGGGGAGAACACAGAGGCAAAATAGTCATTTAGCATCTGTGCCTGTTCCCTCATATCTGTCACTGGATCTCCTTCCTCCTTATTTAGTGGTCCCACCACTTGTCTCCCCTTCCTTTTCCTATTTACATGCTGAAAGAAGCCCTGTTTGTTGCTCTTGATATTTTTATTTATTTTTTATTTATTTATTTATTTATTTACAAATTTATAGGCCGCCCCTTGCCACAAGCCTCGGGGCGGCTTACAACACAATAAAATTAAACATTAAAACTTTAAAACTGGCCCATCTCCAGGTATAATTTAAAACAAATACAATATAATAAAAAATAAATTAACATTTAAAATATAGCTTAAATAAAAAGTTCTTCGCCTGGCGCCGAAAAGCAAATAAAGACGGCGCCAGGCGAGCCTCTCTGGGGAGTGCATTCCATAGATGGGGCGCCACCGCCGAGAAGGCCCTCCTCCGGGTACTCACCCTCCTAATATCACGCACGGAGGGTTCCCGGAGGAGGGCCTCTGCCGCAGATCGTAAGGGGCGGGAGGGCATATAGGGTCGCAGGCGCTCCTTTAGGTAACCAGGGCCCATGCCGTTTAGGGCCTTATAGGTAAGAACCAACACCTTGAATTGGGCCCGGACTTCAATGGGGAGCCAGTGGAGCTGACGGAGAACTGGGGTGATGTGAGAACCATGCCCAGTCCCCGTCAGTACCCTGGCAGCTCTATTTTGCACCAGTTGAAGTATCCAGACCGTCTTCAAGGGAAGCCCCACGTAGAGCGCGTTACAATAATCCAACCGGGAAGTCACCAACGCATGTGTCACCGTCGCCAGGCAATCGAGCTCCAGGAAGGGACGCAGCTGATGTATCAGCCGAAGCTGTTGGAAAGCGCTCCTCGCCACTGCTGACACTTGAGCAGTCAAGGTCAGCTCTGGGTCGAGGAGCACTCCCAAGCTGCGGACCCTGTCTTTCAGAGGGAGTGCAACCCCATTTAAGACTAGGGTCAAGTCCCCTACACTGTAGCCCGACCCACCTACCAACAGGACCTCTGTCTTGTCTGGATTGAGCCTCAGTTTATTGGCCCTCATCCAGCCCATTACCTCGGCCAGGCACCGGTTCAGCACAGCCACCGCCTCACCTGGATCGGTGGAAAACGAGAGGTAGAGCTGGGTATCATCCACGTATTGATGATTCCGCAGCCCACACCTCCTGATGACCTCCCCCAGCGGTTTCATGTAGATGTTAAAAAGCATGGGGGACAAAATGGAACCCTGCGGAACCCCATGGCATAGCTGCCATGGCGCAGAGCCATAGTCCCCCAGCACCACCTTCTGGTATCGGCCATTGAGATAGGAGTGGAACCACTGCAAAGCAGTGCCTCCAACCCCCAATCCCGCCAGCCTCTCCAGAAGGATACCATGGTCGATGGTATCGAAAGCCGCTGAGATGTCAAGGAGGACTAACAGGGACGCACTCCCCCTGTCCCTCTCCCTGCATAGGTCATCGTACAGGGCGACCAAGGCGGATTCAGTGCCAAAACCGGATTTGAAACCGGACTGAAATGGGTCCAGATAATCAGTTTCCTCCAAGAGTGCCTGGAGTTGTCCTGCCACCACCCGCTCCAGCACCTTACCCAGAAACGGGATGTTGGCCACCGGTCTATAATTGGCGACCACCTCTGGATCCAGGGAAGCCTTCTTTAGGACTGGCCGGACTACCGCCTCCTTTAAGGGAGCCAGCACCCGGCCGTCTCTCAAAGAGGCGTTGACCACCTCCAAGATCCAGGGTTCAATCCCGTCCTTGGCGGTCTTTAATAGCCAAGATGGGCACGGGTCCAGTAAACAGGTGGTTGAGCGTACCGATCCAAGCACCTTGTCCACATCATCGGGCCGCAAAAACTGAAATTCATCCAATAACGGGGGACAAGCAGGCATGGTTGGTCCCTCCCCACAAGAATCAGTACCAAAAGTGGAGTCCAGCTCGTGACGAATCAGAGCAACTTTCTCCCGAAAATGCGTGGCGAATTCGTCACAGCGGGCTTTCGAAGGTGGTACCAGATCTTTAGCAGGGCCCGGTTTTATCAACCCCTGCACCACCCGAAAAATCTCCGCCGGACGGCATTGCAAGGAGGCAATGGACGCGGAGAAGAATCGCTTCTTCGCCGCCCTCACCGCCACAGCATAGGCTCGATAATGTGCTCTAAGTTGTGTTCGATCGGACTCATCACGTGATTTCCTCCACCTGCGCTCTAGCCGTCTCCCTACCCGCTTCATCGCCCGTAATTCCGATGTATACCAGGGAGACAAACGGGCTCTGCCAGGTTGGAGAGGGCGCTTGGGAGCGATCATGTCGATGGCCCTGGTCATCTCCCCATTCCATGTTTCGACCAAGGCCTCCACAGGAGCGCCAGCCTTGTCAGCCGGAAAATCCCCCAGAGCCCTCAGGAATCTGTCCGGATCCATCCGGCTCCGGGGGCGGACCATCACAATCTGGTCCGCACCCTTACAGAGGGAGAGGCCACTTTCGAGCTCAAACCTCACGAGGAAGTGATCTGACCATGACAAGGGCGTCAAGCATAAGTTCTTCACCCTCAGATCACCCTCTTCCTCCCCCGTCGAGAAAACCAGGTCCAGAGTGTGTCCACATTCATGGGTCGGGCCGATGACATGTTGAGACAGCCCCATGGCCGTCATGGCAGCCATGAAGTCCTGAGCCACCCCAGAAAGGTCAGTCTCGGCATGGAGATTGAAGTCCGCCAGGACCAACATCTTGGGGGTCTTCAATACCAGGTCCGAGACGACTTCCGTCAGCTCAGGCAGGGAGGCTGTTGGGCAGAAGGGTGCTCGGTACACCAACAGGATCCCCAATCTGTCTCGGTCGCCCAACACCAAATGGAGACACTCCAGCCCCGGTCTCGAAGGGACAGGAAGCCCCGTGAGGGAAAAAGCAGCCCGATAAACTAAAGCGACCCCCCTCCCCTCCCCTCCAGGCGTGGTTGGTGCTGCACTAGGTACCCGGGCGGGCAAAGCTCCGAGAGGGAGACATCTCCCCCCTCGCCCGCCCAGGTCTCGGTGATACAGGCCAGTTCGGCCCGTTCATCGACTATTAAGTTGCAGATTATATTTGCCTTATTATGGACCGACCTGGCATTAAGTAACAGCACCGTTAGGCCTGTGGGGCAGCTGACAAGACTCCCTGGTACCCGCCGGTTGGGGGAATAACCAGAAGGAGGGACAGATGTTAACCATCTGTCCCGCCTTCTCCTAGGCGGGAACGTTAGACCCCCATTGCGACCATACCGACCCTTGCCCATCACCACCCCAATGGCGGCGCCCCTGCACTCCCCAGGTACCATCTAAGCAACTTACCTGAGATGGGCCGCTAAAATGGTTAAAATATAAACTTTAAAAACCCCACCCTATTACCCATTCAGCTTCACAGCCGAGAAAGTACAGCACAGCCAGAGTCCAAAGTTCCCGGCCAGCCCAGCCCCCAAGGCCCCCAACGGCCTCAACGGCGGCGACGACCGCCCTTAGGCCGTCGCCCTTCGGCCGCCGGCCCTTCGGCCGCCGGCCCCAGGCGGGACCGTGGCCTTAATGGCCCCGCGGCCTGCGCTTCCGGCCCCGGCAGCCGGCCCCGGCTCGCCCCGGCCCGCCCACCTCGGCGTTCCTGCCACTCACCGCGTGAGGGGGCAGGTGCGGAGCAGGGCCTGTTGGCAAGTCTCAGCTCATAATCAGCCTTAGCCTTGCGAAGAATCCTTCTGCAACGGGCCTCCTCCTCCCAGTGCAACGGGCCGCCTCCACCTTACTGACTAGAGGTATCGTCAAGGCTTGCGCCTCCAAAACCTCCCTTTTGAGTGCCATCCACCCCTTCTCAACTTGCTTACCTTCCAGTAACCTATCCCAAGAGACTTTCCCCAGTCTGGCCTTCTTGAAGTCCTAGCTTCTAGTGCTCGCCCTGCTGCACGTCCCCAGTCCCTTGATCTCAAAGCAAAGGATGGAGTGATCACTCGCATCCAGAGCTCCTCTAATCTGTACTTCATCTATCAGCTCCTCCCTATCGGTCAAGACCAAGTCAAGGATGTTTCCCCCCCTCATTGCCTCTCGGACCCTCTGTGTGACAAACCCTCCCTCTATAGCTTCTAGGAAGCGACGTGACCTGGCTGTCACCGCCGAGTGAGTCTCCTAAGTAATATCTGGGAGACTGAAATCTCCCATAATTACTGTGTCTCTCCCCCAAGATATCCTTAGAATCTGGCCTGTCAGGACATCATCCAGGGTCTCAAGTTGACCTGGAGGGCGATAACATACCCCCACTGTCAGGTCTCTTTCCCTGTCAAAACCCCTAAGTTTCACCCAGACTGCCTCTACCGAATCCCCATCTGTGCTGCATTCTATCTCACTGCATCCTATCCCTTCCCTGATGCATAAAGCCACGTCCCCACCTCTCTTTCCCTTCCTGTCCTTTTTAAAAAGGTGATACCCTTAATATTAAGAAATATTAATTCTTGAATAAAGCCAGAAATTGAAACAATGGGCTAAATAACTTCATCCAGAAAAGTTCCACAAACAGCAGATCATAAAGGGTGTTTTAGAACTTCAGCTGTCATGGACCTGTCCTTTTTTGTGGATCTGCATCCGTGTGCAAGTGTACTGCCATTCTTATGTTAAGATTTCTATGTATTGATATTGTAACACCCTAAAATTTGTAATCTGCAAGTAAGTTCTGGGACATAAAGCATGTTAGTAGCCAAATAGGTATTTGATTTAATCACAAAAAAAGGAAGTCACCTTAGGTTTTGCACATGGTAGTATGAAAAAGTACATATTGAGCAGCGAGCTGAAAAGCAATTTAACTGGAAGTTTCAGCTCAGACATTTTCTCCCTTTTTTTCTATTGGTGAGGATTCATATTAGCTTTCATTTAGAAACAAAGCTAAAATGGGCACCAGCCCTTCTAAATTTCCGACAGTTTGGCCAAAATATTCTTGTTTTATTGGCATATAAAATGAATGGATAATGACCATTTGTGCATTTTTCTACAAGCTGCAAAAGACTGGGTGTGTCTTTTGCTGAAATCAATAGAATATGAATGGACAAATGAGTGACTTGAATGTAAAAACACAATCAACATTTTAAATGAATGGAAAACCAACATGATTTCAATAGCACATCCTTTACTTGTAGGGTTTCCTTCAGTGCAAGGACAAACTTTCTTTTGTGCTACCTTCCCCCCCCCCCCCGAAAAAGAACATCAAAATAAGCTCTAAAGCTTTCAGCATTGTTTGCCTTTGTAGAACAATTCTTTTGCAACTTTGTCCTGCAAGAAACCAAATAATGCAGCAAATTTTATTTGGAAAAAGGCAAAGGATTATTTTGGCAGGGGAAACAAACCCCTTTGCTGTCTGTTCAGTTGCTTGCTCTGTATTTAATGCATATCATTGACTAGTTTCTGGAGCAATAAATGTATAATGCCTTTTGCACCATGAAGGAAAGGCACTTGTAACTCAACACATGTGCTACCAAGTGATTTATTTCAGAGCCCCTTGGCCTGATTCTCTTTCCATCCCTGAAGATGTATTTATCTCTTAAGATCATATTGTAATTTGCCTCAGTGGCCATATCATTCATACTATACTTATCAACATAGCACTTCTGATCTAGATTTATATTGACTCTAGAGCTAAGTAATATAAATGAATATTCAATAACTATCCAGGCATGGGTGTAATCAGACAAGGTGTTTGTGAAAAGAAGTAGGACATAAACTTGTCATGTAAATTCCAACCCCAGTGACATTAATCCAAGCCAATTCAAGTACTTCAAGCCACCAATTCAATTCTATTTGGTTCAATACTGAGTGATAACATTGTTAGCCTACTGCCAGATCCACAACATTTTCCCTTACACCTAAACTTGGATGACCAGATCCAGATTAGCAAACTCAAGTTCGGAGTACCAGCTAAACTACTTTCAAAACAGAGATACTTAGGAGCAATAGAAAAGGTGTCAGCATGCTTGGGCACTCCCACTCAGATACCGGAAAAACCTCGTGGTGTAAGAAATCAAATCCTGAACAACTCAATGAGCTCTAAGCCTGTTTATTATGTATGTATTTAAGAACTTGCTCACCTGCTTTTCATTATAAAGCAATCCCAAAGTGGAATAGCATATAGAAAATAACACATAGATAATCATACAAATATAAAGTTTATTATGCAAGTACTTCGAAGTTATATTTTAGGAAATTGTAAATTAAGCAGTTACAAAACATACATTTATTTATTTATTTACATATTTGTATGCCGCCCCCTTGCATCCAAGCCTCGGGGCAGCTCACACCAATAAAAACCAAGCGACATAATAAATCATTTAAAACTTACATTAAAAAGTTTTAATGTACATCATACATAAGAGGTGAAATCCATAGACCAAAATAAATTTAAAAAGGCTTCATAGACTTTCTTAAATTGGGGGGCTTTCTCTGTACATTTGGCATAATTAAACACAAGAAGTTTAACCAACAGGCAGCAGATATTTTATTCTATCCATATCAGTTGTGAGTAGCTACCAATTCTAAACTTTTCTTATGCTATTTTTCCTAGGAGTAATGTATAATTTACAGTATAACACAAAATGTATGTGTTTTGCCAAAGGCAAGGGTTCTTTTGGATCCAGAAGCAATAAGCACACAAGTGGGTTGAAGTCTAAAGATTTTATTCTAAAGCAGACACAATAATGTAAGCAGGCACAATAATATGAAAAAAATGCAATACCAAGCAAGCTGACTTTCCTCAATTAGTGCTGGGAGCCCCCCCCAACCCCTGGATGGCAACGAGGATACCCCAATTTCTGGCTGGCATGCAGCTCAGGTCTGCATTGAAGCTCCCCCACCCCTGCCCCAGGTCCACATCGGAGCTCACCTTGGGTGGTGCCGTGAGGCTTTTTATCCTACATTTTAAAATGCTAGGTGCTGTAGAATACTACACACTATCCAAAACAGTTAATTGGTCACACCTGCTGTTTGTAAATCTCATGATGATTCCAAGGCTGTACCATCCTAATCAGCAATCAGCTTGGAATAATGCATTTTTTCGTGCTGGAGAGCCTCAACTGGGTTTTAAGGGGACTCTGTTCTTAAGGTGGAAGGAGAGAGATAGTTATAGAAGGAGTGATTGTGTTACATCACCCTATCTCCTTGATATACTATAGTCTCCCTGTGACTTTACAGTATGATATCCTTAAACATGTAGTATGGAATACATTTATTTTTATTTATTTGCACATTTCTATGCCGCCCCATCGCCGAAGCCTTGGGGCGGCTCACACACATAGAAAAAGCTAATACAATCCAAAACTAACAATAAATAATTAAATATTAATGCAACTAAAAAATAATCTGAGTCGCCCTGGCCAAAATTAAAACTAATAAAAATGTCAACAATTAAAATAGCAGTTGAATAAAAAGGTCTTTGCCTGGTGCTGAAAAACAAATAGCGACGGCTCCAGGCAGACCTCTCTGGGGAGCGCGTTCCACAGGTTGGGCGCCACCGCAGAGAAAGCCCTCCTCTGAGTAGTCACCCTCCTAATTTCCTTCACGGAGGGTTCTCGGAGAAGGGCCTCTCCCGCCGATCTCAAGGGGCGGGCGGGTGGGCGGGCAAGTACGGACATAAGTGCTCCTTCAGGTAAACAGGGCCCAAGCCGTTTAGGGCTTTATAGGTCATAACCAACACCTTGAATTGGGCCCGGACTTCAATGGGGAGCCAGTGTAGCTGATGGAGAACTGGGGTCATATGAGCATAACGCCCAGTCCCCGTCAGCAACCTGGCAGCTCTATTTTGAACCAATTGAAGTATCCGGACCGTTTCCAAGGGCAGCCCAACGTATAGCACGTTACAGAAATCCAACCGGGAAATAACCAATGCAATTATCACTGTCGCTAGGCAGTCATTCTCTAGGTAAAGGTGCAGCTGATAGATCAGCCGAAGCTGAAAGAAAGTGCTCCTCGCCACTGCTGTCACCTGAGCTTCCAAAGAAAGCTCTGGGTCGAGGAGCACTCCCAAGCTGTGGACTTTGTCCCTAGGGGGGAGTGCAACTCCATTCAGGACTAAGTTCAATTCACCTTCCCCGAAGCCCGATCCACCAACCAACAGGACCTCCGTCTTGTCTGGATTGAGCTTCAGTTTATTGGCCCTCATCCAGCCCATTACCTCGGCCAGGCACTGGTTCAGCACAGCCACTGCCTCACCTGGATTGGTAGAAAACGAGAGGTAGAGCTGGGTGTCATCAGTGTACTGATGACTCCACAGCCCACACCTCCTGATGACCTCTCCCAGTGGTTTCATGTAGATATTAAACAGCAAAGGGGACAAAATGGAACCCTGCGGTACTCCATGGCATAGCTGCCATGGCGCAGAGCCATAGTCCCCCAGCACCACCTTCTGGAATCGGCCATTGAGATAGGAGCGGAACCACTGCAAAGCAGTGCCCCCAACCCCCAATCCTGCTAGCCTATCCAGAAGGATACCATGGTCAATGGTATCGAAAGCCGCTGAGACGTCCAGGAGAACCAACAGGGATGCACTCCCCCTGTCCCTCTCCCTGCACAGGTCATCATACAGAGCGACCAAGGCAGATTCAGTACCGTACCCAGATCTGAAGCCGGACTGAAATGGGTCCAGATAATCAGTTTCATCCAAGAGTGCTTGGAGTTGTCCCACCACCACCCGCTCCAACACCTTACCCAGAAATGGAATATTGGCCACCGGTCTATAAATAGAGGCCATCCCTGGATCCAGTGACACCTTCTTCAGGACCGGTCGGAGTACTGCCTCCTTCAAGAGACTAGATACCCAACCCTCCCTCAGAGAAGCATTAACCACTTCCAAGATCCAGGTCCCAATCCCATGCTTGGTGTTGTTAATTAGCCAAGATGAGCAACAGTCCAATAAGCAAGTGGTGGGACGTACTCATCCAAGCACCTTGTCCACATCATCAGGCCGCAATAACTGAAATTCATCCATTAATTGTGGACCAGACGGCAGCGTTGGAGTCTCCCCAGAAGCCTCTGAATCATTAGTGGAGTTGAGCTCGAGACGAATCTGAGCGATTTTCTCCCTGAAATGCTGGGCAAACTCGTAACAGTGGGCCTTCGAGGGTGGAATCAGATCTTTCTTCGAGCCAGGATAAACCAGGCCTTGAACCACCCAAAACAGCTCCTCTGGACGGCATTTTGAGGAGGCAATGGAAGCGGAAAAGAATCTCTTTTTCGCCACCTTCACCACCACAGCATAGGCCCGATAATGGGCACTTAAGTGTGTTCGGTCAGATCCATCCTGTGATCTCCTCCACCTATTCTCTAGATGTCTCCCTGCCTGCTTCATCGCCCGCAACTCAGATGTATACCAAGGGGAAAAATGGGCTCTGCCTGGCGGGAGAGGACGCTTGGGAGCAATCATGTCAACAGCCCTGGTCATTTCCCCATTCCATAGCTCAACCAGAGCCTCGACAGAAGCACCAGTCTTGTCAGCTGGAAACTCCCCCATGGCCTTCAGAAATCCATTCGGATCCATCCGGCTCCGGGGGTGGACCCACACAATCAGGTCTGCACCCTTACAGAGGGAGAGGCCGCTCTCGAGCACAAACCTCACGAGAAAGTGATCTGACCATGACAGGGGTGTCAAACATAAATTCCTCATCCTCAGACCACTCTCTTCCTGCCCCGTCGAGAAAACCAGGTCCAGAGTGTGTCCACGTTCATGGGTCGGGCCATTGACATGTTGAGACAGCCCTATGGCCGCCATAGAGGCCATGAAGTCCTGAGCCGCCTTGGTAAGATCAGTCTTGGCATGAAGATTGAAGTCCCCCAGGACCAACATCCTGGGGGTCTTCAACACCAGGTCCGAGACGACCTCCGTCAGCTCAGGTAGGGAGACTGTTGGGCAGAAGGGTGCATGGTACACCAACAGAATCCCCAATCTGTCTTGGTCGCCCAACACCAAGTAGAGGCACTCTAGCCCTGGCCTCGAAGGGACAGGAAGTCCCGCGAGGGAGATGGAGGCTCGGTAAACCAAAGCAACCCCCCCTCCCCTCCCCAGCCTGACAGTGTATGCACAGCTGTGCCTTGCTGCTTTTTGCAGCATACTTCCTGGACCAGTTTCAAAATCTCCTCAATACCAGTGTGTATCTGACAAAACAGAACCATATCACCTATTTATAGCAATAGAATTTCTGTGGTGATTAAGAATGCAGGACACAGACTCTCAGACTTACTGTTGTAAGGATAAAGATTGAGAGGAGGGGAATTATCTAATTTGCCTTGAGTTCCTTGCAAAGGAAAAAAAAAAACAGGCTATGAATATCATAAACGCTTGAACAATGATATATCCACATGTATATTAAATAGAAAAGAGTCAGCTTTGTCTCATGCCTTTTGTTGAATGATTTTTTTCTTCTTACAATTGAGCTTCCTGCTTACTCTTCCTTGCATTTTACTGCCTGTATTACAAGGTCTGAATCACTCAGAATTAGCAGTTTTGGTCTGAACTATGGAGGCTGTCTGTCTCATCAAAGTTAGTTTAACAACAACAGTATGTTAGTGCTTCTTGGGTGTGTGTGTGTTATTCCTCTTAGATAATTTAAAACAAATATGGATCTATGGAAGACTCCTATGACAAACCTGCTGCTACTTCCTCAATGATATGGTTTTCATCTGCCCAATCCTCAGCCTTTGACAATATGTTTAAAGCTTAGAGGAAATATCCAATAAATTGATTGGATGGTAATTGGGAGCATTTCTGCCTTTCCTAAAGAATTCAGCCCTAGAAAATACGCCACTAGGATGAACATAAGTGAAAAGATGTGCAAGTATGGGTGCTCACTGATATGAGTTGTCCAGAAACATCTCTCGAAGAAGCATATCATCCCCAAGTGCCTTCTGCCTGTTTCAACTTAGCATTAATGTCATCTCAGGGATGGATATTGGTGGTCATACATCTGTTTCTTTGATGCCAGGCAGTTGTAGTGATGTTATCATACACCAACCAGGGTCAGCAGATCTGTGCATGATTAAAAACATGTTTTGAAAGTCTTGGGATGATACACACATCCAAGTTATATTTATTTTCCTTGAACATGCAGTTCACCACTTCACTTAATAGTGCCTCCTCTGCCTATAACTATTATCTTGGTGTGTGTTTCCTTTGTTACAAACATGACAGAGTCCTGGCAAATTCACAACTTCACAAGGTAATTGGAAATTACTTTTCAAATTCAAATTGCAATTGGAAAACTTGATCCTCCCACCTGATATACGACAAGCTTTCCATAGATTGCAAGTTACCGTGTGGTGTGGCATAGCGCTTTGAAACATTTATACACTTACAGGACTCTTATCTGCCTTCTGAAGAATTCTACATCAGCCTTCAATGGCACATGGAGAAGAATATTTGGCAAACATGGCTAGAGTGTTTATAAACAACCCTATCTATGTGTTAAGAACAGGCATCATGGCACACACCTAATCACATACTCCAAAGGATATGCCGTGTTCAGGTATTCACATTCATAAGTTCTGTTTACAATTGTAAGACGGAAGAAAAGGGAACTGGTGCTTTAAGGATTTTGCTCGCTTATTTCCCAGATGTGTCATTTATAGTGCGCTCAAGTCCTAACTTCCACTGCATTACCTGTGTGGTCTATAACAATGATGAACTGTACACATAGGGATGTCAGACCTTGTCAAACGGCAGGCTTTTATGTTGGTTGTTTAACTTGGCTAGCCATATGGCTATGACACCACATGATATTTCTGCCTTTGAGTCTAACAGGAATAGCTTGGATTGTTTTCACCTTCCAGAAAGAGCAAATGTCAACATGGTGAATTTCAGAAACAGTATCTCTGCACTAGGAACATGATGCCTATTGACAATTGGTATTAGATCTTCAAACACTGTCTTCACAGTAGGTGGTTCAAAATATATGAGCACTTATTTTAGATTGTCAGTAGGCTAACCTAATTTTTTATGGAGTATCATTGTTATTTTAGTCTACAAGCATTTAATAACACACAGTAGCAGAACATCTTGTGCTCAAATTCTTCTTTCTCTAGTGCATGCATTTAATAACTTGTGAGAGGGGTTCCTTTGTTAGTTTAGTTGTCAATGAATATTTAAATGCTAGAAACAAATTTCTCTGACACATTTTTGCAGCATTGCAATACAGCTGCCTCAGACATTTGACCCATTCTTGGGAATGACTGGACTACTAACCAAGAAAGACATCCAACCCTGCAGCTCCCTTATAAAGAACAGAAAGTTGAAAATTCTCATTTGAGCTTTAATCGAAGAATGATATTCCAAAAGCTAGTTAGTGACTAAATTCTTTCTTTTATGGAATCTTAAACTGGAACAAACTATCTTAAGATGTGTTGAATAACTTGCTTGAAAACAGAGAATTCAAAATAACATCTTAGTTTTTCACATCAGCAATCCTGGGACACTAAGGCAGGTTGGAAAAAAGATCCTCTTTGAAAAAAAGATCCTTTTCTATCCTCATTGACTGGTCATAACATTTTAAAATTCTTGAATCTATATGTCCTAGGCACAGAATGAACCAGAGTTTAATTTACTGAGTTGTTAAATAATGTTTAAGTGTGCTATGAGAAAGCTAATGATGATGTCATTACCCAAGAATGAAGCCATATTAAATATGAATAGGAACAGTTAATTCCTTATTATTCAACTTAAATTAGCTACCTCAATTGGTGTCTCTTTCATTCTGCCCAGGTTAATTTATTTGCTTTGAACAACCATCTGTCTGCTGGATGGATTTTGTTAGAGCATTCATTTGGGCATAAGTAAAAGTATTTTTTAGGTATCCTTGGTGCTGCAATATGAAACGTAACATTAATGAAATATGGCATTGTTTTAAAACCTGCCAGAAATATAAGGATAAGTTCTTAGGGGTGTTCCAGACAGTTCCTGGAATGGTCAACTTGCCTTTCACTCAAGGCCAGAACCTCGAGTACAGAATCTCAACTCCAATGAGGCCTTGCATGCTTTCACAGAAAATGATGGCCTTACCTAGATCCCCCTCCCATTCATTGTTTGGAGGATTCCTGGCTTTTGTGCAACCCCACTATTCATTGGGGTTGAAATACCTCTGGGAGTAAGTGCTTTAAACTAAAATATGCTGGTCCCAATTTCTTTTGCCCTTAGTCCCAGCCACCACTAGAATGCAGATCTAGAACCAGGCTTCCCTGCAATAAAATTGAAGACGTTCAGCCCCACTGTGGAAGCCTGTTCACAAATGTCAAATACATATAAGGTTAACATGGATTGGAGATAAAGGAGGAGGATTGCCATTGGAGAGACAGAGTCTGCCCCAACACTTGGCAGTTTGTGTGAAGATCTGAGCATTGTTCCATTAAGCAGTCCAATACTGTAGGGTTGTAGCTGATTTCTGTAGCAGAAAGGACAATTTCTGGTGGTTTCACGCACCTTGAAATTGGTTGCTTTGTTTTGGCTGTATTTGGGCAGCTTTTCGTGTAGTGGGAGGGGCAGGGAGAAGAAGACTAGATGGCCCGGGAGGCCCCTTCTGACTCGCTCTTTTTCTATGTTTCTATGTTTCTATAAGGGCATGGGAAGTCTACCATTTTGTTTCTCCCAGAAAGTCTTGTTCTGAAGTGCTTTTTAAATATTGAGAATGTCAAAATGGCTGTCTGTGTTAAAAACGGCTGCCTCATTTGTTACTCTTTTCTCACTCTAAATCCTCTCCAGATTATCAGCCTCTCTTATAAAACCTGGGTGCCCAACACTAAACTCAGTGTTCAGGTGAAGTCTGACTAATGCATAGTAGAGAGAATGAGCACGTCTCTTTTTCTGAAAGTGATTCCTCTGTTTATGCATCTCAAAATAGTATTTACGTTTTATATGGTTACTTCAAACTGCTGGCTCATATTTAGCCTGTTTACAACAACTCCAAGGTCCTTTTCACTCTCAGCTCTGTATTCACCATCTTGTATCTGTGATTTTTTTTTGGCCTAGGTGCAGAACTTGGCATTTGTCCCTGTTGAATTTAATTCTGTGCTTTTCTGCCCAGCATTCAAACTCATCTGGGTCTCCCTGGATCTTCTTTTTGTCCTCCAGGGTATTAGCTGTTTCACCCAGTTTAGTGTCATCCACAAATTTAATTATCCTTCCTTGAATTTCCTCATCAAGCTCATTAATAAAGATGTTTGTTTGTTTATTTATTTTTCAATTTATAGCCTGCCTTTTTCCTACAAAGGGCTCAAAGCAGCTTACATCATTCTCCTCCATCTTATCCCCACAACAACCCTGTGAGGTAGGTTGGGCTGAGAGTCTGTGACTGCCCCAAAGTCACCCAGTTGGCTTCATGGCTGAGCAGGGACTAGAACCCAGATCGCCTGAGTCCCAGTCCCACGCTCTTAACCACTACACCACACTGGCTCTCAGGAGTGTTCAATACTATGTTGAATAGTATTGGTCTCAGGACTGAGTGCTGTGGTACCCCACTAATAACTTCACTCCAGGTTGAGAAGCTACCAATGATGACCAGTCTCTGTGACCTATTGTGAAGCCAGTTGTGGATCCATCTAATAGTAGTTTTGTCAAGACCACATTTAAACATATGGAAGAATCAGCTAATGAGTTGGAGAAACAAAGCTAGGTGGCAGCTATTTTACAAATTGCATTCTTCAATTGCTGGGTAAATTTCATGAATTTTAGGATGATCCATTGTTTTATCCCATCCCTAATGTATAGATGATTGTCTCTAGAGGATAAGGAACCATGCCAACCACGGAGAAAGAATTCCCTGCATGTACTTTTGTATGCACTGCTGTATTCCACGAATTTCAATCAATATATGCATTGTGGTTGAACCTGCCAGTGTAACGCAACTACTTCAGTGTTCGTTCTGTATGATCAAAATCTCTGAAAGAGAACTAAACCTGCCCTTATCTGTCAACATTCTAATCAAAACAGTGCAAGGTTTTTGTCCTTTGATTACTTTTTTCACTTTGTTTGCAGAATATACACAAGACTGAAGACTTCCTGGATGTGCATGCCATAGGATATTGGTCATCACTTTGTAACTGATGTTCTTTTGGTGGATGCTGGGCTATATTTCTAGAATTCGGAGGAGCTGTGAATTTCTGGTAACATCTTTACTGGTATCTGGCACCACATGGAATTGCTGCAGGTAACCTATTATATACCGTATTTTTTGCTCTATAAGACTCACTTTTTCCCCCCTCAGAAGTCAGGGGAAATGTCTGTGCGTCTTATAGAGCGAATATGTGTGTGCAGTAAGTCTGTCAGATGTGCAGCCCATGGGGAAGTGATGGGGAATGTGCGTGTGATTATGTGCCCATTTGAGTCAGAATATTTTTTTTTTCTTGTTTTGCTCCTCTAAAAACTAGGTGCGTCTTATGGTCAGGCGCGTCTCATAGAGCGAAAAATACGGTAGTTTGAAGTTTCAGATTTCTTTGCGGGTGGGGGGGGGAGATTTTTACCAATTCTCCTCTTTTTCTGTGATTGTATTTCACTTCGTGATTGGCTGCATTTTGCTATGAAATGTATTTCTTGAGGGAGGCAGAGTCATGACCATAGAAAGAAAGGAACCAACAATTTCTGTGAATCTCTGTAAACCCATGTGCAGCCACGGGATTATTTTGGAATTAAATGTGCTGTATGTTGCTGCTTTAGGGGTAAAGAAGGAAAGATGTTTACCTTGCTCAGGCAACCATGTCTACCATAGGTTGTCACATTGTGGTTGCAGTTGCATTATCTCCCAGTGCTTTGTGGCGAGCATTCATCCCCAGTACAGCTGTGCATGGTTGCAGAGAGCTGGGCAAGAATGTGGATGGGGATGTTCACATTCAAATGCTCATCTGCCTTATTCTGGAGTCATGCAATGCACCATAGAACAGAGGAACTACTTTATACTGAGTGAATACCTTATACTGAGTGATCCATCTGGCGTAGCATCGTCCTCAGTGACCAGCAGTGGTTCTTCAGGGTCTCAGATAAGAGTCTTTTCAGCCCTATTTGGCGATTCTGGGGATTGTATCTTTTCCATACACAGCACTTCAGCCACACAACTGCTACTGGGTTGCAAGCATTTCCATAGAGCCCTAATTTCTCACAGAGTGAACACCATTTCTCATGTCTGCCCTTTTCTGTTTTCTGGCATATTTCTGGTATGGTTCCTTATAACATTAACATGAACTGACTTCTGTAACTATTCAGAACCTTTGCACAAATGACCGTAAATCACTTTCCTAATTTTTTCCTTTGTCAAAAGCTGTTTGATGTTCCAAAACTGACCACAGCACTATGATAGTTATTGACTTGATTTGGTAGGTAAAATCAGGATTCACCTTAGCTTTCTATCTGAGTATTCTGCAAATGAGCCCTCCTTTTCACCAGGCTAGTCACATCCTTTGTCACGCAATTAATAAGGATCGGAGTGTGCATGGATAAAGAAAGCATGTCTTCTAGGGAGTTGGGCTTGAGTTTAAATAATTCAGCCAAGTGAAGATCTGTTTAAAACATTGTTTAGGCATGTGTCTGATGGCAAGTGGAACAAAATGCAACCAGCAGTGGATTTGATATGTCTTATATTACTGTGCGCAGGAGAAAAAATAATCCTAAGGCTACACCACTGTGCATGTGAATGGCCGACAAGCCTGTAATTAGAATGCAGGAGGTGGGTTTTTTGGTTCGACATGCATGATTTCTGTCTTGACCTTTGAAAACCCCCTGATATTTTAGCATTAAATGTGTTATACACAGAGCATGTTTGTGGGCTGAAGAAGGATCACATCTTGGAGTGGCAGAGTCAGTGGTCAGAAGTTATCTTGGGAGAGCAGTACACATATCAGGAAGACTTCTGGGAGCTGTCAGTTTCCTCTTCAAGTTTGAGTATCATTACCTGATAGAAATCAGCATTATTTTCTGGTGGGTTTGGTATAATAGTAAAGGCTAAGGAGGAAGAAATTAGCTTCTGGGGGTAGAATAATAAACTGGTTAATAGAAGGAAATGTTGAAGCTTCTTCATAAAAAAAACCCCTAAGGGTGTTTCTTTTGTTGATGAAACAGAAAAGCCGTTGGGTCATGTAGAGGAGTAGAAAAGACAAACAAGAGTTTGACTGCAACAACTTTGTATGTGTGAAGCAGCTTGTCATTCCACATATGCCATCCATGTTTAGAAAAAGATTTCTGTGTACTAGATAGTAAAATCTGAAATGTTGAACCTCTGGTGTGAGGGCCAAATTGGGCCCTCTTAGGGTTCCAGCCCAGTTCTTTGGTGGTCGACATCTGGCCATGCCCCTTTTCCCCAACCACTGATTTATTTATTTTATTTATTTGGAAATTTATAGGCCGCCCCTTGCCACAAGCCTCGGGGCGGCTCACAACAATAACAATAACAATTCTAAAACATTAAAATTTCCAAATCCTAAAAACACAATCTTAATAATACAACATTAAAAACTGGCCCATCTCCAGGTCTAAATTAAAAACATCTCAATATAAATAAATTAACATTTAAAATATTGTTTAAATAAAAAGGTCTTCGCCTGGCGCCGAAAAGCAAATAAAGACGGCGCCAGGCGAGCCTCTCTGGGGAGCGCATTCCATAGATGGGGCGCCACCGCAGAGAAAGCCCTCCTCCGGGTACTCACCCTCCTAATATCTCTCACAGAGGGTTCCCGGAGGAGGGCATCAGCAGCAGATCGTAAGGGGCGGGAGGGTGTATATGGTCGTAGGCGCTCCTTGAGGTAACCGGGACCCAAGCCGTTAAGGGCTTTATAGGTAAGAACCAACACCTTGAATTGGGCCCGGACTTCAATGGGGAGCCAGTGAAGCTGACGGAGAACTGGGGTGATATGAGAACCACGCCCAGTCCCCGTCAGCACCCTGGCAGCTCTATTCTGCACCAATTGAAGTATCCGGACCGTCTTCAGGGGTAGCCCCACGTAGAGCGCATTACAGTAGTCTAGCCGGGAAGTCACCAACGCGTGAGTCACCGTCGCCAAGCAGTCGAATTCCAGAAAGGGACGCAGCTGATGGATCAGCCGAAGCTGATGGAAGGCACTCCTCGCCACTGCTGACACTTGGGCTACCAAGGTCAGCTCCGGGTCGAGGAGGACCCCCAAGCTGCGGACCCTGTCCTTCAGAGGGAGTGCAACTCCATTCAAGACTAGGGTCAGGTCCCCCATTCCGAAGCCCGAACTACCTACCAACAGGACCTCTGTCTTGTCAGGATTGAGCCTCAGTTTATTGGCCCTCATCCAGCCCATTACCTCGGCCAGGCACCGGTTCAGCACAGCCACCGCCTCACCTGGATCGGTGGAAAACGAGAGGTAGAGCTGGGTATCATCAGCATACTGGTGATTCCGCAGCCCACACCTCCTGATGACCTCTCCCAGCGGTTTCATGTAAATGTTAAACAGCAAAGGGGACAAAATGGAACCCTGCGGAACTCCATGGCATAGCTGCCATGGCGCAGAGCCATAGTCCCCCAGCGCCACCTTCTGGAATCGGCCATTAAGATAGGAGCGGAACCACTGCAAAGCAGTGCCTCCAACTCCCAATCCCGCCAGCCTGTCCAGAAGGATACCATGGTCGATGGTATCGAAAGCCGCCGAGAGGTCCAGGAGAACCAACAGGGACGCACTCCCCCTGTCTCTCTCCCTGCATAGGTCATCATACAGGGCGACCAAGGCAGATTCAGTGCCAAAACCGGGTCTGAAACTGGACTGAAATGGGTCCAGATAATCAGTTTCATCCAAGAGTGCTTGGAGTTGTCCCGCCACCACCCGCTCCAGCACCTTGCCCAAAAACGGGATGTTGGCCACCGGTCTATAATTGGCGACCACCTCTGGATCCAGGGAAGCCTTCTTGAGGACTGGCCGGACTACCGCCTCCTTTAAAGGGGCAGGCACCCGGCCCTCTCTCAAGGAGGCATTTACCACCTCCAAGATCCAGGGCACAATCCTGATGGTTTGGTGGTTTCCTGACTTTTCTGTGTGCTGAGTTCTAAGGCTTAGTTACTGGCAGTGAGAGCTTTAAAACACGGTGCTGTTTTTGGCCCTTCCTATTACTAGGGTGTAGTCCCTGAGAACTTCTTTGAAATAAAGTTTGCCCCTTGTGATGAAAGAGGTTTGGCATTCCTAGTGTTAATTAGAACCACAGCGCTGCATCAGAAAAAGATACCTCAAATGGAATATTTTATCTGTCAAAGCTGCCACATGTTCCTCATTCTAAAATACATTCCTAAATGGGAATGAAATTGAAAAGTATGGTGAAATCCAGAAGAATTATGTCAACACAATAGGAAACAAATGGTACTGGGCAAATATATGAAAATCCATAAAGATTGTGTTTCAGTTCACAAATTGCTCAGAAATGCTCCATTCACAACCACAAAAGAGAATTAACTTTATGCAGAGAATTTATCCAGTATTGGACATATGTGCAAATTATGAACCAGTATGTCCATATTTTGGCTTTGCACTTCCTGTTGATATAAAATGAACAGCAATCTCAAGCACAAGCACACCCCAAGGAAAACTGAATAGCAAGCTGGTATTTGAGGAATCTTGGTGAGCTTGAACTTAGTTGGTTTGTCTGTTCTAGCTGGAAGATGCTAATACCCAGGTTAACATAAGGATGGATATAAGAGAACGTAGGGGCTTGTGGTGAATAGAATGTGATGTCTGTGAGAAGAAAACAGGATGAAAAGGGCTACAGCAGGACAGCCATGATTAATTAATAGGTTTGGTCCATATGAGGACAGAAAGGCAGCAGTTGGTGTTGCACAGAAGGGACAGATGACAGCTCTAGAAGAATGGAGAAAGAAAAATGCCAAAAGTCTGACAAAATATTCTGTTGGAAAATAGAGCCAACCCTTTTGCAGACGTAGAAAGAGGTAAGTCTCTGCTGAGAAGGAATGGTTCTGGAGGTTTAGAACTCAGAGGAGCCAAGGATCTGTTTGCTAGCCTGACATAAGAAATTATTCTGTCTGCCCAAGAAATGATTCTGTGTTAAAAAGAGCTATGTAAAGAAAGCAGAGATTCATGCAAACTGACTGCCTAATGATCTTAGGGTGTTTGTAGGCACCAGTTTTGAACTGAATGAGTCTTGAGTTCCAAGTATAAAGCTAATGGATCTGAAAACCGTTTGGCCAGCTGCAGGGATGCATTGATGATTGCTTTCTAACAGCTTACAGGAATTATGACTATCTTGACATATTGGGAAAAATACCAATAAGAAAGGGACCTTCTTTATAAACACACACACACACACGTACACACACACACACACACACACACACGTGTATGCCCATTTCGCTTTTTTGCATTCTGTCTGGCACCTAAGAAAAAGAAAAGCTGAGATACAGTGGAAAACAGTATGTGGAAAAGAATAATAATTTAAAAATCTGTTGATGATACAATGATAATAATACCCAGTAATAAGTTTTGGAGTGCAGTAATCATCTGGTATCCTAACATAAGGTAACTCAATATATGTATAAGCATGAGGTTGTGCGTGTTTTCATTTTCATTCATGTGGAAACATCTTTGTGTACATCATTCAAGTTTTTGCCTTATCAAAATGTTTTAGATAATCCCTCAAGCAATTTGGACAAATGAGCTTGTATTGTTCTTTTCTTTCTCTTCCAGATTTTTATTTCAGCGTACACATAGATATCTAATTATAATTAACATTGAGAATTTTGTTGTCTGTGCATGGCAGGGTGTCGGATAGATGAATATTTTCATCTGAAATGCACCATGTGAAGCATTTCAGTTTATAGCTTAAATTCAAAATAGAAAAATAGAGGAGGGGAGCTTGCTGTAATCAGCCATTAGTCTATCTAAATTCCTGCTGCTGTTCAAAATCACACAGTGACCTGAGCCAGTAGCCTGATTGTAGCTAATGTATGCCATTTAATCTTACACACTCCGGACTTCATGGGAACCAGGCATGCTATCAAGATACCATTTTAATTAATATTTGCTTTCCATATAATGTATGTAGGTTGTCTCTGACTTTTTGCAAACGAATTCATTCTGTTAGAAATCTGCATAATTAAGATAATCAACCTATTATCCGAACTTTTGAGGCTAATTGTATAGACTGTATTAGCTGGAAGATAACTACAAGAGAAAACGACAACTATTGCTTTTCATGACTTTTTACCTCAGTTGTTAACCCACTGACTTTTTACTTTTTATCTTCTCTGTTTTCATATTGCACTATAGTCAGCTGTGTATTAGGGCCACACCATTAAAGACAGAGGAAGAAAAAGGGTAAAATGTGTTCTATTTTTTCCTATATTAGGTCTTTAAAAATCTCTCTGAACTTTTCCTCCATTGTATGTCATTCTTCTGCCTTCACTAGGATGGTTCTGATCCAGCTATTATTTAGCAGATAGCCCGGAGGGTTAGATATGCACATTAACCATGTAGCTGTATCATTCAATGATGTTGGTACAATCCGTCTTTGGACTAGAAAAGCTTTCTTTTTAAGCAGACCCTGATGTCTAGTAGCCCGAGTCCTTGGCCTCCAATCAATATTGTGCATTGTACCTCAGGAGAACAGAATCCCAATTAGTCTGCCTGGGTTTCCAGTGAGACCTTCTGGTCCTACCCTTTCCCCCGCCCCCCAGCCACCAGTCTGCCAGCTTTTGCACAATTTTTCCCCTTTCTGAAAAGCAGAAATCCTGCTCCTAAAGCATAATTAGCAGGAACAAGCTCTTCACACTAAAATGTGTAGTATTTTTGCCTCCCGCTGCCTGAATCTGACCAGAAACAAATTCTTATTTATTTATTTAATTATTTGTGTGTTTGTTTAAACATTTCTACCCCATCTTTACCCAGAAAGGTCTCAAGGCAGATTCAAAATGCAATTCAGCCCTCGGGGTGCAAAAGGTTTCATTTATTTACACATGTGTGTAATTTATGCTGTGCCTGGCTGCTCTGTTAAGGATGCAGGGCTGTTCCTTTGTTCAAATTCTTCAAAGAATGTCACCATGGTTTATGGATCCCCTCTCAAGCCAGCCTTCGCGCTCATGCTTTCTGATGGCTTGAAGAGGTTGTTGCTGCAGTAGCAGCCCATCTGTATCCCTCTTCTGCTTGAGCTTTTTTCTCTGTAGCCTTTACAGTTGTAAAAAGGAAAACAAATGCAGCTTATGTCTTCTCAGCACTTCATAATGATATTATTGTGCAATGTGGCCAGTAAATTAATAAGCCTGGTTGTGCCCAGTCTTCATCAGTTGATACATTTCTTTGTGAATCTTGACTTTTCCAGCCTTGATATTGCTTATAATGACTTCTAAGTTCAGCAGGCAACCTGTGTGCAGATTTATGGTGCAAATGCAGTTCTTAGGCTTCAACAATGACCCTGGATTTTTAGTTTTAAATCTGAGTTGCTGTGAAGTGAGAGTAAGTGGGTGGGCTCTGCCCCCTGGAGCCCCTGCTGCACATGGGAAGGTGTGAACAATCCACTGTTTCTCTATCCTGGGTTGTTCGGTATTGCATGAAAATGAGGAGATAATGAGGGTTTCTGGGGAGAAACAACTTAGAGCTGATGTAGTGGTAAATTCTGAATTTCTGGTTCTCACCATAGTCCACATAGCCACACTATGGAGAGCCCAATATTGAAGCAAGTGTATAGCTTCATATCAACAAAGCAGTTGTAATAGAAGCTGCCCTTTTGAAAATGCAATGCTATGCAGAGTTTGACAGCAGAGAAAGTCCTACAAAAGTCCTACATGCCTGGAGCATGCTAGTAGTTATAGGACATTGTTCGGTTTACAGCTGCATAAAATTATACCCTTATTGCATCTTAGCTTGGTCTTGAACAGGAAATTATCCCCAAATTCTTTGCATTACAATGAGAAACAATAAGGACTTTTGGGGAAATTTCATTTCTCTTCAATTGCTGTAAGAATTACTGCTGAGCTCAGAGGAACAGGAATTCCTGTGTGGGTGGTTAATATCAGTGTCCCTGCTACTAAAAACGTGCCAGTGCTGTGTCTCTGTGAGTCTCGGCTCTGCTACACCACAGCACACAGGTTAGACTTCTTCCAAGCACTGAGTGCAGAGCTTCTGGAAGGCAAT
This sequence comes from Varanus salvator macromaculatus, assembly GCA_023646645.1. NCBI lineage: Eukaryota > Metazoa > Chordata > Lepidosauria > Squamata > Varanidae > Varanus > Varanus salvator. Next base: position 25,826,858 of record JAIXND010000784.1, on the reverse strand, counting down.
TTCTGCCCAAAAGAGCAGGCAATACCAAGTTAGAGAAACAAATAATCTGACTTGGTATAAGCCTGCCTTTTCTGAAATATTCATGTTATCCAGTAAGAACAAGAATGTGACACCTGATCACAGAAGCTTGCCCATCACAAATCTAGCTTAGTTTACACGAAGCAGCAATTTTACATCAACAGATTCTGGTCATACTTAAATGGTACTTCACTCTTTCTTGTCATCCATTCTTAAATTTCCAGATGGTTCAGAGATATTATTGCTAGTTGTCTGTTGCAACAGTAACCGCATACATCCACACAAACTTTTTCTACTGAGACATATGTAGTGGATGAGAGAAATTATCTTCACTGTGCCCAGAAATGTCTGATGGAAAAATTTTGTTGGTCTAAGTGGGTGTATAAGTGGGACTTCAAGAGGGCCAACTTTGGCCAACTGAAGGCCAGACTGGGGAAAGTCTCCTGGGATAAGTTACTGGAAGGTAAGCGAGTTGAGGAGGAGTGGATGGCACTCAAAAGGGAAGTTTTGGAGGCACAAGCCTTGACGATACCTCTAGTCAGTAAGGTGGGGAGGCAGAGGAGAGTGCCGCCATGGATGCGAAAGCAGGTGGTTAGAGGGATTAGATGAAAGAGGAACCTCCATAGGAAATCGGTACTGGGGGAAATAGACAAAAGGGTATACCGGGAGGAGGAGGCCCGTTGCAGAAGGATTCTTCGCAAGGCTAAGGCTGATTATGAGCTGAGACTTGCCAAGAATATCAAGAGCAACAAAAAGGGCTTCTTCCAGCATGTAAATAGGAAAAGGAAGGGGAGACAAGTGGTGGGACCACTAAATAAGGAGGAAGGAGATCCAGTGACTGACATGAGGGAACAGGCACAGATGCTAAATGACTATTTTGCCTCTGTGTTCTCCCCAAAGCAGGACGGGGGATATCCGTATAGGAGATTGGATGAGGCTGGGGACTTAGGGGCAGAGATTAGAGTCACCCCCCTTGAAGTCGAGGGGCTCCTCAGGGCATTGGACATTACAAAGGTGCCAGGCCCTGACGGGTTACACCCGAGAGTACTTAGAGAGTTGGTAGGGGTTCTCTCACGCCTGCTGGCCTCCATTTTTGAGACCTCGTGGAGAATGGGTGAAGTTCCAGAGGACTGGAGGGTGGCATCAGTGGTCCCAATTTTCAAAAAGGGTAGTAGAAAGGACATGGGGAATTATAGACCAGTTAGCCTTATGTCCATTTTAGGAAAAACAATGGAAAGGCTCATAATAGAGAGAGATCTAGTGATACTAGATAGGGAAGGGAGGCTGACAGCCACACAACCCAGCTTCTGCAAAAACAGGTCCTGCCAGACAAACCTTGTGGAATTCTATGACAAGATTTCGAGATGGCTAGATGGAGGGGATGCAGTGGATGTGGTATACCTGGATTTCAGCAAGGCCTTTGACAAAGTGCCCCATGATATCCTGGTGGAGAAACTGAGGAGTTTTGGGATACACCAAAGCACTGTCTGGTGGATTAGGGCATGGTTGACTGACCGAAAGCAGAAGGTAACCATTAGCGGGGAATCGTTGGGATGGCAGCCAGTGACAAGCGGGGTCCCCCAGGGCTCTGTCCTGGGGCCGATCCTGTTTAATCTTTTCATTAACGACATGGAAGAAGGGGTGAACAGTCTGCTGATCAGATTCGCAGATGACACTAAAACTGGAGCAGTGGCCACAACTGAGGAGCAGGTATTCCAGATCCAAAAGGATCTGGACAGACTATGGAAGTGGGCAGGAGACAACAGGATGGCGTTCAATGTGGATAAGTGCAAGGTCTTGCACTTGGGCATAGGAATAGCTGTCATAAGTACAGGTTAGGGGACAAGTGACTGGATAGCAGCACTTGTGAAAGGGACCTCGGGGTGCTGGTTGACTGCAGGCTAAACATGAGTCAGCAGTGTGATGCGGTGGTCAAGAGGGTGAACGCCACCCTTGGTTGCATAGCCAGAAGTGTGGCTTCTAGATCAAGAGAGGTATTACTACCACTCTACACGACTCTGGTGCACCCGCAACTGGAGTACTGTGTTCAGTTTTGGGCCCCTCATTACAGAAAGGATATAGCCAGGTTGGAGTCAGTGCAGCGTAGGGCCACAAGGTTGGTGGCCGGTTTGCAGGGGATGCCGTATGAGGCAAGACTGAGGGAACTGGGTCTCTTCAGTATGGAGAAGAGGAGACTCAGAGGGGATATGTTGGCCGACATACAGATATGCGCGGGGGTGTCAGATGGAGATGGGGAGAGGCCTGTTCTCCCCTGCAGAGGAAGGCAGGACACGTTCCAATGGAGCAAAGCTCAGGGAACCAAGGTTCCATTTGAATGCCAGGAAGCACTTCCTGACAGTTAGGACCCCGAGGGCGTGGAATGGGCTTCCATGGGAAGTTGTTGAGGCCCCATCGGTGAGGGTGTTCAAGGATAGGCTGGACGTCCACATGGTGGGCATGTCGTGAGCGGAGCCAGCTGGTGCTGGAGGTCAAACTAGATGGCCCAGGAGGCCCCTTCTGACTCGCTCTGTTTGTATGTTTCTATAAGGCACCTAAGCAGAAGTGTAGAAAACACTGTGGATGCTAAAATACATGTAGAGATATGAAGTATGCACTCCGCTTTTCTTACAAATGCATGTTGTGATATCTGGAGAAGGCTACAATTTTGAACAGAATCTGGGAAAGGAATGCAACATCTTTTTGGGCTGGAGAAATGAGACAGAACTAAACAGATGAGAGGATGTTTCAGTTTTGATTCTTGTGTGGGGATGTTGTATAGGAAGATGGAACATGATTCACTGATACAGGGAGGAAAGTAGACAGAGAAATGAAATATAAGGCCAAGTCCCTGTGTCTGATCAGCAGGTTAAGCAGCAACATTGCCAATTGTTATGAAGAGTGTGTAATGCTGCAAAGATCAAATGGGAAGCAGAGATGAAAAAAGTGTAGGAAGTTTGAGAGGAATGTTGGATGCAAGAAAATCAAGACAGCTGGTAGAGAAGTTATGCTGCAGGAGTCAAGGGAATAAAGGGATGGGGGGAATTGGCTAACAATGAGAGGTGAGGATGGATGAAAGGGTGTGCAGTATTTTGGAATAGGATGAAGTGTGGTATATTGAAATACAGGGATTGATAAGTTGAAAGGCAATAGAGCTGTGAGTGTGTTAGGAACTTGTCTCAGTCCTGCTCTTTAAAGATTTAACATTCTGCTATCCCTTCTATTCCATTGAGTTGGAACACTGGCAGCAATTCCAGAATTTGAAATGTTGGAAATGTAATTGCAAAACACCTCATTTTCACACCTGTGGGAAAATGGGATGGGTTGGGGTTAATGAAAAACAAAACAGTTCCTGGTTTTATACAAGTACTATTTTTTGTTGTTCTTTCTAAATCACACCACGTTAAGAAAGGATTTGATTTCGGATGCCTCTGTAAGGAAGAGTTAAATTTGATTTAAACATTTATTTTGGTGTGCTGGTGACTAAGATAGGACTCTTTGCCCTCACTCATGTTGAAAAAGTCTGTAAATACAGAATTCTGCCTAATAAAAGTATCCAATAAAGAGCATTGTCCAGCTTGGTCCCTTCCAGATATTTTGAGCTACAGCTCCCAGAATTCCTGACCAGTGACTCTGTTTGCTGGAGCTGAGAGCTGATATGCAAACCCCCCAAATCTGAAGGGCACCAGACTGAGAGAGTCTTCAGTAAAGTATAGACTGTCATGTTCTGAGGCAGCGCAGAGAAAATTGTGAGCCATGCAGAGACTCCACTTGGAGTAGGGGGCAGCATACAAATGTCCTCTCTCTCTCTCTCTCTCTCTCTCTCTCTCTCTCTCTCTCTCTCTCTCTCTCTCTCTCTCTCTCTGAATTTGCTTGGATATGCCTGTCTGTCAGTGCAGGAGAGTCTGACAGATGCTGGTACAAGTAATCCTCAAGCAGTGGCAGGGCATAAACTTGGAGGCTAATCTACTTTTGAGGGTTTGAGTCTTTCCTAGTATCCCTCATGATGGCAGGAGGGCTCTCCAAAGAGACTGAGTTGCAACACACTGGGAAGTTCAGGACAAATGGTTGATCTTACACATCACTCACACACACACACACACACACGCACGCACGCACGCACGCACGAGCTCGCCATAAAAGGAACAAGATAAAAAGCTCAGAGGGGCCATTGGGGCTGAATGAAGCTCCCTAGTATAGCTGAAACAATCAGCAGCTGAATAGTCACTAAGCAGGGCCTCCATTATAGCTTCACAGTTGGAGAGCTTTGTTTAAGATCAAGCTAGTATATTTTTAACTTGTCTAATGAAGGCTTCTCCCGGCTTGGTTGCTGTCTGCTTGAAGGACTGGGGCAGCTCTTTGGCAAAAATGGCTCCACTATGCAGCTGGGTGTCATGGCAACTTAGATTCCCTGTGGCAATTACACTGCTGGGAAACATATGACCCCAAGAATCATCTTTTGTGATTGCTTTTCACTTATGGAGGTCTCCTAGAAGTTCACCAAGAATAAGCCTGGTCTTCTGTTTGAGTTAATGAATGTTCAGGAGAAAGCAAATAGGGCATTGTTTTGACTTACCATACATTTACATTTGCTTATGCTACAAGTGCTACATTTTGCAATCTACAGATTCCCCAGCAGATTAGTGTTTTCTGAGTTCTATGGATATCATAGATTTTCAGCCTAATTTTTAAAAAATTGGGGGTGCAATTGCACAAGTGTATACTTGTGCAAATGGGCATTAGTACTTGTGTGTGTTTATTCTAAGGTGTATTTTTTCAAGTGACATTTTTGGGGGTAAGGATATATGAGAATATATTCCTTCTATTTATCCAAATATATTTCTATTAGTGAAGGGATGATGGAAAGAAAGGCACCTGACTATGAAACACTGGGACTGGATTTAACTAAATCTGCAATAATTGGTATTACATTGTCAGGTAATTAAGCTTTCTCACATTTCTTTTAGGTAGGAGAGGAAGCACAATCCTGGTCATCAACTGATGGAGGCCCACCCTTTACAGAATACATGAATCCAGCAGAGGATAGCCATTAGCAATGTGTAATGGTGTGTGAGAGAAGGGGAGAGAGCTCAGGCAGTGGTGCTGAGAAATTGAATATTTGAAATATTTTCCTGTTTTGATTCTGAAATGTTGGATGGTATGCATGTGTTCCATATATAGCCACCTAGAGTGTTCCACTCTCTGTATCCTAATCTGGTTTTTCTTTGCAACTGAACTGAAACTATTTATGGATCTTGTACTTTTTCTTTCTTTAGCCTGATGTTTGGGTTTTTATGCTTTTTGTGTATGCTCTTGCACAACCCTAGAGTCGCACAGAAGACTCCAGATACTTTTCTTTTGCTGTCATTCATTCATTCATTCATTCATATATATATATATTGTGATTTATATCCTGCCTTTTTCCTACAAAGGGCTCAAGGCAGCTTACATTATCTCTCCTCCTCCATCTTATCCCCACAACAACAACCCTGTGAGGTAGGTTGGGCTGAGAGTCTGTGACTGGCCCAAAGTCACCCAGTTGGCTCCATGGCTGAGCGGGGACTCGAACCCAGATCCTCTGAGTCCCAGTCCCATCTCTTAACCACTAAGTCCACACTGTCAGTGGACTTGTTTGTCTATACACTGAATAGTGTTCAGGTTGGAAGGTGAAGTCCTTCTTGTGCAAACAAGATACTTCTGCTTGTGTAAAGGTGAGAATCCCTGTTTTCCTCAGATTTCACTCTCAGTCACAGGGCCTCTGTGCCCCATTATGTGCAGCTTTTTAGTGGCACTGTTGAGTACAGCAGGCAGGAGTAGGTAGGGAAGCCCTGTTACATGAGCAGAATTCCTATAGCAAGCTCAAGGTGAGGAGCTGTCAAGGTGCTACATACCTTGACCCATAAAAAGGTAAAGGTAAAGGTTTCCCCTTGACGTTACGTCCAGTCATGCCTGACTCTAGGGGGCGGTGCTCATCTCCGTTTCCTAGCCGAGGGAGCCAGCGTTTGTCCACAGACAGTCTCCGTGGTCATGTGGCCGGCATGACTAGACACCGAAGTGCACGGAACGCTGTTACCTGCCCACCGAAGTGGTACCTTTTTATCTACTTGCATTTGTATGCTTTCGAACTGCAAGGTTGGCAGGAGCTGGGACGGTGCACGGGAGCTCACCCTGTGTGCAGATTTGAACCGGCGACCTTTCGATCAACCAGCCCAGCAGCACAGCGGTTTAAACCACTGCGCCACCTGCAGTCCCTACCTTGACCCATAGCACAGGGCAAAATTTGACATGAAAATTTTAATGAAATTTACAACATGAAAGAGACTCCATCTTACTACACAATGTCAATTTTATTTACAAATTATTTTGCTTCTGCTTGCTTACACCATATAATACCTGCTCTGTAAATCATGAGAATATGAAACTGAAGAAATGCTTTATTATTTTGGTGTAGTTCGTTATATAAATGACAAAGATGGAGGACAAACGCTTTCTCAGACAATAGTATTGAAAATATGTCCATTCTTATTCATTAAAGACAAATTGGGGATTCTGGGTCAGCTGTTGTAATTGTGATACTACTTTCATCCCACATGGAGCTTTGTTATTTAAGATGACTTAATGTAAAATGATTGCTCTTAACTGGACTGGAAGGCAAATTCTCTGATAAGAAATGATTCTCTTTCCTAAGCTGAGAGCTTGATAGAGGGGATGTCAATTGATTACATTGTTCCAATCGCTTGGCTCTGTCAATGATAATTAGTGTCAGTAATTGCTTGAGGGTGGACCAGTTTCAGGACTTCTGCCATCTTTAGTAAATCTATAGCATTTAAACTTTCTGTACTGGGATCTTTGTGAACTCTGCTTTGTGGATAAAGTTAACTGACAGGTCTTACTCATGAGATGCAGTCACCATAATAACGTGAGGGCTAGATTAATAAAACCCTATAAAGATGACAGAATCTGCATTTTTATTTAATTTTTAATTATATGGTATTTTATTTAATTTTTCTATACTGTCTTATATTCCTAGAGAGTCTCAAGACAATTTAGAAAAAGTTAAAACATCAGAATAATTTAAAAAAACCTGAACTGCCAATACCTGAATTAAATTACAATAATTAAAATATATATTATCTTACAATTTTAAAAATTGGGTAAATAAAAGGTTTTGATCTTGCACTGGAACAAATAAAGTGTTGTGCCAGGTGAACCTCTCTGGGGAGTGAGTTCCTCAGCTTGGGTAAAATAGCAGAAAAGTCCCTTCTTAAAACAGCTCTACTTACTTCTTTCAAGGAGGGCTCTCAGAAAAGAACTTCCGCAGATTATCTTAACATCCAAGCAGGCGCATATGGAAGAAGATGTTCCTTTAGATATTCAGGCCCTAAAATTTGTATTTATTTCTTAGATTTATATAAAAACTGCCTGCTAGCATTATACTTGTGTGTAGGGCTTAGATGCTAAACAGCATTGAGGATAAGATAGAACCCTGCAAAATTACATGGCCTGACTGCTACGGTGCAGAACCAAAATCCGCCAACACCACCTTTGGAAATCAACCCACCAAGTAGGAGCAGAAGCACTGCAAGGCAGTGCCTCCTATTCCCAACCTGACCAGCCTCTACAGAAGGATACCATGGTTAGTGGTATAGAAAGCCACTGAGAGGTCCAGGAAAACTAACAGGGACCTACTTCCACTGTCACTTTCCTGGCAAAGGTCATCCCACAGGATGACCAAGGCAGTTTCTGTCCTGTAACTGGGCCTGAAGCTAGAATGAATGGATCTAGAAAGTCAGTTTCCTCCAAGAGTGCCTGGAGTTTTCTGACCAGCACCTTGCCCAAAAATGGGATGCTAGCTACTTGACTATAACTGGTGACATCCTCTGGGTCCAGGTTCACCGCGTTCAGGAGAGGCCTGATCACTGCTTCCTTCCAAGGAGAGGGGACCAGACCCTCCCTCAAAGAGGCATTGATTATCTCCTGGACCCTGGACCACATCCCTTCACTGGCTTTGGTGATCAACTGGGCAGGGCAAGGGTTGAATATGCAGGTGGTCAGATGACCTTGTCCAACTAACTTGTCCATATCAGACCTCAACAACTGAAACTCATCCAACAAGACTGGATAAGATGGAACACTGGACACCTCCCTTACAGAATTAACTTTAGCTGTGGAGTTTAAATCGTCATAGATCTGAATGATTTAACCTTTAAAGTGTTGTGCAAATTTGTCACAGTGGGCCACTGCGAAATCAGTAGGATCTAATTTGGGGCCAGATTGCAATAGGCCATGGCCCACCTGAAAAGCTCTGCCAGACAACACAGTGAAGATTCAGTGCTGGCTGAGAAGAATTCTTCTTTGCCACCTTCAGTGCAGCAACATATGTTCAATAATGAGTGCCTACTTGTGTTTGGTCAGATTTGGTACAAGTTTTTCTCTACCTGCACTCTAGTTTGCTTGAAAACTCACAGCTCAAGAGTATATCATGGTGCTGCACAAGCTCTGCCATATGGGAGAGGGCATTTAGATGCAATTGTGTTGATTCCCTGGGTCACTTCCACATTCTATAGGCGCACAGTCATACCAGCTAGAAATCACCCCAGAGTCTTTATATGAATCCATCTGACTCTGGAAGCAAGCCATTTTAATGGCTCTCCCATCCTTACAAAACAGAAAAGAGGTCAAAAGGCTAAATCTCACAAGGAAGTGATCTGAGCATGACAAAGGGGTTGATATTAATTTCTTCATTTCCGGAACGACATCTTCCTGTCCAGTCAAATAAAAAACCAGGTTAAGAGTGTGACTTTTTTCATGTGTTGGGCCAGTCACATGTTGAGACAGCCCCAAGGGCTATCATGATGGCCATGAAGTCCTGAGATGCCTGGGATAAGGCAGCCTTGGCATGGAAGTTGAAGTACCCCAGATCCATCGGTATGGGGGCCCCAACACCAAGTTGGAGACTACATCTGTCAGCTCAGGCAGGGAGTCTGTTGGGCAGAAGGTGGGCACTACACCAACAGAATTCCTAATCTGTCTCACTTGTCCAGCACAAGGTGCAAACACTCTAGACCCATCCTTCAGTGGACAGGAAGTCTTGAGAGAGATCCAGTTTTTATAGACTATAGCCACTTCCTCTCCCCAGCCCTTGTGGTGTGGCTGGTGCTGAACAGAGAACCCAGGTGGGCAGAGCTGGCAAAGCCTAACACCTCCCATCTCCCCCACCCAGGTCTCTGTAATACAAGACAGATCAGCCTCCTCCTTCACAGTTAAATTGTGGATAAGTATTGTCTAATTCTGGACTGACCCGGCATTCATTAGCAGCAGCAGTAGACCTGAGGGCTGGCTAATACAACAGCCTGGTATTGTCCAGCCCGGGGAAGAACCAGAAGAGGGAACAGCAGTCAAACACCTGACCTCCCTTCTCCTTCATTGGCTGGTTGAACCGTCACAGTCATACAGTCAAGGAAGGAATGCCAATAAAATTGATATGGGGAATGCAGATGTGTGAATCAGTACACTTGATCTTGCCAAAGTTCTCCAGATTCAGTCATAATGCTTGTTTTAATTCATTTTGAGCTTCGATGTTTTCCATGAAAATCTGGGTATAGTTCCATGTGTTTTTTCAAGTGTATGTATTAATTTTGCACATCTTCCAAATATGCACATTTCTTATCTCATTGGCTAAAGTATATTTGGGCACATTTTTCAGATGCATGAGTCTAAATCCTATGAAAGTTAAAAAAAAACAACAACCCACCAGTAGCAACAACAAATAATTGGTGGATTTATGAATACTGGGCAATACTGAACTAAAGCATGCGTGCATTCATTGGTAAGGCTATTAATAATTGTATTTCTCTATTGCTTGATAACAAAACCTCTTTGGAAATTAACTTATAAAAAGCAATATAAAAGAGATAAATAAAATATCACAAAGTCCATTTCAACATTTAGAGACTTGGTTTAAAATGATTTTTTAAGACTTATGTTGCCAAGACAAGTAGCCATTATATGGAACAGCAGGCAAGAAGTCAACACTAATGTGAATTATATGCTGTACTGTTACCTCATATAAATGCAGCAAAGTTTCACTTCTTAGACTCAGTGTTTTCACACTTTTCTTCTCTTCTGGGAGTGGGTGGGGGGGGGTTGTGCATGATCCCACCATGGGTTCAATCACTGCTTGACAGAGAGCTTTATAGACTTACCCAGTCTTGTACAAAGAATACCTATTACATATATTGTGCATTTTAGCTAATTTGTTAGTCTAAGTAAGGAGATTGTGGTGGTAGGGAGGTGGAAGTTCAGTGAAGTGTTGAGATGGAATCCTGAAGCGAGCAACAGAAGAGCCACTTACCGGATAATGGATTGATAACTACAGCAGAATGTGCCGTATCTGTATCAAGTTCAGTGCCTTTGTAGATACAGCTGGGGAAATTGTACAGGACGTGGCTTGCTCAACCACGAAGAAAAGAAGGAAATGAAAACCAGAGATAAAAGCTCCATGAATGCAGCATAGCAGGGGATGGGATCACAGAATGTAGCAATGCTAGCTTTTAGGAAGTATTATTTGGGACTAATAATGAATTTAGTGAGGTGCAATGCAAGGGAGCATTCAGAGCATAATAAGGCAGCCAATGTGGTTTAAGAAGAAACTGTTTAAGGACCTGAGGTTAAGAAATAGATAGGAAAGGTAGTGAAACAAGAATGCACAGTCATGTAAGTCTCACGGGGGAAAGATAAGGCAGCCAGCAAAAGTCATGAATTCTAGAGAAAGAGAACAGCAGATACCTAGAAGTGCTTTCAAAAATAGATTCTGTCAGAGAACAGTAGAAAAGAGAGGTTATAGAGGCAAAAGGAGTAATATTAACATTCGAAGTGTGGTACATTTTAAAACTCAAATTTTACAGAAGCAAAATATTTGAGCATAATACATGATTAGTATGATCTCTGTTTCCTGCTACATTTGCCCCTGCTATGCAGGGTCTTTGCTGTGACATTTCATACTGGTGGAATCACAAACAATATTACATTCCTGTAAAAAGACAAGGCTTTAGCTTTCACAAATTTTGAGTCACAGCTTCACTATGATTACTGAAGGAAGTTAGAAAAAAAAAAAAAAAAAACCACTTGGAGGGCTTTCTCTGCAGTGGCGACCCGGCTGTAGAATGTGCTCCCCAGAGAGGTGCACCTGGCACTGATGTTATATGCTTTTCGGCACCAGGTCAAGACCTTTTTATTTACCCAATATTTAAAAGTTTAAATATTTTAATTATGATTTTATTGATATCCTGAGTCATGTGCTATTTTGTTGTTGATTGATGTATTTATTAGGTATTTTATATTGTAAGCCATCCAGAGATTAATCGTAATGGACGGGATAAAAATATAGAAACATAGAAACAGAGTGAGTCAGAAGGGGTCTCCCGGGCCATCTAGTCTGACCTCCGGCTCTAGCCGGCTCTGCTCGCAACACACCTACCATGTGCATGGCTAGCCTATCCTTGAACACCCTCACTGATGGGGCCTCAACCACCTCCTGTGGAAGCCTATTCCATACCCTCAGGGTCCTAACTCTCAGGAAGTACTTCCTGGCATCCAAAATGAACCTTGGTTCCTTGAGCTTTGCTCCATTGGAGCACATCTTGCCCTCCTCTGCAGGGGAGAACAGGTCTCTACCAACCTCCATGTGACACCCCCTCACATACCTATATGTCACCACCAGATCCCCTCTGAGTCTCCGCTTCTCCAGACTGAAGAGACCCAGTTCCCTCAGTCTCGCCTCATACGGCATCCCCTGCAAACCGGCCACCAACCTTGTGGCCCTATGCTGCACTGACTCCAACCTTGCTATATCCATTCTTTAATGAGGGGCCCAAAACTGAACACAATACTCCAGTTGCGGGTGCACCAGAGTTGTGTAGAGTGGTAGTAATACCTCTCTTGATCTAGAAGCCACACTTCTGGCTATGCAACCAAGGGTGGTGTTCACCCTCTTGACTACTGCATGACATTGCTGACTCCTGCTTAGTCTGCAGTCAACCAGTACCCCGAGGTCCCTTTCACAAGTGCTGCTCTCCAGCCACTTGTCACCTAACCTGTACTTATGACAGCTATTCCTATGCCCCAAGCGCAAGACTTTGCACTTATCCACATTGAACGCCATCCTGTTGTCTCCTGCCCACTTCCATAGTCTGTCCAGATCCTTTTGGATCTGGTCTATCTGCTCCTCAGTTGTGGCCACTCCCCCAGTTTTAGTATCGTCTGTGAATTTGATCAGCCTCCGGCCCCCTCTTCATAGGAGTCCTGTCAGCCCCTGCATTACCTCTAACACCCTTGTCCCAGAGCCCTGAATCTCTCCCCTCACTTGTCCAGTGTGGACAAGTTTCTGGTGGGCCAAATATCCTAATAAATAAATAAATAAATAATACTGAAAGGAAAAGGTGGACAAGGAATAATTTTACTATTTTTGTGATTGGCTGGTTATGTCAGACTGGAGGTGATCTAAGGAAGGAAGGCCTCTGAAACCAAGGAGGACAAACCCACAGTGTGTGTGTGTGTGTGTGTGTGTGTGTGTGTGTGTGTGAGAGAGAGAGAGAGAGAGAGAGAGAGAGAGAGAGAGAGAGAGAGAGAGAGAGAGCGATGTAGGAGCAGTCATTCATGAAGACACTAAGTGAGAGAAATAGAGTTATTACATATTAACCATTGCCATATTTTCCTTTAAATACATGGCACAGCATTTATGAACAGGAAATGCTAATCTTTTAATGTTAAACTTTAAACAAGAACATTGAAATAATAGTTTTTGAAGTCCTCCAGTCAATCGTTTAGAATAGAGTAATGCCTTAGGAGAGCCTTTTCCAACCTGATGCCTTCTATGTTTTTTACCTGAATGCCTGTTAGCCTCAGGTGGCATGGATGATGCACACCCCCACCTCTAATCAGCTCAAGAGTGTCCTCTAGGCCATTGGAGCACATCTGGAATGTACAGGAAAACAGGACATGTTTCATGGGTATTGTCCTTCCTGGTGGATGGACTCCATTTGGTACAGAACATGATAAACAGTCCAGTTGTGTGTTGTCTTTCAGTCATTTTTTCATTTGTGGCACAATGTATGGATCGCACTTTTAAAAATAATGCACCCCAGGTGAGTGAGTTCTTGTACCAGGCTTGGGTAGAATCTTTCTACCTTTGAGGTCTTCTATGTTACCTTCACTGAAAGAGACAGTTTTGCAAAGTTATGACAAAGTAGTTCAGTGATACAGCTCTTGCTTAGCATGTAGGAGGTCCCCAGTACCAAAAATATCCTCAGCATATCCAGCTTGGACTGTAAAAATCTTGCATGGACACTTGGGGAGCTACTACTAGGTCGAGTGGACAATACTGTGTGAAACGAGCCAATGGTCTGGCTCTGTGTAAGGCAGTTTGCTTGCTTACGCAGGGATATAGGAGCAATCCCACCTGATCAACTGAAATGAATTGCACAGTGAAGTCCTAGACTGGGGGTGGCATCTAAAATATCACTTTTCCTGAAGAACTTCCATCTGATTTACACAAAAAGAGAGATCTTTTGCCTAGTATTATGTTGATAAAGTATTAAATAGTAAGCATCACAACCCTTTACTAAGGGAATTACAGTAACTGAGATTTGGGTAACAAGACACAAATAATTAAATTAAGTTCTAAAATGACTTATGCGCACAGAAACTGAAGAATTAATTAGTATTCATAGTGCAAAGAGAGTTCTCTTTCACATTTGTAGCAAATATGTCCATGAAAGGGCCAGTTTTGTTAGTATTTGGCTGGGGCCTGGAGATTCAGGTTATAGTGTCTGCTCATGAAGCTGTGTTACACTTGGCATTTTCTGAGTACCCATGCACAAGGCGTGTTCCAGCCAAATGCCCCCTGGAGATCTTTTGCTGCGGTCTTATGTGTACTCACCCAGTGTGTGTGTGTGTGTGTGTGTGTTTCCTCAATTTGCTATACTAATACATTAATTGGTACATGAATATTGAGCACAGAAGATTACTTTTATTACATGACAGAGATAACAGATACAGAGTCTTAAACTGCATTTTTCATGTTGGAATAAAACATGAATCTCAGATATCCATGCTACCTAAAGGGTTGCAATGATCTCTTCAGAATCTGGCATTCTTCTTTTCATCAGACTTCTCATGTTTGGCCCTGGCTTAGGAAGTGGGCTGAGACAAGAGGAAGTCCACCAGTGCTCATGGACTTGCTGTGCAACCCAGCAACCTTCTTCAGCACATGCAGCACAAACAAAGCCCCCAGTCACAAGCAGGGAAGAGGGGTGCCACTTGTGCAATATTTGTTTGGTCCTGATCCCTGGTGCATGCCCATGCAAACACTTGGCACCAAGTCAGACTCAGCTGTGGAAAGCAGGCCAAAGTCTGGGCAGTGGAGCTGTGGAACTCCAACAGATTCCCACCACCAGTGCAGCTTTCTCACATAGCCCTGCTACCTAATTCTCAAGAGAGCAAAAGCCCTATGACCTGCTCCATCTATGGAAGAAGCTAGGATGGGGATAAGAACCTCATGCTAAAAGCAAAAGAGAGCCCATACACAGATCCCTGTGCTGAAACTTCCTCCAGGAAGGTATGATTCTTGTTGCACAGGCACAGATACATTTCGTTTGTGAACTGGGAGCTGGTTTCCATGGCTTTCCTTTCTGTACCTTTGACTCCCTAGTCTCCTTCATGGAGAAAGGAAGGATTACTTGGATGTGTGAGTACAACCTGTTAGCTGTCATGCTTCCTCACTATTGTTCTCATGTTGTTGTGTTCTCTAGTTTGACATTATAATCCAAATTAGAATTCATTAAACAATCCTTAATGAACGTATGCCTTCCAGTTAATGCCATCAGTCCTGAAACTGTTTACTAAAATGTTGTCACCCTCTTCCCGTGTACATTGCTTAACCTCATCAAGGCAGGAATTCCTTCTTGGCATTACATTAGCATTGTCTCTGCCACAGTCACCACATTTGCATCTCCATGTGTCTTCTCCTTTGGTATCAGAGGCCAATTTGATTCTTTTTGCATGTTCTTCCATCATACTGATACTGAACAACTTGACCATACCAAAAATGGATAATTATATCATAACAATACTCTCTTCAGAATAGTTCACTGGGTGAATTTGGGGCAGTCACCTGATGGAATTGATTGTGAAGATGCTGCCACAGTTTGGTGCTGAACAACTCATGGTACTCTTAATAGAGGATTAGCCTTGCCGTGTCTTGTTTGCTTCCTCAGTCCTCTGGCAGCTGCAGCAAGTGTCTCAGAAGCCTTGCCAGAAAAACTTGTTGTGGCAGTCCCTTTCTGCCATTGGTTTGTAGAGGTTCTAGGTCCATAGGGAAATTTGCCCCTCCCTGCATCAAACCACCAACTAGAATTAATTTTCTGAGTCTTTGTGAATACATTAACACATTCACCTTCTTTTTAAGGAATATTTTATGGCCTTTCATTCTCATGCCAGAGTGCAACTCTGCCTGTCCAGTATTTAATCAATAATCCTCATCACTCTCTTTGACTTGTCTTTCCTCTTTGTACATACATTGCTAGCCAGAAAATACCTTTTTAAAAAGGTTCCTTCATATTACTCCAAAACATGCCCATTCCCCAAATGCATCAGCCTTTCTGATGTCTAGTCAAATATTCCTGCATTCTGCTTCGGCATCTCATTATGAGCCAGTACATTTCTTGGAGCAGGGGAGAAGCTGCTTCATTTTATTCTAAAGCCTATCCAATCTCAAAACAAGAGCACCCACCTCACCTCTGGCCACTTTAAAGTCTCATCCTCCTTTCTGCTGGTCACTTCCTTTTGTCGCTAGTGCTTATGTTGTTGTGTGTGCGCTGGAACAGTGCATGGGATCAGGAAGCAAACACAAATGTGCTCATAAAACAGTAACATGGGAGGGGAAATTGCTTGGACAGGACCAAAAGTAACATTTTCAAAGAAGCTGTGAACACTTGAGGGTACTCTGTGTGTCCTTTCTGCATGATTTCTGGGGACCAGCATGGACAGCCCCGAGAATGGGTAGGGGAGGAGAAGGATAGTAGCACAAGTGAGATTGTAATGAGAAGTGTGTGGGGGGTGGCATTGCTTTAGCCAGGTAGCTGTCAGGACATTTCCAGAAAGCAGCAGTAACATTACTGCAGCTTGGATGACGCTACAATCCATGGGCATGAAACCCCCCAAAACTAACTGCAGGTTCTTAGGGATGGCTTTTTCATGGAAAATGTGCTGCCCTACAGAAACGGCTGGATGCATTCAACATATTAACCCATCAAGGCTGATTTCTCATAGTGGGTTTGCTGGGCCATGCAAGCCAGGTCACTGATCTACCTCAGAGGGTTGCAATGGGGGTAAAAGGAAGAGGATCACTATGTAAACCACCTGGAGTGCCAGGCTAGCAGGGCAACAAGGATGGGATATAAATCTAATTATATAATGAATTTGCCACTCTATAAACCACCAAGTATGATAAAAAAAATAACTGTATCCTAAATTGGTAATTGACTCAACAAAACAACACAAATAGGAAGGAAATCATGGATTTTCACACTTGATGTTGCCTACTGAGTGGTTTCTGTAGCCATGCAAGGACTACAATATTGGGACTGACAAGCATTTGTTGTATCCAGTGGGGTTTGGGAGTAGCAAGATAAAATGACAGAATATGTGTAAGAATAGAGGTAAGTAACAATGGAACCATTGTTTTTCTGTTCTTTCCCCCTCTCCCACCCCTCCCCCCCAGCACCTTGGATTGCACAGGTTTTGTGAACCAGGTGCCTCATTAAGATTGGCTTATGTTTGGAAAAGTTTGACAAAGGGTTTTTTATCTTGGGAAGAAAAGGATAAAGATAAAAATGAGAGATTTGTTCCGAATGATTTTGTGTGCTGGATGAACTTCAAAGGGCCAAAGAAATTGTTTTCAGTCACAGATGGTGAGAGCAAGGAACACAATTGTGGGGTCTCGTGCTAATGAACACACCATATCACTGAGCTGAGAAACAATAGCAAACACTTCAGACACTCTGCTTTTACACAATCCCTTTCATGAAAGGACTGTGAAGTGTCTACAAAGTACTGGGATAACAAGACATGTCTTTCGGGTAACAGAGAAACCTTGTGCTTTGGTGAGGGCTGGGGGAAGGAGGTTGGTGAAAGAATGAACCAGAAGCTGACTTTAAAAGAGATAGCCCTGACTGCTGTATATTGATGAATTGGGTAGGTGGATAAGGTTCATAATCGTTTCCATACCAATGTCTTTGTGAAAGAAGAGGAAATTATTCCAACTAGATTCTTCTGTAGGTTTGCATGAGTCCAGGGTATACAACCCTTAAAGTTTCCATCCCAAACACATCTTCCCCACTTTTCTTTTTCAGGAGATCAAAATAAAAACTTAAACACATTTCTTTATTGGAGCTTAACAGTTTTGCTGTGTTACAGTGCCTTTTATATGACATTAACAGGTGCTAGCAAGTTCCATAAATCAAAGTAGCAATCCCTCTGATCTGTGGGAGTAGCTTCTGCCCATGTAAAGAGTTGATTCCAAACTGGAAGGGTCCCCTCCTCCCTTCATTTTACCAAAGTCTTGACTCCACCCTCAGGAAAGTTCGCACTGCCTATGGGTCAATTTGCAAGAGTGTCTGATATTATATAATTGGTCAGCCTGTTGGCCTGGTGCTGCTACTCCTACAGTGTGTGTCCAAGTTGGTTTGGTTCTCATTCAGAGCCTGACTGATCATGCTTGTTAAGCTTGACATTTCAGAGTCATCTGCCATCTCCTTTCTTCCTCCCCTGTTAATTTCATATTCTCAACATGAACTATGTGGTTTGGAATTCTGAATTGTGAGGAAGCTGGGCACCCTCTCCAGAGCCCCTAAGAATCATAGGACCCAACACATGATCTTCTGTTTGGCATTCTATGAGGGTCTTCTTTTTCAGATGCTTCCAAGCTATGTGAATGCATTTCAGTCCCACCATTTGAAGTGTTAAAGATGATGATAGCTTTGTCAGATCAAGCTGGAAGAACTTCTGACAATCCTATAATGTATAATGACAAAGCTTCCAGTCTCTGTGAGACTAGCGTCCCTCTCATTTGAGAGTCTCATATCATCCTACTTAAGAAAGATAGCATAATGCTTAGAACTCAGAACAGAAGACCTGAATGCTTTACATGCAGAACATCCTGGGTTAAAGCTCCAGTTAAGTCATATCAAATGAGCTGGGCTGTGAAAGACTTCTGCCTGAGACCCTGGAGAATGGCTGGAAGACCAGATTTTCCCAATTAGTGCTTCTCGGATGACTGGACTTACAATGATATCATTCTTTATCATTGACCATACTGACTAGGACTGATGGGAATGGTAGTCCAAAACACATGAAAGGCACCAGGTCAGATACGGTTGGAGTAGGCCATACTAGGATGGATGGATGGATGGATGGATGGATGAATGGATCAATGGTCTTACTTTGGTAAAGGCAGCTTCATATGTTTATATAATACATTTTCTCTTGTAGCTCTCCTGTTATTTAAGTCTTTAAACACCATCTTCTTTTAAGCCCTGTATACAATTAGATTGTGTGAGAGTCCAATGTATATTAGACCAGTTGTTCAGCCTGGTTTATCTTTGAAATTAGATTATTTAGTTTTGGGTAGCTATGGGCCCAATGATATAATGCACACTTTTCACTGTCTAGGTCCGTATGGTTAGCACAAAGCAATGGAGCTGCTAGGTATTACGTGCCCAGAGGTTATCTGTCATCAAATATTTTGACACCTGAGCAATCTTGCACTAAGTGGGTGACTTCTGGAACTGACCTTGCAGAAAGTCTTAGAATAGTTCAAGCTGTCAAGTGAACTTCCATTCAGAAATTCCTATATGAAACCTCATTATTGTGTTTGCAAATTACTCACTTGTTTGGTTGTTCATGTAATTATGGTGATTTTTTTTAAATAATGGGGAAGTTAGGGCATCTTGTACATGCAACTTGCAGCAGCACAGACCATTCTGTTACCTCAGAACTATGCTGCCTAATTTTACTGCATTTGTAGATCAGGCCTGGATCACTGTGTCCGGATTCCTAACTGTAGGCATGCATTCCAACAGGATTTTGGTGTTCCTAAAGCCCTATATCTCTTGCAACACAGTAGGGTGAAAATGGAGGTGGGAGGGCTTGTAAGCACACACAGCCTGCTCCAAGTACTTCTGCCCGCACAGTTTTATCCTAGCTTTTCATTCATTCTGTGCAAAGTTTTGAAAACATTTAGCTAAAAGCACTTACAAAGCTCCCCAGACTGGAGCCTTCCATAAAGGAAGTTTGGTCATTGTTGCCTTCTGCCTTTGATTTCCCCCAGCTTTACTGTTTTCTCTTGTGAGTCTTGCTTTCTTGTGATGTGCCCAAACAACAGACTCGGTTCCATAGTTTTTGCTTCCAGGGCAAGTTCTGGCATGATTTGATATGGGACCCACTTGTTTATCTTCCTATCAGTCCAGGGGATTTGCAAAGCTCTCCTTCAGCACCGTGCTTAGAACTTCACATGAGACTTTACCTATTAACAGAAAGATCATTTTCTTAAGATGCAGAATGCATTAATGCTAACATTAAATTCAATATTAGAATTAAAAGTTGACTATTGGCTGTGAAACAGTTTCCTGTCCTAAATGTTGAAGGGAAGCTTCTGTTCTGAGCATGTTATTCCATAACTGTGCACTTCCAATGAAGCATCTTGCATTGGCTGCTGTCAGAGGCATGTTGCTGTACAAGACAGACTGCTGCTCTCATCTGTTGTGGCAATGCCTACATCCTGTGTTTCTGGCAGCATCAATATATGCTAGTATCTCTTCTTCATAAAGGTCGGCAAGCCCTGGGTGCTCTGCACCGCATTGTCTATTCTATTTGCCTTTCGGCCGATTACATTCTACATGCAGGTTGAAAGGCAGCTGCCACCAGATGCCCTCATCTGTTCAAACCAGCATCAAACTGACAAGCCAGAGTTCCTGAGCAGCTGGTTTACATGTAGATTTACATTTTGATTTGCTTATGTGTGATAGGAAATCGTAGGTTCCCCCCAGACACTGGAGCTGTGATGCTTTTGTAATTGGATACACTTTATACTGCTAAACTGAAGATTTCATGGAATCCATTGATCAAAGAGGCAGTGGAGGGGAAATCAATGCTGTTTTCCCTTCCCCAGGAATGAAAATGCAGCAGAGTGCCCTTCTCTTGTTTCCTTCATGCTTGCTGTGCATGTTCATCAGAAATAATGCTCATTCCCACAGGCAAATCTTATTTTCTTTAGGAGCATAAGCAGCTTCCTTATAGTGCATCAGACAGTTGGTCCATTCAGCTCAGTCGTGCCTGCACTCGGTACTGTCAGCACTCTGGGCTTTCTGACAGGACTTTCCTCTGGCCACCAGCATGCAGGGTATGTGTGCCACTATTGATCTGTGGCCTCCTCCTCCTTTTTGCTTTGGGGATGTTCACGTGTGCATTTGCTGTTTCCTACACTCACCACAGGGAAAGCTAGAGATTCATTCTTGATGATGCAGGATCAGCACTTTGGGATTAAGCATCCAGTTAAAATGGGCTGTTATCCCTAATGCCATATTGGACCAATCTCTTACAAGGGGGATCTGGAAGGTTTGGTTCTACGAGTCACTTCTAGGACTGAGTGAATGCCCTTCTCATCATGAATGTTCATGTCAGGAAATGCATCATACAATCCATTCTAGGGAATCCATTGTGTGGAGCTCATAGAGAAAGCCACCTCATCTCTAATAAATTGTACAGCCCCCTCCTTAGCAGCAGCTTCCCTTGTTAATCGTGACTAGAGACAGGCACAAGGGAATGTGAGCCTTGAAGACATTTCTTAGGGTTCAGAGATAGCATTTGGCTTTGTTGTTATCTCTGTAGACTCTTGTGTCTCTGTTCTTGGGAACACTTTGTGGTGAATGTGAAGACGAGTGTTATTAAAAATTAAATATTCATCAGTAAATCAGCACTTCCAGAAGGGGCTGAAATTTTCAGTTTCAAATTCTTCCAACCATAACGTAATTCCTTCTTAATAAACAGGTAAGCAGGCATGGTTTTATTGCTCATGTTTGCTCATCTGAGTTGTTGAGTGCCACTGTTGGGCTTTTAAATGGCATCACTGACAAATGTCGAAATAATTGGAAATTTGCTTCTTGAAACAAATAACAATGCTGTGGAAATAGAGTAATGAGAAAAATATCAATGGCCTTTAAAATAATTGTTTCTCACTTCTTCTTTTCCTGTTGTTGGAAGAAACAAAAAGGAAGGCTGGGTGTATCTCTGGACATATTTCACATGACCTCCAGTGCCTGGAATTCCAGACAGTTACATTAAAGTGCCTACATTTGGATGGCCGCGAGAATGAATGCAGACACAGAGCCTCTGTTTGCACTGTGGCCCATTTCATGTTGCTTCGGCTGTCAGTTTATAGTTATTGTGAACAAATGGAAACTGTAGTTCATGAAAACAACTACATGTTTTTAAAATGTGTACAAAATTTCAGGAAGCAGCAGTTTTTCAGGACCTCCTTCTCTCGTGCCTGTGAAGTGGTGGTTTTAACAGATGTCCCCAGCACCTATCTTGGCAAGTCCTCTGGTGCTATTGATGTCCGCAGATTCATGGGGTCCTCACTGTCCACAAGGCTGATAGGGACCAGTGCAGAATATATGGCCAGCCTCCTTCGTTGGGCATGGGAATGTTTTTGTTTTTCCCAGGTTGGTTTTTATATTTCAGATGGAGTGAGAGAATTGCCATTTGCATAAAGCCTCATCATAACACCTTGCCATATTGTCAGAAGGAAGCCAGTATTCTTGAAATATGTGTGCCCCGTTCAGGAAAGTTGCAAGGGAAAAAAACACATGTCCCCTTGCATTTATTTCCACGAGCATTTTTTCTATGATCAAGGTTGTAACAGAGCACAGATCCACTTCACATTTAAAGAGGTTATTTATCCCCCTCCAAAGAGTGGGAAACATTCTCTTTATCGAAACCTCTACTTAGAAAAAGCAGAACTGGTCTTAGCTTGGACATTCTGATGTTTAATGAAGAAACTCGAATGAGCTAGGATTGCCATCATGGGAATCTAAATAAAGGAGTGAATCAGAACAATTTCTTAGTGGAGCCCAAGAGGTCTTTCAAGGACTGGCTTAGCATTGTCTCAATCCACAGTCTGGAGAGATGTTTGGGGGTCGTGCTGCTGTTCTCCCATCAGCCTGCACTCTCCATGAACTGTGACTATCCTTTTAAAGCAGCAGTTCTTCATCAGGTAGTAGCTGATCTGCCTGACTAGGCAAAGATGATTGTTGCAGGAGTAAACAAGGAATTTAACATGTGAACTGAACCTTAAATACAGTTTCATAGCAGCAGAAGAATGTGGAAATGGTGTCTCTCTCTCCCCACTACTTTCCCCACTACTCTCCCCCGAGGAAAAAGGTTTATCTGCACTCTTTGAAAGGTGGTTACTATGCAAGACATTGCTGGTTATAGTAACACTGTCAAAAACAGCAATAAACAGGAAAATGTATATGGGACAGGAATTCTTTATTTATTGATTATATAATTTATGAACTGCTCCACACTCAGAGATATTGGAGTGGTATATGGCAAATTAAAATACCAAAAAAAAAAAAAAAAATCAATAAAAGAGTTACTGGAATTAGTCATTAATCAGGAGTGCTTGCCTGAAAGAAGTTTTCTGAAACAGACCAAAACAAAGTAATGCAAATACACCACTGATCTCAGTCAGAAGAGATTTCCATAGGGTGGGAGACAGCATACTAAAGGCCCAACTCCTTGTGGTTTCCAGGCAGATATCTGATCCAGATGGGACCACCAGGAGAGCTTCCTCAGACTTCATTGAAGTTAAGGGAAACTTAGTCCCAAGTTGTTTAGGGCTTTGTAGAGCAGAGCAAGGACCTTAAGCATGGAGCCCTAGCAGATGGGCAGTTAGTGCAAAACTTTCAGCAGATGACAAAATGGAGGGTCACTGCCACACCTGATGCAGATGGAAACAGCCTCATGGCATCAGCATATTAATACCTCTTTATCTCCAAATTTCTAATGACCATTCCCAAAGGCTTCATATAGATATTAAATAGACTGGGATCAAGATCATACCCTGTGCAGCCCCACAGTACAAGAACAAAGGAGTCAGCAAATGGGCTCCAATATTACTTTTTTGAAACTTGAGTAGGGGTACAGCCCTGACATACAGTTTCTGTAGCTTCCAAGCTGTGGCGCTGGCATGTGGCCACTCCAGTTGTTTCAAAAGCAGGTGAGGAATGGGGAGAATCAGTGTGGGAAGTGTGCTTATTTAAGGTGCCACAGTGTTCTTCATTACTGTAAAGTTTATACTTCAGGATGTCAGAGAAATTTGCATTGGACTCAGATGAGTTCATATTTTTCAGTTTCCAGCTGGTGCTTTCTGGTGCGGACCAGAGTTCCATTTCTATCGTTTTCTACAAATTTAGAAAATTTTACACAGAACCATCTGAAAAATAAATACTGACCAAAAATGCAAATTTTCCCTATAGGCTGCATTGTAAAGATTCACTTTTGGGGGAGATTTCTATAGGTAGGAAGAACTTGTACATTTTTGAGGAGTGTGTATTTGGGCAAATGAATACAAATGTTTTGCAAACAATTCTATTCCTTCTGTGAGTGGACATCAGAATAAAAGGTGCCTACTGTGAAATATAGATGGGTTGGATTTACAATAGCTGTACATCCTTAGTTACACTTTCCTTGACTAGCCCCCACTGTGTGAGATGCTTCAGACAGATGCAACTTTATAACATATCCTCTGGGATTTTTCTTTTGTAAAACGTACATATTTGCACTAAGGGACCATCTAATGATGCTAATGGCCTGCTTTCAAATTCTTAAATAAAGGGAAGGTAGACTTAAAGCAATAGAATTGTCCACACAGTTGGAAATTCCACTTTATCAAGGGTTTTGACCATGCTGAAAGTTTTGCTTGTGTTGTTACAAACAGAATTCTTCTTGACTTCAGCATGGCAAGGTCAGGAAAGGTGCCCAGGAACTCTAGGACAGATCCATCATGGTAGAGCATGAGTATTTGTGGAAGAATTTACTTCAGGATGTTTTATAGAGTAGCAAGGCCAAAGGACAGCTGTATCGCACCCAACAAGTGGTATTGCCAAGAGATGAATGTTGTAGCATGGGGCACAGGTGCAGGATCTGTCTCAGCCTCTGAGCATACAGTGGTAGATGGAACCAAAGGCAAAGGGAGTGGTGCTAAATGCCCACAAGGCAGCCTAGTTTTGGCTTAAATCTCTCACTTTAAGTAATTAAGTCTTAGGAGAAGCATTTCAAGCTTTTGGGATGGAGAAAAACTCCCCAACAGCTAGAAAATCCTGCAATGATTTTTAGTTGGGAGAAACAGGATGGAGCTAGGGGAAGGTTTGTGTGGTCTTCTGGAGAACCTCAAAGGATTGTGCCCAAAGGGGAGTTATGGTGACCTGACGTGGCCTGAGGTTCTGTAGCCCCATTACAGGGAAATGAAAAATACATTGTGGGATGAAGGGGGTAGAGCCACCAGGCCTGAATGGCCCAGGAATCACTGGCAGAACACCACTGAAGGCAGTGTGCCTTTCCTTTCACAGTGTCCTCCAGGCTGGCAGGAAAGGGACATCATCCTGCTCTTTTGACTGAATTTGGCAGGCCTTTGGCTAGTTAAAAATGACGGGCAGCCTTTAATAAGGAGTTGGCAACCATTATAGCCATTTTCTAGTTGCTGTCCTGGCTTATTTTGTCTGTGAGGACATCTGTTTGCTCCTTCCTGTGCTTTTCTGCATTTTTCCACTACATGTCTGTACATTTCAGATGTGCTCTAAACTCCATTAGAAATGGAACTTCTCTTCCATTATTCTCTTCCATTACTGCATTATTTGTGAAGCTGATAGTTATACAAATACAGGTGAATTCCTGTGTATATTCATACAGAAAGTTCTGCAACTCCGTGTGCCTCAGCCAGCCATGCTAGGAGTTGTAGGACTCCTTTCTGTCAAAATAGGCATAGCATTTCACACTTAATGTGCTAAATTTGGGGGACAATCTCCTTTTATCTAGTGCAGTGTTAGATAGATCCAGCAGAACCTGGATGCTACCATGCTGAAAGAAGCTATTCCTGTACAAGTAGAAAGTGAAATGCATGTTTAGTTTTCTGAATTTCTGGGTGAATTGTAAAACTAAAATTCTCTGAAGTTTCAAAGAGGCCTGTAATAATTTTATTTTGACTATAAAATAGAAGGAGCAAATAACATGGCAATTGTCGGATAGACAAAACTGATCTCAGGATGTAATTACAGAATACCTCTGGCTAACTGATGAACATTGCAAGTTATTTGAAGGACTGTTATATATGGGAAGCTTAGATTTTTAATTTTTTATTTCACATAGTTCCTCCATGGCCCTATTTGTTTCCATTCAAACCTCCCCATAGAGTACCTCAAATGGCATTATACGATTAAAAAGAGAGAGAGCGATGAATACTTATACAAATCCTAAGCTCTGTTTGCTAGTTGGAAAAACATTATTAGTCTGTGCAAAGGAGATTTATTTTCTTTATGACCATGTTGTCACTCACTGTGGGAGACAACAATGGTCTCATCTGCATAATTTCTTGCTTGCAGTCAAGAATTCCTCCCAGTACTGTAGCTAGTTTGAAAAGCATTCTTGTTGGTGGAGATGTATTTGTAGGCCCAGTAGCAAAAACTAAAACTTGCAGTAAAATGTCTCTTTTGATAAATCTGCCCCCCAAAGGCCAAAACTAATGACTTCCCATATGGAAGGTACTTTGGGAAATTCAGTGTAAGGAATCATGGTCTGTTTACTACTACTTTGTGTATCAGTCCGATGGCAACATAAATAGTTTTCCTACAGACGGAAGCCTTGAGAATAGAAAATAAGGAATAATTTACTAGTCTCAGTGCATATGTGAATGTATTCTTCTTTCTAATGACAAATATCAAATCAGTCCTGGAGTGAGTCAGCCACCCTAAACTTTCCCATCCCAATGTATGAAGAAGCTCATATAAGCACTGATTTTGAAATATATTTTACATTAGGTTTAACCATGAGATGTCCATTTTTCTCACATTAAAAAAGAAAATAAAAGGTAAAGGTTTCCCCTTGACGTTACATCCAGTCATGCCTGACTCTAGGGGGCGGTGCTCATCTCCGTTTCCTAGCCGAGGGAGCCAGCATTTGTCCGCAGACAGTCTCCGTGGTCATGTGGCCAGCATGACTGAACACCAAAGTGCACGGAACGCTGTTACCTGCCCACCAAAGTGGTACCTTTTAATCTACTTGCATTTGCATGCTTTCAAACTGCAAGGTTGGCAGGAGCTGGGACAGTGCACAGGAGCTCACCCCATGTGCAGATTCGAACCAGCGACCTTTCAATCAACCAAGCCCAGCAGCACAGCGGTTTAAACCATTGTCAATGCAAAATTCCATAGTACCTGTGGAAAGCTGAATATGATGAAGAGCTGTACACACAACTAGTGGAACAATGGGAAGACAAATTATGTTAAGCCAAATCATCTGCTGGCTTAGCGAGTTGACAACCAAGTCAGGGTGACTTATTTGCAGGGTGGCTTAGCACTTTTTTTCCCAATGAAGTTAAGATTGTGCAGTAGGAAGGGTTTTGTCTTAAGAATCACTGATGTGGGGTGAAGAGTTCTGCAACCATAAAGACTTTTTCATCATGGTTCTCCTGGTACTTTCTGACCCTCAGAAAAGATTTGTGGATGTTGATACGTGGATTTTGAGGGAAACACGATCTCCGCTTCTGAAATATGTTTTTGGCAGACCGGCTAGCATTCACCAGGCCTCCTCCACATTTACAGCAAATGGCCTCCCCATGCGTCCCCTCATTCTCATGAACTAATCCTTTATACTTGTCCTGTATACTTTATACTTGGCTCTGTCCTGGGGCCGATCCTGTTTAATCTTTTCATTAGCAACATGGAAGAAGGGGTGAACAGTCTGCTGATCAAATTTGCAGACGACACTAAAACTGGAGCAGTGGCCACAACTGAGGAGCAGGTACTCCAGATCCAAAAGGATCTGAACAGACTATGGAAGTGGGCAGGAGACAACAGGATGGCATTCAATGTGGAGAAGTGCAAGGTCTTGCACTTGGGGCATAGGAATAGCTGTCATAAGTACAGGTTAGGGGACAAGTGGCTGGAGAGCAGCACTTGTGAAAGGGACCTCGGGGTACTGGTTGACCGCAGGCTAAACATGAGTCAGCAGTGTGATGCGGTGGTCAAGAGGGCGAATGCCACCCTTGGTTGCATAGCCAGAAGTGTGGCTTCTAGATCGAGAGAGGTATTACTACCACTCTATACGACTCTGGTGTGCCCGCAACTGGAGTACTGTGTTCAGTTTTGGGCCCCTCATTACAGAAAGGATATAGCCAGGTTGGAGTCAGTGCAGCGTAGGGCCACAAGGATGGTGGCTGGTTTGCAGGGGATGCCGTATGAGGCAAGACTGAGCGAACTGGGTCTCTTCAGCTTGGAGGAGACTCAGAGGGGATATGTTGGTGACATATAGGTATGTGAGGGGGTTTCACATGCAGATGGGTAGAGACCTGTTCTCCCCTGCAGAGGAAGGCAGGATGCGCTCCAATGGAGCAAAGCTCAGGGAGCCAAGGTTCCATTTGGATGCCAGGAAGCACTTCCTGACAGTCAGGACCTCGAGGGCGTGGAATGGGCTTCCACGAGAGGTCGTTGAGGCCCCATTGGTGAGGGTGTTCAAAGACAGGCTGGACATGCACATGGTGGGCATGTCGTGAGCAGAGCCGGCTGGTGCCGGAGGTCAGACTAGATGGCCCAGGAGGCCCCTTTTGACTTGCTCTGTTTCTATGTTTCTATACTTCAACTGTGGCTTCTGTTACTCTTCTGAACTCTTAGAGAAGCCAATCAGGAAAACTACAACAACTGTACAGAATGGCCTGCTAAGCACATTTTTTGGCTGCATAAAGGCATTGTGGTTTCCCCTCTGGACAATTGTGAATGTCGCAGAGGAACAACTGTGATGTTGCTTGTTGCATGCTGCACAATATCTATGGGTCAAGGAAGGATGTTCTTTCAAGACACTGAAACTTGCCAGGAGCAGGAGCTGAAAATGATGAAAATGACGAGCAGGCAAATGAACCACCATAGTTTCACTCACATCCGGTGTACAAATGAAGAAGCTAAAAGTAGCCATTCAGCTATCTTGGAGTGGATCTGGTCTCCTACCTGTGCACATGGTTGCTAAAGAGTTCTGAAAGCTGCAGAAGTGTTGTGGTAATGGCATGGCCTGGCATGTAAGCAATCCACACTTTCATGAGCAATAAAACTA
This sequence comes from Varanus salvator macromaculatus, assembly GCA_023646645.1. Classification (NCBI taxonomy): domain Eukaryota; kingdom Metazoa; phylum Chordata; class Lepidosauria; order Squamata; family Varanidae; genus Varanus; species Varanus salvator. Next base: position 25,798,406 of record JAIXND010000784.1, on the reverse strand, counting down.
AAGTCCTTTAATGCTAATTATCTACAAGATTTACAACTCTATAGATAAGCCATTCAATTGAGGTCTTTGGTGTGTAGATGTTAACCCTCTAATGGCTTCTCTCTCCGAGCCCACAAAGGTCTACTCCTCTAAATCACGCCTTTCCTCCCTCTTGTGTAAAAAAGACTGTCACTGTTCCTATCTTTGTAGAATCCGGCAATTGGCTGCTCGAGAGAAATCCACCAAGCCCACTGAGTCTTCTGTTTCATGCTCAGGGAGATCAACGTCAGAGGGGGAAGGAGCAGTTTGCTCTGCCTCCTTCCGAGTAGAACTTCCAACTTCCTCCTCCTCAGGACTCTCTGGCTTCAATGAGGGCTCAGGCATTTGCAGCTGCTTGCTCATCCGCCCCTAGACTGGGATGTGCGGTCAGCTTTTGGGCACAGGGTGTCAAGCACAAGACCTCCTCGGAGTCACTGTCTCTGTCGGGGCTTCCTGCATGACAAGAAGTGAGCCTGTGTTATACTTACTAGAATAATGTGCTGCATGAAACATCTCCACCTTATGACTATTTCTTGAAGCATAGTATGCATCATGTAGTCCTCCTCCATAGTCTTCCAATACCTTGTTTTTTCTCTTCACACCCAACTCCAGAAGCTAGAAGTCCAGTTCCTGTTATTTTCCATGTAGAACTGGCAATCCACTATATCAGCACCTGGTAGAAATGTTGTTTTATAGTACCTTCAGAAGTAAATGTAGGTCTTTAGCTGCTCTTATGTCAGCTGGTAGAAGGTACAAAAAACTCTCGTTTTTCAGTGACAACCTTTTGTGGAGTTGCAATCTCCTGAGGAGGTCTTGGGGAGAATTTAGCTGCTGTAGTCGTAGGGGTGGTGTGACAGCAGAGGAAGGATGGAGACTTAAAAACACTGTTGAAGGAGTGAAAAAAGCCACAGACAAATGCTGAGAGGGCTATTAATGTGGGAGAGACAGGGATGGGTGAAGAATTCATTCTGCGGGGTAGGAATTTGTTGGATTTCTCAGCTCCTTGGGCTCCAGCCCACTTTCTCGTGGCTGAAAGTCCAACATCCTGTTGAGCACACCACACATTCGTGTGGGCCCCCACCAGGACGTGAGCCTATGAGAACACTGTGCATGTGGCATCAGTGCGCATGGCTTGTAGCCTTCGTCCTGTCCATGTCATGGAAGAAGGTTGCCAGTTGCACCACTGGACCTCCATGAGCATTTTCAGACTTCCTCTTGGTCTGGGTCACTTAAGCAAGGCCAAGCATGAGGAGAAGCCCAGTGGGCAGAAAAGCAACCCTAGAGGAGAGGAGAAGAGTTCACCATATGCAGATTCTGCAGCCTTTGATAACCTCCTAGGTATACTACGGATTGTTTTGAAAATGACATTGCACAGCTTATTCCGAGTGTGGCTTAGTGTGAACCCACTCTATGTTTAACAAGTTACTGTGCTAGAAATACTTCAAGATTGCTCCTGTGAAATGAGAAAAGTTATGTGTCACTTCTTTATCTTATTTGGATGAATGAATTACAAGCTATCATTGCCTGAACCTGACAGTCTTGTATTATTAGAGTCTTCCAAAAAGAGAGAACTTGACCAATTTACTCTATGCTATATCCTGTGCTGAATTAATGGTATTTAATTTGTGCTACATTTTGGGAAGTAGAAAAAATAGTTTCACATAATGGGTGTGATTTTTTCCCCCTTTTGTGGAAAATTTAGGTTCCTAAACTTAGCATTCTTGAAGAAAAATGATAAAAAAAGGGCAAAGTACTTCATGAAGGTGAAGCATGTAATTAGGACTTTAAAAAAAATGTAAATAAGTAGTGGCTGCCCTAGGTGTCATAAATTCCTCCTGTTATTCAGCCTGCAGCATAGACTATAATACTGATTAATTCTGTGACACCTGCCTGCATAACATTAGGCCCAGGGAAGTAAGTGTGATTCCCTTCCTGTGTTGTGTGGATTCATGGAAAATGTTCAGATTAGGATTGTGCAGAATTTTCCAATCTATTTAAGAAAACATTCATGTGAAAAGCTTGGACATACAAGTTGATTTTTACATTGGATCAATTAGTAGGTGCAGATGACAACTTTTAAAATTGTTTTTGGTTTGCATGCTTAATATAATTTCCCTTCTATGGTTGAATAGCAATACTTGAAATCACAACGCTTGTTAGAATTTAGGTTTGGCAATACTACTTTTATAGTTTCAGTGTTTCTTCTGCAGTTAGAAGTACTGAAATGATCAGTTATATCAATCCATAAATTGGATTTTATGTAATTGGTAAATCTTATTATTTATTTAGTTTTTCTTTACTATCATTCATTAAAAAAAACTCATGACAGTTTCCAAATTATGCAGTCACAGACTCAAAACTCATAAGAACATGTCAAAAACAATAACAGTTAAATGAATTACATGGGGATTACTTAAAAACGAATAAGTATTATGAAACAGAAGTAAGGACCATCTTGTGCGTTCTTTGTGCTCATAGAAAAAGCTTGTCCACTAATTCTGTGTTGAATTTATTCATATCAGCTGGGAAATATTTTAAATACCAACTGAAGGTCCTACCCAGGAAATCAGTTTGTACAGGGTAAGGAATCTTATATGCTCATCCCTATAAAAATTGCATACAAAAGGATGTACTCCATAGTTTCAATGTCTATATTATCACAGGGGATCAGTTGATTTTTATATGGGACACCATAATAATGGCCATCTAAAACTGCAGATAAAAGGCCATTAACTCTGGCTCTTGAAAAGACATGCTGGTATTTTTGGGATAGTCAGATTTTTGAAATACCTAGCACTAGGTATTTTTAATTTGGAGGAATTCAAAATTTAGGCCAAAATGTAGAGGTGAGCAGATCTTGCATGCATTTGATATAGAATATAGAAAATCAGTATCCTTAATCTGCTTTTCCAAAATAAACCCAACTAGTTGAACTAATGGGCATGAAGAAAATCCATAGATAGACCTAAAAATGCAATGTACTAAGAAAAGTTTTAAACCAGGAACTAATGTAAACATCTTTCTGTAAGAGGTGTAAAATAGCCTACAGAGGTGTCAGCATAATTTAGTACCTGAAAGTGTGTAGCCAGGCGGTGTATTCTAGTGACAAAACACCTGTCTCAAGCCATAAGCCGGCTGCATTATCTTGACATCCCAAGGATAGATTTAAAAATGTGGTGAGAACACTCTCAAAATTCAAGTGATATCGTAGAATCCAAGTTTGGATTCCATAAAGAAGTTGAGATAAGATCAACTTAGACTTAAATACCTTTGAAGCAGCAGGTATAAATCCCCCATACCCTCCTCAAATGAACAAGAAATGGCCTTGACAGTATTGTAAGCTGTCTGAATTGCAGCCTGTCTATGGGAAAGATTGTGATGAAACCTAATGTCCAGATATTTGAAGTGTCTGACTTGATCAATATATTGACCATTGATTGTCCACTTTTTAAATGCTGTATTCCAATGAAATGCCGTGATTTCTGTTCTACTATTACTAATGCTCAACTGGTTGTCCTTGCAATAGGTCATGAACTATTTTTGCTAATGAGAGCAGAACAACATCATCTGCATACAACAGTAGAAGAGATTTGGTCTCAGTCAAGCTAGGTGGATGGAAATCTGGTGCAAGACAACACCCAATCAGATCATTTAAGTAGAGACTGAATAACATGGGGGTTAATATTCAGCCTTGGTGAATCTCCTTGGGGCAGAGATAGATTTGGTCCAATTCCCTTCTGTCCTGCATCTTCCTTGAGCACTGTGCCCTGATAGAAGCATTTGATAAGATAGAGGAGCCTCTTATCTATAGAAGCACAGGACAACTTTAACTATAGTTTATCTCTTGGGATAGAGTCAATGGCAGATTTTCAGTGCATGAATATAGTAAAAAGACAATTTCCATTTCCATGTATTTCTCAGCAAGATGGTTTAAGACAACACAGTGATCTATCATTGATCTGCCCTTTCTAAAGTCTACCTATTCATTTTCCAAGGTATTGTAATCCTCTATCCAAAAGGCTAGTCTTTGATTTAAATAACTAGCATACAGCTTACCCACAGCCGAAAGTAAGTTGAATGGCCTGTAATTTTATAGGTCCTCTATCTCCTTTCTTAAAAATAGGTATTATTCCAGTCTTAGTCCCAGCAAGAGGGAATTTACCTGAATTATTGTGCGTAAACAGATTTGCCAGCAAGGGGGATCACCAGCTCATGGTAGCCTTTAAGATCTCCAGGAGCATGGTATGTATTCCTCAGGACTTACCTGATTAAATACACGTATTCGGGATCGTTATTTCAGTCGGGGTAAGTGGGTCCCATAGAGGAGAGTCATTTAGGTTTATGGTGAAGGAACTATCCACTGGGCACTCTTTTATATCCCCAAACAAAGCAGAAAAATGCTGTTCCCAAATGTCTGCTAGGATATTACAGCAGAGCTGGTGTATGAATAGATATGATACCCAGAGTCTTAAACAGGAATGGAATGGGGAATTAGCTTGTTGTTTTTGCAATCAATGGACCACTGATTTTAGTGATCTCTTTTTGGTGTGGACCACTGTGTGAGAAGCATCAATGAATCTTAGGTTGTGTTTTATTCAGCAAAAATGCTCATTTTGTTTTTATTGAATGCCGCACTGTATTTATAATAGGGCATTATATAAGTTGTTCAAATGCTAAAGATGTAATACTGCTAATGCCTTACATTTTGGCAATGCTCTGTCTTTTGCAAAAAAGGTCATGATACAGATAAAACTTATACTGGACTGCTCCTTAATACTTACCGATATACTTGCTCTCTAAGTTAGCTGTTGCTTGGATGTGAATAGAAAGTCAGTGTTAATCAGTTTTCCACACCCTGCCAGCCCAAAGACTAATATTACAACACTGGAAAGAAAGACACCTATATAACTATGACCTAGTGAATTGAGGGTCTAACAACATTTTCAGCATTCCAATAGGAGGCATTTAGATGAATGGATTTAGGTGAATGGATGCATATATGGACACGTGGTCTGCCTTCCTTGAAACTTATACATAACAATTTTTATTTATAACTTTATTTCATAGACACAAGAAATATGAATCTATTGTCAGTGATTTATTTATTTAAATATATGTAAGAAAATTGTATTTTCCTGTTTTTGTGTTTTTAGTTTAGTTGATATTGCTATTATCATCATAGTTATTTATTGCTATAGCACCCGATGGCCGACGTTGTCAGGGCAACATCGTAGCAACTGACAATAAACATTAATTAAAAAAAAAGAATTCACATTCAGTGAATTCTTTTTCAAGAGACTGAACTATCAAGCACTTGGGAGTAAGTTCCAGCCAGCTAGGAGGGAATAGTCTGTGTACAAATCTGGAATTACAAAATCCAGGGAGCTTTAGTCCTTGTATAAAACACTTTGCCTCTTTGATGGGGGAAGGGTGCTTTAATTGGTGGGGGCTTTTTGGAATAGTTTCTGTTGGTAAATGGCAGATGCACCTCATTCTCAGCATCCTCAGTATGAGGATTATGGGGTTATGATCACATGAAACAGTTTTTCACATGTTTGCCTTTTACGGCTTGTCAGATGGGCTTTATAGAAATTCATAGTGCAGCTACTTTGGGACTTCCTTTACGAAAATAACCTTCTTTCGGCTTTATAAGTAAGTCCTCCCTTAATTTACTTCATCTAACAGATTTTTTTAAAAAAAATCAATGGTATCTTTATGCTCTTGAAAGCTGAACAGCACCCTGAGAACTCTTTCCAAATAAGCCATTTCAAGCTATTCAGATAATTGAATTACATTTTTCGCACTATGCCACAGGCTTGGACTTGCACTTCTTTCGGTGAACTTAATAATTGTAATTTTTCCCCTCTTTTGAAGGTAAAGATATGTTATGTCATTTATTTATTTTTTTGTCCTAGAAGCTTGCCAGGCTGACGATTCCAAGTTTTTTAATGCTCATGTGTCGGCTTATTCCTTTCTCTCCCTGCAGCTCCTCATTTTCATCTAGGAATGATTGCCAACTGATTTTCTATCCATATTTTTTGTTGGTTATGCTAAAGATTTAATTGCCTGAGGTGGACCCTGCTGGAAGATTTTAATTTAGGCTAAACTCATTTGATCGTATTTGACTTGGATGTCAGATATCCAGAATAAAGGCAGAACATACATGCAAAATGACACTGAAGGCACAACTGTTGCTTTGCTGTCACAACAAATTCCTGTTCAGAAGATTGTACATCTGATTAGAGCATTGCTTTTTACTAGTTCTGGTTAGGTCATGGGGGAGAGGCATAATCACAATGCACTTCGCTTACTTTTCCATAATTATACGTTTTTGCTCTATGTAGTATTGTCACCCAGATCAACAGGAGCCTTTCAGGAACTGATGGCTAAAAACATTCCATGAAACTGAGTTGACTTCCTATAATGCTTTGCAATATTCCAAGTAAGCTTCTCAGTTGGTTCACATGTGGCACGAATACCCCATGAGGTAGCTCATTGTGGAGGCTGCCATTTTGAATATTCAGGCTGCAGCAAGATCATGCCTTAACTTGTCATTGCATGTAAAACTGGTAATGGCTGATTGACAAGCCACTTTGAAGTCATTGGCTGTTGACAAGCTACAGGCTATTTTAGGGTTGTGGGTGGCTTGTCTGTAGCCCACCCTCACTAGGAACAGGCATAATAAACTACAGTGAACCCTCACCAATGCTGAAGTAGTCATAATTGTGTCCCATGTTCTTGTTGTGTGAACTAGGCTGCTGTACTGGAAATGGAAGAAAAGGCCAGGCAATATATTCCCCAGTGCATGGTGACATTTTTCATTTCATTTTTACATTTGGAGAAGTTTTTAAATATTTCTAGTATGTTTCCACAAGCAGATCATCAGATTGATCATTATATAACAGTCTTCAGATAGATCAACCCATCTTGCAGCTGAAACATATCATGAAACTGACCAAGCAAGACTATACATAACAGGAAGTCAAATTTATGTTTCGCACACTTGCAAAAGGGGAAGAATTTTAAAAAATGCACCATTTGTGCACTCCCAAAGCATGCACATGCACGCAAGTATGCTTGCATGCACATGCATATACACACAGGTGGCCAACAAGTGCCAATTCCTCCAAAGTGCCATCTGGACATCAGTGGAGATGCAGCTACTCATGAGGAAGACTGGGTTGGACTTGGCTGGAGGCAGTGGAGAGAGATGCAAGAGTGCCTGGGGGTTTTTTTCCCTTCTGAGCTTGGTAATTCCCAGCGCCCCGCCCCACCCCGAAATTACTTTAAATGGTTTGGGCAACAGGACAAGTTACCATGGGTGTCAACAATGCCAAAACAAGCTATGTATTCTCAGGGTGGCCTGTTTGTGAGAAATAAGCCACCTCCAGTGCAGACAGTGTGGTGGATAGTTACAGCATCTGAAGTGGATAGATGTGTATGGCTTTTTGCCTTTCTGTGTTGTTTTGAAAATAAGTTACTTTGCTTTTAGAACTTTCTTCTGCTGCTGGCTTTTACTCTGGGTATATTCTGTTGTAAACTTGTAACAGTTTTATCTTTTTTGATGTTATATTTTATGGTTTTAATATCTGTGAACTACCTAGAGAGCTTTGGCTATTTGGCAGTATGGAAAGACAAGAAATAATTACATAAATACCATTTTAAAAGATGAGATGAAGGTTGTAATCTTAAACACTTATGAAGATCCAAGTCCCACTAAACACTGTCAGACTTAAAATTCTACATTAATAGTTTTGGGATGGATTGCGCTGGAAGTCCTTTATCATTTGAGCACTACATTTTACTCTTACCCCATGCTGCTCTTATAAGTTAAGGGTTTTCATTGTGTCTAATCAGTTTTACAAGTGCAATTCCCAAGGCCTTATCTGATTATATTTTTGATTGTGAGACTTGTTTCAGTTGAAGCAATGAAACTGGATGCACCTGCAGAATCCCCAATATTATATTTCCTTTAGAAATGACAGGATTTGATGCCCCATGGCAGAATGATGAAATGCATGTTGGAACACAATATCCACAAAGTATAGTCCCACCCCACCTCTCCTCACATTATACACTCATCTCATTTAAATCCAAATTAAAGAAATTCTGAGCAGACTTTTTAGCCTCTTGTTACAGTTATTCAGCATGCCACCAGCTATCCCTCAGCTGTCTGCAAAATCAGTTTAGGAAGGCTCCCTGGGCTTTGGTTAGCACATTGATAGTATTCCTTTCTGGATGTGTGCAGCCATGATCAGTATCTGTTGTTCTATTCCTAAAGAGAAGCTAACTTTTTAGTCACAGCTTTGCATGCACCAAAGACATCTTGTCACCACCTAAATGTTTCCTACATGAATTGCATATTGTATAGCATTTTTACTAACATAGTATTGCTAATGCAGGTAACGCCTATTCATTGATACATTTCTTATTACACTGATACAGAAAATCATAGGCAGTGGCTATGCTGATCAGACTCAAATGCTTCATGCGTGTAGGTTACTCTGCACAGTCGGATGCTATTTTCTGTAACAATGCACTTCTCTAGCTTGCAGCCTGCTTGGCTGGCAACCCAAGTGAGGAGTAAGCAGGACCGAAAACTGTTAAGTGGAGCAATTCCTTTTCTTTATCATTATTATAAAAGGGTCCAGTTTCTATGCTCTTTCCACGTTTTTCCCTGCCCATCAGAGAGCAAAGAGCTACTTCACTTAATGAAATAGACCAAACAGTCCTGCTATGTATATATATGGTTTCATCAAGCATTAGTTGTCTTCAAGGAAAAGGTGGGATTATATTTGTCTGTGTAAGGTGCATTTGAAATGTACATGATTAAGGCATGCTGACCTGGATAATCCCCCAAGACTAACATCATTTCCTTTTGTTCAGTTGAGTGAAGCCTGAATGCATGGTATATTATGGTGAAACTGAATGGTGCTTCAAGTATGTAAGCAGTAGGAGTTTGCATCTTAGTGTTCTGTGCTTACTCATGAGTAAAACAAGATGCAATCTCTCAAATGTTAGGATCCTTAGAATGTTTTAAAATGACACTAATATTCATTTGTGACGAAATAATGCCAGACTGGTACTGGGCTTGTTTGATCATGGTTGACATGTAATCTGCTGATGGCAAAGTCTGGGACACCTCAGTGCATCCATAGAAAGAACTTTGTACAAGAGAAACATTTTATACTGGCTTACCGAATCATTCTTCTTTTTCTTCCATTGGCAACAAAGCTTTATGAAGGCTTGATTTTCAAGGGGGAAAATGTTTCCACAAAATGAAGGCAATTATGCAGTTAATCAGGCACACAATTGCAGGGGCTCAAAAAAAAAAATTTTTTTTTCAACAGGTGGAGCTTAATAGCAAAGAAACTCAGGTGCATCTAAATCAAAAGGCAGAAACAATTGGGTGGACCTGGAGGCATGTGCATTCATTTAAGTATGCAATTGCAGATGCACTATAATGAGTTGCCTAATTGTGTGCCCAGACTAAACAGATGCAATTAGCATGCATATGTAATTAATTGTAACTTATTGGTGAGTCCACTTTCTAGAATTCATTTCTTTCCATTAAAAAAGGAAGCCGGAAAGATTAGAACTATGCCAGTCATTGTGTCAATATGTGTCACTAATTTCTAATATATAAAAAGCCATAAGGGGAAGCCACAGTTCTAAAGATTTGGAAAGTGTGATTATCTACAGCTTAGTATTATATGTTAAGTGATACCAGTAGATAGCCTGTGCATTACTGTTAATAACTGTTCTGTACCAGTTAGCATGAGGTTTTTTTTTTAATTTGTACACTACCCTGGATAGACTTTTACCCTGAAAGGTAGTCTGGAAATCATTAAAGAAATAAATAGCTCCACCATCATCTTTTGAACAATGGGAAACCAAAATTCCTGGCTAACTAGCACCCTAAACTAATTTTGCCCCTGTGGGTTGCATCCAATATTCACCTTGCTTAACTCCCATTTATTTCAGTGAGTCTACCCTAAGAAGGGCTAAGTTTGGGTACAACCCTCCCTGACCAATCCTTATGTAGCAACTACAGGGAGGTCAGACTAGAGCTTCATCAACCAGACATGTGCTTGGCTGCCATTTTACATATTACTGATTTAAAATGAACATGTCCCATCAAGACTGAAGAGAGCTCTTGAATGAAAATCTGGATAGTGGGGTAGCAATGGCTGGCTTTTAATGTGAAATGGGCAGATTTGTGCTTAACACCTCAGATGTGCAATAAGAGTTGGTAGTGTGGCTGAGCTAGTTGAAACATTCTCCTGAGCTTATATTACCTTAGACACAATGCATTTGTAAACATCATAAGCCAGACAATAGATGGGCAGGACAAAGAAATATGCTGATGCTTACAGAACCATTTAATGACATGCATCTCTTATTATAGCTCATTCTTTTCTTCCTGATTCTCAACAGTGTTTCGATGTACTCCTTAACTCTTTCAGAATCATCCTATTAACATCCTATTCCATTCTTGATTTTTCCGGGTTTCCTTTCCTATTATGAAAATGCCTTTTTCTGGCATCAGGCTGTGAAGAGAGAGCAACTGAGCCAAGCCATGGCACAGCTTCCTATTCAGACTTTATTACTTACTCTATTTCTGGTTTTGCCCAACACAGCAGAAATGTTGCACTTTCCCCCTTTCTCATTTTCTTCTTGCTTTAAACCTTTGGTTTCCCTCATGGCTTTCTTGATAGGTTCTGTTCGCCTTCATATTTTGATTGTCTCTTCCATCCCCTTTGCTTGACATGCACAAATTCCCTATTCATTGTAGCATTCAAATCTCTCTTCATTTCCCTTCCACCTTTTCACAGTCTGTTCTCATCTCTTGCAAGCTGTCTGACTTTTGCAACTTCTTAGCTTGAGTCTTAGATGCATATCAGTACATTGCACAATCCAATGCAGGTGTGTGTTTTTGTTGTTGTTTTCGTTTTTTGTTTTAAAGTCTGGCAGATGTTTGCTGGTGCTTGAAAATATATTCAATAATAAAATAAAACAGTTTGATCGCTCTGCCATAAATACATTTCTACTCTATGAATCTTTAATATGCATGGCAATTTTTGAGGTTATTGGCAAAATGCATTGATTGATGTTTGTAAGATACAAGGAGCCAGATAAAATTTCCAAAATACAGCAGAAGAAATAAGAAAGCAAGAAATATTTCAGACTGGATCTTGTCAATCACTCAAGATCTTCCCCCTGGCTCCAGTATGCTGCTTTTATTTCACTGCAATGTAGTAATTTAAATTTCTGGAATTTGAATGTGCTAAATTATCTTATAGGAACTTGGATTAAAAATATTTGGCATACATTGTCCCTAAATGTTCTGCAGGGAAGCAGTGTGCTTCTGTTCTAGCAAGCTCACAGGAAATGTTCCCCCCACACAAACCCATTATCTTCAGTAAATGAACTTAAGTCTCCTCTGTTAAACTTTATTCAGAGTTTGCAATCACTGTGGGAATGTGTTTTGTATGCCAGGTCTCAGTTTTAGAATAACTGGCAAATGGTACAGAATGTTCTGGATGATAGTGAATGAGGAATACTGTTTAACCCCATGGATTCTCCAGTATAGAGTTCCTCAGAGGTCTGTTCTGTCTCCATGCTGTTTAACATCTACATCAGGGCTTGAAAATTCTGCTCGCCTGCTCGCCAAATGCGATGGTAAATTCCTTTCTGGAGAGCACAGCAATGGAGCGAGTGGCTTGCAATGCGATCCCCAGGCCCCGGGGGATCGATTTGCATTCCACTTGCACTCCAAGCCTCGTTTTGAAGCCGACTTCCGGTTTCCAACTACCTGCTTCTTCTTCGGTACCACCATTACACTGGCAGCGCTGCTGAGAGGACACGTGCAGGAGAGATCCGCTCTCCACCGGTGCACATCCCTACACCCGCCAGCTTAAGGTAAATGACATTTTTTGTGCTGTGCTCTGGGGGCTAAATGATTTCAAAAAGAGTAAAAAAAAACCACCAGCAATGTTAAAAAAAAACAACGCCATTGTAGTGCTGCTCTCTGGGGCCTAAATATTTCAAAAAGTAAAAAAAGAAAAAAACAAAGCACAGCACACCTATGCACAATCGGCTACAAATTTCATTTAAAATAAAATATATATATTTTCAATAAAATTGGTAGCTGACTATGCATAGGAACCCATGTGCTGAAGAAGTACTAACTACTTATATTTTGGACTCTTTATTCTAAAGAAAAATGTAATTTCATAAGCTTTAAGGGGGCGTGGTTGGGGGCAGGGCTGGGCAAGGTTTGGTGGGACAACTGGTGGAGAGAAAGGTTTTTGCCTGGCTAGTAGGTCTAGACTTGAAATTTTAAGCCCTGATCTACATGGAACCATTGAGCGGAGTCCTCCAGAATTTTGGAGTGTGATGACCTATGGCTCTATTTTTCCTTTTCTTCATTAGCAAGTTGTTGATGTGCTAAACATCATATTTGGATCAAACAATAGACTGAATGAGGACTAACAAATGGAAGATCAATCCATACAAGCTTGATGGGTGATTCCTTGGACTGGATGAAGGGTTCTTAACCTGTTCTAGAAAGGCTTTCACTCCCCCTGAAGGACAGACTCAAAGCTTGGGAGTTCTCTTTGAACCTTCTTTGTCATTTGAGGCTTAGGTGACCTCTGTGGCACCTCTTGTCTTTGGCTGGTGGACCACCTACACCCCCATCCTGGGCAGTAATCTATGCTCTGGCATTCTCTAGGTTATTGTGATACACTTTTGAAGACTCTTCAGAAGCTGCAGCTTGTGCAGAATGCAGCAGCCACATTAGTAACGGAGACCTGCAGGTCTGAACACATAAGGCCAGTCCTGGTTTGCTTGCTTTGTCTGCTCCTATGCTTCTGACTCCAATTGAAGGTGCTTATTTTAACTTATACAGCCTGACATGGTTTGGGACCACAATACTAGTTGAAGTGTTTCTCCCAAGTGTAGTTTACTCAGACACTATGCTTAACATCTGGAGTGGTCTTCGGAGTGCGAACTGCAAGGCAACAAGAGGAAGGGTTTTCTTTTGTGGTGGCCCCCAACTATGGAATGACCTCCCTAGTGTGGCACCAACCTTGTTACATTTTCCATACCCAGCCAAGATAAATGTACTTCATTATTCCAGGGGCTTGAGGGGATTACCCATCCCAGGTGATTTTCCTTTGCAGAGTTTCTTCACTGTATATTTTTAGTTGATTTTAATTTTTTGTTTGTTTTGATAAGATTTTATGGCATTTTATGCATTGCATTATGATGTGCTTTTTTAAACTTCCCAGAGACCTTTAGTTATTGGTTAGTGTATAAATTAAATGAAATGAAAAATAAATTGTATAAGGAACAATTATGCATTTGCTTGCCTAGCCTTGTCTCCATGTATTTCCTGTAACTTATAAATTAGGGTTCAGAAACTATTTGTGTGCGGCTGTGGAATGCTTTAGAAGCTAAACAGTTGGGCAGGGCAAGGCAGGTAGGGATGGGACCAGAAAACACTCACTAAGATACTGTATTGCTCTGCTCTGCTCTGTGCTCGCTCTTTCTCTCACATATACCCCTACATACATACACGAACACACTGCAGGTACACCATGAAACAGACACAAACAGGATAAAAGCATGCAAACATTGCTTGAAAAAAAATCAAAGGTTACTGAAAGATAAACAGAAAGATCTGTCCTTTCCTGCATTTTCTCTGTGCAGGGACCTTGGCATCGCATTTTCTTTCATACCTGCCTTGTGGATTCATTTTGACTGAAATAAATCTATATAAATCTATAGAGAGCTAGATATGTTCTAAGTGGAAGGCTGTGCATTGAAACCACAGGATTGGACTTCAGTGAATCAGTGTGTATATATTCGCCCTGCATTTCAGCTTCTATAAAATTAGGGTAATCAGTGCATAATGAAGTCAAAGAAGTCATATCCTAAAGCAGGGCTATGGAACTCTAAATGGAACCTGGACCGTGATATGAGTAGCTGCATGGCAGCACTGAGTGGACCCTCTGGGAGGAGCCACCGCTGACATTAATTCCTTATATCTTCCCAGCTGCACAACCTCAGCTGAACCATCAGATCAGCTGTGAGGGGCATCTCCACTGTCAATAAGTAAATAAGGCCTTTCACCTGTTCAGGTCTGAGAGAATGGGAGAAAGTGTCCCAAGCCACAGCTGTATGGGCCTTTGCATGCCCCCTCTAGACAGAGGGTTGATGGAGAGACCACGGGAGGAGCAGCTGTGGAGACATGGAGGTATGTAACCCACAGGAGGAGGAGGCCAACACGGCCTCCTCCTTCTCCTGGCACCAATCTGGAGCTGAGAAACAGGTTCTCTGCGCTTGGGAAGGCTGGGGCTGATGAGGCCTTGGGGGGACCAGCAGGACCCCCAGCCTGGGACATCAGGCAGCAAGGGGGCCTCTGCAGGAGAGGCGAGGGCCAGGGCATGGCTGCCCACCAGCACTGGGAAGGTACGGCGGAGGGTGATTGTTGTCAGGGACTCCCTGCTGAGGAACACTGAGGCGGTGGTGTGTCGCCCCAGCCTGGAGACAAGACAGCCTGCTGGGCGCACGCATCCGGCATGTGAAGGACAGAGTGGAGCATCTTGTTTGCTCCGGGGGTCACCAGCCGCTCCTGGTGATCCATGTGGGCACAAATGATGTGGCCAGGCAGGGGGTGGTCGGGATCACCAGGGACTTTGAGGCCTTGGGGAAGAAACTCAGGGAGCTGAAGGCCCAAGTGGCCTTCTCATCAATCTTACCTGTCTGGGGATTTGGGCCAGGAAGGGACAGGAGGGCCTCCGAGGTGAATGACTGGCTTAGGGTGTGGTGCCAGAAGGAACGCTTCGGGTTCCTCGACCACGGCACTCATTTTCTTGCCAATGGACTTCTGGCAAGGGACAGGTTACACCTCACGAGGATGGGGAAAAGGTCCTTTGGAGATGCTCTAGCGAGCTTCGTCCGGAAGACTTTAAACTGAGCCAGTGGGGGGTGGATTCAGGCCCCCCAGTAATGTGTCTGCACTGGACAAGTGTGGGGGGAGGATCGGGGCTCTGCGAGCAGGGCTTTAGAGATACTGCAGGAACTGACAGGACTCCTACAGAGAGGGGCCAGGTACCAGGGAGGATGGAAGGAAGGAGGATGCTGGGCATTCCAAGGAAAGGAAGCGGTGGGAAGGAGTTGAGGTGCATGTACACCAATGCTAGGAGCATGGGTAATAAGCAGGAAGAGCTTGAAGCTCTCCTGGGAAGCTCTCCTGGGAATAGGAGAGTATGATCTGGTGGGACTCACAGAAACTTGGTGGGATGAAAGGCAAGTTTGGAATGTGAACATAGAACATAGAAGGGTATCACTTTTTTAGAAAGGACAGGAAGGGCAAGAGAGGTGGGGGTGTGGCTTTATACGTCAGGGAAGGGATAGAATGCAGTACAGATGCAGTCTGGGTGAAACTTAGGGGTTTTGACAGGGAAAGAGACCTGAGGGGCTCCTCAGGGCATTGGACATTACAAAGGCGCCAGGCCCTGACGGGTTACACCCAAGAGTACTTAGAGAGTTGGCAGGGGTTCTCTCACGTCCGCTGGCCTCCATTTTTATTTATTTATTATTTATTTATTTGAAAAATTTCTATGCCGCCCCTTGCCAGCTAGCCTTGGGGCGGCTTACAGCAGGTCCATATAATACAAAAATACAAACATGAAATTGAAACACAAAACGACCTACCGCTAAAACTAAAATTAAAATTAAATTAAAATTGGCCCATCTCATAGTCCCAATTAAAACTAACAAAAGCTAAAATCCAAAACTAATAAATAATAACATTAATAAATTAATAATTAAATTAACAATTAAAATATTTCTTAAATAAAAAGGTCTTCGCCTGGCGCTGAAAAGCAAATACTGATGGCGTCAGGCGAGCCTCTCTGGGGAGCAGGTTCCATAAGTGGGGTGCCACCGCAGAGAAAACCCTCCTCCGGGTACTCACTCTCTTCACCTCCTTCACAGAGGGCTCCCGGAGGAGAGCATCTGCTGCAGATCATAAGGGGCGGGAGGGCATATAGCCATTTTTGAGACCTCGTGGAAAATGGGTGAAGTTCCAGAGGACTGGAGGGTGGCATCAGTGGTCCCAATTTTCAAAAATGGTAGTAGGAAGGAAATGGGAAATTATAGACTGGTTAGCCTTACGTCCACTGTAGGAAAAACAATGGAAAGGCTCATAATAGAGAGAGAGCTAGTGATGCTAGATAGAGAAGGGAGGTTGACAGCCACACAACATGGCTTCCGCAAAAACAGGTCCTGCCAGACAAACCTTGTGGAATTCTATGACAAGGTTTCGAAATGGCTAGATGGAGGGGATGCAGTGGATGTGGTATACCTGGATTTCAGCAAGGCCTTTGACAAAGTGCCCCATGATATCCTGGTGGAGAAACTGAGGAGTTTTGGGATACACCAAAGCACTGTCCGGTGGATTAGGGCATGGTTGACTGACCGAAAGCAGAAGGTAACCATTAGTGGGAAATCTTCGGGATGGCAGCCAGTGACAAGCGGGGTCCCCCAGGACTCTGTCCTGGGGCCGATCCTGTTTAATCTTTTCATTAGCAACATGGAAGAAGGGGTGAACAGTCTGCTGATCAAATTCGCAGATGACACTAAAACTGGAGCAGTGGCCACAACTGAGGAGCAGGTACTCCAGATCTAAAAGGATCTGGACAGACTATGGAAGTGGACAGGAGACAACAGGATGGCGTTCAATGTGGAGAAGTGCAAGGTCCTGCACTTGGGGCATAGGAATAGGTGTCATAAGTACAGGTTAGGTGACAAATGGCTGGAGATCAGCACTTGTGAAAGGGACCTTGGGGTACTGGTTGACTGCAGGCTAAACATGAGTCAGCAGTGTGATGCGGTGGTCAAGAGGGCGAATGCCACCCTTGGTTGCATAGCCAGAAGTGTGGCTTCTAGATCGAGAGAGGTATTACTACCACTCTACACGACTCTGGTGCGCCCGCAACTGGAGTATTGTGTTCAGTTTTGGGCCCCTCATTACAGAAAGGATATAGCCAGGTTGGAGTCAGTGCAGCGTAGGGCCACAAGGATGGTGGCTGGTTTGCAGGGGATGCCGTATGAGGCAAGACTGAGGGAACTGGGTCTCTTCAGCCTGGAGAAGAGGAGACTCAGAGGGGATATGTTGGCGACATACAGGTATGTGAGGGGATGTCACACGGAGATGGGTAGAGACCTGTTCTCCCCTGCAGAGGAAGGCAGGACGCGCTCCAACGGAGCAAAGCTCAGGGAACCCAGGTTCAATTTGGATGCCAGGAAGCACTTCCTGACAGTCAGGACCCCGAGGGCATGGAATGGGCTTCCACGGGATGTCGTTGAGGCCCCATTGGTGAGGGTGTTCAAAGACAGGCTGGACATGCACATGGTGGGCATGTCGTGAGCGGAGCCGGCTGGTGCCGGATGTCAGACTAGATGGCCCAGGAGGCTCCTTCTGACTCGCTCTGTTTCTATGCCTTGAATATACCCAGTCTCCAAAGTCTCAGAGTCCTTTGTGCATAAGTTATATGGATCCCTAACTTGTCTCCAGGGCAGGCACATTGGAAGAATCATAGTGGACCAGATTAAGAGCCCCCACCAGGAGGCCTGTAGCTGAGCACAGGGGATCCCAGCTGTAATCCCTGGCATCTCCAGGTAGTTCTGGGAAATGTCCTGCCAGTAGGTGAGGGAAACACCAGGCTAGATGGGCTGATTGTCTCACTTGGTACAAGGCAGCTTCTTACGCTCCCACTTCAGCATTCCATTCACACAGTGACACACGTGTTTTTGTGAGTAAGCTAGAAGTAGGAGTTGAGTACAGTAACAGAAGCTCAGGTCTTACATGAGTTGTGCCCAGAAGCGACAGCGCTTGCTTAGGAAGCTTCAGTATCAAACAGTATTGGAATGAAAGGATCCCTAATGAGGGATGAAGAGATTTCAAAGAAGCTGAATGAATTGTTTTCATCAATCTTAACAGGGGAAGAGACATTGCTTATTTGGGCTTCCAAAAGGCTGTTGCCATGTCCCTCACCTAAGGTTCCTGTGCAAATTAAGCAGTTCCAGAATAAAAAGGGAAGGGGTCCTCTTACGGATTGTTAACTGGTTAAAGAACAGAATAAATAGCAATTTTTCCCAGTGGAGAAATGTCACCAGCAGAGTCTCGCAGGGTTCTGCATTAGGACCAATGCTTTTATTTATTTATTTGGACAATTTATATGCCACTCCATTTGCATAAGCCTCGGGGTGGCTTCCAATCCATAAATAAATATAATCTGTGCAAATACATAAAATACTGGAGATGGAGACATCCTGGCATTTTTTTAAAATCAATATATAACACCAACAATTAAAATAATGTTTAAATAAAAAGGTCTTGGCCTGGTGCCGAAAAGCAAATAACGACGGCGCCAGGTGAACCTCTCTGGGGAGTGTGTTCCATAAGTTGGGTGCCACCACAGAGAAAGCCCTCCTCTGGGTATTCACCCTCCTACTATCCTTCATGGAGGGTTCCGGAGAAGGGACTCTGCTGCTGATCTTTTCAACCCATTCATAAATTATCAGGACTTATGAGTAAGTAGTGAGGTGACCAAGTTTGCTGATGATGCTAAACTTTTTAGGTGGTTAAAACTGAAAGGGACTGTGAGGAACTCCAAAAGGATTTCTCCAAGTAGGGAGAACGAACATCAAAATAGCAAATGCAGTTCAATTTAAGCAAATGTAAAGTAATGCACATTGGGGCAAATTCCCAGCATCAATTATACACTCATGCGATCTGAGATAATGGTGACTGAGCAAGAAAGAGTTCCTGAAGTAGTGTTGGAAAGCTCAGTGAAAATGTCGGCCCAGTGCTCAGCTGCTGCAAAGGAGGCAAAACTCCATGCTATGTATAATTAGGATGTTTAAAATGATGCACAGTGTGGCGAAAGTAGAGGGGGAGACATTTTTCATTCTTCTCCCATAACACTTGAACCCAGGGTCATCTCATGAAGCTGAAGTTCAGGACAGGTAAAAGGAAGTACTTCTTCATACCTAATTAAACTATGGGATTTGCTGCCATGAGAGGTAGTGATGGCCACCAATCTGGATGGCTTTAAAAAAGGATCGGGCAGATGAATGGAGGAGGAGGCTATCAGTAGCCCCTGTGGCAATGTGTCTCCTCCTTTACCAGAGGTGGCAAGCCTGTGTATACCAGTTGTTGAGGAGCATGAGCTGGAGAAACTCTTGTACCTCTCCTGCTTGAGGGATCCTGTGTGTATGGACTGCTGGACTAGATGGACCTTTGGTCTGATCCAGCATGGCTTTTCTTATGCAGTTATTTGCAAGTTGCTTCCTGCCTTTCCTGTTTTATGCTCACATGCAGATCAGCAAACTGAATTTGTTCCTATGTGGACATGAACAAGAATTTGAAAAGCTAACTTTCAAAAGTCTAGCAAGCCAAAGGAATTGCATTGATTTGCTTCAGATCTTGCTTTCTTTGTACCTGAACTTACTCCACCACCCCAAACCTTCAGTTTCCCACCAGTTGTGTTCCCTAAAATGGTGTTCCACAACAGTGGCAATTTTTATATTGAGTTAAATAAACAATTTGTCACCAATGAAATGCAAAAGTTGGTAATTTATTACTAGTCACATAATTGTTCTGGGACACAGGATGAGTGAGTGAGATGAAACAGACCTAACTAATTGTAGATTTCACTATATCAGAAACATTGTTGCATTGAAATATGATTTATTGAGTAAAGTGGCTTAATGAGGCCACTTAGGCTTAAAATCCTAATACCAGCTATGAGGTTCCCATACATGAATGAACCACAACTGAATGTAATTTGTGTGGCAGTTAAGTCTTTACCATAGGTTTTGAAATTGAGAAGTTATGCTGATAGTAACATTGTATAGTAGTCCCAACTAAGTGGTGTAAAAACAAACATCATCCCATATTTTGCAAGAATTTAATGCAGTTGTCATTTAATGTGCAGGGAAGACTGCGACACCAGTGTCAGTTCAGCTGCCCTTCCATTGCAGCTGCTATTTGAATTTTATTGGTACTATCTCAAAATAGGTTCACCTCCACTGAGCACCATGGATAGCTCAGAATAAAAGCTGTTATGGATAAGAAGCCCATCTGACACAGGAGTCACCAGTCTCCCCAGTTAATGTGAAAAACAATCAGGAACAATCATATGATTGATTCTTCTTCGTGGCCTCTGTGCATCACACACATGGGTTCTGCGCCTGCGCAGTGCCTTTGGCCGGAAGATTAACAACTAATGGTTTTTGGCGGGAAACTCCGCTCCCCCTCCCCCCTCATAGTATATAAGGAGCGGAGTGTCCGCCATTTTCCAGTCTTTGTGACCGCCGTTCGCTGTGCCTCATGTCGCTTCGCTCTCGCTTAGATCTTACTTACCTTGTTTGTTGCATAATCCTTCCTTGTTCCTCGTCCAAGTTAGTATTTCCCTTGCTCTTCCCTTGTTGATTGTTCACTCACTTCTTCATTTTTTTCTCGTTGTTTGCACTTTTCTCTAGTTCATATAAAAACAAAAAACCAAAAACCAAAAATATTATTTCCCCGCTTTGCTATCTCCTTCTTTCCCTTTTTCTGCGATGGCGCAGCGGGCGGCGTTCCGCAAATGCGGACAGTGTGGTTCTAAAATGCCCACTGGGGGAGGGGCACAGGACAGATAAATGCCGCCATTGCTTGGCTTTCGCCAAGCAAGCACGAAGGAACCGGGAGAACTGCCTGCACAAGCTCTTGTGGGACCAGGCTCTTCTCTAATCGGACCGGTTGGTGGCAAAACCTACACCTGTGGCTCCTCCTGAAGGCCGCCCAGCTTTGACCGATCCACCACAGCGTCCCGCCTCTTCCTCCATTGCTCCGCCCTTACTCCCTTCCAGCGAAGGAGCTTTAGGCATGACTGACCAGCCAGATCCCATGCCAAGGAAGCATAAGGAGAAGAGGAAGCACAGTGACTCTGGAAAACAACCTGTGCACAAGAAGGCCAGAAAGGAGAAGGCAGGAAAAATGGCTAAAAAGCCGAAGGATCCCGAGCATGGAAAACATTGCTGCTCGGGTTCGGCGGCATCTTCCATACCAACCCCAGTGACGGTACTGACCATTCAGGCAGCTATGAGGGTCACGCCACCAAGCTCACCACGCTGACCAGCACCTGAGCCTCTTCAGGACCCTCACCGTGGCTCGATCTCAGATGGGGAGATATGGGATTCACCTCAGAGGGTTCGGTCTCCAACCCCCATGCTGCCCGCCTCCATGCATGCGGATATGGCCGTTTCTCCTCCAAGAAGCCGTAGGAGCCACTCCTCAGAGGCTAGGTCCGATGATTGGTACCACGCTCGTTATTCCTCCGTCCCTTGACGTGAAGAATACCAATTAATCCTAGGAGACGTTTCTCGCCACCTACATCCAGGGGCCATCTCCAGTCTACACCCAGGGACGCCCCAAGGGCTCCATCTAGAGAAAGCGGCAGGTCTGAATCACAGGGCGATTCTTCCTCCAGTGTGCCACCTTCTTATTGGATGGACTCTGTTGACTCTGAAGCCGATTCAACTTTGCTGGATGCGGCAGTCACCTCCCAGGGTCCAGCATCGTCCAACGAACTGCACGTTTCCTTTGGGGAGCTGATGGCCAGATTGGTGAAGTCTCTCAACATCGAGGCTCACCAACAACTGGGTCCGAGCACGGACCGGTTTCATGACATAGTCCGGGGCGAACAGTCTACGTTCATCACACTGCCATTTATTACAACCCTGAAACAAGCAATGACTCAACCCTGGGACCTCCCAGCCCAGCCACAACCAACATCACGTAAATACGAATCCATGTATCGAGTTCGTGAGGGGGACATCCCATTTCTGCTCCGTCACCCCAAACCGAATTTGATGGTTGTGGAATCTTCCCAGGGGAGGAAAGCTTGCGGTCATATCTCACCTCGCAACAAGAAGGGGAGAAAAGTGGATTCCCTTGCGCGCAGGGTATATACGGCAGCTGGCCTTGGATTGCGCATTTCGAACTATGAAGCAACTCTGGCGTGGTACCAATATTTCTTGATGCAGCGCCTTGATGGTATCATCACCACCCTCCCCGACAACCAGGGCGACCTGGCGCGTACCTTCATGAAGGAGGCCATGCAGGTGGCGGTGCAGCAGTTGTCTACAGCCTGCCACCATGTAGATACTGACTCCCGGTCGCTTCTGGGTGCCATCTCCCTCCGTAGGCATGCCTGGTTTTGTAACTATAACTTCCCAGATGAAACCAAATGAAGAATCGAAGAGATACCGTTCGACGGGTCCGGCCTCTTCCATTCCAAGACGGACAGCAAGTTGAAAAAACTCCATGAATCCCGGATGATGGCCCGTTGGATGGAGCTCCCATCTCAACCCCGCCATAAGTGGTCATGGTCCCGTCCACCATACCACCAGTACCAGCCTCAGTGACAACCGCCACTCCATCACCAGCAACGCCGCAGACAGCAGGCATCCCAGCACTTCCAGCAAGGCCGCCGCCGTTTCGACGTGGATAGGCAACAGCGCTGATGGGACGAGTGAACCCTTCTCCTACTCCCAACTACACCCTTCCCCCTCTCTTTTGGGGACCGATTGAAAAGTCTGCTCCCCATTTGGGAGACCATTACATCTGATGGATGGGTGTTATCTATTATCCAGCACGGATATGGAATTGAATTCGACGTTGTTCCATCATCGAGCCCGATCCGATTTACGCCTGGTTCATCTGTGTTACTGGATGAGATTTGTCAACTCCTTGCTAAAGGAGCGATTTGTCATTTATCGTCATTGGATGGGCTTCACGAATTCTATTCCAAATATTTTACTGTCCCGAAGAGGGATGGAGGTCTCTGACCGATTTTGGACTTCAGAGCTCTTAATAAGTTCATAACACCAAAGAAGTTTTGGATGACCACACTTCAAAATATTTTTCCGCTGCTGCGGAGAGGGGACTGGTTCGCTTCACTTGACCTGAAAGACACCTGTTTTCATATTTCAATACATCCACTTCATAGGCATTTTCTTTGCTTTGCGGTAGCCTCCAAAATCTATGAATTCAAGGTGTTACCGTTCAGATTAGCCACTGCACTGAGAGTTTTCACGAAATGCATGGCTCCTGTATGCGCACATCTTCGCCTACGTGGAATCCAAATTTACCCGTACCTTGATGATTGGCTGTTGGTTTCCGAGACTAAGGAGGGACTTATGGCGAATATCCGTACCTCATGTGCTCTACTACAAGACCTTGGACTTTGTATTAACCAGCGGAAATCTTCTCTTGTCCCTACACAGACGATGGACTTCATTGGAGCACATCTCGATTCCATAAGGAGGAGAGCCTTCCTGCCTATCGACAGACAATGGACCGTTATTTGCCACATCGCTCGGATTCGACGAGATGGCATTGTTCCGGCGTGAGCTATTCAAAGTCTTCTGGAACGTATGGCAGCGGCCATCACTGTAGTCCCCTACGCCAAGCTCTGAATGCGCCCTCTGCAGTTATTTTTCAACAGAGCTTTTTGTCCTCAAAGCGACCCACTCACCAAAAGGGTGCGACTCCTGGGCACTGTTCTACGATCCCTGTTATGGTGGACGGATCCGGTCAATCTGAGTGTTGGTGTCCCGTTTCGACCTCAGTACCCTACGATGACTATTGGTACCGATGCGTCTCTTCTGGGATGGGGAGCCATATGTTCCACCCTACGCACCCAAGGAGTTTGGAACCGTCACGATTCCAGGAATGATATCAATTTCCTCAAGCTACTGGCTGTATTCAAAGCCCTACAGACATTCGAGGATGTTATCCAACACCAAGTCGTCCAGATAACCACAGACAATATAGCAACAGTGTTTTACATAAACAAACAGGGAGGAATCAGATCCCTGAAGCTAGCCCGCTTAGCCATGCAGATCTGGGATTGGTGCATTCCGAGGGACATTACTCTTACAGCAGTACACCTGGCAGGAACGGACAATGTGGAGGCGGACCTCTTAAGCAGGCAGATGTCTCATTCACACGAATGGGAATTGGACAGTCAGATTCGAGACAGACTGTTTCACCGCTGGGGTCCCCCGGACATAGATCTGTTCGCAACCCATTTGAACAGGGTGTGCGTAACTTACTGCTCCAGAGCGGGAATAGGACAGGGCTCGTCCGGAGACACCTTCATGATCCCATGGGCAGGCATGAGCTTTTATGCGTTTCCACCGATTCCCCTAATCATGCAAGTGTTGGCAAAGATCATCCACGAAGGGGCCACAGGGTTGTTAATCACTCCCTGGTGGCCTCGCCAACCTTGGTTCTCCATGCTTCTCTGTGTGTCTCGAGAGGAGTTCCTCCAACTTCCCCTGCTTCCCTCTCTCATTACTCAGAGGGGGGTGGCACGATTCGTCACCCGGACCTACAGTCATTGAAACTCACCGCCTGGTGAATTCGGTGACCGGACCCGAGCCACTGGAACTGAGGCAAAATACAGTTCATACCGCTTTCACTTCTGCTGATCCTGCTTCACAGCCACTACATCCAGACCTCCAATATATTATCGACTCTGCACTAAGACTCTCTACTAGGAAATCATACGCTGTGAAATGGCGTAGATTCTCTAGCGTTGCCAAAGCACATTCTTTTTCTCCATCATCGGCTTCGATCGAACAAATTCTCCAGTTCCTGTTCGAATTGCACCAGACTGGACTTAAGCCTTCCTCCATCAAGGTCTATACAACAGCGATTTCTTCCTACTGGGGGCCTGTACAGGGTTTTTCTGTTTTTTCTCAGCCTCTGATCAAGAAATTTTTAAAAGGGCTTTCTAATCTCCATCCTATGATCAGACCCCTTATGCCAACATGGAGCCTCTCAGTGGTCTTGCAGGCACTCAGTAGACCGCCCTTCGAACCAATGGAGAGAGTTGACCTGCGCCTTGTCTCATGGAAGACAGCGTTCCTTGTAGCTGTTACTTCAGCCCGCAGAGCGTCCGAGCTTTGTGCCCTTCGGGTAGACCCTCCCTTTCTCAACTTCCATAAAGAAAAGGTTGTTCTGCAGCTTGATCCATCTTTTCTTACAAAGGTTGCTACTTCGTTCCATATGGACCAAGAGATCGTTTTACTGTCCTTTTTTCCTGACTCCATCGAATTCGATTGAGAGGTCTTTGCATATGCTTGACATTCGTCATTGCCTGGCTTTCTGTTGCTCCAGGACAGAGTCTATCCGACATTCTGACAGGCTTTTTGTGAAGTACTCAGAGCATAATCGTGGCTATCCAGTCACTTCTCAGCGTATATCCAAGTGGATCGTTAATACAATTGAACTACCTTACCAGCTCGCAAAATTGGACTTACCTTCCACTCCAAGAGGGCATTCCACCAGGGCTGTTGCTACTTCCTCGGCCTTTGCATCGGGGGTTCTGATTGAGGATGTATGCAGAGCTGCCACCTGGGCTACCCCCATGCACCTTTGCTAGACACTACAGACTGGATGTCCAGGCCAGATGTGACTGTTCCTTTGGCAGAGCTGTCTTATCGTCCAGTCTCCAGTGATGACACCTCCCTCCTCCAAATTCTGGTAAGCTTGTTATTCTACCCATGTGTGTGATGCACAGAGGCCACGAAGAAGGAGGACAGGTTGCTTACCTGTAACTGGTGTTCTTTGAGTGGCCATCTGTGCAGTCACACAACCCGCCCACCAACCCCATGTGGAGTCATGGGTGGTCAGGCCCTTTTTTGGCCTTTTCCCCTTTTTTCTCCAAATTTTTTGAGAGAGCGAATGTCCGGTCGTTCAAAGACTGGAAAATGGCGGACACTCCGCTCCTTATATACTACGAGGGGGGAGGGGGAGCAGAGTTTCCCACCAAAATCTGTTAGCTGTTAATCTTCCGGCCAAAGGCACTGCACAGGCGCAGAACCCATGTGTGTGACTGCACAGATGGCCACTCGAAGAACACCAGTTACAGGTAAGCGACCTGTCCTTTTTTCTAATCCAATGACTTTCACTACCAAAGCCTGTATGTGAAGCAGCAGGTAATTATGAAGGGCTAGACAACATGTTCATAAAGAGTATACCTTCCTTTCACCATGTGGCGCTAAGAGTCAAGTCCCCCCCCCCACACCCCAGTATGAAGTCCATTACTGGCAATAGATGCGCCTGAGACTGTTCAGGTGATTAATGACTCTCCTTATGGGTCTGTTACCAACAGAGAGTTCTATTCATCTCACTTCATGGGAGCACTACATATGCCGTATTGTCTTCAGTGAGGATATGGTCTCTGGCAATTACAGTAGGTAAATTCTGTCTTTCAGGACATAAGTGGTAATTCTTTCATTAGCCTTCTTTTAAGAACTGAGTTGTGAAATGGCCCCAGCTGTGTGCTCTGGGAAATAAAGCGCTTCAATTTGATTTCTCTCAAGTAAGTGGCTTTACTCTGCAGGGGACAGATTCAGAACTTTGTTCTTCTTCCTATGGGAATGGTAGAAATATGAACAAGAATAATTAGGCCCAATAGCACAAAGGAAAATGGAGCGGGGGTGGAAGGTGACAACATAGATCTTGTAAGTAGAAAGGAACCCTGATAACATTACAAAGTGATCTTATTATCAATTTTGTTTTCTGAACAGTGTAAACTTACTGAAAATTATAACGGCCTGGTTTCCATCTAGAGGAAACTTCCTGTATTTTAATTTTGCAAATACATATACAGCAAAGTCAGTTGTCAGTTCTGGGGTCAGAGGCAAAGGTGGAACAAATATGTTTTATCTAATCATTTCTGATTTGATTTATAGCTGCTTTAAACCAAACATCTGGGACTAGGAAGGTCAAACCTTTGCTTTGGCAGGTATTTATATCTTTCCAATAATGCAAGTCCTGCTAGCATGTATTTGACTGATATTTCATGTTTTGCTCTTCTTCCCTTGCCTTTTGTACTGTTGTGCAACTGGATACTCCATGCACAGATTTGCATGCAACACCTCTTACTGTATTTGTGTTCTGACATACATAAATGTCAGGACCTAACTTCTTCATCCTGCCAAACTTGGTCATTAGTCAGGGTTGGTCCCATGGCAGGAAGGGCCTTCCCTATCTATGCCTTAAAGCCAGATAAAGTTGTCCTTGCATATCACAGTTTCCAGTTCTTTCTCACCAAAGAATACTCTCGATATTGCAATTGGAAAAGACAAACCCTGCCAAGGTGTTTCCTGTAACCCTTTCAATGTATAGATTACCTGAGATGAGGAGAGGAAACAGAAGGAATAGTGGAAAGTCAGGCATAGATGAAGTCAGGCATATTTTTTTTTAAGTACAGAGGTTTCTCCATAGCATTTTCTCCAGAAATAAGACTTTCTAAGATAGAATGCAAGTAAAAATTGATTTTATGGAAGTTTCTCTTTGTGGATGTGATAAAAACAGAGAGAGGACCAAGGCTTTTGGTTCTGGTAAAAATTATGTGCTTGCAGACCCTGCAAAATATATACATGGTTTACACTCTTTCAGCTCTTGGATCTGGGATTGTAGAAGTCATGGAAGTCTTACCTAATTCTTAACCTGCAGAGTGTACAGAGCATATATTTATTTATTTGAAGTATTTATATGCCATCCTGTTGCAAAAACCTCAGGACAGCTCACATAGATAAAATACAATAAAATATAAATAAAATTATTGACCCACACTGGCTGCAATAAAAACATAAAGATCATGATATTAAAACTTACTAAAATATTGCTGAAATAAAAAGGTCTTAACCTGGTGCCGAAAAACATAACAACAGCGCCAGGCGGACCTCTGTGGGAGCGCATTCCACCTTTATGTTCCAGCTTTTCTCTGGGTGTTGCACACCAGCTTAATTTTGTGTGCACTAGAGGAGGAAGCTTTATTGAGCATTAGATGGAACTCAAGATCCTTAGGAATTGTAGAGTTGGAGCAGTCTTTAACTAGGCCATATAATGCAGCCTCCTGCTCATTGCAGGCAATCCTGAGATAGAGCTTCCCTCAGAGGTGACCTCTGCTGTTCTGTAATGAAACTGTTGATCTGGGAGTGGAGGTCTGGCTTCTAGATGCTCAGGGAGTAATCAACACTGGAGTAATCTTTCCAGACCACAAGACAGTATATTTGGCCACAGCAATACATGTGTAAATTAAGCAAAGAGCTAATTATTGCAATAATTGCAATAAAAGGGGTGCCTTTTAAGTTTTCAAAATCCTTAGCTTGTCCGGGGTACAACTGCTAGAGTGCTATTAGATCAGTTATTGGAATACATGATTCCTAACAGGACCATTTTTCTGGCTAGTGTTCCATTTGGGGGCATAATACAGAGAGCTAGTAATCATTTTAAAGGCTCAGGGTTCTGTGCAAATTTAAACAGAGAAAGTCCAATGACTTTCAAGTTGGGAGTTGCAGGACAATTTTCTGTACATGATGGCCTGGGACAACTAGAACTGCACCCCAAATGGCTTTCAGCTAAATCAGGGCCTTCTCCCATATTAGCCTGTGTTGAATAGGGCCTTCCTCCTATCTCAGTATCAGATATGTGGACAGATATTTATTTATGCACCTACTAGTAGGCCTTCTCTGTGGTTGAATCTAAGGCATGCAATTCTTTGGTGCCTCCTGTGCTGTCTTTTTTGTGAAAGTGGTTCAGGCTATTTGATGGTTTTACATAACATAGAGATTGTGTGAACTTCATTTATTGTGTCCCAATCAATCCATAGTGCTGCTCTCCAGCACACTCTGTTCTGTTCCTCCACTCCAGCACCACAGATATGCATCCCACCCCACACATTTAACTAGCAGTTCCGCTCCCTCTAAACATGCAGAATTGTCAGTACCTTGATATGGGAGCCATCTCTTTGCAACCTTTTCATTAACTATCTATGTAATTAATAAAATATACAAAGACTGTGGATACCTTTTGATTATATGTAGTTTGTTCTGTTAAGGTTCAGAACTTAGAGGATGAGTTTACTATTCGCATATAAGGTTTTGTTGTTTCCTGGCTTTTTTCCCTAAGCCACTTTGAGATATTTTTCCTTGAAAGGTGAAGTGTACATCTACGTGATACATAATAAACTAAATATTTTGTTTATTAAATATTATATTTCATAAATTATAAGCACAACAAATATAAATATTTAGTTTATTATTCATGCAAAATAAACTTTGACCATGTGTTTGCATCTGGACATCTTTTAATATTGTAAGTCATCTGTTTGAGGAAAAACAAGGAGAAGCCTAGGTATACTTCTAGATTAGACTTTTATGGTGCCACCATTCAGCACCATATGTTATGGTGGGGTGGAGATATCAGCATCTTATGGAAGGGTTAAGTTAAAGTTTTCCAGCTGTTTCTTGAATTCTTTTTCTTAATGGAGAAAATGTATCAAGGAAAACAATCTCAAATTGCTGCACAATGCTTCATTCATTCATTCATTCTTTCTTTCTTTTTCTGTATTGCCCAATAGCCAAAGCTCTCAAGTTGGTTCACAACAACCAAGTGAACATATACAAAATAGCATAAAGCATAAATAGCAGTGTTGAAACAACATAGCTTTTCCAGTATATGAAATTTTAAAACAATGTAGCAACTAGAACAATTAGGGTACAATGAGACATGTAAAAAGGCTTAAATGCCCCATGCACTTTTTCAATACCCTAAAATGTATGTCTTAAAATAATGACAGAGTTGTTGCCAGGTAGGTTTCAGTAGAGAGATAATTCCATAAACAGGGGTCTGCCACTGAGAAGCCCCTTCTCTTGTTGCTACCCTCTAGCCTCCCTAAGAGCTGGCACTTGAAGGGAAGCCACAGATGTTGACTATAGTGCCCAGGCAGTATCAGGTTGGGAAAGGCACTCCATCTGGTATTGCAGTCCCAACCCATGTTCAACTTTATAGGTGTCCAGCACCTTTAAAGAGGTTCAGAAGCATGCAGGAAATAGCTGAGCCAGAATTATATGCGTGGTTTTTTTGATCCCAGTTAATGCCTGCTGCATATTGTACACCCCCCCCCAACTTCTCAACAGTCTTCAAGGGCAGCCCCATTTAAAATCCATTTTGGATAGGTAGCACTGAGACCCTTGGGTCTGGAAGTGTCCTCAGGCACTGGGTGAAGAAGACATAGTTATAAATTGAACTAGTAGCAGTAAAACAGCAATATGATACGTTGGGCTGTACCCACCTTAGGGCATATAATCTGAACCACAACTTGAGGATTAACAGGATTGTCATGGAAAGCATAGCCCAAATAGGGATAAACCCCAGGGCTACTTGGACCTACTTCCTTTGGGTATCATTCTCCCACAGAGTGGTAAATCTGATATGGGGACAGCTACTGTCTGAACCTCACTGAGCACAGTCAAAAGAACGAAGCAATCCCATCAGTGAAGTGGGGTGTAGCAGGCTTTGCAAGAGTTTCTGTTCTTTTTTCTTTGATGAAGACATGATGGATTGAGCTACCAGATGGAATGTGTCCTTTTCCTCTTGGCATACAGACTGTTTGTTTTGGATGTTCTGAAGAATGACAGGTTTATAGTTGCCAGTGCACTGAATGTCAGAGATTGCATTTACAATTCAACAACCACTGTTTGCCATGGGCTTTTGAAAAGGGTTTGAATAGTTGTGCAATTACCTTTCCTAGTATTAATCTATTTCTGAACCATTGGTGCATTCAGTCCAACCACTTGAAAGAACCTGGATTTTTCCTTACTTTTTGTAAATCTTGGCAGATTTTTATGGCTCATAGTATTAATAGATAGTTGTATAAATGTTCTAGCTTGTGATGCACAGGCAATGAAAGAAACCTATTCAAGCAACCCCACCTCCAATTCAGAATTGTCTTGATTATTGCAAGCTACCTCTTCATATTGTGTGTGTGTGTGTGTGTGTGCGCGTGTGCGTGTGCGCGCGTGCATGTGCGCGCACAAGCTTTTTGCAAAATTACACAAGTTACATAGTAGGTCTGTGCACACCCATGGTGCTATGTTGTATTGCATCCTAGGACTTAATCACCCGAACCCATGGTGACCCACCACTTAGAAGCACAACTGGGAAGACAGTGAGATCTTATCATTACAGAAATTCTGCATATCTACTTACAAACCATTTGTATTTGTAGATGTAAAAGGTCCTCTTCATGTGACTAAAAAGACATTTAAACATGAAATCACCATTCACCTGCAGAGGCAGACGCTTAATATATGAAAGATCTATCGGTGATTTGCTGATACCTGGAGGTCACCAAAAGAATCCTTTCAGTGAATATTTTTTCCATAATTATCTTCATTTCCATACCATCCAATAATAGAAGCCCTCTTCATATACAGACGCATCTTGTTAGTTTACACAAGAAGAATTTGATGTAGCACTGTACAACCACTTCAGACAATGCAAGGATCCAGGGAATGCTCCCTTTTCTGAGACAATGAGACTACTTTGGAATCAGTGCTGACCCTCTAAGCCAGACAGGGTTGCTTCAGAGTCATCTGACTCTCCCTACCCAAAGGTCTTGTTTAGCTGCTTTGCCCAATTCATTATATTCCTGAAGCTCCCCCAAGGTATTCAGGAATAGGAAACACCAAGGGGAGGCAGAGATGAGGTCCTGATTTTGTGACTGTCTGCTTCAGTGTTCAATCAGGCAACAACACTCCCTCAGGGCTTTCTCTCCTTTGGGGAATTACCTTCTACTTAGTTTTGTCTCTCCCAAAAGTGATCTTGGAGTTGATAGTTGTGTGGTCCTATTTTAAACTAATTGTTCCATTGTATCATTTTTAAAATTAATCAAATTTCTTGCATCATGTTTTCCCCCATTGCAATTGACACGGTTTGTGTATGCCTTTTTTAATCAGTGGTATTAATGGTTAGATGTGTCATGTCCTTCCTGATTCTAGTAGCATTTCATTAAATTTTTCAGCATTGTTATCTCAGCATTTCAGCATTGTGTGTCTGTCAGTATTTATTCAAGGCTGTGACTGTCTGTGGTCTTTCTGTTGTGTGACTGTTCACACACATACCCAAAATTCATGTATATCATGTACATCAGACACTACATTAGTCTGTGCTTTCATATGTTTTTATATTGTGTCGCATCCTATCCACCCTATATGTCAAGGATGAAGCTAAGGTGTGTCAAAACTTTGCACCTACCTATTTGACTAAAATTTGGCACTCTTCATCCACACTGGCTATTGTGTCTGGAAACTTCACCCAATTCTACCAAGTTTTGTTAACAGTTTTAGGTCAATTACTCCCAAAACAAAATAAAACAACCAAACAACAACAAAAACAAAACAGATTCCTAGCCCTGCCCCTCAAAAAAGCAAGAAAACAAACAAAGATGCCTGCACCTTTGCAGACTATACTACTTCAGAAGAGGCTAACCTGACTGTACATTTCATGAAATGCTCCGAAAATGTAATTAAGTTGTAGGCGTTTTTCATTTTTCCAATTATCGTTAACGGGGTGTTGATTCCCCCCACCAACAGTATCTCCATCTTGTGTGTTTTAAGTGCAGTTCGTTGGTACTCATTCAATCCATTATCCAGCCCATACCTCAATTCAGAATATTCACTGCTTCACCTGTGTTAGACAAAAAGAAAGAGAGAGAGCTGTGGGTCATCAGCATACATGTAGAAGTTAAACAGCATAGGGAATAAAATAGAACCCTGTAGAACCCCATGACATAAATGCTATGGTGCAGAGCAATAATCCCCCAACACAACCTTCTGGAAGTGGGCGGAGCAGAACCACTGCAGAACAGTGCCTCCAGCTCTCAACTCAACTAGCCTATCCCAAAGGATACCATGGTCAATGGTATCAAAAGCTACTGAGAAGTCTAAGAGAACCAACAGGGTCACACTCCCCTGTCATCCCACAGGATGACCAAGGCAGTCTCTTTTCTGAACCTAGGCCTGAAGCTTGACTGAAATGGATCAATATGGTCCATTTCATCAGAGTGCCTGGAGTTGTTCAGCAACTCAAAGGTGCCAGTGGGATATTGGCCACCATCCTATTGCTGTTAACATCCTCTGGGTCCAGGTTAGTCTTTTTCTGGAATGGTCTAATCACAGCCTCTTTTGATGAAGCTGGAGTCACTCCCTCTCTCTCTGAGGCATTCACAGTCTCCTGGACCCAGAGATGCAGCTCCTCCTTAATTAGCCAGAGCAGGCCTCTTGTCCTCATCCTCAGGCCTCAATATTTTATTTAATTATTAAAAGCTTTTGTATGTTGTCCTATTATACAAAAATCTCAGGATGGCTTACAATATTTAAAAGAACAATTAAAACAACAATTTCTATTAAATAATAGAAACAGAACAAAACAATAAATCACAAAACAGAGCGACTGAAGGTTAAAGTTGTTAAATTTTCAAATACTGTTTAAATAAGAAGGTTTTGGCCTTTGGTTTCAATAAGTGAAACTCATCCAACATACTTGGACTAGATGAGGATGCCTCTATTGATGGGATTGCATTAAATGTGGAGTCAAATTCATGATGAATCAGAGCAGCTTTTACCCTCAAAGTGCTGTGCAAATTCATCACAGCAAGCTATTGCGGGTTCCACCATATCTTTCCCTGATCCAGCTTGTAAAAGGCAATGGGTGACTCAAAGCAGCTCCACTGGATGGCACTGAGAAGACACAATGCTGGTGGAAAAGAGTAATCTCTTTGCCAGCCTCAGTACCATGGGAAGGACTCAGTAATGAACTCTAATCCATGTCTGGTCAGATTGATCACCAGTTTTTCTTCACCTGTCCTCCCTCCTGCTTCATCATACTCAGCTTTGGTGTGTTTCAACTGCACAGGCCATCTCTATATTCTATAAAGTGACCTGAGCTTCTGCAGTAGTTCCAGACGTATCAGCTGGAAACACCCCCAGTGCCCTCTGGATCCTTCAGTCTTCAGGGGTGGACCATCCTCATAGGTGCCCCACCCTTGCAGAGGGGAAAAGAGGCTGAAAGCCTAAACTCAGAAGGAAGTGAAATACTGTGATATATCATCTTACAATTGCAACAACATTCTCAGGTTAGTCTGAGAGGTAGTAGTTTACCCAGGTTCACACAGTAAGCTCTATATCCAAGTGTGGATTTGAGCCCAGGTCATCCCAGTCCAGGTCCATCACTTACATAACCCTTGCTAGATGTTGAAACGATCTAGCTTTTTGCACTCACCAGCACCCAGATGGGCTTTACACAACTTTATCTACACTGCAATATTACATATGTGCAGCTGTTGCCACCCACTAATAGCTGTAGTTTTCTTTCAAAACAGACTCCCTTGGTCTGGCAAGAAAGAAACTATCCCAACTCTCCAGATGTAATTCTCCTTTCACTTGTTAGTAAATAATTATTTTTCCCTTCAGTGGATGCTTCACTGAAGCACATGCTGGGGTACCATTTGATGATACCTGTCCTTGCTTTATTTATTTATTATTTATTAAAACATTTATATTTTATTTATAATTACTTATAAATAGCTTTCTTATTACATGCTATTGCAATTATGTCACTGTTGATGATTATTGCCATCTTATCAAAGGCATCCATAAATGGTGAACTGTGTTGTTTCATTGTGTCTGTCTTTTGTTTTTGGGGAGAAATTTCTCTATAGTTTCTTTCCTTAAAACAAAATACTATTACCTATCTTAAAACTTGCAAGGTGAATTTCCTTAAGTGTAATCTGCTTTGTGAATTAACTATAACTAATTAACTATAAATTAACTATAAATCAACCCATTAATTCTGGGGGGGGGGGTTGTTGTTGTTTTTGTGTGAAGTTGATTTCCTTACATTTGCAGTATGATTAAAGAAGAATAAGGTGAATGTAAAAGTCAAAATTATATGACCCAATACCCTTGCTCCTTGAACATCAGTTTCGTAGTCCCTGTGATGCAAATACTTCTAATAGAAAGTTGAGGGGGGGAGGAGTAGGCCTTTGAGAATCATGCAAACTTAGTCTCTTAAAAATGAGGACTTTTGTCCGCATGTGTACATGGTCAGGCTGCACTTTCTACCTGTGAATGACCATGTAACCACTGACATTTTAGAAGAAAATGTTGTTCAGCTATGCTAAGCATTTTTCCATTTTGTTGTCCAAACCAAGATGCTTATGGGATTAAGCTTGGATTAATGGCATGGTTGACAATGAGTCAGAGCCTGACTTGCTTTTCAGAATGGAATGTCACAGTACAAAAGTCTCCTGGGTTATGAACCATCAAGAGATGCTGGGCTTTGTTCTCCATCAGCTTTCCTATTTCTTCAGATGCTGTGAAGATCTACTCACATCTGCTCCTGTCAACATGACCAAAGATGCCACAGTTCTTGTTCTGTACTAGCTTTACCTCTGTAACTGCTGTATATTGTGTTTAGGGAACATGTTGGGTTGGTGGGAAGATCCCAGGGCCCAGACTTCATAGACAGAAATCCAGGAAATCAAGGGTTGGTCACAGCCTCTCTCTAGCTAGTTTAATTGCACTCTGTCCCATTTTGAACCAGAAGCAAAGCCCCCTCCCCTGCTTTGTGTCAGTTGCAGTTTTAACCTGGCTGTACCAGTTGAGCAAAATCTCTTCCTGGTAAGAGATGCCTGCATGCATCCCACTAATTCCTGATAGGAGACTGAAACCATCAGTGTACTAAAATATGTTCAGTATGGGCTAGTACATCCCACTACCTTCTCCTAATGCAAGCTAATTTCTTTCTTTGCCAACATTACAGCAAATGTTTCTGTCAGTCAGCTTTAACTCTGTAGGGAGTTTGCACTAGTTTTGAATAAGAAATGAAATGGAAAAGTGGCTTACCTGATGATTTTCAAGGGGATTATAGATTTAGGCTGGAATAATCTGGTAGATCGGATTGCTAAGGAAAATCCAAAGGAATTCATTGGAGCAGAACAAATACTGAACTTAGTGTTCATTGTTCCACCAAAATGCTGAGGCTAGGATTATTACCTAAACTTTGCAGAGGAAGGGGGAAAAGGAAGAGGTGAATTGAGTGGGTATTATAATATACAAGACTACCTGAATTCAAAAGTGTCCAACTGATATCTCTGTAGAAAACCAAAACTATATATTTGATGCTTTCTTCTATGCAGAAAACCTCATTTGTGAGATTAATTTTTGAGAATCATTCTCAAACCCTGCTTATATAGAAACCAAAGCGGATCAGAAAGGGACTCCTGGGCCATCTAGTCTGACCCCAGCCTCCAGCCGGCTCCACTCATGATATTATTTAGAACATTTTCTCAGAAGTTTGCAAAAAATTGGAATATGTAAATTCTGAAAGCTATGCATAATTGAATAGGAAATACATTTTGTTGCTGATCTATTTTTTTAAGCTCTAGTTCAGAGTAGTTGTGTGGCTTGCTTCATGCGCTGAGAATGCTCCTATGATAAACATTGCAGAAGATACCTTACCTGTCCATGGTTAGGGATATATGATGGGTTTGTTTCCATCCATTTTTATCATATATTCACTAATTTGCACATAGCAGAACTAAATGCAGACCTGAACACAGTCTGGAAAGTCCATACATTCCCAAGCTTGCAGTGAAATTTATGAAAAGCAACAAAAACTAGGCAGAAAAGCTTTATTCATTTAGAAAACTTTGCATAGAGGTGTGCATATATTTCTTGTACACACAATTGATATGTGCGCTCAAGATACATACCAATTTTTGTGCAAAGCATAAGAAAACATTTTTGAAATAATAGGGGCATACGTCAAAATGAGCATTGAGGTGGCTATTGGAGAACCTCGATGAGTACACACTTTGCTGAGTTGCACATTTCTGGTTGGGTTGCTATCCGCGTGTCCTGTGGGTTTTTGTGATCGGAGACTGAAATGACTGCCCTATAGCAATAATGTAGGTAATCCTTCCTTCCTGATGATTTCTACTGGATCAGAAGGGAGATTAACATCTCCTATTTATTGAGAACTGGGGAAAGAACACAGGTAGCTGACAGATCTGACAAGAGCAGAGTGGCAAGCAAAGTAAAATGAAAGCATAATGATAATGTATTTCCTAATGGTCTCTTCTACAGCTGTATACACTGATTTAATCTTTCCCAAGCACTCCTTTGTTTATGAGACCTGTGGGTATAATTTCATGCCTCACTGAAGAGGTTGCTAATAGCTGCCATATTTGTGTTTAAGGACCTGAAAAGGTTTAAGTATTTTAAAACAATGAGCCATAATAAACTAATAATATATTGAGAATAATAAATGGGTTTTTATCAAATTATGGCTACAAAGCTAGTGAACATCAGCTGTGAAAAATACCCATTAAAATATGCTATCTAAACAAATACCCATTTGAGAACCTTAATAATTACATCATACATTTCTCTGCATGATCTAGATGCTTAACAGTGCAGCACACGTCAACTTTGATTACTACTACTACTACTACAAATATATTACTTCTAAGTGAAAGGTAGCCTTATGGTAGCCTTTCTCAACCACGTGCCCTCCAGATGTGTAGATTGTGACTCCCAACACTGTTGACCCTTCACCCTAACCCTAAACATCTGGAGGGCATCAGGTCAGAGAAAGCTGATTTGCAGGTTGGAAAAGTTATGCTCAATAATCCAAAGCGCCCAGGTTAATTGAGCAACAGAAGTGCAAATTATTATTACATTCCATTTATACCCTGCCTTTCTTCCTCTTGTGAGAAACACAAAGCAGCTTAAAGGCTCTCTTCCTGTCCTAGGGGTATCTGAGGAATCCACTTCAGGGGTGGGAATCCACTGGATTCCAAGAACTCAGTTCCCTGACCTCTGATCTGCTGTCCCGCAGCTTGACTCTGGGTTCATGGCAAGCACCCCCAGCATTTGCTCAATATTTGATAGGAACTGGGCCACAAATTACAGCTATTCAAGTTGGATCCTTCTCCTGTGCCATGGGCAGCAGCCCTTGTGTCATTGCACATAATTCAGATTTCCAAGTGCATCTTAAACTAGGCATCTGATGTTTTATACCAGATACTGCTCTGGATATGAGCTGGATCAGTTCTGCTGATGCCACTATGGGATACTTCACTTAGTAGAAGTATGTCTACATGGCAATTGGCATGTGCTCCTGGCAACAAGATGAAACTTTGAGTTTTTCTGGGAGTTGGCACGTGGGAAGAGAAAAGCTTCTCTTCAGATCCATGGTCAACCCACAGTGCCTGTCAGCTGCATGGGTGTGCCCAGGATGCACAGATATTCAGCAGCAGCTGTGGGACAGTCCCTCAGACTGCCTCTCCCAGTAAGGGGAAGCAGCTCATGAAACCATTCTCAGAGGCAATACGATGTCCAATTTCAATGTAACCTGGAAATATCAAGTGCTCTACTGTAAATGACCAATAATATTGTTACCTTAGTGTGTTACTTGTCATTAGGGGTATGCAGATTTTGTTTGGTCGGTCTGTGTTACTTGTATTGTCAGGTGCCCTTGTCCTATTGTGTGCTCTTTGAAGGATTTAAATGTCTCCCCCACCCAAGAAACAAAACAGTCACCCCCCCTCCACCCCAAAGTCTGACACAATTACAGAACTTTTGCTGGCATGTAAATGTTTGCCTACTTTTCTTATTTTAGTGTATGATCAAAGAACAGAGCACATACAAAAATTAGTGCTATAGAGTAGACTCATGAAAGGAATCTTGTGGCTAATGGTGTGGGATAAAAATCTAATAGATGAGAGAGATCCAATATATGAAACACATAGGTGGGTGCTAAAATTCTCTTTCTCTCCATTCCCATCCCCACCCCACCCCACCCCACCCCACCCCATTCCTCTCTGGGTAGGCTGAGATGGCCCTTACATTAGGCAGAGTGATTTGGCTGCCTTGGGCAGTTGATTTT
Organism: Varanus salvator macromaculatus; assembly: GCA_023646645.1. Taxonomy (NCBI): domain Eukaryota; kingdom Metazoa; phylum Chordata; class Lepidosauria; order Squamata; family Varanidae; genus Varanus; species Varanus salvator. The sequence continues at coordinate 25,759,510 of JAIXND010000784.1, read as the reverse complement.
TGATATCATTTAAAAGTAAACAGTTTAAAATGTTGTTCATTTATAATTGTAGTGTTACTTCCAGGGAAAAGCAGTTCTGGATATTCTGCTTCAGGTACTAAAACAGACAGACTTGTTTCAAGTGGGATGTAAGGGTTCAGTTTGCTAATCTTAGACCCATATTTTGAATTCTGTTTATGGGTTATGCCCATTTATTGAAAGATACCGGTAATTTTCTCTTCCTTTCTTCTGCAAGTTTACAGTTTCTCTTTTGTTTGCTAAAATTCTTAGAGTTGGCAGGTCATTTCCAACATTGAATGTCATGTGTTCCACTGAGAAAATTGTACTGATAACATTAGCCACTTCATATGAAGAAAATTTCTATAAAATGTTCTATAGATGGTATTTGTTGCCAAGTTGATTAGCTAAGATGTTTCCAAATATGTCAAATAGATGTTGGAAATGTAAACATAAAGTGGGTACTTTTTATCATATGTGGTGGACTTGTGTTAATGCGAAAAAGTATTGGATTAAAATACAGAAATGGCTGGAGGAAATGCTACAAAAACCCTTTGCTTTTAAACCTGAAGTTTTCTTGTTAGGCATCATACTGGAAGACATTAATAGACAGGAAATGTATTTGATGTTACACTTAATCACAGCGGCGAGGATTGCATTTGCTCAGTGTTGGAAAAGTGAGGAGCTTCCCACCGATGAATTGATTTTAAGAAAGATCTTGGAATGCGCAGAAATGGATAGATTGACTTTATCACTGAAGGAGAAAGAAGACACTAACTTCTATCAAACTTGGGATTTTTTTTATAATTGGCTGGAGAAAAGGGACTTGGCATAAATTTAGAGATCTTTTCAAGTCATTATAAACTGACTTAAATATGACTATAGAGTGTTAAAAAGTATGTAGTAGGAGGTCGACCCAGTAAATCCGATGTATGTAATGATTAATGCTTTTAGTATTAGTTTAAAAATTTTAATATTTTTTTTAAAAGAGAAAATTATACTGAATGGCATTTGCTGTAAAAAAAATGCATTAAGAAATATAGCTCAGTGGTAAAATTCAGTAAATCACCCATACTGACACCTTACCATGAGTTCTCTGTGATTGGCCAATATACAAAGATGAAAACTTTGTATAAGTCTGTTAATCAAGAGACGATTTGGACTCTGGGACAAAAGGCTAATTTTTACATCAAGTTTTGATGTAGTAAAATCACCATGAAGTAATTTTCCCAAATCCTTTTTCTGAATTAAGTTCCACAATACAAAGCCCAGAATTTTACCACCGCTAAGTTGGTAGAATTTTACCATCTTAACAAAACACCATATTTGGTATATTTGGGGACATAGTCATAAACATCCCATTCCATTATGAAAAGGGAAGTCTACCTTTTACCCTGTCAAAAATGAAAACCTTAATCATTCCGAAGTGTTCTTGATGGTACGCTCCAGCACAGTAGTATCCTGCACAATGGCGCCAGAGAAATCGGATCTTGCAGCAAAGCAACCCTCTTGTTCAATGCAACGTAGCTGCTGTATGTTGGGTTCAAGTGGAATAAAATCAATCTTGGCTTGGCTTAGTCAAATACCAATTCTAGTTATATAGCAGTATGTCTATCTACCAACTTATCATTTCCCCTTTGACTTCTCTCTCCTTCATCTCCTCACATAGTCTATCACCAAATCATGTTGCTTCTGCAGTTGCATCATGATAAACTCTAGGTGCTTCTCTTTCCACTGCAGACACTTTGGTCCCTGCTCTGGTTTTCTTTTTCCTTGTCTACTGCATCTTGTTTTGCTGCGGTCTTTTGCTGCCTCACTTGCATTCATTCATGTCAGTCCAGCACTCTGCTGCCCAAACAATATGATTCTCTTGTCACTCTGGTCATATGGTATCTTACTCTAAATTTCCACAGACCTGTCCTGTGCATTCCAAGATCCTACACAATCATCTTCTTGGCTCTATGACTTTGTTCCTGACACATTCCTTCCTTTGACCTTTGCTCATCCAGCTCCGTCATCCACAACTTTGTGTGGTCTTCTATTTCTTAGAATGACTTCCTTATTGTCCATTATGACTGAAGCTGCCTCCTAGAACATAAAAAACTGTCAAAACATTAAAAAATTAAATAGCTGCAAAAAGGATCAATTCAAAAACAACCACCACATAAAGCAACTAAAACATCTGTAGCAACCAGAAACAATTTGACTGATGAATTAAACAGTCTGTCATATTCCATCACATACATGTAATTAAGCCAAACTATGTGTAGCTGAAATAACTTTTTCTCAAGTTTTGATTCTCTCCTTCCTTGTTTCCTTGTGTCTAAGGATATGGCCACACTACTTCCCAAATAATAAGCCAAAAAAAATCTATAACCAAGGACAGTTTTTTCCCGCTCAACTTATATTTTATATAAAAGGCACATGCATAATAAAGGGAAAGGTTAAGCAAACAATAGAAAATGTTTGCACAAAGTGAATTATGTGGTGAAAGCAGTAAGAACTTGATTCATTGAGTTATGCTTTTCTAATCAGTGAACAAAAATAAAATAAAATATATGATCTATTTAGCTGACACAGCTTGACTACTTGGTATTCATGATTAACTGCTTCAGTTGATTCAACAGGCCATGATTTACTCGTGAAAGTTAAGTCAGTAAGTAATAAAGAATAATGTTCATGAGCTACTGGCAGACAATTTACAAATGGCAAAAGAGGCTGAGAATGCATTGAATAAATTATTTTCTCTGAGAATTAGTCAGTCCTAATTAGCACTCCATTATGAAAAATAGCATGGGGCCTTTTGAAGACCACGTGGGGTTTGTATTTGGGTTCTGTTCTCTCATGTATTACCTCCACCCGCATGCTATGCTGGGGACTAATGGACAGCCTGAACCTCAAAGTACTCTGTCAGTGCCTTATTTGTTATTCAAAACAGTATCCATGCCAGCTCAGAACACATTGGCTTTCAAACATGGCTGTTTCAGGAATGATCCTGAGGTTTCTTAGAAGCACATCAGGGGTTCTGCAATGAGAATAATAACAACAGGTACTTTTCCATGAAAGTTGGCCTGCTCAGCATTGCTTGGCTTCTCTTATAGAGGCAGCTATGTGGGGTGAGTCATGCAGGAAAAAGTGAGAGTCCCAAGAGACCTGGACAGCCATCCATATAAAATGATCTTCACAATGTTCTTCAGTGCTTAAGATGTTGAACAGACAATTATGTGCAAGAGATTCTCTGATCTCAAAAGCTATGAAGCACTGAAGCCCTGTTTAGGCTAAAAGTTAATCACAGATTTATAAAATTATTACAGTCATTTGGAAATCTGTTCGTTCATACTAAATCATAGTAAAAGAAAGTCTAGAACTCCATTACATATTAATTTATTTTATGCCGCACCCTGACATCCACACCCAGGAGCAACATCCACCATGAATTCCTCAAGTATCCTACAAGCTGATCCTAGAAGAAATAATTTCAATGGATGTTATCATGTAACCATCAAGCCAGATTCTTCTTTTTGCCTGCACCACATGTCCCATTATTTTACTTTCATCTAAGTTGATGTAAATACTTCATAACTGATCTTGGGTCAGTCTTGAATTTAATTATCTGAGTCTGAAGCAGGAACTACTTACAGAATTGATTAGGAAACACAAAGATAGCATATTCTTTGGCTCATATCCAACCTAATATGATGTAGCAGTAAGTACCTCAGCCTGAAATATTTGGTTTTGCTTTTCAGGATATTCAGATCAATTCCACATTACTCCCACTTGACTGATGCCTGACTTCCTGAGGTTATCTATATGGTGACAATGAATTTATCATAGAAGTTACTATCACCACTTTAGCTGCTTTTTAGCTGCTTTTTATTATTCTGTTAAACAATCAAACCCAAGTGCTGACTGACTAAAAAAAAACAAATTCTCCTCCTCTTCCTGATTAGGAGTAGTGATGAGCAAGAGCTTATTTCTGAAATACACTTCAGCTGGAAAAAACATCCCCTGGGGTTATTGACTCAAACATTCTTTGGGCTTATGCACAATCTCAGCCACTCACTCACTGACCCATAAAAATGGAGGCTTGGAGAGGAAATATAACTCAGTGAGTTAATAAGAACTCTGCAACAACTGTGTGGAATATTCTGAGTCCATAGCTGGTGTGCATTGCACTAGCTCTGCAGAGAACATGAGGCATTCTGAGGGACAATGCGGAATGTTTCCTAAATGTGCAGGCCTTGAAAACATTTTAATAAGGCTTGTAATTGATAGAATCCTTCATAATTGGAATAATCAGGGGCAACCTCAGCCCAGCACTTTAAGGGGCTGAGAAGTCCATGTAACTGGAATTTCTTGCCAGGATTGCACTATCCCATGAAGTGCGTACTCTCAAACACAGAAAGAAACCCTCCGGTACCTTTGTGTGCTACAGATTTATTTTTTGCAAGCTCTTTCCTTCACATCAGACAGCTTGCACACTGTGTTATTTTAAAGTTAACAGGGGAAAAAGACAAAAAAAGGAAGGCAAATGCTATGCTGTCTCTGAAAACTGACACGATAATTTATGCTCCATTAAAAACCCTTCCCTGGGGCAATGCTTTAATAAGATTCCTAGTCGGAAGTCAAGCTCTGCCCAGTAATTCACTCTAAATCCTGAAATATACATTTATTAGGATGGAAACTGTAAAAGCAGATTGAAGAAACTAGAAGCACACATATGAAATTAACCAAACTTAATGTCAGTTCAACTTTATAAATGCAAGGAAATGAGGAATGCAATGTAAACTGAATGATAACATTTATATTAGCGAAAGGCTAAGCAAGGTTTGTTTGAAATACAATGTTATTAGGCTTCCTTAAAGTGCATACTCAGCCTGGTCATTTATTTTGTATCTTAAATAAAGTATTGAATGAGAAATTATGAAGGAATTTTGTGGAAGACAAGGATGCACTTAATATTGTAGCTAGTGCATTGTGTTAAATAGGTGTTTTTCTTGCCATTGAAACTCTTGGTATTCATTTTTTAACAATACAAATGCTTTTGATTCACAATCTTTTACTATTAATAATAGTTATTAACAAGTTTCAGCATATTTTATTGATTTGGATTACTCTTGGATGAATATTCATCCACTTTTCCAGATTGCCAGAAATGCATAAGATAAGTGAAACTGCCATATTCAGACTGTATTCCTGTACTCATTTACCTAAGATTGTGCCCTACAGAACTTGGTGTATCTTTCTTTTGATACCCAACTGCAGGGTTTCTCCACAGATTTGTCATCCCAAGTGAAACTATATGTTGGAAAATCATGGCATTTAGAGGCATTTCTCATATTCTTTCTGAAAACAGTATGAAAATGGTGAGACAGTTCTTGAACATTTGAATTTCAGTAGTCAATGTCAGTTCCCTCTGCAGTCTGTACATTCTACCCTTAATCAGTAGTCAAATATTTTGAAAAAGCTTCCTGCCTTCAAAATACTGTTCCTGGAATTACACAGCTATGATACAAACTTGTCTGTGTCTAAACAGTAAGTTCCACTGAAGTCAAGGTAAGCAAACTCAAGATGACACAGAAACAAAAAGTAACCAAGATCCTAAAGAGCTGAAGTATTTCTGCACTAGAAGTGTAAAGTTCGACCACAGATACTACAAGTGAGTTTTACTCACAAAAGGGAATTTTTACTAACTCCTTTTTCCTCTGAGCTTTCTCAAAAATTTCTCCAGAATTTGTAAGAACCTTCAGAAGGAGAAGACAATTTCACATTCTTCCATGAGCAACAGTCTCCAGTGGATTGGAAGGGCCGCTCTGGATCCAAGCAAATATTTACTCTTTACTTCATTTATATTCCCCATCCCTGGCTGTTTTGGATTGAAAGAGGATTACAGACTCATACAAAATGCCATACATAAACACACATAATCCCAATGTAAGAATAAGCTGAAAGCTATTTCGTTATCATGGCTTCCGCTATTATAGAAACTATTGATTTCAGAGGAAACTTTACATGATTTGGTAGAAATTATTTTAGAGACTTTCATTCCCTTACTGCTTCCGCTGCAGGTTCAGATGTCTAAATGGATGTCTAAACTCAGAACCTACTAACCAGACAGAACCTACTAGTGTGGAACTGCTGCTTTGGCATTACTGAACTGGGAATATTTCTCCTCTTTATTTGTTTTTCTTTGCAAAACTAAACAGGGGAAATAGTGGTTTGACTGGAAATCAAGTCCGGTTGATCTAAGGTTTACCCAGCAAGGCACATCTTTCTAATTTCATGCCTCAGTGGGATGATACGTCATGCTTTCTACAGTGCGACAGCTTGCTTCATAGCATAACTCAACAAACTGATGCAATGGGGCATGCAACATTAACCTGCTAGTCAAACCCAGGAAATTCAAAACAGCATGCCGCTTTAGCTGAGACTCGCGTTGTTTTAAAAATGTGACTTTTGTCACCTGGTTTTGTTTGAAAAATAATTTACTATGCTCTCTGCAGGGTGTGATGTCGAAATCTCACTGGTTCTGCTAGCTTTTGGCAAGTAGCTTTTTCCAGTAACCCAGTTCTGTTTTCACTAGGTCTGACCCAGTTTGGGAGGGGCATCTTTCATTACGACCATTCTTTACAATATTTCATTACATAGGCATATATAGTGAAATGTATTTGGACCTAATTTACTATTTTATTGTTTCTTTATAGATTCTATGTGTGCTTCTTTATCAGGACAAAATATAATATTCTTATAATGTGAATATATATTTATGGTGTGTGTGTGTGTATGGTGTACCTTACAATTGCAGATCCAGTATTTAGACGATCCTGCCTACCCAAGGCCAAACAGTACCTGCCAGCAGAGCACCAACTAACCATGACTGCCCCCCTCCACCCACCATTCAGCTGGCATGTGAAGGAGCTCTACATCTGATTAGATGTATGCACACAGAGCTTCTCCGTGTGAGGGGCAACACGGATTTGTGGTCAGGCCTTGTGTGAAGGACCTGGATGCATGCAGACCAGTGCTCATGTAATGCCTGTTGAAGGATAGGGTGGTATCTGGTGCATTCAGGCAGGGGTGAGCCACACAATCCTGCATTTCCTTTTGTAATACTTTCACAGAATGCTGAATTGCTAACAGTTTTATAGCCTGAGCAGCACTGCAGATGGAGTGGACTATGAACAGCTTTTTGAAATCCCCTGCCAGCATCATACATGCCCCTAGATCCCCTGAGGTCTTAATGCTTTGGTGGCACGTTGGAACTGTGGTGGTGGGTTTCTCCCTGAGTCCATGATAATCTCTGGTGTTGCTTGTAAATATAATCTAACTGATTATAATCAAACTGCATTTGCTTTATGTAGTCAAATAATTGTAATTTAAACCAATATTGCATGTTTTCTATTAATCTAAAGCCTCCCATTTGAGTTGTTTGTTGAGAATTATCTCATATTTGCTCTATTGTTCTAGACAACCAGCTGTATGTGTTTTTTCCTCAATGTCTTTTGTTTCTCTACTTTAGCTGCAATAGTATAAACACAGGTTTGTAGTCAATAAATGTGCTGATCGTTAAATTTTGCAGTTGAATTCGGTCTCTGCCCAGGTGCCATTTGTTTAACTGGTTTTACATAGCTCTTTGGCAGTGCTCTAAACCCAGGGCTTGTTTCTCTAGACAAGAGAAAATACAGACTAGGGTCTTTCTTAAAGGATACTGCTAATTCATTGCCTTCCAGAGGGACATTGGCATCCTTGTTAGGCAGGGTAGAGATGCTCAGCTCTGCTTTGCTTCCTATTGACATTCCAAGTATTCTGTTTCCCATCATGAAGGATTGTGCTGATAAAGTATATGTTCTGGAATGGTTACAACTAGCTCTGTCCCGATGCTGTTCCTGAACAATTTTAAGTAAGGGCTATTGCATCTTTTATGCTGACTATAAGGAAGCCACCAGGAAGTGCTTTCAGTGGAAGTTGCTACAAAGGAGCTGTGACATCTGGAAATTGCTTACCATACAGAACGTCTGTATCTCTTTATAGGGGACATAACAAAGCAGCATCATACATTCTTGGTGGCTGCCATTGGCATATGAATGATGTCACTTCTAAGAAGCCAATTTTCCCTCACACTGAAGTTTCTTCTGGATGTAAGCTCATCTCAAAACCTTTTTAAAAATCTATATTTAAAAATATGATGCCCTAGGGGCCTGTTCCAGCCCACAGTTTTGGATTTGAGGAGAATTTGGACAAAAATTAAAGTTTGAAACAATATGCAGTTTATTGAATACAACAGTGGAGTATGCAGGTAGATTCTCAAACCAGCGAAAGAAGGGTCACACATGTCCTAGTAGTTATCGCAGGTCTTCCTGATGGAACCACCTGTTCCTCCAGGTGTTATGTCAATTCTTAGACACCCATGCTCCAAAAGACCATCCCCCTTTCTTTTTAAATATCAATTTTACTGTTTCTTGGTCTCACTGCAATACCAGTAATTATAATCCCACAAATGCAACCACATATGGGGAACTGTTCCTTCACCAGGCAATCCCACCTGTGGGGTTTCCTATTTCCAGAAAATGCTTATCTTTCACAGCTGAAGGAATTCTCTGCCACTATTTTCAAAAGTATGTTTCTGACACTTCCTAAGGATCCAAGAGTTGCTGTTGCTATTTCTATTCTCTTCATGATTTATTGTACCTTGCACCACTTTCTGTAAACGAATACACTCAATCAGGTCCAGCCTTGGGATGCCAAAGCTCTTCCTGCTGTATTTTTGGCTCCTTGGATCATTTATCTGGATTTTGCTACCTGCTTGTGTAACCTTCGTTTGGCAAGGAATTAGGGAAGCCTCCTGGCATAATAAAGCCATCTGCTTCATACTCTTGATCTTCAGCAGCCATATCTTAATATTCATGGCATTACTATTCACCCCCTTTCTTCTCAGCGTTCTCCTAGTTTTTCTATAACTTTGACCAACTAACAGACCTTTTCTTTCACAGTTAAGTGACTAACTCACTGATCATCCACTGGCTCCCTCGATGCCTAACTATCAACACCTTCACTGTCATTCTCAACTACTCTTTCCCAGCTAACTAGAACTCCCAGGCTCCATATGTAAATACTCCAAGCAATTCTCTCTTGTTTACAAAGTCACCAAGCAGCTAAAAATGGGCTGTCAGCACAGTAACAACACCTAGTTCAGCAAAGATATGTTATGGTTTCTCAGAAGCCACATGGAATATTCAGAGGAACAAGTAATACCCACCCCTGTGTGATGTAGGACCAGTCCTTAGTCCACTGGCTGCATCAGTGTCATGTAGCACCTCACCAAAGCAACACAAAGTTGTGTTGTTGGCCCCTGTGCTATCACAGGAGAAGTCAAGTGTCTAATAGGGTGCAAAGGAACAAACTGCTCCCTGTTTGTCAGTATGTACACCCTTGACTCATTAAATGTTAAGGCTTCTTATGCCGACTGATTTTCTCCTGGGACCCTGTATGGTGACATTTTATAGTAGTTGACACATAGAGAATGAAGTTTACATGCTGGATAATATCCAACAATGTCATTCTGCTAATGCAAATGTCTTTGAGCTCTTGCAGGGGACCTCTGCTACAATGCCAGTAGGATTAGCTCACATGACAGGATCCCCCAGGAAACCCAGTGTCATTTGCATCAGTGGAATGACATGGCTGTACACTACTCATTACATTGGAAAAACCTGTTAGTTTATTTAAACATATGGATGTTGCTTTTTTGGTTGCTTTGGGTTATTCATAGAAAGCTTTGAGCTTCACTGTGGAAAAGCCTGTTCATTTCAAGGGAAGAAGAATGCTTTAATGAAAGATAACTGGGAATCTTGACTTTTAGAGAAAGTGGAAGGCCTGTTTCCCACCAGCCTTTAAAATAGAGAATAGAATTCACATAAGCCATGCAACAAAATTATCAACAATTTGCACTTTCCTTAGTATATATCTTTTAACATTGTATAATCCTCTTTGCAGCAGAATGGAGACTACGCTAAGATGGAATTATATTGTAATATAATTCCTTGTGAAACAAAAGGGGAATGTGCTCAGTAGCTGGTGAAGACGAATGGTAAACAGAGAGCTCGGCAAACCCAACCAACATCACGACTCGTTTCTATGGCAACAAAAATGTCAGCTATCCTTTGGCTGACGATGTTACTCTATAGTTGAAGCAGTGATTCTGACACTTTGAAATTTATTTTAAAAAGAAAGTGCCAAGAGAGTCCCAGTGAAGCTTTAAACGAGGGGAAAGTTAAGTCACTACACATAATGTTATGTGGCATAGAGGTAATGAAGTAAAAGTCAGGGCGATGGCTTCAAATATAGCCCTCTCAAATTTTATTTAAAAAGATACGATTAAGCCATTTACCTGAGGAAGTGCTCATGAGTTGTTTGCCTATCCTGTCAAAATCCAGATTAACTTCTAGCATTTGATCATGCAGGTCTCTGAGCAAGGTGTGCATGATATATGTAATGGAGCCAGTTCTACTGTGTGCAAATGTCTTTCAGATAGTTTGCCACCCAGACTGGAGCCGGCATACATGTGTTCTAACACAGTTGCCTGCCTTGCATAGGTTAGATATTCCTTGCACTTATACACCGAAAAGATGGATTTCTAAGAACTTCTTATTCATAGTTAGTTGAAGATGGCTCCTGAACTGTGGTTGTGTTACAAATGCATCCATCAGATCTTGTTGTCAGCCTATATGGGTCAGATACTTTCCTAGGGGTACTCAAAATGATTATGCTATGCTATTTTCACAGTGTTACCTTTTCTTTTATTTGCTGACATTCTTTCCTCCCTCTCTCCCTCCCCGCTCCCTTTCTGAACAGTTCCTGTTTTCCAAAGTATAGTGATAATGTATGGTTATAAATACTGTATATTGTTGTGGAGGCACAAAATAGCTATGGATGTCATTATGCTTAAAACAACATATTTTCATCTTTATCTCAGAAATACGGGATCCTCGGGAAAATAGCAGCTTCTTGTTATGGAAAATAATTTTGCAATAGTGGAATGATATCTCTCTGGTTAGTCTTGACTTCTTCCTGTTTGCCAGAGGGAAGAGGAAAATGAGCATCTTAAGTCTTTTGGCTCATTTTTCATTACACAAGAATCTTCCAATAACATTGTTTCAAATATACAAGGGATATGCGATGGTTACATGTTCACAGTTATCAGGGAAAGGATCCTATAAGCTCTCCACATTTTTGTCAATGTCAGCATTTTCAGAAACCATTGCAAAAAGTTATTTATTGTAGGCTTTAAACAGAAAAGAAGAAAACTAAAAATATGCCACCACTTCTACCATTTAAAATCTATACCATCTCTGCACAGAAGTGGCACAAAATCTAGCAAGAGAATATGTGTCTATATGACTGAAAACATTGTGAACAGTTAGGAAATGACAAAGAAATGGGGCCGGGGTAGGGTAGTGCTACTTTATTAGGGTAAAGAAGGTCAGGCGAAGGCTAGTATAAAAGAAATGTTTGGCCAAAAGGTCTTTTAACTGATCGAAATCAATATTCCTTGAAAATAAGACAAAGTCCATCAAGCCTGGTTTGAAACAGATGCTGGATGCTTTCTGCAATGCCTGACCCTGAAAGCTGCTGTTGCAAAAAGTGGAAAACTAGATGGGACAATAAATAGCAGATTTGCCTTCCTGAATGCCCCTTTTTGAAAAGTTGATACTTCTGTTTGTACTGTTCCATTGTCATCAGCCCAACCCTATCCCTGTATATAAAGCAAAGCATTGCTCATCTGTGTATGTACCCAAAGCAGAGAAAATGCATGAAAGTACATGCGTGCAAATAAATATATCAATGTATGTAAAATGAAAATGTGGGTGTATGTATGAACATGCACTCATAGCAGATGACATGGATGCCATTTTTGTAGTCCAAATTGGTAATATGGATCAAATTCCAAAGTATTCACACATCCACTGTAGTCCCTTCTCTGTTCCCTTCATGCTTGAATCTTTGATACAGTTTTGATTCTGCATGACAACCTTCTTCCATCAGGCACATCTACATTTTTACAATTTTTCTTTGCAAGTCTTTAGCTGTGCATTTTATCATTCACTATTCTACTTATTTAGATAAGTAGACTCAATGGCAAGGAAGAAAGCTCTTTTTCAATAAAGTCCAGTAGATGTATATAAAATAGCTTTCTATTTGGGTTAATTTTTGTTAAAGATCAGCTGCAAAAATCTCATATGCGAATATAGTCAATTTACAGCATAAAATTAATCTAAATGCCACAGCTAAAATATTCATTTGCTTAGCCTCAACAGAGACAGAATGCTGACTAAAGACTAATAGATACAAATTTATATGCTTTCATTAGCCTTTTAGTCCTGAAATGAAAACTTGTTTGTAATGCGCTATACAACTGAATCAAGAAAAATAGTCTGACCCTTTTTATAGGAGGGTTGCATCTTGCCAGACAATGAAGCATCAGTGTAGTTGGATGTAATAGGATTTGAATTCTCCTTTGTACCATTGCATGGATGATAATTTTACTCATATTTTTGCCATTTTTCTGCTGTCTGTAGAATGCAACACCTGCTCTTATGAAAAGCTCAGGGCTCATTCGTCTCCCCTTCTAAAACTGTGGTGCCTGCACTATCAGGCCTGACTTTGAGGCTGTTATGGGTTGAAAAAATCGTTTCAGACTGAAGAACTACTGAGAGTGCATTTCTAGGGTGTGGGGACTTTTGCCTCCAACCCCGAATCCATAGGAGGCATAGAGTGCATACTGAGAATTTTCTTGCACAAACTTCACCTTCCTGGGTACTCCCTACACAAAGGTGGACACACTCAGGTGCCACAAATAGGATTTACCACAGTTTTCTTTCTCAGATAAGGGGAAAGCAAAGCTTAACTTTACCCCTTTACCACTTTTATAATTACATTATGCCTTCAAGTCTGTTGTTACTTCCTTCAGGAGAAAATATGGAAGTACCTTATGATATCTGCTTGATTTGGCCTGAAGGCCAAATAACTACTTCAGGAAAAGCTGAACAGCTGAACATGCAAAAAACAGACTTCAGCTGAACATGCAAAAAAAACCCCAAAAATTAAAATCATGGCTACACAAAAATCACAGAACTTTATTGTCAACAATAAAAAAATGAAATTGTGAAAGATTTTGCATACCTTGGCTCAAGCATCAGTTCAAAGGGATGCTGCAATCAAGAAGTCAGAAAGAAGACTGAGACTTGGAAAGGGAGCAGTGAAAGTATTTTTAAAAATCTTAAAGTATAAGGACATTTCACTAGAAACCAACGTCAAGATCATCCCAATCATCTTGAATGGGTAAGCAGGACAGTGGCCTGGAAGAAAATTGATGCATTCATGATGTGGTGGTGAGGAGCTTTACAAATACTCTAGGCCAGGGGTTGGCGACCTTTAACACCCAAAGAGCCATTTGGATCCATTTCCTACACACAAGAAAACACCGGGAACCGCAAAACCCCTTTGACATCCAAAATGAAGATAACACTGCATATATTGTTTTTTACCTTTATGCTATGCATAAAAAAACTATAGTGTGTTTCATTTATGAAATCAGTGAACTGCTACAGAGAAAACAAATTTTTATTTCTGCATGCAATAAAACATTTTGAACTCCGAAAAAAAAAGACACTGGGTTGAAGGTTACTTTCAAATAAAATAGTCAATGTCTTTCATCCTTTTATCACATGTACTGGTGCAGTCAGCTGTCAACCTGAATAAAAAAAGGATTAATTGATACTTTCATACAGTAAGCAGAGTTTCTGCAATACAACAAATATAAATAATAGTCTGGTGAAATATTGAACAAACATCCCTCTCCCAATGTAATAATGTTGCTGGAATTTTTATAAGAATCTTCTTAAAACAAGGAAGTAGATCTATATCTTCATTATGATTTAGCTGCAGCTCTTGTTCAGTCACTAAAAACTGTTATTTTAATCTTACATTATAAACTAGTAGAACTCCTTTCATATATTTTGAATAGGAGAACAGCTTCCTGCAGAGTCAAAGTCAGTGCTAATGGGCTGCTTCCATTAAACAGCAAACCCCATAAGTTTGTCAGCAGTAAAAGCAAATGAATCTACCCACATACCATTAAACATTTGGTTTTCTTCAGAAACTTTTGTTTTCTTCGGCTTTATCCATGGTTGGAAGGGGGGAAAGCTCAGTAAATCAGTGCAGGTTGCAGATATAGGTGTGTTTAGTGACTGATTAGCAGATAAACGGTCAAGTGATGTGAATTGTGACAGGTCCCAAGCACAGCTTTTAACATTCAGATGAAGGAGATTATATTGGGACAAAGAGAATCTTTTCAGCAGCATTTTGTGTAACATGAGAGCCTGCAGGAAGCTTGTTTAGCAAAGGAATGTAGAGATTTACTTAACTAGCTGATTTGCTTAACTAGCTAGCGCTGGCTGCATTCGTGAGTGGAGCTTCAAGCAGATAAAGCAGATCAGCGGCTTGTGCCGATGCGTGTTTTGAGTGACGGAGCCGCAGCAGAGGGTTCAAGAGCCACGTGTAGCTCTGGAGCCGTGGGTTGCCGACCTCTGCTCTAGACTGACTGAAAGTGGATCGGATCAAGCCATAATTTGCATTGGAAATAGACATTATGGACCAATAAGGTGTTGTACATAATGAGAAAAGATTCACTGGAGAAGACAATAATGCTACGCAAAGTCAAAAATAGAAGAAAACCAACTAGGAAATGAATTGTTTCCATAAAAGAAGCCACAGCCTTGAAATTACAAAAGCTGGAAAGGGCTCTCAAGGACATTTGAAGGGCATATGATTGTGATAAATTGGAGATTACCTGACAGCACACAAAATAGCAACAAAGCTTCTTAAGTCCTTAAGAATCACCAGCAAGCGTACTTTTGAAAATCTCAAAGTAAATATTAGCATTCCCTAATGTACAATGATTTTAATAAGTTAACTTGTTGAATAGTTCAAATCTCTAGTGGTGGTACCCATATTGGGTGACAAAGAGCTCCTAAAGAATTGGAGGAAGACTGATGGAAGCAGACATTTGTGAACTTTGGGGGCTCTCAGTTATAGGCTCTAAAATAAAAGTATTTGCTGGAAATCCCATAGGCAGGATTGCCCAATGAAGGGACAGATTCCCCAGAGGTGGTGGCAGCACTGGGACAAGAAAATTCCTCACAGGGTTTCATTTTGATGGAGAGACACCATGTCAGGATATGGTGGGAACATCACAACAGCATGTAGTTTTCAGGATTGCTCCATAGATTGCAGTGTTGCTGCCGCCGCCACCACAATGATGCCGCAGCTCTCCTGAGTCACACCTATGCCTTTTGGTGGCCTTTGGCTTGACATTTTCGGTAGTCAGCCTTGCATGCATGTCCTCTGAGCTCACCCTGGATCAGCTGCTCTCCATCACTTCTAGTTCCTGTTTTTAGGGCTGGGTGAAACTGTACCACATCATCAGCAGTCAGGTTGCATGTGGCTGCAATGTTATGCCATGAACCATTACTACCACAAACTCAAAAAGTCAGTTGTAGAAGCCTTAAGATATGCTTAGGTTTCATGCAAGAGAATCCACTACTTATTTTTGTACTATTGGGCAGTGCTGCATGTCCAAGGATTTAGTTCATACAATGAAAAAAAGAATCTGGCTCGGCTTGTTATAATACACCAGATACCAAGCAGAAAGCTGCAGTAAAGGTATGCCCTCAAATATACTTCAGCAGCAACTAAACTGGATATAAAGAGAGTGCTCCAGGAGTGGTTTTCACACATGAGTATTAAAAAAAAAAAAATCATCCCAGAACTGTTATTAGAAGGCTACTCAGCTGGGCCATCCAGAGCAGTCTGATATCTGCATTTGGCATGGCAGAGGCAGTCAGTGGACATACGGACACTGTGGCATGTTATTCACAGGATGGCTTGTGCTCGTGGATAGAGTCAGATGAGCCGAAGCAAAAGGGAAACATGTGCAGTAGTGGCAAGGCTAACGCTGGTATTGTGGTTGCTCAAAGGGGTAACTGTGATGCTGCCCCCTTGAAAATGGTATGGTGTGAATGCCAAGCTCCATATTTCGTGTCCTGACAGATTGAATTGCCCTGACATTTTGTGTTGTGGGGTAGACTGGGAGTTTTAAATAGTTTTAACCTTTTATTGTATTTTAACTTGTTTTTACGGATTCATTCCTGGCCATGTCGACTGTGAGGTTGCCTGGGGAGCGCGTAGGCGCCGCCATTGGGGTGTTCCTGGGCAGTGGACGTTATGGCAGTGGGGGTTTAACATGTCCGCGTAAAAGAAGGAGGGACAGATGGAGGAACACCTGTCCCTCTTTCTGGTTTTACCCCCAGCCGGAAGGTTCCAGGTAGTCTTGTCAACCATCCCCAGGACCTGACGGTGCTACTGCTTAATGCCAGGTCGGTCCACAACAAATCATCCCTCATCCACGACCTGATTGGGATGATGGGGCCAACCTGGCTTGCATAACAGAGACCTGGATGGGAGAGCGGGGGAATGTCTCCCTCTCTCAAATGTGCCCATCCGGGTATCTGGTTCAGCACCATCTACGCCTGGAGGGGAGGGGAGGGGAGGGGAGGGGGGTTGCTTTGGTTTACCAAGCTTCCATCTCCCTCACGGGGCTTCTAGTCTCCTCGAGGCCGGGTCTAAAGTGCCTCTACTTGGTGTTGGGTGACCAAGTCTGTTGGTGTACCGTGCACCCTTCTGCCCAACAGACTCCCTGCCTGAGCTGATGGAGATTGTCTCAGACCTGGTGTTGAAGACTCCCAGGATGCTGGTCCTGGGGGACTTCAATCTCCATGCCAAGACTGTTCTGTCCAGGGTGGCTCAGGACTTCCCCCATGGGGTTGTCTCAACATGTCATAGGCCCAACCCATGAACGTGGATACACTCTGGACCTGGTTTTCTCGACGGGGCAGGAAGAGGGGGATCTGAGGGTGAGGAATTTGTGTCTGACACACCTATCAAGGTCAGATCACTTCCTCGTGAGGTTTGAGCTTGAGAGCAGCCTTTCCCTCTGTAAGGGTGCAGACCCGATTGTGTGGGTCCACCCCTAGAGCTGGATGGATCCGGACAGATTCCTGAAGGCCCTGGGGAAATTTCCGGTTGACAAGACTGGTGCTCCTGTCAATGCTCTGGTCGAACTATGGAATGGGGAAATGACCAGGGCTATTGACATGATCACTCCTAAGCGTCCTCTCCCATCGGGCAGAGCCCACTCTTCCCCTTGGTATACACCTGAATTACAGGCGATGAAGCAGGTTGGGAGACATCTAGAGTGTAGGTGGAGGGAATCATGGGATGAATCTGACCGAACACACTTAAGAGCTCATTATTGGGCCTATGCTGTGGCGGTGAGGGCGGTGAAAAAGAAATTCTTCTCTGTTTCCATTGCCTCCTCATAATGCCATCCGGTGGAGCTTTACAGGTGGTACAAGGGCTGGTTCATCCTGGCCCCAAGAAAGACCCTGTACCACCCTCGACAGCCTGCTGTGACTACTTTACCAAGCATTTTAAGGAAAAAATCGCTCAGATTTGTCACGAGCTGGACTCCACTAGTAATTCAAAGCCTTCAGGGGAGGAACCAATGTTGCCGTCTGGTCCTAATTTATTAGATGAGTTTCAGTTATTGCGGCCTGATGATGTGGACAAGGTGCTTGGACAAGTATGTCCCACCACCTGCCTATTGGACCCTTGCCCATCTTGGCTACTTAACAACGCCAAGCACGGGATAGGGACCTGGATCCTGGAGGTTGTCAACGCCTCTCTGAGAGATTGCCGGGTACCTGCCCCTTTAAAGGAGGCGGTAGCCCGACCAGTCCTAAAGAAGCCATCCCTGGATCCAGAGATGGCCACCAATTATAGACTGGTGGCCAACATCCCGTTTTTGGGCAAGGTGTTGGAGTGGGTGGTGGTGGGACAACTCCAAGCACTCTTGGAGGAAACGGATTATCTGGGCCCATTTCAGTCCGGCTTCACACCTGGGTATGGTGCTGAATCTGTCTTGGTCGCCCTGTATGATGACCTGTGCAGGGAGAGGGACAGGGGGAGTGCATCCCTGTTGGTTCTCCTGGACCTCTCAGCGGCTTTCGATACCATCGACCATGGTATCCTTCTGGATAGGCTAGCAGGACTGGGGGTTGGGGGCACTGCTTTGCAGTGGTTTCGCTCCTATCTCAATGGCCGATTCCAGAAGGTGGTGCTAAGGGACTATGGCTCTGCGCCATGGCAGCTATGCCATGGAGTTCTGCAGGGTTCCATTTTGTCCCCCTTGCTATTCAACATCTACATGAAACCGCTGGGAGAGGTCATTAGGAGGTGTGGGCTGTGGAATCATCAGTATGCTGATGATACCCAGCTCTACCTTTCGTTTTCAACCAATCCAGGTGAGGCAGTGGCTGTACTGAACCGGTGCCTGGCCGAGGTAATGGGCTGGATGAGGGCCAATAAACTGAGCCTCAATCCAGACAAGACGGAGGTCTTGTTGGTAGGCAGCTCAGGCTTCAGGGAAGGGAACCTTGATCTTGTCCTGAATGGGGTTGCACTCCCTCTTAAGGACAAGGTCTGTAGCTTGGGAGTGCTCCTCGATCCAGAGCTCAAGTAACAGCAGTGGCGAGGAACGCTTTCCATCAGCTTCGGCTGATCTATGAGCTGCGTCCCTACCTGGAGAATGACTGCCTGGTGACTGTGACACACGCATTGGTAACTTCCTGACTAGACTTCTGTAACTCGCTCTATGTGGGGCTGCCTTTGAAGATGGTACGGATACTTCAATTGGTGCAAAACAGAGCTGCCAGGTTGCTGATGGGGGCTGGGCATTGTGCTCACATAACTCTACTCCTGTGTCAACTTCACTGGCTCCCCAATGAAGTCCGGGTCCAATTCAAGGTGTTGGTTAACACCTATAAAGCCCTTAACAGCTTGGGTCCTGGTTACCTAAAGGAGCGCTTTTTCCATATGTGCCCTCCCGCCCCTTGAGATTGGCAGCAGAGGCCCTTCTCCAGGAGCCCTCTGTGAAGGACATTAGGAGGGTGAGAACCCGGAGGAAGGCTTTCTCTGTGGTGACGCCCAACCTATGGAATGTGCTTCCCAGAGAGGTCTGCCTGGTGCCGTCGTTATTTGTTTTTCGGCGCCAGGCCAAGACCTTTTTATTTAAATGTCATTTTAATTGTTGATTTTATTTATTGGTTTTAACAACTTTGGCCAGGATGTCTCCAACTGTTTTTTATTGTACTAGTGATATTTATTTAATTGTAAGCCGCCCTGAGGCTTAGGCAAATGGGACGGCATATAGGTCTGCTAAATAAATAAACTGACCAGAAACTCCCATACGGTCCTGGGTGGTTTTGATACCCATGAATATACACAAAGATGACTTCACCCAGACTGTACATTAGGTAGCTTGTTTTCAGGCATTAGTTTTTAATTTTACAACTGTAAAGCCCATAACTAAAAACAAGTTTGAAATGGCCAGATAACCAAGAATGTTTTCAACAAGTGTATGTGGGTGCACACACACGGTGTGCATTAATCTCATTTCAGTGGTTTGGAAAGCATTGCTGGCTGGGGAAAGCTGTCACGATATTCCAAGACATATGGAGGGCACCAAATTGGGGAAGGCTGGTCTGGACTTGCATGGGTCTTTAACCTATAGGGATTCCTGCTGCCAGCTCTGTGGGACCAGTACAGGCTGTGCTGCTCAAATACCTCAGACCTCTAGCTGAGTGGGCTGGAAAAAGGCATCTCCTTTCCTGGAATGCTACCCATTCTTTGGTTGGACAGTGAACACCCTGCTGGGGCATGCATGAAACAATGCATTTTGACAAATGCTTAATAAATGGTTCCAGACAGACATAACTTCACTAGCTGATGCAAATCTAATAATCTATCTCGACTTCCCTTCCATAAATAAAATGCAGTGACTTCACAAGGTCCTGGTAAGGATGATGCAAAAGCACAAGTACTAAAAGGACTATATAAAATATTAATTTCTGATAAATGCTTTGAGATAAAAACATACCTATTTTCTGTACATGGGGTTTTGTGATCCTAAATAAAAATCCAAAGGTGGGGGGAGTGAGGGATTTTTCAAAACCTTTTTAGTGATCTAAGTTCAGCGGATAATTATCATAATATGCTATCCAGTTGTAGCAAGTGTAATAAATCACTGTTTGTTCTGCAATTCGGCATTCATATTGTAACAGCTAGAAGAAGGCTGTTGATTAAGTTAAGTGCCCATCTATTTGTAGATAGATGCTGTTTTCCTCCAAGGGAGGAGCTGTCTAATAAACGCCCTGTTTTTATAAGAGTTCCTGTGTGCCGTGTCACATCACCTCCCCCATCCCCAGTCCCCGCCCGTCCCTTTCCCTTAACAGGATTTCTTCAATCTTAGTGTGGGAAGCTGGGTTTCACTTTTAGGAAACTGTGTGCATTTATTTTTAATCCTACTATACTAGAGGGATTCACGTCTCAGCTAAAAGAAAATGTGTCTGTGGGAGACTGATAAAAACATAGGTTCTGACTTAATGTAATATTGAAGAACATGGCAATTTAGAATCATTTTCACTACTGCAATTCCTGTTGAGTTTCTGAAGTTCTCCTTCGATGAATGAAATGAAGCGTCTGACCCTCTAGTGGAAAAAACTCATCCGTTGCATTAGGATTCTTCATTGTCTTTTCTGCATGAGAGAATCGGCTTGCAATGCTGGAGCCACCGACTTGCACACTGCAACCCAGTAGGATTGTTCTGCCATGCTTGATGTCAGAAGCATGGCCATTTATTTAATTATTTATTGTGATGTGTTAATACTGCTTAATATATTATAATGCCCTACCAGGTAGCAATAAAATTCAGTATAACAGTGTATAAACAAGATACAAATAATAACTAAAAACAATAAAAAAACACCATGAAAAATGAAACAGTGTTGGTAGAGGGAAAGCCAGTGTGAACAAGTGTGGTCTCAAAAGGCATTTAAAACTAGCCAATGCTTACATCTGGAAGAATATTCCCAAGTGGTTGTAACTGTGGAGGCCTCTTTTCAACCATCTCCCTGGTGACATTCCATTAGTTGTGCACAACCAATAAGATTTCTTTGTTTGTTTATTCGGGATATTTCTAGGCCGTCCAATCACCCTGCATCTCTTGACGGTTCACAACAACATATTTTCAGAAGATCTTCAGAGTCAGCTGGAAAAAATGCAGGGGAAGCTAGGTATCCTAATCCCAAGTCATTTAGCTCTTTGTATGTCAGCAACAAGAAAATGAACATGGCCCAGTGTCCAATAGAAAGTCAGTGCAGTTCTTCTGACACAATATATCTAGGTGCTACAGTGAACCATCCTAGCTTCTATGTTCCACAGGATCACTGACATATTCAATCACAGAAGATCTGACACTGAATAGAAGATTTTAATATTTCTTTGTTTGGCCTCTCCAAGCAGCACTTTAATGGGAGCTTAGAAACAAGTATAAAAGCAAGAAGGCAAGGGGTGCAGGAAGCAACGTCATGAACAGCGACACCTGGCCATATTAATGTGCTCTTTTCTTTATTCTAGTTTCACCTTTTCTTAATAGCCCCCCATCCCCAACTCCCTATGTCCTTACAGATCAGTGCTGTTGATAGGATAGAAATTAAGGTAATTTAAACTTAATTAACGTAAAGGTGCACACACTATACATTAATTCATTTTTTCAATGACATGAGCAGGTCTCCCCTTCATATACTTCCAGGAGTGGGTAGGGGTGGAAAAGAGACCTGCTGATAGAGCATCCACCACAGCTACTGTCCTGCCTTCTTGCAGATTGGGGTTTTCTGCATATCTCTCTGTGTGTAGCTAATGGGAAGAAGATAGCAACTCTGGTCCCAGAGTATAGACGTGTGCTGTGCCTGTCTGGCACTTTGGATATGGTACCTTCTTGCCCACTGTTGATGTTCCTTCTATTGCTATGTCCCATTTGTCTCTGCTCTATTGGTGGACATGCATGTTGGCACACTAAGTATACTGTATCTTTTGCTGGTGTGTCATCCTAGCAGCATACTTACATCTCTTCCTGTAGACAAAAACTTGTACCATTCCACAGAGCACCTGGACGAGCTTCAAGCAAGGTTAGAATTGCCTTTATGTCTTCTTAATACAGAGCTCCCTTTATTAGCAGCTGTACCTTAATTAAAAATTACCAGTTTGCACTTGGATATTGAAGTCTCAGATGATCATCTGATACCTACATGTATTACCAATTGCATGTTGTTATTAACATTACTTAAGTTTCTTAAATCTGGAATAGTTTAAAATGTGTATACTGTTCACATTTTATTTGTAAACACTTGCATTCTGATATGAAAGTTATTCTTAATTTGTATGTAAATACTCAGAAGGTGGCAAAACCTTCATAGCTAGTACATACTCCCAGAAAAAATGGTTTTAGGGTATGAAGATGCTTAAAATTATTTCTGTTGTAAGTTGTTAGAACATTTAATACCTTACAGGTAGGTGTAGAAATAAACAGTATAAATTAAGTAAGGGGAGTAGTACTAAAGCGATAAAATCATGAAAAGTGCCTACTAAAGAATTTGGATAATTTGAAGCAAGGATAGATCCTGCTACCCATCCACCCCATTTGCAGTGGAGGTTTAAGAATGCAATACAACGACTACTGCCATTTAGATTAGAAGTTGCTGTCCATTGCTTCTGAATGTAAGTAACAGATTTAGGAAATTGCTACTCAAACACGCTAAATGCAACTCTGTTATTATTAGTCAAGTAGCCAAAGAGTTAATCTGATGGTGCTTGATTTCACATCTCCATTTTAAAATCTCAATACCAGTGGTTGCCTTAGGGATCACAGTTTGCTAAACCACAAGATATAGGGGCCTGACAAAGATTATTGACACTTTTACCTTTTAATAAGAAGCTTGGATTGATTTTGTTGCCCTTCAGCACTATTTAGTCCAAAAGTGGTGTCATGATTAAGAAAGAATATGTATGTATATATAACAGTGGTGTCACATTTGAATGATTGCAAAATATGATGCTGTGTAAAAGGAGGGTACAAATCCTGTATCACATTAGAAGTTCCTACACAAGGTTAAGGGCTGTGCATGCAAACTGTGAGGGTGGTGAACAGGAGGAAATAGACATCAAATGACACCATAACTCACAGGAAATGATTGTGTGTGAAGTGTCATTGATCTGTGCACTGTTGTTGAAATGTGGGTTATTGTGCTATTTGGACCCAGACTAGAAAACAACCCATCATTCATAACCCATCAGCACACCATGGCTGATTTCAGTCAACACGATGATCCTATGATTTGGTTCAGCAAGAACCCACACTCAGGCCCTGCATATGGGTTATTCTGTTGCCTGAATCCAGTCCCAGTCTTCTCACAGTGGATGTCAGGCCTGGGGCATTGGTGGCAGGCCATTATGATAGGAATGCCAGGACCAGGTGCATGGCAGAGTCCTGCAGCAGGTTCAGAGGGCCAGGAGCAAGTGGTCCATTGGTGTAACAGTCCAGAGTCAGGCCATGAAGGTGAAAGATTCAAGTAACACAGCCCAATATTTTATGTAATTGTATTGATTATATTTATTTATAGTTTGGAAGCTGCCCCGAGGCTTATGCGAATGGGGCGGCATGTAAGTTCTCCAAATAAATAAATAAGGTTTCACAGCCCAAGTTCTGGAAATACAATATCATTCTGAAGCAGGCAAGGTCAGGGAGGGTGGGCAAGTACCTGGGAAGATGGGACCGGCTAGAAACAAGGGCTGAAACAGGAAGAGTCTGGAGCAAGGCAAGAGACAGGAAGGGCAGGTGGGAACCGGGATTCAGGTGAGGCAATGCAGGGAGTCAGAGCATAAGGGACTCACCAGGGCAGCTCATCTTGCTGTGGCAAAGTTCAGGGAAGCCTTGGCTGATGGTGGCTGGGCCCTGCAGCTACACTGCATCAGTGCTCCTCAGCTGTTCTCTGCAAACATCTGCAAAGGTGTTCCTGGTTCAGGCCTGATCCCCACAGTGGAATGCAAGTAGAAGTTTCTTGTGGGTCACCGATAACAGCTGTTTACACAACATCAGACACTACATGAATTGGTTAAATTCTGGATAGGGCTACTTGAAGTCTAGGTGCATCATGTTTAAATTTTTCTTTATATAGAAAAAGTAAATTTGCATTTGAACGACATATGTTTTGGATTATACAGCCTACCATTCCTGACATTGCCTGGAACAGATGGGAGTTGAGGTCTAAAACATCTGGAGGGTTCAGAGAAAGCTGATCTAAAAGATCAGATAGGTTTGCAATGAGAACCTATACATATTTACTCAAAAGTAAGTCCTATTAAATTCAGTAATACAAATACATGCATATAAAGCCATCATCTAGATATGTTAATTCCAACGAGATATGTTAATTTATTGCAATATTTTATTTGCTGTTTATTTAATCATTCTTACCATTCTGAGAGCCTTTTTGCTGAATGAACAGTATATAAAAACTTTCAATAAATAACAAAGGGAAAAATTTATACCACGATTGTTACACAGCATGACAATCTGTCCCTCCACAAATATAGTTTGAACTGGGTACAACTGAGACATGAACCCTGCTTATTCTGCAGAAGAATGAGCAGAAATAGTGAAGGGATGAAACGGAGGTTTCCCTTCTTTGTTTGTTTTGCTCCATTTCTAATTAGACTCAGTGCATTCCAGCAGAATTCTGAATTCTAGCTCAGCGCTACATACGTAGGGGAAGGAGATACTCCTAAGTGAAACAAAAGCTGCTATCTCATGGCAACTGCTGAGTAAATTGCATTTACTGTGGAAATTACACAGCAGTAATACAAATTACTATAAGTATCCTGTGAACAAAACGTGCCCCAGGATATCAATTTCATTTGAAGAAAGCATTTGCTTGTTTGCTTGTTTTCCCAGTTTATAATTAACATTATTTTACTAAACCTGTTTGCTAACATGTATATGTGTAGGGTGGGGTGAGGGGCTTCCCTTAAGTAAGAAATGTGTGAAATTATGTTCTGCCTCCTCTGAGTCACTGAGTGCATGAAGTGAATGGAATTCAGTTCATTTAACAGTCTTCTTTTCATCCGTACTGATATCAACATCAAGTCCGCCTAACTAGGAGTGCAGCATGTGCAGCAGTCTAGCCCAACCTGGTGCCCTGGCGCCGTTTGGGGTTTCATCTCCTGCTGGTCTCAGTCAGTAGGGCCAGTAGGCAGGAAGCAGATGCAATGCACAAGAACTGAAGGGCGCCCGATTGGGGAATGCTGGTTTTTATAGAATCCTGAGAAAGGACCTCACTGGCTGGCTAGAACAAGGAACAAAATCCGTTCAGCAGGTGAGCAGGTTTACAGCCAAGGAAGCGTCTTCAAGTAATTAGGTCTAATTGAGAACTTCATTAAAAACTGTGAGGGTGAGTTGTATAGACCCAAGCCTCAAAGTTGTCGTTGTCACTATTATTTAAGAAACAGAACGGCTCACATGCTGCTCCATTGCATCTAGTAACATTGGTGTGCTGATCCTCAGGGTTTACTCATGTGCGGGTTTTAGACTACATCAGTTGAGTCCGATCGCATCTGCTTCTCATATAGTACGAGGATCTGGGTTCATTTCATGAAGCTGATGGGTGTGATATTAGAACAAATAAAATTAAGCAAGTCTTCACAGAGTTCATAGTTAAATTATGGAATTCACCTCCACAAGCTGCAGTGATGGAGGACTTTACAAGGGGATGGCACAAATTCATCCAGGAAAAGCCTGCTTGTCCCGATGGCTATTATACTTGCCCCAGTGTCAGTAGAAAAGTCTCTGTGTGCACCAGATTCTGGGAACACAGTTGTGAAGGTGCTGATGCACCCATATTCTCCTTGTGGGCCTTCCATGGGCAGTTGGTTGGGAATTGTTCTTTCTTAAGCAGAACAAGCACAGAAACACAAGAGGAAAACCTAAATGCTCAAGAATTCACACCTTCTCCTATATTATGATATGAGTGAACTTTACTCACATGTTTGGAACTGAGCATACCTTGGACCATCTCTAAATACCTATTAGGAAAAAGTACATTAGATCAATTATTGTAATAATGAATGGAGTAAACTACTACGCTGGGAATTTTGCGAAGAGAACTAAAAAGAAACATTTTCCCCATGGCCTCATTATTTTCAGATATTTTGCATCTCTAGTCTTTCTTTAGAAGTATTCTTAATGTGTAATTTTTAGAAATCTCTTTTAGAGGAGATAAAAGCTGGGCAAAATATATAGTCTTCTTGTCTTAATTCTAAAAAAAAATTCTTATAAATCAGAGCTATATTTTTTTCCATTTGTTTGTAAAATAAAAAACAAAAACAGGTCAGAGATGGGAAAAAAACAGAAAGCAGTCTGATGGTATCCATGGAAAACTTTTGTTTTTCAGGGAAAAATTGAGGAAAGTTTTAATCTTCCCCTCTTGGTACATGGGGTCCCAGTCCAAATCTAAGCGATATATACTTATGGTACAGTTAAAAGTAGATTAGTGTCTATGGCTGTGCAATTCATTTAATATTTATAATGCATTTTAATTTTACTATATTTTATGGTTTTGTTTCTTATTATTTTTATTTGTATTTTAAACATATTTATATTGCACTGGGAGACGCACAGTGCCTTTGACTATGGGGTGGCATACAAATGCGATAGATACTGTAGGTAGATAGAGCATGGTTTGGCCTTTATTTCCAATAGCAGGGAAGATTCTAAGCATGTTCAGACAAATATCCTTAAAGATTTGTTCAGAAAGCTCCCTGCTCAATATTGCAGTGCTGTCACTGGTGCTGGTAAGGTGCGGGTGATCAAGGGGACGTACGTGTTCTCCATCCCACCACACTGTATGGTCGCATATGTTTTTATTGTGCATAAATAAGGCTATTGTTTCTTGTCCCACTTTCCAGTTACATAATTGCTAGATAATGAAAGTAGGAGACATGAAACGATTCCATACCATCAGCTCATCATCATGTTCAATAATCATTAATGATAATCAGGTGTTATCATTAATGGCCATCAAGGGGGCAGTCAAGGAGGTGTTGTTCACAGGAAAGTGCATGAATATGCAAAAATGGCTTCCCGTTTTGCAGCAACTTGCAGAATCATAGATTGGATCATTTGATAGACGAAAGAATTCAGAAATACTGTGCCATAACAAAATATGAATTATTTAATTTCCATTAAACTGTTCTGACTAAGAATAACTGAAGGACATAAATGTTGACCTATGTGCTTGATAGATTTGTAAAAAGTATGAAAAATCCTTGCTAAAATATGGACTAGTAGAAGGTAGTCCAAAAGTAATCAAGGAAAACTCTGTGTAATAAATCAGACTTCTTTATGCCCAAATATTCTAGGACAGCATGCAAATTGACCTCTGCCATGCAAAATTGAGCCTTATGGTCATGACAAATGCTCAAAGCAAACTGTTTGTCAAATATATTATACTGTGAGCAGAAAATATAGCAGACATGAGTGAATGGACATGGTGAATCACCTGAATGCAGGTATATCACATTCTGGAAGTATAAAATATCCTTGCCCCACTTTGGAGAGACATTTTGCATTATTAAATGCTGTTCCTGTGAAGATCTCATTCACTTTTAATTTTAGGATAGATGTGTCAGGGACAATGGCATTCTCTAAGGAACAAATGACATTGATATCTAGAGCTACATTTGTAGTCAAAACACTTTTTTTTGTTCACTTCAAAATGAAATTTTTTAAATGGCTAAATTATCAGCAAGAAGCGGGTTATTTATAAAAAACAAACCATGACAGAGACTACAGTGTTACCAGGTTTTAACTTGTGGGAATATTATTTGAATTAACAACTTCAAGTTTTGAATAAGATAGCTGGCAGTGTGGTTTCTACTCTTTTTACCTATTTTTTCAGAATTGGTTTAGCTGGGGGCCAAGACTGGATAGATAAGGCTAAAATTGATAAATTTTGCCAATGGCAAAACCCAGAAGCAGACATACTCTCTTCAAGAATGTACTGGTACAAATATAATACAAAAGAATCTCTGCAAGAAATATTCCTTCTCACTTTAGCTGGTAATCCATTTAATTTATGCCTTTGAGCATAAAGGCTGATAGCCTTCATTCTTTCAAAGTAACTATTTGAGAGGTAGAGCTATGCTGAAAAGATTTCCTTAACATCATCCGCCTGTCTTTTGTCACCTGAGGTAATGTAGAGACTTTGTGCCTTTATCCACTATCACTATCATCATCATCTGCAGCAGCAGTGGCGCTTCCAAAATGTCATGAAAATGAATCCAAAAAACCAGATAATGTAGCCCTGAACTTATACTAATAACATATGGAAGACTCATAAAAGCAAATGATGTGACCCAGCATCCATAATCCCAGATGAAAGGGTCAAAATGAAGGAGCGACCAAGGAGGAGCAGTCTTAGAATGGCGCTGGTTCACGCACTCAATTTGTCAGGATCTAGGCCACTCTTGGGCTCCATTTAGTAGCCACAACCAGGGTGCCCATCTCAGTATTCCAAGGATCTCTGCAGCTCTCAGCTGTCTGACCAGCATCAGCTGGGAGCCCAGAGAAGGGCTATGCTTGAGAGGATTCTTACCTCCAGAAGTGGCCTCAGCCATGCAGGTCTTCCTGTTTGTGGTAGTGCATGATCCTGCCCTGCTGTCTCACCTCAGCAATGCAGACCTTCCTGCTAGGTGTGCTTTAGCTCCCGCATCTATTCCTGAAAACTGCTATGTGTCCTGGCTTGCTGTGTAACTAGCTACCTACCTCCAGGTACCTGCACCTCTGTTTGTCTTCCTGTTCTCGACCCTTGGCTTGTCAATACTGTGCTCTTGTCCCACCCTGATACATTTTCTGGTTCCTGACCTTAGCAAGGCTCAATATCAAGTGCAAGTCATAGTCGCAGAACAGAATATTGGACTTTGGACTCTGCCGGGTCTCCTGTCGCTATGGCCCCAGTGTTTCCTGACACTGTTCCTGGGACCTGGGCTTTGCACCCAGCTTGGGTTTTGGTTCTCCCAAGGGGAAAAAAGACCTTTATTGGTAAATACATTGACTTCTTAATGAATTAACAAATATTGCCCACCTTTGTTTACTCTGCAGTGGGATAAATTAGAATTGGACAACAGCACCTACTTTTCATTTTTAGCCCTGTGGGTTGCACCGCAGACTTATCCTTTTTTGTGAGGTCCAGGTTTGTTTGAACAGCCACACATGGAGAATCAGGTATGAACTAGGTCGGTAGGTTCTAGGTAAGCATTTAAGTGTATAGTTATTTATCTGCATTTCATCTCACCCATAACAAGTGCAATGGGCAGTACATGGAATGTGCCATTTTCTGTGAGGACCAAGTTTTTGGCACATGTACCACTAGCTATATCTGGGGATAGAACTGAAACTCGGGGTTATGTATTAGATTTCTGTGAATGGATTCAGGGAGCCGGTCCCCTCTGGAAATATTACAATTAATTCTACATTGATGGACATGAACTTGCTGGAGTGTTCTGGGGTCTCAGAAGTGCCTGGTCTGTGCTGAGAATCAATACCCTGCCACACATTGCTGAAATTAGCAGCAGCACATTTCAGAAACTTCAAAGCAGGCAGTAGCTTGAATACTGGACTTTTGGCTTTCCTCTCCGCATACATATGTAGGTAAGGGGAACAGTTACAGCCATCTCCAAGACCCAAACTCTTATGGGCAAGCTTAACTTTTTTGCTTCTTAGGAAATGTAGGACTTACTATGTTCTGCAACCCCTCCTTTTCTCCAGAGGGTCAGATAGGAAGGGCGACTGATGGAGTGCAGGTAATCTGAGCTTCAGAATGGGATGTGGCCTGATTCGTGTGAACTGAGCTCTAACAGGCTGATAGGATGATAAATTGAAGCCAGTCCTCATCAAGGAGGCTGTGATGCCTGCAGGGACCACTGTGCCCTATTGCCCTGGGTCGGGTGTGCAAAAATACAGTGACAGATGCCGCTAGACTGGGGGCCACACACATTTTCACATACATATATACATGCACATATATAGATGTATACACACACATCCATTAAACCCTCCCCACCTCTCTCTTTCTCATACATATTGTATGTGTGTGTGTTCTTATGTCATATTCTAAAATTCTCTCAAGCAGTTAATACAGTTAAGAGGGGGTTTTTTGTGTGTAAAAGAAAATACTGACTTTTTTGTTGGAAACTCAGTAATTTACATTGCTGAATGTGGTCCAGGTTTTAAGGAAAGTAGGGAACCAAGAATCCAAATAAAATGGGTAAATAGGAAACTATACCATACTGTTGAAAGCTTCATTGCAAGTTAATTACTTCTAAGATTAAATCTTCGTTTAAAGGAACCACATGACTGTGCATCAATGAGTATTAATGCATAGAGGCTGGGGAACAACCTAATAAATGAAAATTAAGAACAAAAATCTGTTGTGTGACAACAAAGCAAGCTGATGATGGAGAACTCAGTTGTGAACAGAGGAGAAATGTACGGTACTTGTGAATGTGTGGATTGTCAGAGTCCAGATAAGAAAGCCATAGACTTTATGCTAATGTAAGATAAGCTCATGGACACAAAAGGAAGAAAAATTAAAGTTCTGGGAAAATAGATTCCCTCATTGTCTGTTCCTAATATTGAGAAAGGACTAATGGGGAAGGTGGTTGGTAGATGAGAACTCTCACCCATCAAGAAATTCTAACAAAACATTAAAGCAAACAGTCCATTTAATGTAATGTGCAGTGATGAGAATCAAATATAAATCTGTCTGAATTGTCCAGGCCCTGCACAAAAGTCTAGAAGGCTAAATTTGCAACAATGCACATAGTTTTATTATGGCTCGAATATATAACTGCAGAAGGTGAAGGCAGATGTCAGCTTTCCCCAGATTGTGCACATTATTATTCACTCCTTATTGCTGATCCCCATAGTGGCCACAATTTGTTGAAGTAAATGTGTGTGTTTTATAATGGAAAATGCTAAGTGCCATCAGATCAGAGGAAGCATGAGCCCTGATTTACGCTCATTTGACTTAACAGCTTGGTAGAAAAGATGCTTATAGACCTCAGCATAATTTCCTGTCTTGGTCAAACAATCTGTGACCAAGTTCCAGAAGTTGCCACATTCCATCTCCTCACAGCCCTAGCCAGTATTCAGGTTATGTCTGGAGTTGTAGTACAGAAGCCTCCAAAACATCACATGTTCCCTGTGGCGTAGTGGTTAAGAGCATGGGCCTGGGACTCAGGCAATCTGGGTTCTGGTCCCTGCTCAGCCATGGAGCCAACTGGGTGACTTTGGGCCAGTCACAGACTCTCAGCCTATCTCTATCCCTCTATCTCAGAGGGATGTTGTTGTGGGGATAAGACTGAGACCAGGAGTAGTGGAATTTTTAAGCTGCTTTTAGTCCTTTGTAAGAAACAAAGGCAGAATATAGACCTAAATAAATAAAGATATGAAGCAGAGCAAGCCCTCAGAGAGCTAGAGAGATGATGGAACTATTTAGAAGAAAACAAGATAGTGGTTCCCATGCTCTGAAGTCATTTATTTATTTATTTAACATATTTGTATGCTGCCCCCATTGCAACCTAGCCTCGGGGCGGCTCACAACATAAACAATTAAAACAATTAAACTATTAAACTATTTAAAACTGGCCCATCTCAAGATACAGATTAAAATACAATAAATACAATAAATACTAAACAATTTAGTCTAAACAATTAAAATAACTTTTAAATAAAAAGGTCTTCGCCTGGCGCCGAAAAGTAAATAACGACGGTGCCAGGCGGACCTCTCTGGGGAGCGCAGTCTATAGGTGGGGAGCCACCGCAGAGTAGGCCCTCCTCCGGGTACTCACCCTCCTAATATCTCTCACGGAGGGTTCCCAGAGAAGGGCCTCTGCTGCCGATCGTAAGGGGCGGGAAAGCATATATGGTTGCAGACGCTCCTTTAGGTAACCAGGGCCGAAGCCGTTAAGGGCTTTATAGGTAATAGCCAACACCTTGAATTGGGCCCGGACTTCAATAGGGAGCCAGTGAAGCTGACGGAGAACTGGGGTAATATGAGAACCATGCCCAGTCCCCGTCAGCACCCTGGCAGCTCTATTTTGTACCAATTGAAGTATCCGGACTGTCTTCAAGGGTAGCCCCACGTAGAGTGTGTTACAGAAGTCTAATCGGGAAGTCACCAGCGCGTGGGTCACTGTCACCAGGCAGTCATACTCCAGGAAGGGACGCAGCTGATGGATCAGCCGAAGCTGATGGAAAGCGCTTCTTGCCACTGCTGACACTTGAGCTTCCAAAGTCAGCTCTGGGTTGAGGAGCACACCCAGGCTGCAGACCCTGTCTTTCAGAGGGAGTGCAACCCCATTTAGGACAAGGGTCCGGTCCCCCATTCCGAAGCCTGATCCACCCACCAACAGGACCTCCGTCTTGTAAGGATTGAGCTTCAGTTTATTGGCCCTCATCCAGCCCATTACCTTGGTCAGGCACCGGTTCAGCACAGCCACTGCCTCACCTGGATCGGTGG
This sequence comes from Varanus salvator macromaculatus, assembly GCA_023646645.1. NCBI lineage: Eukaryota > Metazoa > Chordata > Lepidosauria > Squamata > Varanidae > Varanus > Varanus salvator. The sequence continues at coordinate 25,726,925 of JAIXND010000784.1, read as the reverse complement.
AGAACGAGAGGTAGAGCTGGGTATCATCAGCGTACTGATGATTCTGCAGCCCACACATCCTGATGACCTCTCCCAGTGGTTTCATGTAGATGTTAAAGAGCAAGGGGGACAGAATGGAACCCTGCGGAACTCCATGGCATAGCTGCCATGGTGCAGAGACATAGTCCCCCAGCACCACCTTCTGGAATCGACCGTTGAGGTAGGAGCAGAATCACTGCAAAGCAGTGCCTCCAACTCACAATCCTGTTAGCCTGTCCAGAAGGATACCATGGTCGATGGTATTGAAAGCCACTGAGAGGACCAGGAGAACCAACAGGGATGCACTCCCCCTGTCCCTCTCCCTGCACAGGTCATCATACAGGGCGACCAAGGCAGATTCAGTGCTGTACCCGGGTCTGAAGCTGGACTGAAATGGGTCCAGATAATCAGTTTCATCCAAAAGTGCTTGGAGTTGTCCCGCCACCACCCGCTCCAGCACCTTGCCCAAAAACGGGATTGGCCACTGGTCTATAATTGGCGACCACCTCTGGATTCAGGGATGCCTTCTTTAGGACTGGGCGGACTACCGCCTCCTTTAAAGGTGTAAGCACCTGGCCATCTCTTAAAGAGACATTGACCACCTCCAGGATCCAGGACACAATCCCGTCCTTGGCACTCTTTAGTAGCCAAGATGGGCATGGGTTCAGTAAACGGTGGTTGGGCATACCAGTCCAAGCACCTTGTCCACATCATCAGGCCGCAAAAACTGAAATTCATCCATCAATGGGGGACAGGATGGCATCATTGGCCCCTCCCCAAAAGAATCTAAGTCAATAGAAGAGTCCAGCTCGTGACGAATCTGAGCGACTTTCTCCCTGAAATGCTCAGCAAAGGCGTCACAGCGGGCCTTCGAGGGTGGCACCAGATCTTTTTTGGGGCCAGGATTTATCAGCCCCTGCACCACCCAAAAGAGCTCCGCCGGACAGCATTGTGAGGAGGCAATGGACGCGGAGAAGAACAACTACTTCACCGCCCTCACCGCCACAGCATAGGCTCGATAGAGGGCTCTTAAGTGTGTTCGGTCAGATTCATCCCGTGGTTTCCTCCACCTATGCTCTAGTCATCTCCCAACCCTCTTCATCGCCCGTAATTCAGGTGTGTACCACGGGGATGAATGGGCTCTGCCCGATGGTAGAGGGCGCTTAGGAGCGATCATATCAATAGCCTTAGTCATCTCCCCATTCCACAATTCAACCAGGGTATCAACGGGAGCACCAGCCTTGTCAACCAGAAAATCCCCCAGAGCCCTCAGGATCCGGATCCATCCGACTCCGGGGGAGGAGCAACACAATCAGGTCCGCACCCTTGCAGAGGGAGAGGCCACTTTCGAGCTCAAACCTCACAAGGAAGTGATCTGACCATGACAAGGGCGTCAAGCATATATTCCTCACCCTCAGATCACCCTCTTCCCGCTCCGTCGAGAAAACCAGGTCCAGAGTGTGTCCACGTTCATGGGTTGGGCCGCTGACATGTTGAGACAGCCCCATGGCCGTCATGGAGGCCATGAAGTCCTGAGCCGCCCCGGATAGATCGGTCTCGGCGTGGAGATTGAAGTCCTCCAGGACCAACATCCTGGGGGTCTTCAACACCAGGTCCGAGACGATCTCCGTCAGCTCAGGCAGGGGGTCTGTTGGGCAGAAGCATGCACGGTACACCAACAGAATCCCCAATCTGTCTTGGTCGCCCAACACCAAGTGGAGGCACTCCAGCCCTGGTCTCGAGGGGAAAGGAAGCCCCAAGAGGGAGAAAGAAGCTCGATAAACCAAAGCAACCCCCCTCCCTTCCCCTCCAGGCATGGGTGGTACTGGACTAGGTACTCGGGCAGGCACAGTTGCAAGAGGGCAACATCTCCCCCCTCTCCCGCCCAGGTTTCCGTGATGCAGGCCAGGTCGGCCCTCTCATCCACAATCAAATCGTGGATGAGGGTGGCCTTGTTTTGGACTGACCTGGCATTAAGCAGCAGCACTGTCAGGCCCCGGGGGCAATTGACAAGGCTACCTGGCACCTGCCGGCTGGGGGAATAACCAGAAGGAGGGACAGGTGTTAACCATCCATCCCTCCTCCTTCTAGGCAGACTCGTTAAAGATTGCCCAACACCACCCCTATGGTGGTCCCCACGCGCTCCCCAGGTAACATATCTAAGCTAGATGGGCCTCTAAAACTGGTTAAAAAGATTAAAACAATTAAAATCCCACCCACCACCTCCACTCCACAGTCTGCAACCAGCAACTCGCCCACAAAGCCTCGGCCAGAGTCCCTGGCCAGCCCAGCCCCCGTCTGGCCCCAAACGGTCCTAATGACTCACCGCCCTTAAGCCATCGCCCTTCGACCGACGGCCCAAGGCCACCAGCCCCGGGCGCCGCAGGCGCTTTGAAGGCCTCCGTTGGCCCCGGCCCGCCTGACTCGGCGCGACTGCCACTCACGCCGTAGAAGGGTGGGGCCGGAGCAGGGGCCTCGGTGCCGGCGCGGGGCGGTCTGTGGCTGCTGTGCGCTGCGGGCGTGATGGACGGCGCGGCCTCAGTGGGCGCGGGGCTCTGGCATGGAGGGCGGTGGTGGGCGGTGGTGATAGTGGGCTGCTCCTGCCGCACTCTCCCAGTGGTCCTGAACCTAGAGCACGTAGAGGTCCAAACGCTGTGACAAGATTGGAATGTTTTCAGTGACATAGGCAGGATACAAAATTATGGGTTGAGGAGAGAAAAAACTTTTGAGAAGTGTGGGGGGGAAATAACAGTTTTGGGATGAAGATTTGTGTTTCAAAATACTGGTGTCAAATGTTAGTCACATGCATAATCCCCTCTCCATGCACACACAATTTCCTCCCACCTTTAATAAAAGAGCTTTGGCCGCCAGAGCAAATATTAGCTGTGCCGTGAGTATACCGTGACAGCAATTTTCCTATAAAAGCTTTGTGGAAGGATGCTGTGTTATAAGACATCCCTTCAGGAGCCCTGAATGGGCTGGCCACAGTCGGAAGCCTAAGATGACCCCTTGAAAGACTTCATAGCATACCATATTCTTTCATCAAATCTCGTGGAATGAAATGGCCCAAACTAGGGAGTTCTGCCACAGCAGCAAAAAGTCTAAAATAACTGGAGATGGGGGTGCACCTCTTCTGCTAGCATTGTGACTCATAAGTCCTCCAGTCCCAGAAATTTTAATAATGTCTTTTTGTACACTGGCAAAAACCACAGGAAGGTTTGCAGCTGTGCAAAGGTTCAGCAAAGGCACTTTTGGCCCATCTCTGCAAGTTAAAGGGCCATAGTCTGGGCTGGGAATCTGACATTCTGAATTAGCTTGGTAGGTGGCTTGGTGTCTCCCACAAATGGTTGAATGCAAAGCCTTAGGAATTGGAAGAAGGCTCTTAAATTTATGTGGCCTGGCCTACAGAGTTGGCCAGAGCTTCTGGCTTCTATATCCATGTCAGGCAGGAAGCTTTTCCTGCACCTACATCTTTGATATCGCCATAATTTGATGTAATTTCCAATTTGGGACCTCAGAAATTCTTTTGTCCTGAATTAGGTTGGTAGTAGAATCCATAAATGCCTAATTCAGAATTCAGTGGTACCTTGGCTCATGAACTTAATCCGTTGCATGACTCTGGTTGTGACCCAAATTAGTTGTGACCCAAGTCAAATTTCTCCATAAGATTTAATGTAAATAAGGTTAATCCATTCTGGCCCCTGCAAATGTGGTTGTGAGCCAATTTTTGGTCACGAGCCAAGTCAAATTTTCCCATAAGGGTCAATGCAAATAAGGTCAATCCGTTCTGTAACTATTTTTTTAATCAGAAAAATTTGACACAAAGTGACAAAGAACAACAAAGTAACAAAGTACTGTACAGTACAGTGGAAAACACTAACCTAGGTGGTGGGGGGAGGTTATTCTTTTGAGGGAGAGTCCCCCTCCATAAGGACATTGGGGAGATCTCTTTCAGGGGTTTCCTCTCTTCTTTGTCTTTTAGCTGGAGGGTCAATTTTGGTGAAAAATCTGTCTATAGTTACTTGTTTTTTCCTGTGCTGCATAACCCTCCGGAAATGAGAGACCACGTTATTGTTCATCAGATTCAACACTCTGATCATTACAGTTATGTTGGCGTGGTGCTTCTCAAAGAAATCCTGGCACTCATTCCATTTTTTCATAATGGATTGAATCACATCACTGCTCACCTCCTCCCTGTCTTCCTCTTCCTCAGTGGAATCCTCCTCAGCAAGTGCCTTCTGCTGCTCACTCTGGAGTTCAGCAAGTTCTTCTGTCATCAGCTCTCTATGCCTTTCCTGCATGAACACAAGTGTGATTGTGGCCATCTCCCCACTCCGGGTGGGGGGGGGGAGATGGTCACGATCGTGCTGGTTGTGGAGGGGAGATGGCCGAGATTGGGCCCATCTTTCCTGCAGGAGCGCCTTTGATCACCCATGTCTTCCTTGCACAAATGCAACTGCGAACATGGCCATCTCCCTACTTGGGGGGGTGGGGAGATGACTACGATCTTCGTTGACACCCAAGGCGGAGTTCGTGAGCCAGGTCAAAATTTTCATGAAAAGTTTGTTTGTGACCCGATTTGGTTGTGAACCAAGGCATTCGTAAGCTGTGGCACCACTGTATATATTTGACCATAATGATTCAAAATTAAATGGGACAGACAATATTCCTTTGATATCTCCTACGAGTCAAAATTAACAATGTGACTTACAGTTTTTAACTACTTTTAGTCCAACTGTGGACTCAAATGATCACATAGACTGAAGTACTTTGCTGTTTGGATTTTTCAAGGCCCTGGTGGACAAGGTTAGTGGCATTCCCAAGACTCAGGAAAAGGACACTTACGGCCAGCAGGCCTGGTAGTCCTTCCTCAAGCCATTCTCTATCATGTTTATGCTAATACTTCCACATCCCATTTTGTCCATCTTTCCTTCCTCTCAGCTTTATGTGGAGAGATCCTGTGCAAGGAGGTGTCAGACATTAAGTTCATAATGCCTATGAGATATGAATGATTTGTTATACAAACACTCCAAAACTGGACAATATCAGCTCTGCAACCTTTGAAAGCCGGAGACACAAAAATATCACACCAAGCATGCTGATAGTTTTCCTGGTTGCATGTTGAAGTAGAGCTGTTGAGATAGTTCTGGCATACGCTATTTGGTTTGGTTTGGATTGTCTTGCCTTTTAGATTTTATTTACTGGTTTGCAGTCTGTTTCTCCAAGACTCCCGAAGTACTATTGAGCAAGATTTTCCAACATAACATCTACAGTAAAAACAGCAGAAAATATGGCTTAGCAGTGTTCTTTAATCACCCAAAGAGGATAGAAAATATATAGCGAGCCATGTTAGTCCATTAGGAAAACATCCAAAGGATAGTATCGTTATTAGGATCAAAATATCTCAAATTAGTGAGCAAACTTTTTAGTTCCCCAGAAGTCTTTATGATGGGGAATAAAAACAACACAGGATGAGGAGAAAAACTAGGCATGGTGCAATTACTCTCCAGTCTGTGATTTAGAACAATCTGGAGCTGCAGTTCTGCAGGAGTTTGCAGGCATGATTGGATTAGCCTCTCAAGGTGCAAAGCAGATTGTCAAATGCATCAAGCATCATTGGGGAGATGCACACAAAAGCAACAAAAATTGACGTTCCCCCACTGCTGAGCATATAAATTCTAGTACTTGCTCAGTTCTCTTCTATTTATGAGACCCATCTTTAGCTTTCTGAGGCCTTCATTCCCTCCTCCTCCATATACATATTCCTTCTAAATACTTTATTTTAATTGTCAGACATTGTAGAAAAAGAGTACCTAAAAGTGGACATTGATGTTCTGAAAGGACCATTTCTTAAGAAAATGCAGAAACCCTGCATATACTGTGAATAATAGCAAACCATCTCAGTGTGTTATTGAAAGAGCAGATATAGAGTGATTGTGAAGTATGTTACTTGCTTGAAAAGATAAGTATAATCTCTGCAAACAGAATGGTCTTCCTACCCCATACATGATTCAATATAATAAAAATTCCCACCCTTAGCAGAAGGAACTGAAAATACAAGGTTATATAGTGCTCTGTTGAGTATTCTCCTACTTTTCATCATTCTCATTCAACTTGATAGGAAAAAAAAATGTGCTTTTGAAAAGAAATCAGAGGGAGAGGGAAACTTCTTATGGGTTGTTTTCTGTATTTCTGAGCCTGCTTTTTGTATAGCCAAGGAGAGAGCATCATTGTACAGGGATCGTTCTGGCAGCCAGCAGTCTCCATGGCCTTGCACCCTTCCTCCCAGAGGGCTTTTTCATGGCAGGAAGTGCAGACCACTTGGGAAGCTGCAGAACAATGGAATGAGGAAGAGCAGAAAGGAAAACATACTCATAACCACTCTGGTCAGGCCAGTTTTTTTTAAAAAAAGCCTCCAGTAAATGAATGTCAAAATAAATGATAAAGGGCTCTTACAATGAGGCAGAAAAACGAAAGCCTCTTTCATCAGAGAAGCAGACTTCCAGGGGTGGAGGACACGGATTTGACACTCCACCTCTCCCCTGGGGCTGAACACCTCTCTGCCTCCTCACATTGCATCGTGGAGGATGCAGAACTGCACCAGCCTCCAAGCAGGTCAGATGCCGTTATCACTTACAGTGGCAGCAGAAAAGCAAGCCAAAGGGCCACGGGAAAAAAGAAAGGGAGACAGTCTCTGCCTGGGCAAAACTGTTGGGGAATTTCTTCTTCCCCTGCAGAATTTTAGTGAAAATGTCCCCTTGCCTCCCTTCTCTCACATGCAAAGTATTTCTCCCCAAAATAGGGTTGTGAATTTGGAAACATTAATTATGCTCAGCTCCACTTTTGCAAATTTGTTAGCAGTCTTAATATTCCTGTCAATTTATACAGTAGTTTCTCAATCAAATTATTATGATAGAGAAAAAATTGCTTTATTCTTGCTCTGTCTAATCAGATGAATCATTTTTGTATATTTATATAGTAGTTGTGGGGAAAAAACCCTCTTGTTAAACCTGAGATAATTCCACCCCATCACACAAAAAAGATACTACCGGGCCTGATTGGTATTCTAATCTTTCAGTCCCAGGTGTAGAGAATTAGTGTTGTTTTTCAATGTTTAGCGCCTATACAGTTTGTATACAAAGTATACAATGAAAATGAGAATTGTATATATCTCTTTAATAACAGGACATGTGCTGTTGCAATCTGAGAGGAATAACCTTGAGGAATCATTTCTCCCCTTTTTACAAAAGAGCTTTTCATTGAGGAAAGGGCTGCCATTTGTGAAGATATCACTATAGCTGTACACCGTGGTATTCCTCTCCTCAGATTTTGTCCCAATTAAGATTCTGACTTGTGACAGTAGCATTTCTTCTTTAACTAGATTATTTATTTTATTTAAAATGTTATATACTGTCTGCCTTAGCCAAAGGGCAATAAATACTAAATAAATAAATAGTATTTATTTTACAATAAATAGTATTTATTGTAAAAGTATTTCTTTTACAATAAATACTAAAAGAAAAAGATCCAATACAATAAAGCATTAAAGCATAATACTGTTGTTTGTCGCGAAATCGTGTCCGACCCATCGCGGTCCCCATGGACAACATTCCTCCAGGCCTTCCTGTCCTCCACCATCCCCTGGAGTCCACTCAAGCTCACACCAACCACCTCAGTGACTCCATCTAGCCACCTCATCCTCTCCCCAGGAGCAGCGTCTTTTAATTTCTTGGCTGCAATCCCCATCTGCGGTGATCTTGGAGCCCAGGAAAATAAAATCTGTCACTACCTCCATTTCATCTCCATCTATTTGCCAGAAAGTGAGAGGACCAGATGCCATGATCTTAGTTTTCTTAATGTTGAGTTTCAGGCCAGCTTTTGCACTATCCTCCTTCACCCGCATCAAGAGGCTCTTTATTTCCTCTTCACTTTCTGCCATGAGAGTGGTATCATTTGCATATCTGAGGTTGTTGATATTTCTCCCAGCAATCTGAATTCCAACTGGTGATTCATCTAGCCCCGCCTTTCTCGTGATGTGCTCTGCATATAAGTTAAATAGGCAGGGTGACAGTATACAGCCTTGCCAAACTCCTTTCTCAATTTTGAACCAATCAGTGGTTCCGTGTCCAGTTCTCACTGTTGCTTCTTGACTCGCATATAGGTTTCTCAAGAGACAAATAAGATGGTCAGGTATTCCTATCGCTTTAAGAACTTGCCACAGTTTGTTGTGATCCGCACAATCAAAGGCTTTAGCGTAGTCAATGAAGCAGAAGTAGATGTTTTTCTGGAGCTCCCTAGCTTTCACCATGATCCAGCGTATGTTGGCAATTTGATCTCTAGTTCCTCTCCCTCTTCGAAATCCTGCCTGTACTTCTGGTAGTTCTCGGTCCACATACTGCTGGAGCCTAGCTTGTAGGATTTTGAGCATCACTTTGCTAGCATGTGAAATGAGTGCAATGGTGCAGTAGTTTGAACATTCTTTGGCATTGCCCGTCTTTGGGATCGGAATGTAAACTGCCCTTTTCCAATCCTGTGGCCACTGTTGAGTTTTCCAAATTTGCTGGCATATTGAGTGGAGCACTTTTACTGCATCGTCTTTTAAGATTTTGAATAGCTCAGCTGGAATACTGTCCCCTCCACTAGCTTTGTTTTTGCTCAGACTTCCTAAGGCCCATTTGACTTCACATTCCAGGATGTCTGGCTCGAGGTCAGTGACCACCCCATCGTGGTTATCAGGGACATTAAGCTCTTTCTTGTATAGTTCTTCTGTGTAATCTTGCCACCTCTTCTTAATCTCTTCTGCCTCTGTTAGGCCCCTGCCATTTTGGTCCTTTATCATGCCCATCTTTGCATGAAATGAAATGATGCCTTCATACATTTGTGTAATGTGGGACATAACACACCAATCCCAAAGAATACGAAAAGAATAAAAAGAAGTTGCCAAGCAAACCTCTTTGGGAAGCTGATTCCAGAATTGAGGATCCACCTCAGAAAAGGTCTTCTCTTTGTAGCCAACCTCCTTATTTCCTGCAAGGGGGGGTGATCCTTAGAAGGACCTCTGATGATGACCTCAGGAGACCACTAGACACATATGGGAAAAGGCATTCCTTAAATATCCTTTAGATACCTTTTGGAACAGCCCCATGGCTTTAAATGCAAGTATTGACTCTTTGAATTGGACCAGATTTCAACTGGCAACCAGTGAAGAGGGTAGAGGACTGGTGTTATATGCCAGTCCTCATCAGCAGCCATGCTGCCCTATTCTGGACCAATTGAAGTTTTTGGACCTCCTTCAAAGGAAGCCCAGAGTAGAGATTGTTGCAATAATCCAGATGAAAGGTTACTACAGTGTGAATAGCTGTTGCAAAGTCCTTCCTGTCCAGGCATCAGCTGATAAAAGATGCTCCTAGATACCAAATCCAGCTGGAATTCCAGTGATAATTCAGGGTTCAGCAATACAGCAAGAGCATACTGCTCTGACATTTTATCTTACACTTTCTCACATCTAATGTTTTAGAAACCCCTTTCTAAGGTGCTAAAATTATACTGGGAGTCCATCCAGGAGTTCTAGTGTTATGATTGCTAACTGCTTTTAAATGAATATAGATTTCTGATTGAAATAAGTGTCCCTGATCATTCTTTTTGGAGCTGGAATGTGAATTATTTAAAACATCCCCTTCAATTAACCATCTGGTGTCAGACATCAGGGAGAGTTTCAGGCCTAGCTGTGGCTAACCAGAGGCTGGACGTTCCAGCTTTTCCTGGCCTCCCACTGTCTGGTGAACAGGGATGGGATGTAGTGCTGGGGACTCAGTCAGAAGACTCAGCCTTGGTGGAAGCTTCTGCTTATCAATCAGGGACTGCAACAGTTCAGGGAGAAGATGCTATCTCCTTTGGTCCATTTTCAGAAGCTTTGACAGAAATGTCCCCTAGCTGAGGGGCACATTTTCCTACAAGGACCAAATGTCCAATAGCAATCCCTAGAAATCACTCTCCTGTATATAAACCTAGGTGGTTTTCTTGTAGGATGCAACATACTACGTTCTTTGGAACAGGAGCATTGTGGGACTGGTGTGGCAAGCTGCGCTTGGTATGTTTCCACTCCACTCCAGGTCTTCTGGATTATAGCTGGCAGTCATGATATTCTGCTTTTGTGGCCATGTATTGGCTCTGAGAAAGGTGTTTGCTCATCACTTGATTTGAAACAATAAAAGGGCTTTCCTGCAAGTCTTGCCTTGACTTCTGGACATCAGAACGAGACACATCTCCAGGAAGATTTACAGTAATGAATACAAAAACAAGTCTTCTGGGGCAGATGTGGAGAGTTGCCAGGAATGGATCTCAATGCTCTGCACAAGCAGCATCCTTCTTCCATACCACATTCAGCAGTTTTTGGGCTACTGCATTGGACATGGAAGAATTTTGCCAGTTGAGCAACTTTCATTCTTGAACCTCTGCTAAGGTCCTCTTAGCTTGGCTTGCTTTCTAAGAGTGGGCTGAGATGAGAGGAAACCCAAGAACGATTCTTGTGAGTTTTATCCTATCCCTGTCATGCAGCTAATGCCTGTCTGCCTGTTTTTAGAAATTGAAATTTTTATGTGCCTAGAATCAAATTTAGTATGGAGATGTGTAACCATGGGTTAAAGGTTATTCTCCACTCCCTTTGCTCCTTGGGCTAGAAATCTCTCAGCAGTTCCCACCCTCCAATCAGCCAGACATGACTCACCCAAGTATGAGGAATAAAAATAGGTTTTTTAAAAGGTTAAAATATAGGGTTGGGTGTACAAATAAAAAGGACAGTATTAAAATGGGTAAAAAGGAGAAAGGGTGGGGAAAGCTGGAGAGCAGCAATTACAGACACCAAACAAAACAGACCACACTTTCCCAAGACCCCAGGGTCTTGTTACATCAGTATGAACAATAAATAAGAAAGCTAGCCCTTCCCTACACTAACACTAGAGACTACCTTCTGGAAACATAATAAGTGTACTTGTTTTACTTTGACCAAGGTCTTTCAACTAAGTTATCTTTGATATTATTGAAGAAATAAAATAATCATGGTACAAATTTAAATAAAACATCATGCTTCCACAGCTTCATGACTATGACATGGTGTGCACTGGATAGTCTTTATCTATCCGTCACTGCTTTCTTAATTTAAATTGATTCATCATTGTCATCATTTATAGGCAATTTGACGTTCTGCACATCCTAGCAGTGAGCTCCATCCAACATGTATTGGATCAAGGGATTGTGTGTGTATTTTCCCATTCACAAACACAGAGATTAAAACCAAAGCAATGCTATGTCTTGAAGAATTGTAGCACACCATTTGTTACATATTTGCACATTTACATGCACAAGGTGTGGAGGATTCATCATGCAAATGATCACTGTAAAAGTATTCTGACAATGTTCAACTAGATCTTCACTGGGGTTTTTCTTTTACTTTGCTGTAGCATCTGCATGTGCATAATTTTTTTCTGATTGTAAGATTCACTTCATTGCCTTCATCTTACCACATAGTGTCTATTTCAGGAAATCCATAAATGCCAAGAATAGCTGATACACAGCACACCCCTTCATGACCATACCTCTCCCCTGTTGAAGTGGACAAAATCACACATAATATGGTAGTTTTAAGGCTAATTCATTTGTCTGACTTTTCTTAAACTGTAAATGCTTATTGCTGATTAAGGAATGTTTGCAAATGTTTCTTCTGATCATATTTCATGCCTCTAACATAGTCATGTAAGAGAGACTGGGAAGGACATAATTTAACTCATGACTTTCAGAAACGGATGTACAGAAGAGGGAAAATTCTTTCTTTCTCTACTTTGTCAAACGGGAAATAGCATGTAAACTACTTGTCTTTGGCCTCTGATTATTCCACATGTACAGCACAGCAAGTAGTAAATTTAGCCTCTGATTCATACTGCAGTTGTGGAGTGTCTACAAACCCTTCTAAAAATGTAAAGTGTGAAAACAGCTCAGAACCATATGTGCTGCATTTGGCATTCTACAAATTTTAAAAACCCTAAATCATGATTTATTTCTTAATTTCTATCATAATCCATGATTTGGATAATTATTTGCCCCATTTTGTGGCTATTTAAGTAGCATAGGCTGGAAAAATGTACTCTGTTCAAGAAGAAATGATCAAGAATGGAGGATTGTGTAGAAAAATAAGATATTTAGGGGGGCATCCAATGGGGAAAGCCAAGATATTCAGCTATAGAGAATTATGGATTTATAATCCGGGATGGCAGGATTGCAAAGCTGATCTTCACCTCCATGGTTCTCCTGCCTTGGAAATCAGGTAGACTTCAGGTTAAGTGCTTCAGACAGGGAGGGAAAGAGACTTGAGTACCAAGTGTCATATCCTGGTGGGCCTGTTTTCTTGCCCTCCTTGTCCCCTGCAATGCTCTTTTTACCCCTTCTTTAATATAATTCCTACAACCTCAGACATTCAACCAATGCAGATTTTTTTCTGGTACAGCTGTAAGAGGGGAAGAAGATTCCCAGACCTTGGAATCTGAATGATCCCATGACTTTCTAGACACTGCCCAGGGCTCATAAGATAGCTCTGCCAATTATTTTTGAATTAAAGGATATAAACTTAGTTCTATACAAAGTGCATTAACTAAATTGATGATGAAATATTGTAACTGTATACACAAGCCTCCCCCTACCTGGGGTTCTATTGGCCCCAACTACATTCAGAAAGAAACTGGATAGTCATCTGAATCTGATGTTGTAAATTGGAGTCCTGCAACAGCAGGGGGTTGGACCTGGTGGCCTTCATGGTCCCTTCCAGCTCTACTATTCTATGATTCTGTTGGCTTCTGTGTATCCTGAAGTGCCTCATCCTATTCATCTTGGAAGTTAAGCAGTGTCAGGCCTGGTTGTAAATTTGTATTAAACTATTAAATCTGACTTAAACCACTGAGACAGCTTCAGCTATGAGCAGCAGAGAAATCTAATGTAGTAATTTCAACAACCAAGCAACAACCAGCATAGTCAATAGTCAGGGAAGATGGGAGTTGTAGGCCAAAATGTTTGGAATGTATCATAAGGACATGTACTAATAACTGACACATACTTATTGAAAACTCAATTTTCTGACTGTTGGTCCTGATATTTATTTATTTATTTAGGAAGCTTCTATGCCACCCCATTCGCCGAAACCTCGGGGCGGCTCACAATAAATAAATAATCACAATATAAAAACAATATAATTTGAGTCGACCTGGCCAAACAATAAAATAAATAAATAATATTAATAATTAAAATAACACTTAAATAAAAAGGTCTTTACCTGGCGCCAAAAAAAAAAATAATGGCGCCAGCAGACCTCTCTGGGGAGCGCATTCCACAGATTGGGCGCCACCACAGAGAAATCCCTCCTCTGAGTACTTACCCTTCTAATTTCCTTCACGGAGGGTTCCCGGAGAAGGGCCTCTCCCACTGACCACAAGGGGCGGGCGGGCATATATGGACGTAAGCGCTCCTTCACGTAACCAGGACTCAAGCCATGAAGGTCTTTATTGGTCATAACCAACACCTTGAATTGGGCCCGGACTTCAATGGGGAGTCAGTGAAGCTGACGGAGAACTGGAGTCATGTGAACATAACGGCCAGTCCCCGTCAGCAGCCTGGCAGCTCTATTTTGAACCAATTGAAGTATCCAGACCATCTTCAAGGGCAGCCCCATGTAGAGCGCATTACAGAAGTCAAGTCGGGAAGTCACCAATGCATGTGTCACTGTCGCCAGGCAGTCATTCTCCAGGTAGGGACGCAGCTGATAGATCAGCCGAAGCTGAAAGAAAGTGCTCCTCACCACCGCTGTCACCTGAGCTTCCAGTGAAAGCTCTGGGTCGAGAAGCACTCCCAAGCTGCGGACCTTGCCCCTAAGAGGGAGTGCACCCCATTCAGGACTAAGTTCAGGTCCCCTTCCCCGAAGCCCGATCTGCCAACCAACAGGACCTCCGTCTTGTAAGGATTGAGCTTCAGTTTATTGGCCCTCATCCAGCCCATTACCTCAGCCAGGCACCGGTTCAGTACAGCCACCGCCTCACCTGGATTGGTAGAGAATGAGAGGTAGAGCTGGGTATCATCAGCATACTGATGATTCCGCAGCCCACACCTCCTGATGACCTCTCCCAGCAGTTTCATGTAGCAAATGGGCTACATGGTATTTAAATAGCAAAGGGGACAACATGGATCCCTGCGGTACTCCATGGCATGGCTGCCATGGTGCAGAGTCATAGTCCCCCAGCACCACCTTCTGGAATCGGCCATTGAGATAGGAGTGGAACCACTGCAAAGCAGTGCATCTGACCCCCAATCCCGGTAGCCTATCCAGAAGGATACCATGGTCGATGGTATCGAAAGCCGCTGAGAAGTCCAGGAGAACCAACAGGGACGCACTCCCCCTGTCTTTCTCCCTGCACAGGTCATCGTACAGGGCGACCAAGGCAGATTCAGTACCGTACCAGGGTCTGAAGCCAGACTGAAATGGGTCCAGATAATCAGTTTTGTCCCTCCACCACCTGGTCCAACACCTTGCCCAGAAACGGGATGTTGGCCACTGGTCTATGATTAGTGGCCATCTCTGGATCCAGTGACACCTTCTTCAGGACCGGTCGGACTACCGCCTCCTTTAAAGGGGCAGGTACCCGGCCCTCCCTCAGAAAGGCATTAACCACTTCCAAGGTCCCTATCCCGTGCTTGGCATGTTAATTAGCCAAGATGGGCAAGGGTCCAATAGGCAGGTGGTGGGACGTACTCGTCCAAGCACCTTGTCCACATCTTCAGGCCGCAGTAACTGAAATTCATCCATCAATTTTGGACCAGACGGCGACATTGTATCTCCCCAGAAGCCTCTGAGTCACTAGTGGAGTCCAGCTTGTGACGAATCTGAGTGATTTTCTCCCTGAAATGCTTGGCAAAGTCATCACAGTGGGCCTTCAAGGGTGGAACCGGATCTTTCTTAGGGCCAGGATGAACCAGCCCTTGTACCACGCGAAAAAGCTCTGCCGGACAGCATTGTGAGGAGGCAATGGAAGCGGAGAAGAATTTCTTTTTCGCTGCCCTCACCGCCACAGCATAGGCCTGATAATGGGCTCTTAAGTTGGATACAGCCAACATGGCATCATCCATCTATAAGCAATGGTTATCAGCAGAGTTGGATAACTATAGGAACATACGGATCTGCCTTATAATGAGTCAGACCATTCATTTGAGTAGTCCACTATTGCCAATACTGACTTGCAGATGCTCTCCAGCATTCTAGAGCAACTGGAGAAGGCATGTCCTGCCCTTCTTAGAGCTACTAAGGAATGAACCTGGGTTCTGGATGTATCCTGCCACTGATCCACGGCCCCTCTCAAAAGGGCTAATGTTTTAACACACATGTTAGGGGAACACCTTTAAAGGCAAGGCAGCCAAGAAGGACTGACCAAGCTTGGTGGACATTAATTGCTGCCTGTTGTGAGAAGATAGAAGAGAATACAATGTGAAGTTGGACTGAGCCAGAACATCTTGCACTGCATGTGTGCATTAATGGTGGTAGTACAAGGGAAAGAAAGGATTAGAATAATCATTGCACTAATTTCTTCCATTCCTTCCTTCCTCCTCCTCCTCCTCCTCCTCCTGCTGCTGCTATTATTATTATTATTATTACTATTATTATTTGAAATAGATTTGAAAAGGCTGAAAAGGCTTGAAAGACTTTAAAAGCAGAATTTAAACCAGGAATGGGCAACTTGTGCCCAGTTCCCAAGATTCTGGCTTAGCATGACCGATAAAGCCCTGAACGGCTTGGGTCCTGGTTACCTGAAGGAGTGCTTGTGTCCCTGTGTGCCTGCCCTCCCGCTGAGATTGGCAGCAGAGGCCCTCCTCCAGGAACCCTCCGTGAAGGACATTAGGAGGGTGAGTACCTGGAGGAGGGCCTTCTCTGCGGTGGCGCCCAAGCTATGCAATGCACTCCCCAGAGAGGTCCACCTGGCACCGTCGTTATTTGTTTTTTTGCGCCAGGCGAAGACCTTTTTATTTAAGCGTTATTTTAATTGATAATATTTACATAGAAATATTTATTTATTTATTTTATTCTTTGGCCAGGTCGACTCAAATTATATTGTTTTTGTATTGTGATTATTTATTTATTGTGAGCCGCCCCGAGGTTTCGGCGAATGGGGAGGCATAGAAGCTTCCTAAATACATACATACATACATACATACATACATACATAAAAAAAAATCTGTTGTTGCCAGTGACGATGCATAAATGGAAATTGTGACCTCCCATTTTTTTAGCCTTGCCTAGAAGTCGCAATAGCTTAACTGGATCCTACCTGCAATACAAGCACCTGTTTCAGCTCTGCTGAAATTGGGATGCTGTGTCTTCCATGGATTTGTGCCCATGTACTCTAATGTCTTGCTTAAAAGGACAGTCCATAACCTTTGAACCATGGACAGAGTTACAGATGCCATTTGCAGGTTCCTTTGGGCATAACGTCTGCCAGAGATCCTGAGCAGGGAAGCAAAGGCTTGCAACCAAGCTGTGAATTGCACCCTGGCAACTCACTTCTCTTCGGAGGTAGCTCTAGCTTTCCTGAAAAGAAAGGATATAGAAAGGTTAGTAAGCTTGACTATAGCAAAGCATTTCTCATACCCAGACATGTTTGTTTCTGATCAGTCCTCCAGGAAATATCCAATGATAAATTGAACATAGCTGTGAGAGAGTCATCTGTTTCATTGAAAGGAATCATTTATCATGTGACGTCCTATTGTTACTGAAAATTACTGTAAGAGCCTATTGATTTCAAAGAGCCTTATGGTTAGGCTGTTCGTCAGAGAGCTCACAACCACTTATTAGACCGCTGGGCCACCCTTAGTTCCTCCCAAGCAGCTTTACAGTTAATGTGGGTGCTGCCTGGGCCTTTCTGGGACCGATTCCAGATAAGCCCATCAGGGTTAAATCCTCTTTTGTGTCGGTTTACACTGGGATTCATAAACGCAAACACAGGCATTCGCTTGAAGATGCTGTATTTTGATGAGGAGCCTGCTTCGGACAATTTGCTAGCTATATCAGTCACCAATTCCCAGTGGTATTTCTTTGCCGTGCAGCTTAATTGGGAGGCATAGTCTGAAAAATGGATCTATCTCCATTATTGCTAAAATGTCGATCACTACCAGTGTGGCTGAGCTTTAGATTTACAAAGTACTCGCAGGACCCGGGCTCAGGGGGCCCAGATGAACACTGGGCTCCTGCAATTGAGCTTCTGAACACAGTTTCACTGAATGCCACGAAAAAGGGGCATTGTTATTTTTACTTTTCCTATTCTTCCAAGAAAACTATAATTAGGCTTTTCTTTAATTGTATAGTAATGATTATAGCAATGAAGCTTATGGCACATACACAGGTATATACTTACTCATTGTATTTGTACCCTCTTGGCTCTGGAAATGGTTCAGTTTCTTCTGTCCCTCCAGAAAGGTGTCACAGGAAGCCATCTCAAGTTACTTAGTGGAACGGGTGGATATTTCCAGTCCTGCTACCGCAAATCTATGTTTGCAGATGCTGGGAATCTGTGATTATTTGCAGCTACTGCCACTGCATCTTGGGATTTATGAGAATAGCTGACATTTTATTTTTTTAAAAAAACTTGTGTACCACATCCACCACTGACATCTTGGGATGGCTTACAATAGGGAACTAATAAAATAACAAAACAAACACAGCATCCAGCAAGTCAAAATTAAATCCCAGTTAAAACCAACTAAACATTAAAATAATGGGAAAATAAAAAGTTTTTCACCTGATACCACATAGAATAAAGTGTCAGCGCAAAGCAAACCTCTCTGGGGAGTGTATTTCATAGATGGGGTGCCACGGCAGGGAAGGCCCTCCTCCAGGTAGCCACCCTCCTGATCTCCACTTGGGACTTTCCTACATAAACAAAACCTTGGCTTGCATCCTGAATTTATCCCTGCAAATGGGAGTGTCAGTGACCCAAAGGGAGATTCCAATGGTGGCAGTAGGAAGGTGTTTTTCGTCTAATTTTCCATTCCTTGAACTCTCCCATTTCTGTCAAACCTTCAGAACTGATTTTCTGAAAGATCCCAAATGCCCTCTCCATCAGAAGGGAACTGAAGTTTCATGCTATTGCTATCATAGCTCTTGAGAGAATCAATCCAGATCCAACCATTTAAATGCAATAAGAAAAGTCTTTTTTGTTTGTGTGTTTGCTACTTTACATGTGGGAAGCATATATACAGTGGTACCTTGGCTCCCAACTTAATGCATTCCAAGAATCTGGTCATGACCCAAACTGGTCATGAGCCAAGTCAAATTTCCCCATAAGGTTCAATGTAAATAAGGTTAATCCGTTCTGTAACCATTTTTTTACTCACAAAAACTTGAAACAATGTGACAAAGAACAACAAAGATTGCAGCCATCTCTGCCCCCCCAGCAATTGTGTGGGGGGTGGGGGGAGATGGGTGGGATTGCGGGCACGCAGGGGGCAGGCAGGCGCGCTTGGGCAGGGAACATGGGTGCAATCACGGCCATCTCCCTCCCAGCATGAATGCAGCCAACTCCCCCCTACCCCACACGACTGCGATCGCACCCGTACAGGGAAGGCGGGCACACTTGCGATCGGCACCCAATGCAGAGTTTGTGACCTGCGGCAAAATTTTTATGAAATTTCTGTTCGTGACCTGATTTGGTTGTAAAATGAGACGTTCATGAGCCAAGGTACCACTGCATATCATTCCACCAAAATGAACTATATGGCTGTAGTTTAATGGGAATGTGTATATTGTTAGCACATTATTGGCAGTCATTCCTTCAGATAAACACATGTACCATATTTTTTGCTCTATAAGACTCACTTTTTTCCCCCTCAAAAGTAAGGGGAAATGTCTGTGCGCCTTATAGAGCGAATAAGTGTGTGCAGTAAGTCTGTCAGATGTGCAGCCCATGGGGAAGTGATGGGGAATGTGCCTGTGATTATGTGCCCATTTGATTCAGAATATTTTTTTCTTGTTTTCCTCCTCTAAAAACTAGGTGCGTCTTATGGTCAGGGGCGTCTTATAGAGCGAAAAATACGGTATATACAGCGACATCCATGTCTGATGAACATGGCATTTTGTGTTGACTTGACAAGAATATCCAATGCCCTTAGTTTTCACTACAACTGAAGCAATCGGAATGCAATGCTATATTAGAAACCTAAGCGTTTGGTAGCTGGTTTAATTAAAAAAAAAAAAAAACATACCATTTTGTACCATTTAAAGATGGAAGTATATGGGCAAATATGGAGATGCCTCAAAAAACACCTTCCATGTTTTGACTTCTCACCATCTCCATTGATAGCATGTTGTTAGAGATGGAACATTGCGATGCCAGATTACCCAGCCTGCCGCCTACAGCTTTCTGCCCTGACATGTGGTCAACATTTTTACATGTTACAGAGTAAGAACATAAAATGCAGGTATCAATTTGGAAATCATTTTGGTGGCAGCTCCCACAAAACATATTTCTGTGCCCCCTGATTACAGTACTAGTGAAATATTATCTGCCTAGTGTTTCTGTCAGCAAATCTATCCCTACACATTTTATTTGAAGGTATAGGTTGCTCTTTGCAGAATGACCTTTCTCAAGAAAGCAAGAAAGAACCAAAGTAAACAATTGAACCAATACTGTGTTCCTTTCTCCTCTATAAAGCATAAATCTCTCATTTAACAAATCTATAATTTTAATTCTGTGCTGTTGCAAATGCAGCATATGAATGCTAAATACAGATAAAATTTCAGTGTTTAACCTGGGAAAGTGACACAAAAACGACTATTTTATGAGAAGCATTCGGGATCAGGCACTGCTCATTGTCCAATCGGGGACTGTACATAAATAGGATTTCCATTTAAATAGCTTTACTGCCCTGCTGATTCTTAAACACCGAGTCGAAACAAAAAACTAACAGCCAAATTATATTAATATGAAGGGGAAATGAAAATTAGGCAGTAAATCTATACCTGCTGGGAACTATCAATGTACTCAGTAAGTGTGTAGGTTCAAGGGTTTGTAAGAACACAATGGAACTGTCATATTTACAGTGACACGTTAGGAGGATATAATTCCTTCCTGTGAGGTTCAAGGTATATTTCTGTTAAAGTATTTCCTGCTGTAATTTTTAGTCCTTATTAGCATGAAGATGTTTAAACATGTATAGGAATTTGAATTGTTTGGAAAGAGGCGACGAGATTCCACTTGCTCTGCATTCAAATTGGCCAGATGTCCTCCGTCTCTGGATCGATTCCTCCATCCTGCCCCCACTCCCCACACATACTGAGAGAGATGATTCTGAAATTTTCTTTGTCTCGATTTCTCCCCATATTTTAAATTTTTCAAATTATACTTCCATTTGCTTTTGAAGGGGAACTAATAGTCTTGGGACTCCGCTAGTTATCCTTTTGTTCAGAGCACTGTACATAGACAGCTTGCGGTAGTTTTCAGCATTCAGTACATTTCTGTCCTTTCTAGGGCAAATGATCTCTCAAATTTCTCCTCCTATTTGTGGGCAGCAAATTATTCTGTTGGATAATTTCAGCAACAGTTTTTCAAGAATGTGTTGCATCAATGGTAGTTGCATAGCTTCCGTCTTTTCCTAATGGTTTTCAGTTTTTGCTTCAATAGCACACATGGCAACATAAGGATCACGTGTTGCTACAATGGCGCATCTTTTGCAATGCCCCAGACCCAAATCTGCAAAGGTACTTTTTCTAGAGAGCGGATTGGAGGTAGGGGGAACCCTTCAGAGCTCCCACCACAAAAATATTTTGATTGGCACACTGAGGATAATAGTGGATGATAGGCCACTGTGACAATCCTCAGGTCTTGCAAACTGGAGCACAATGTATTTTTTGTAACGTGGAAGGAACCTGTAAAGTAGGCTATAAGGCGAAATTAATTTTGTGCTCTACTGATGAAAATGCCGCAGAAGGCAATGTAAGTGTGATGTGTGCAGGGGTGTACATGCATGTTCATATGGCAGTAAAGCACTTCATGAAAGTAGTGTATTATTTGATTTTATTGGGAGATAGTTTTAATTTAGTGACTGTGAGCTGTTGCTGCTGCACAAAATTGGACTGTGGAACCTCTGCAGGTTGTGCAGCAGCATTGTATGAAGCCGATTGAATCTCATCCTTGGTGTATAAGCTAAATTACTAGATGATCACTGATTTATATCTTCAGTTCCTCTAATGTGAAACAAGAAAACCGCTGACTTCCCTCAAAGGGCTATAATGAAGATTAACATTCAAAGGAGAAACCTACAAAATGTAGGCCTTAGGAATTGAGCATGTTATAAATCTTTTTAATTCTTACGTTATTTTGCAAAATAAAGAAATATTTGCCTGATTGGTGAGTGAATTGTGAGTTGTAATGCAGGTTTGCAGACTATCAAGGAAACGATGGCTGGGCCTGCACGTGACACAGCTGCACCACTGATCTGACAGCATTGCCCCCTGTCCTCTTTCTGTGCTGGGGATGCAGGAAGCAGCTTAATCTCCAGTTCATCCAGCCAAAGAATCACAGTGGGCTGGCTGTGAAGCTGACTGGTCTTCGTATTCTCTACCAGTCTGCTGTATAGCTGTGGTGTGCAGGGAAGAAGATAGCCCTCTATAAGTACTTCCTGGGCTGTCACAAAGAGAAAAGTCAAGAGCTCTTCTTGCTGATGCCTGAGTGTAGGACGGGGAATCATCAATTCAAGTTGCGACAACCCAGATTCAGGCTGGACATCAGGAAAGGTTTCCTCATTGTCAGAGCAATACGACAGTGGAACCAGATGCCCAGAGAGCTGGTGGGCTCTCCCACACTAGAGACATTCAGAAGGAAACTGGGCAGCCATCTGAATGGGATGATGGGACATGGTGTCCTGCTCCAGCAGGGGGCAGGACCCGATGGCCTTCATGGTCCCTTCGAACTCAACTAATCTATGATTCTATGAAGAAGGGCAGCTTCTTGCCCCAGAGTGCATTCTGTCACTCTTTGGACATTCTTGCAGTGCGTTTGTCTTTGAACAGAACTTTGCCTGCTCCACCTTGCGGTGTTTGTATTTTTCAGCTTGTGAATAAGAGCGAGAATGGTGTAGTGGAGCTACGGCTCACAGAATGAAGCACCAGCGTTCTTCATTAGCAGGTGCTGACATCATCAGCCTTCTTCCCTGCCCCAGCTCCTGGTTCCCTCTGAGCTTAGCTGCAAGTTGAAGAAATCAATTTTACCAGCAGCAGGATATTGCTCCTCATTGTAATGCAAAGCATTTGGGGGTGGCTTAATCCTGAATGGTCAATTAAAATCCATCAACTTTACAAAAGAGCTGCTGGTGCTGGAAATAAAAGCTGCAGGATGGGTGATATGAACATTAGCTGCCTGAATGTTTGGACTCCTCTTGTTCCAGAGATTATCATGAAGAGCATCTGCACTTCAGAGTTTTTAATGGCACCTCTAGAGATGAAGGGGATGTCATATGGAGAGAAGATGAGGAGAGCAGAATGAGAAAGAGAAGTACCCCACTACCTTGCCACGTGGAGGAGCTGGAGGAAAGCCCTCTGCAAATTTCCAAAGTAAGGGGATTTATTTTGCAGAAGGAGGGCTGGTACAAAGGGGGAGGGAAGAGGAGGCCATACCAATTATCATTTGGCTCCTGACAGATGTAACTCAACAGATTACAGAGATAACGAGGTCCTCAATAGAAAAGTAAATGAAAAGAATTCACTCTTCCTGCAAAGTTTCCACTTACCTGGGGTTGAGTCTCATTGAACTGAAGAGGGCTTGCATCTTAGTAATATGGCTGCTGGCTTAGATATGCCAATAATGCCAACCATTACAGGTACATTCTGCAATGCAGTGAGATTTATTTTTTGAAAATACGCCTCAACACATGACAGTGTAACAAATATATCAAGCAGACACCTACTTTTTATGTAAAAATGTACAAATATGAGAGAAACTGAATCTGGAAAATACTCTATCAGGTATTTTTTCACTGCATATTTGAATTTCACACTTGCTGCCTTCAGAAATAGATATAACATTGGCACTGAGAGCAACTTAACATCTGGAAATCAATTCTTACACACAATTTCTCTCAAAATATTAAATGGGAAATGCTCCTCCGACACCTATGGAGGCAACAGTTTACCCAATTAAAATTGGCAGTGTTTCTTGGAAATTAAATCAATACTGAAACTCTTGATGATAGCTCATCAAGGGTTTGAAATCTGGGATGGATACTTGTTACCCACCCATTACAAATGAGTTCAGCTAGGGTGGGCAGGTGGGTGGGAGGGAAATCAATAATGTGACCAATATGGGGAAGAGAAATGAAATGAAGCAAAAGGTAGTTTGCACTAGTGTGGTCTGCTGGTATGGCATATAAATGCATTGCCAGTGTGATGTCATACTTTAAGCCAGGTATCCCTAACGTATAACTAGCAGTTTAAATCCCAGCCGCAAAGCTTACTGGATAACACCACACCAGTCTTTTAGCCTAACCTGCCTCTGAGATTTGGCTTGAGGATAAAAGGATAGAGAAAGGGAAGAATAGGAAAGCAAGAAGCAAAACTCTTGTAAAGGTGATTTGCCACAATTCTATGATTACAGATGGTTTTTAAACTAGAAGTATTTTATTTTGCACAGAGATGGTTTTCAACCTCTACACTGGGATTATACTAAGGGAGATGGCTTTGAATTAGTGATGGACGATAGTTTATTTTGGCTCGCAACTCCCATCAGCCTAAGCCAGCATAGCTAGTGGCCAGAACTGTTGGCAGTTATAGTCCAAAACATCTGGAAGGCCATAAGTCGCTCCTTGCTGCTTTACACTTACAGTTTTGCTCAGGGGTTTTCTTCACCAGCCAGAGGTATGGATGGAGGCAGCTATATCAGGGTCACTTCAAGCTGAAAATAGTCTACATGACAGCTGCTATCAGGGGGTAAATCATTCTGCATTCTGTTGAAAAATAAATAATCTGATCTGTATAGTGAGCTGTCTGTCACCCATATGAAACGCGGCACAGGGAGCACTTCGCATGACAGCCATTATGCATGAATTTAAGGCTACAACCCTAAATGCACTGATTAGGAACTAAGTCCCACTGAATAGAGCAGCGCTTACTTCATTACTATCCATTTCATTCTACGTTGACATTGTATGCAACAAGAGTGCTTTCATGTTGATCTTATTCAGTAGTTGCAGGGCCTCAGGAATCCTGCTATGCCCCTAAACCAAGATCTGTGTTGTTCTCAAGGCTCTGGGTGAAGGATTTGTGCTACCTGAGATGAAGCAGCAAAGGTAAGGTGAAAACCAGCCAAGTTATTTTGGCTGAAAATCTCACAGGTGCATCTGCCCTTTCCTGGCAGCAGAAATACAACTAAAGTACATAAAATAACTTGGGATTTGTTACAATATCTTGACATCCTGAATCCCCTGCTTTGGGCCGCTGCCCTATCTGCCTAATGGTCAGCTCAGCTCATGTTGCCCCTGGGAGGGACAGATTGTAACACAGACAAATTAAAGACAGAAGGAGTCCTCATAATTTGAAACTGATACCGGATTTGGAGTGCTGCAATAGCTACCATGTGCCATTATGATGCTACAATTTGAGGAGTGAACAATTTTGTCATATTGCTGCCTCAGTGAACACAATCCCCACAACATTTAAAGAGATGCAGAATGCTCACATTGCTCACTTACCCTTCAGGACCGAGTCGAGTATCCAGTTGGACATTAGCACTAATGTAAATTGCATCGCACTGGTATAGGAACCTTTAATGTAATGCCAGCAGCATTAGGTGGTGTGATGAGTTTCCTGGGGAATCCTGGCACACCAGCTAATGCTATGTGCTAGTGCCCTATAATTACATCAGCACAAGTGTCTGACTAAATACTGCCGTGAGTTTATGAAGACCTTTAAAAAAATAATAATTGCCAAGGACAGGTTTCTGTGCAGAGAGCTTTCTTTTGCCTTATAGCTTTGGCTGTCCAAGATGAGTACTTGCCCTTTGGCTGGAACCCATATTTCTGGAGAAAGTGTTAACCATCCAATGCATACATCCCTGTAGCATGTATGGGGGGAACCCCTTATTAAATTTGGTTCCCCTGTGGCTGCAGTCTTGAGGCGGAAGACTTTAGTGGCGATTGGATTCCCGCTTACATAAAGCATTAATATTTGTGATCCATGCTCAAGGGATTAGATAAGAAAGATTCACTTCTAATAGAATCCAACTGAATGACTGGATCACTAGGAATTAAATTAACACCAGAGTTCCATTTCTACTTGATTGTAGGTTTGGGTCTGGCTGGATGGTTGCTTTGTTCATTCAGTGTGTCTGATTGCTGTCTCAGAGGAAATCAATAGCATGAATTCAGCCAGGAACCAAAATTACATGAGTGCAAGGCCTTCTGAGTAGATGAGATTTCTCAAAAGAGAAGAATTCAGTTCCTGCAGCCCTGAAAGAAACTGAACAGCACATGAAGAAATAAATCACAGGGTGGGCAGGGAAGCTTGGAGGGCTTTCCAAGATTTGCATAACTTACTTGTTCAAGAAATAATGTAAATACACTAACAGTGCAGCTGGCCAAGCTATGAGTGCTGCATGTGAAATATGTAGAAGGGTGAGTGGCTTGTAAGGAATTCTAACTACTAGTTGAAGAGTTTATTGCAAATCTGTTGGGAGGAAATGAAAAATAAAAAAGCATAAATCCAATCCTTTCCTTTCCTTGTTATTGTAAGATTAATTAAGAGCAGTTATTTTCCTATGGGAGTAGTAATTGAAAACAAACATTAAGACCTCCCCATGCTTTCCAGGAATCTTTTAAAAATTCAGAATGCAGATTTGTGAAACCAATGACAAATCTATTGGAAAAGGAGTTTGAGGTTTTATTTTCAAGGTTTGCTGTTTTTCTTATTGCTAATTTAATATTACGAAGTTAAGTTTAAAATACTGGTTCAAAAAGAATAAAAGAATCCAATTTTATCATTAGCCTATTGTAAAGCCTATTACTGAAAGTCAAATACATCTTGATGCTGGAGCTCCATTGGAGGTGTCCACACACCTTTTTCTTGCCCTGAAAGGAACAGGGTGGGGGATATTATAGCCGAGCTGCAGCACTGGATGAAGGGGTTTAATCCTTACCCCTCCCTCACATGTGACTTAAATCCAATCATCCCTAAAGCTATGGCTGGTAAAAGAGAGGAGGGCAATTTGGGCATGCCCTTTGCATAGCTGCATGGTTGAGAGCTGCCCCTCTTTCTAATACAGATCAGGTCCTGCTCCCCTGCCCTTGGGCTGCTCCTGGGTAAAGGAAAAGGTGGAGAAGATATTATCACAGATTTCCTAGTCTGGCCTTTTGCAGTGGTAAACCTGTGTCTGGAAAATTCCTCAGGCAAGAGTATTGAGCTAGAGGTTTCTTCTGTATTCCCTATAGATCAAAAGCAAGCATGTTAGAGAGAATTCTAACATTCTACTTTCTCTGTAACATACTGGTTCCATGTATGCAAAGACTCACTTTATGGATTTGTACATGGGCCCCTCTGCCATATTCTCACCCCTTCCTGCAGGCATCACCAGGGAATTAGGATTGCTTTGTAAGGCTGCAATTATATGCACACATATCTGCAAGGAAATTCACTTGAGTTCAGTGAGGCTGTGCATATAAAAATGCATAGAGCAGACTGCATGTTAACTACCCTAACAATTACTTACCTGTCAGCGAGTAAATCCCAAGCATCTTTATATAAGCAGGAGAAAGAGAATTAATGTGTCAAGTTTGGCTGGGGGTTGGAGAGACACCCTTTAATTCTATCATATTAGGTCTCCTTCTCAACTCTTTAGTCTATTTCTTCTAATCATGCAGCAAACTTCAGGCCTGGAAAGTTTTTCACCCTTCCTGCTGCTTATTCCTTTTGCTTATTATTTATCTTCCTTTTCTTAGCATTAAATGGATAAACAGCTTCAGAATTCCTCAGTGCTACATGGTCCACTAAACATAATGATCCTAGTTTTAAGTGTCAGATGGTTCTGATTAGAACCATGAATATGTATGCATTTATTTTACCTTTACTGCTGTAATCTCATCGTTCACAAATTAGGATTTTTTTAAATAAATCTTTTCCTTACTTTTTTAGCCATCCAGTGAAGGTAATTTGCCATCTTTTTTCCGTTTGAATGGTAAAGCTAATTGAACTTAATGGCTTTCAAAGGGGGAAAATCAATAATTTCTTACTGTTATTGATAAAACTGAGCTCACATAAGAGATTATCCAGTGGGGACACAAACGATTTAAACAATGTGTTCTACTGTACAATGGACTGTTTAAGTGCCTCACTTGTACAATTAAGGAGAATGTCTTATGCAAAAGACAAAAACTCTGCCCTGATCATCGGTTGTCTAAGTGTGGGAGCTGAATTAAGGCCTTCCATCTACCTCTTTCCCCTGGCACGAGATGAATGTGTTAATCATTTACTTGACCTGGCTACAGGTTCTGAGTGGATGGTTTTAGCATGCAGCTCAGTTTTGTACATGGAGGTACCTACCTATGGAAAGGTGAAGTCATTAAATTACAGGACTGGAAATAGCAGTTGGTAGTTACCCATTTCACTGGCCTATCTCTGGGAAATACTAAAAGTACAAAGAGTGTGAATATTTATGATGGAAGAATTTCTCTGAGGTAAAATGTCTCTGCCAGTTTCTTAAAGGCTTGAAAAAGATTTGGTCAATGATTTATTCAGTGTAAACCCTGACATTCCACCAGGAAATGGCACACAAGGTGATTCCCAAGCCCAAATACTAATAACTGTTAAAATCCCATCACAGTCCAGATGTTACTGGGCACATGACCATGCTCTGAATCCCTACCTCAAGTATCCTTGGCTGGCTGCAGCTGCTGTGCCCTGTTTTCCATTTCTGGCTGTGGCAGTTGTAGCTATGCAGCCAGTAGCAACAGTGGTGGATCAAAGCAGGACTGGGAAGAGCTTTCCTGATAGCAGGATCCCAGGAAGCCTTCTCATCCCTGGGACCTGTATTCCTGCCACAGCAGTTACTTATATGCCAGGGTTAAAGAAGAGCGAGCTGCTACCTTCACTGGCACAGCTACAGACACAGGGAAAAGGAGGGCAGCAAAAAGGTTGAGCTGTGGGCTAGTTTTGGGAGAAGAATGAGTAGGGTTGGGTAAGGAGGTGAAGGGTTCTTCAGCTTAAAATACAATTATAATGCCAAATCCTAACAATCGGGGGAAATTCTAACAGTAGTCCTATGCTGTCTGCACTGGCTACCAGTTGAAGTCTGGGCCCAATTTAAGGTGTTAATGACGAAGTATAAAGCCCTAAAAGGTTTAGGGTCTAGGGATCTGAAGGAGCATCTCCTTCCTTATATACTTGCCCATCCCCTAAGAGCTGTCTGAGTTCCTTCTTTGGGAGCCCTTTTTGAAGGAAATCAGAAGAGTGGCTACCGGGAAAAGGGCCTTTTCTGAAGTGGCACCCCAGGTTTAGAACCTGCTCCCCAGAGAGGTGTGCCTGGTGCTGAAACTTTATTCATCTTGGCACCAGGCAAACCCCTTTTTATTTCCCTTGAATTTTAAGACTTGATCGAGATTTTAATATTGGGTTTTATTAGATTTACACTTCATTGTATGCTGCCTTTTTGTTTTGAGACTTCTGTAAAGGACAGAATAAAAATACTATAAATAAATAAATTCAACAGATTTCATAACTCTACACATGTATAATCACATACTTAGGGTCACTGTGAATTCACTAACTTGTTAACTGTTATGCCTAATTCCCTCTTTTCTTTTTGCAGTTTCCCCATTTTTAGAATTTTGGCTGAATGCTTCTCAAGGCAGGGATCTGTCTGTTCTGTTCATATTACTCTGCATGGACGCATATATAGCTATAATGTGGTGGTGATGATGCCGATCATAATAAATACATATGTAGATTTGATCCCAGCTGTGAAGCTGGAGAAAAGAATTGCACAGGCTGCTTGTCTGCCAGAAGCACCAAATGAATAACATGATAAACGAAGTGCCAAGTGTAAATTGTTCCTGTACACATTGCACAGCAAAGATTATCTCATTCTGAAAGCTTAACCTTTGGCTGTAGCTGGCCTGACATTTCAACCAATGACTGTACTTTTGTCGAGATGACTCAAGACTGCTATCAACAGAAATTCTCATAACCTCCACAGGAACATTTGGCCTTTTGTGGACTGCGGGGATATAGTTGGAATAGCTTTTTAAAAATGTTCGGAACATCTGTCAAGTGTGACTTGATACTTAAGGCCTAGATTAAGTCTATGCAGCAAAGTCTATGGAACAAAGGTTTGTTGTGTTATCATGAGTCCCACTCAAATGTTATATGTGAAATGAGCCTGAGCCTCTAAGCCAAACATTGCAGAGGAGTGACCTGTGTCACAGGAATCCTGGGCTTTCAGGGGACACAACCTTGCCTGGACACTCACAACAACCCTCGAGACTGGATCAACAGGGATGCACTTTGCATTTGGGCTTAGTTTGGAAGCGGTGGTTAGTGCGGAGTGGGGTGGGGGTGGGGGCTGGTACCCAGGCTGTCCTTTAACAGCAAGCAATACCCTTGCTAACAGAATTGCACTGGCAACCAATAAGCTACTGGGCCAGGTTCAAGGTGGTGGTGTTCACCTATACAGCCCTAATCAGGCCACCTTAGGGAGCTCCTCACCCCTTATATGCCTGAATGTGGTTAGCCTAAGGACTACTTGCTGTAGAGCATTTAGCATTTCATAAACATTTACTGACTGACATTAAGCAGGAACTTACAATTCTGATGTATGTATGTATGTATGTATGTATGTATTAAAAGCTTTTGTATGCTGTCCTACTATACAAAAATCTCAGAACGGCTTACAATATTTAAAAGAGCAATTAAAACAATAATTTCTAATAAATAATAGAAACAGAACAAAACAATAAATCACAAAACAAACAGAGCGACTGAAGGTTAAAAGTGGTTAAATTTTAAAATACTGTTTAAAAAAAGGGTTTTGGTCTGGCGCTGAAAAGAGTATAAACTTGCCGCCAGGCATACCTCTCTGGGAAGTACATTCCAGGTCTGGGTGCCACAGCAGAGAAGGCTGTACTCCGAGTTGATGACCTTTTTACCTCTCTTAGAGGGCTCCTGGAGCAGGGCTTCTCCTGTAGATCCTAAGGGGCATGAGGGCATATAAGGAAGGTGACAGTGTCTTAAAATTCATTCCTTTGCCCAGGCTTTCACATAAGAATGATCCAGCCAGCTATGGTTTGTAGCACACTGTAAGTTGTGAGGTTTTAGTGCTAGTTTATTTGTGTTGTGTTGTTTGATTGCTATATTTCTTGCTGGTTTTATGCAAAACTCATAATTCATGTTCATTACTTTGAAACCTATGTGGAGAGTGGCATGCGTGTTTGAAATAGTAA
Organism: Varanus salvator macromaculatus; assembly: GCA_023646645.1. Taxonomy (NCBI): domain Eukaryota; kingdom Metazoa; phylum Chordata; class Lepidosauria; order Squamata; family Varanidae; genus Varanus; species Varanus salvator. The sequence continues at coordinate 25,696,409 of JAIXND010000784.1, read as the reverse complement.
TAGCAACAGCAACACAGTCCCCAGTCGGACTCAGAAACAGATGGGCAACCAACCTGGAGAACACAAGCAGCTTCAGCATCAGGATTTGCATGCTACCATATGCAGAGGTGCCCACCTACAGAAAAATAACTTTTCATAAATTGAAGTATACTCATGTGCATGTAAGTGATGCATTCCAAAATTGGCCTTCAGTTGTGTGTTCTTGGTGGGACTGTGAAGGATCAAGCTGAAAAATCCTCAGTTCAAGCCACAGAGTGTTGGAGCAATGTCTGTGTAACAAATCCTGCCTTGAATGCCCCTGATAACCAAGCCCTTCCCAGGATCTCTGTGTCTGGACAGCCTGACAATTTTGCATTTAAAGATGTGTGTGACCAATTTCCTGGAGCTCTGCCCCTAAACCTCTGGAAGCAAGGCAAATACTGGTTTGGCACAGAAGGCACTGAATTCATTTAAATAATGGATGAAGTATTAATCATTTGGGAACGTTTTCAGTGTTTTTGCCAGAAAATGTACATGTCTAGAAATTGAACTACTTCGTAACCCTTGGGATTCATTTCGTGCTAGGGCACAGCCTTTGAGAATAATAAGGGAGTTATTTGGCACCTAGGTATTGGACAGATAAGAAGTCACATTTAAACTCCTATTGGTTTATCTCTATTTCTGACCAGACTGTTCTACTCAGGGCTGTGAGTGCTACAGAAAAGGGATAAAGTCTGGTTTTCCATGAGTGAAAGTTGAATGCAACTTTTTTATAAGTTGTGCAAGCAAGGAGGAGACTACTTGGGCAATCTATGGCTATGCATAGTGGCTATAAACACCATCCACTAATTGGAGAGATCAGGATCTGGATGGATGAATATTTTGTCCCTGTGAGAAGCGCAATGCTTGCCTTTAGAAAGCTCATGAGTGAACATTTAATAACACTTAGACATGAGGAGAATGTGTGTCAGCAGAATCTGAGCTTGCTGAAGGTCTCCAAATTCCATCTTGAAGCTCATTCCAATTTGAGCCTGTACATATTATATCGCAACTTTTTCCCTGCACCCTTCTCTTCAGAGGGAAAATCTATGCAGATTTTCATGTATATTTTTCCAAATTTATGCATTAGTTGTATGCCTTTTCCATCCATGTGTGTTTTTCAAAAGTATGCATGCTGCCAAATGCAAATTCCATTGCAAACTCAGAATTGTAGGATCTTTGGCTACAGATAGCATCCAAGTCTGTGTTTGGTCTGGAAAATGGAGAAATCCCGATCAGAAACTGAACCGAAATGAACTTCTTATACATTCCTAAACACAGCCCTACTTCCTTTATTTTCTTAGAATGACCTTACTAATGCATTGAGAATGGGACCATATTCTCACCAAAGTGGTGGAGATTCTAATAGTTACAATAATATTTGTAAGGGAAAGCATGGGCAAGTACTTTGCAGGGGGCACCATAGCACTGTTTTATAGGCGTGCTTATCCCAAAGGAAGTAAAAAAGCTTAACTAAACTTATCTTTTAGATCAAGTTTTAGTCACATTTTTTCTGTTGGCAGCTGCAGTTTTGCATGGGTAATCTGTCAGGGATAAGCAGAGCTGGAGTCAGGAGTGGTCAAGTCCAGAGCCAAAAGCCAGCGAGCCATTCTTTTCCTCTTTCTTTACTTGCCCTCTCTTTCCTTTGCCAACCCCAATTTGCTTCCCCCTCCTCCTCAAAAAGCAGGCTGCCCGGAAAGGAAAATACAGATAATGTATCTCAGAGGTCTCATCTAATGAAATGTAGAGGATTTGAAATTAAGCTGAGGGATACAAGTTGCCCACCTTTGCTGTATAAGCTCAGGAAAATATGGCATACCCATATACACCACAGCCAGCAGGCTTCTGCTTCTGAACTATTCTCCTCTCTATTTGGTGATGGAGAATGCATTCTAAATTCTAGTCTTTGTGACTGTGTCATGAAGCTCTGCTTTTCTGCATCTCTCCTGCACAGCTCACTGAGTGTATAGTCTGCTCTCCCTCTGCCTGTCAGGAGGCTCCAATGCAAAAACATGCATATTAATCTTGATTTTAAGACCCTTCTTTCAGACAATGCATACAAATGTACTGAGTTATTTAAATTGGTTTTTCTCTGTTTGTAAATGTAGTGTACTGTGACTGGCCAGGGGCACTACTAACATATGCTCCTTGCTAATTCACATTTTTCAGAGTTCTGGGTTAGTTACTTAAATGGGGTGTGCCTTTGTATCTCCCTTTTCCTTCCTTGTATTTATTCCTAGGCATGAATAACATAAAATTGGGTAATATAGAGTTTTTCTTCTATTATGCCAGAAGCTTCCACTCATGCAAACTATTAGTTGGCCTTGGAATTCTGATCCATTGAGGCAGGTACAGGTGAGGCAAGTCACTGGTTGTGGAATTCTCCAGCATCACTCCGCCCATGCAAGCCCTTTAATGCCTAACTACCAGACCCCAACTCTTCTCTCCCCTGCCCACGCAGCCCCTCGATGCCCTAACTTCCTATTAAACACTTACTGGGGCAGGGCAGCCCAGCGCTACTCTGGCCAGAAGAGAGAAGAGAGGCAGAAGGAAGCCTTTCCCATCCTTGTGTGTGCCTGGTCAAATTCCCACAGGCTGCTGCAATGGCTGGAGAAGGATTTGGCCTTGGAGATATTCACCACTTCTCATGAGCTCTCAAAGGAGTTGAGTTATATTTGTTTGGTAAGCTGTAGCTGCCGAGTTTCTGTTCGTAACTGGTTCCGGTGCTATTGAAATAAGCCAGACATGCTGCTACTTCAAAAACAAACAGCATTGTAGCTTCTGAAGAAAACAAACAGTTCCCGAAATAGAGGTTGAGTATAGCCATTATGGCTGCATTGTTCAGACAAACCAACGCTTCCTATCAATACAAGGAAGAGAGCTGCAATCCACAAAGAGTCCTTACAAGAGGAAATTAGCAGAATAAGAAAAACAGGTCCCCTTTGGACTATCACCCTGCACTGGTTCAGTTTGTCATTGCACTTTCCAGCATACCTTTCACTGCATCTTGTCACACTCCTCCATACAGTTCAAGTAGGTCCTAATGGAAGCCCTGCCACCACGACTGAAGCGTTGTGGTCTTTCTGGGCCCAATCCTATGAAAGCCAGCAATATACTCAAAACCTGAAATACACAGAAGCCATACATTCTAGGTGCATTGCCGCATGGAGTGGAGATTGCACCGCCACCCCCAAGCCTGGCTTCAGCATATAATAACCACTTCTGCAGCCTGTCAGTGTATGAAGGTTGGGGCAGAGACAGTGGGCACAGTACAGCTCCCCTTCCAAACATGGCATGAGTCAGTGTGGCTCTCACTAAGAAAATACTCAGCTTCAGCTGTAGAAGAAGGTTGAAGAGCTCCCCACCCAACACACCACCACTGTGTCTCCAGCTCCACATTCATCAACACATTGAAGTGCTTCGTTTTAATGGCTCATTTTAATGCTGAGTTTTCATTCAGTTCATTGGAGCTTATTTCTGAGAAACAGCCTAGCCCTGGCCATGTCCACTCAGAAATTTATCCCATTAATTACAATAGTATTTACTTCCAAGAAGGCTGCTTATGCTTGCAGCAAAAGAGTGCAAAACCTCATGACGTCCAAGTCTTGCTTCTTAATGACAACAATGGGTTTTACTTAGTATAAGAACAGTCTGAATTGGAGGAGATCAAGAGTTAAATGCATAAATTAAAGCAATTCCCTCCAAGCACACTCCATTAGAGAGTAAATGTCTCCAGAGAATCACAGTGACATTTTTTTCTATAGAGAGTCATGGAAGTACTTCTCTTGATCCACCAAGCATTTTGAACCATTATTGGCACCCGAGTGATGAAGACAGAATAGACTTTATCAGGATCATGGCTGCACTCTCTCCTTGAATATTGAAGTTGAGGAAGTGCTGCCTTGCTTGCACAATACGGTCTGAAGGAAAAGATTAATAGCGATCCTTCATGGAATCTTGCCAGGACTATTCATCCCAATACTGCCTTCCGTCTTGTGTAAAGGATAATAAAGAACAATCTGTTTCTGGGTGGGATAGGCTAGGGATTCTCCTGGACTGGACATTGCTTCTGGATGCTCCAGTGACATCATTGGCCAAAACTGTATTTTACCAATTGTGCTCACATTTGCCCTAGTACCTTCCATCCTGCTGCATGGACCTGACCTTGATGACCGTTCAGGAACTTTCACTGATCACAATTACTAAATCTGGCTTTTAACCAGAGCTGCTTGTAATGGGTGGGTTTCCTCTGCAATGAGCTTCTGTCATTCCCTTAAACTTACATAGATTCTGACTACAATTCCAAGAGTTGGTCTTGATCTTATAAAGCTTTCATTGGTCTGAGCTCAGGATATCTTCCAGCAATAACATTCCACTGGCACATCTGGTCCAACCATTGTACTGCCTGAGAGAGAGAAAATCACACTTCTCCCATTTTACGTACAAAAACTGTATATGTACAGTAGAATATTATGGCAAGACTGGCCGTGGGATGTCTTCCAGCACACCTGAGGACAACAGGCTAGTTTAGGTAATGCAGAGAAGGATGTGTTTGTCCTCCCTTCGCCTTGCTGAAGATTCCAAGCATCTGCTGTCTAGTGGAAGGGCCAGTCCTCTCGATGCCTGTCTCTAAACGTTGCAAAACAGAATTAACTTGTTGGTTGGCAGATTGGCTGTTCTAACCCATTCAGTTATGAAAAACTGAATGGTAATGGCAAACAAAATGAATGTTTTGCTCATTTCATTGCATGTATGTAACTCACTAGTTGCATTTCTTAAAACCTGTTCTACAAAACCCTTTCTAAAGGTATTTTATGAGGCTAGGCCACAAATGGAACTTAAAATTTTGAAGATATAGTTTTCTTCTCACTGTTCAGAGTGTTTTTCCATTAAGCTTGTCCCACTCTTCAAAATAGCTTGAAGAAGGACAGATGTGAGCAATGGTTGGAGTGGTGTTTGTTCGCCGGAGCCAAGGTCAGGGCACAGCAAGAGCCAGTCCCTCAAGTGAGGGTTTTGGAATCTGTAAGGAATAGGGATTGATAGCATGTGTGGCAGAGGCAGATCAACCAGGTCCCGAAGGCATCAACCCAGAATTCGGATGGCCAGAGGTGGTTCACATCAAGCAAGAGGCCCATGTCCAGAGATTGCAGCTGAAGAACCAAGGGCTGAGACATGCAGCACAGCATGACCTACAAAGATAGGCAGGGAATTGGTTCTGAAAGACAGCCATGGGATTGAGGAAGGTGCCAGAGAGTGCCTTAATCAGCCAAGGTGGTCCCTAATGAGCAAGTTCCATTATGGGACTGATGAGGGAGAATTGGCTCTTGGAAATCGGCTGCTCAAGGGCTCAGTCAGCAGTGGCAGCTTAAATTATTCCTCAGAACATTCACTTTATATCTCAGGCTTGTGCTGCAGCCTGGCTGTTGGACGTCTTGGTACTAGATCCCATCCAAGAGCCTCATGCTTGGAGATGGGGCTCGTGAAATGTTGGCTCCAACACAATTCATTGTGCCTGTCTCTGCAGTGCCTCTGCCATTCTGCTCTGAAGCATCTACCTTAGGCAGCAAGGTACCACTGCACTAACACTTTCTGGAGGACTCATTTATATGCAAGGAGATGCCCCTTGGGAATTGGTGCAAGGGCCATGTCTGCCCTTCCAGTGTGATCTTTCCAGCCCTCTGTAAGCTGTATTTTTGATTTGCTGGGTGACATCTTGTTAGCATCTCTCAATAGATACCATATGACCTTTTCTAAAAGAGCCAACATTCAACTGTGCTCTTTGCTTTGCTTGAATTTTTATCAATGTGGAAAGCAAGTGCTCAGGTCCTCTAGAGTGAGCAACTTTACAAAGAAATGGCTACCCACTGATTGTAACCCTGGCAAAGAAAGTAAGGAGACCATATTTGCTTTTCACACATCGATGGTTTAAGAACATACTGGGTTTTCCCCATTTTGCACTCACATCGCCCCCAGAACTTACCTTTCCAGCTATAGTTATAAGTAGATACCCCAAAATACATAGTCCAAGCGCATATTTCTGAAACTTTAGACCAGAGACTTTTCAAGGGGAAACCTTATATTTTGTTGCAGGTTTCAGGGGAGTTGGAATTACAAGTTGGAGTAACTGAAAACCTACCAGATTTCTTGGGGTTACAGTCTTCAATGATGAGTTTAGGGAATCTAATCTGTGGGTGTCTCTACACAAGGCATAATAACTCACAGAAGTTTGCAGGGCCTTTTCATGACTTTGACCTCATCCAGCACTTGGCCTGCACCTTTTAACTATTTCTCCCACTTTTAAGGGAAAAATTAAATGTTATCTTAACTATTGTTTTGAACTCAGTCTATATGCACTTTCCTCATGGTGGCAGGTTCTGCTGTTCCTTGTGAGTGTGGTGGGATTTCGACAGTGAGGAGGCAGTGAAGTGTTGCTTGGCACAGCCTCCCTTTGCATTTCTGGCACTGCTGCTCCATGTGCTAGCAAGAGGATTAGATTACGCCTCCCTTTGCCTCTCTTCTGGGTTCTCTGTATCACCATGGCCCGCCCTGTTGTCTGAATCCAGGATCTGTGCATTCCACAGTCCAGGTAGACAACTGCCATGGAGTCCCGGGAAAGAGCAGCTGCTGGAGCCACTCCAGCCATCCAGCCTCCCTGGGGAGAGGCAGACAACATAGGCAAGGAGTGGTGTGCTTGGGACTGAACTTCAGGCACAGTGACTGATCAGCTACATGCAACTGTGGGAGTAGATAGGATGATAACATAGACACTACCTGATTATCTGTCTGATCATAGTACAGACCCAGGAACTGTGGTAACCATTGCAGGGCTGCTTGACATGTTGTATGAATGCAGGCACTGATTTGGTAACCTGGGGGTAATGGCTATACTGCTTGCTTTTGGGAAGGTTAGCAGCAGCACATTATTCAAAACTCACACCCATAAAAGTGCCTCTTGATAGGAAGACACGGGAAAGATCTAGGGAATTGGTGAAGAAAGCTGGAATGCTTGTCCAGGCTATCCGCTGGACAGCTTCCCTCCTCAAAGAAATGAGAACTGCACAGGACCTCTTGCACAGCTTGCAAAGGATGAGCAGCGGATAAAGGGCTGCTAGGCTGTGTTTCTGAAGATGTGCCATGAAACAACTGCCACCATCCCAGCCCAGCCATGGCTGGTGGGCTCATCAGCCCAGGGTTAAGGCCAAGTATCACAACTGCAAACTGATTTTCCGGCCAGTGTAACATCATATTGTGCTTCCCTGTGATGCATCTGGGCAGCTCCAGCCACACAGGAAAGGTTTTAAGTGATTCAGGGGAGGAAAAGCCAAAGAGAACATAGCACAGCAGAGACTGAATTCAGCCCAGATGTAGAGAGGTCCTATACAAATGGTTCTTTTTGTTTCTCTGCCACTCAATGGCCAAAGCTCTTTGAGAGGTTACAGTGTCAGCCTCTGGAAAGGCTGACTAGACTACTTAAATTTTATGAACTAGGAGGCTGTTGTGGGACATCCATTCTGTCAGCTGGTTGCCCAGTCTGGAGCAGAATTAAACCACTTATTTATTTATTTATTTATTTATTAAAAAAAACATTTCTATGCTGCTCCCCATTGCAACAAAGCCTCGGGGTGGCTCACAACATCCATAAAATAAACATAAAAATACAATCAATAATTTAAAAACTGGTACCATCTTGGCTATATATATTAAAATCTATAAATACAATAATAATAAATTAACAGTTAAAATAACTTTTAAATAAAAAGGTCTTCGCCTGGCACTGAAAAGCAAATAATGACAGTGCCAGGCGGACCTCTCTGGAGAGCACATTCCACAGGTGAGGCACCACCGCAGAAAAGGCCCTCTGGGTACTCACCCTCCTAATATCCTTCACAGACGGTTCTCGGAGAAGGGCATCCACTGCTGATCGTAGGGGACGGGCGGGCATATATGGATGCAGATGTTCCTTTAGATAACCAGGTCCCAAGCCGTTAAGGGCTTTATAAGTCATAACCAACACCTTGAATTGGGCCCAGACTTCAATAGGGAGCCAGTGAAGCTGACAGAGAACTGGGGTTATATGAGAACAATGCCCAGTCCCCATCAGCAATCTGGCAGCTCTATTTCTCCATTGTGAATGAAAGTCTCGGCTGCTGCAAAATTCACCAATAAGACAAATTAAGGACAATTGAGTGGAATTTGGAGAACCTTGATGAGACTGAGTTTTCTAATTCAAAAATCCTTTACATTTTTTCCACAATGCTTTGCCCGATCTAATGCTTGGCAGATGTTTAGGACTTGAACTCACAGGGTATCTAACCTTTGGCCATGCTGGATGTGGCTGATGGGAGTTGAGATCCAACATATCCGTAGTTTCCATTTTGCTGTCAAGCTGATTTGCTGTCATTTTGCCACTTGGGCGATGGTGGAATCCTTGCCTCTGAAGGTTGTTAAGTCTGTTTGGCATCTAAGGGCATCCCTGCTCTGTGATATTTTCCTTCTGTCACATTCTTCAGAATTAAGGTGTCCTGAAGTTTTAGAAGCTAGTAGAGATGCTTGTATCCCGCAGAATATATCGCAACTTCATTAGTCCATCCTTGGTATGATGGAACTTGGAAGTTCATCTTTGAAATGGTTAACATGAATATGTACTGCACAAAATACATTTATTTATGAACTTAAGCAAAGCCTTTCACCTTTGAATTCACCTTTCTTCAGCAGTTTTTTTAATGTGGTGCTTAAATGTTTGTATCAATTGATTTCAAAGGGAAACAACATACTTGTAATGCTGTCTTTGAAATAACCAAGGTGTACCTGTTTATCTTTGGTTTGTTCAAATTCCTACTTCCAATTGATTTTGCGGGGTGGGGGGGTTCCTTAATGGACATCATTATTTCTGGTTGCCATGCGTCACTTGCCAGATTTTGTTGCTGAGTGAAATTAGGATTCTGATTTTGTTTGGTTCTTTTTTCCGACTTGAGTTTTGTTTGTTTATTTGTTAATTCTTCCTCATGCGGCAGATGTTTTGTGTAATCTTTCAGAAGTAATAGTTAAAGAACTTATATTGACAGAATAGAGAAACTCCATGATCAAAGTATCAATTACTCATTTCACTGTGTAGCATCCAGGGATTTAGGTTGGTTTGCATCTAATCTTCAGTATTGTAGGGCATGGTTAATCTGTAGGATGATAATGTTAAGTATGGATATAGTATTTGCCTCCACAAATCACAACAAGCAGTTGATTTTTTTTAATGATGCTGCTACAAAGTTACAGATCAACACATAGTCCTCGTAATGTAGTGAGGACACAGTGAGCACTGAATATATACCCAATTTGCGGTACATTATTGCTTTGCCATATGCGTAACAAGCGTGTAGATGGAATACCACGTGGGGAGGAAATCAATCCAGCAAAAATGACAAAGGAAGCTGGTAAAAGGCACAGAGCATAAAAACAAATGAATGAGCATGGGAAATGTTTAACCTACTCCAGTGATAGCTGGGCCACCTCCTCAGCTTGATTTGGAGTGCTTTTGATGTTGACAGACTGTTTCATATAACACTGAGAACAGCAACAAATAAGCTTATTTGCAAGTTCTGTCCTAACTTACAATGTCAGTTCTTGTATACTTCATTCTGAAGTCAGAGGTCTCCAACTTTCGAGGAACTGCTCTGAACAATCCCGTGGTTCCTTTAGGCACTGTTTAGGATCCATAGGATTGCTCCCCAAAACAGCTACATAACTAAAAAGATTAAAAGAAAAAGACTATATTAAAAATGTGTCTTCACACCCTTTCTAAAGACTAAGAGAGTAGAGCTGATAACAATGTCCTAGCTCTCCTTGAATCACCACCTGGTCCTGGCAGCCCTTTGTCTCAGCAAGTCACTAACTCCGTTGCTACTGAGAGGTTCCCAGGACGCTTTTCATAACAAATGGACCCAGAGATAACCTAGACAGTCACTGAAAATGTTTCAATTTCTATGCCAAAGTTTATTCAGAAAACAGGTATGCAGACCTAACATTATTGATCTGAAACTGAATGTGAGGTAAGGAGGGCAGGCCAGCAAGGAAGTGTCAGGTCCTGCCAGGGATTGGTCCTGAAACAAGAGAAGCCACGAGGAAGGTGCAGCTTTCTTTTTTCAGCTTGGAAAGGAGGAGGGCTGTTCAGCCTGGAATCAGCTTCCAGAGTTCCCTAACTGTCAGTTCCCGTAATAGCTGCCTGGCTACCTTTCTTATTGTCTTCCACTGATAGGTGAAAACAATGCTATTTTGATAGACATCTGTCTAGCTGGGGAACTGATGCTTCAGGAAGAGATCTTTTAATCTGTGCTGCCTGCCTCTGTCTTAGTGCATTACATTCTATTTTGTCTTGATAGTTGGTCTTAGTAGTAGACCCCTTCAGGCACACAGAATGAATATGCAGTTTCTTGCTGTCCAGAGGCTTCCAGAGGGTTGTCTAGAGGTTTTGTGTTCAGCTGAATATACAACGAAGCTCCTTCAGACCTTCATGCTGAATGAGCAAAGGTCTGAAGCCACCTCCACAGGAATAGCAATTCTGAGGGTGGGCAGCTCCTTGTCCTCATCCTGCATTCATTTTGATTGCTTAAAGTGTGCTGCTTGTTTGTGCTAAACCATCTTGACTGAAGCATTTGCATTAGAAAGGCAGCAAGGGAGTCTTATATAGGCATCCTTTACATGAGTGAGTGGTGTTATGCAAGCCACCACCTCTGAACCTCAGGTTCTCCTGTCGCACCAACAGAATAATATTAAGGATAACATTAAGGGCCACATGGCTGTTCCTTTAAACAACTAATCCTGTGCAAGCATTTACCAGCTCACATTTAGGGCAACCATGGGGGGAGTCATGTGGATGTGCAAGCCCACTGCTGTCTCCTCATGCCTGCCTGCCAGTTAGACTTTGTGTGTTGAGCATGAAGGTCAGAAAAAGGCCAAATACTTGCCCTTGCTGAGAGTCCTTCTCAGGCATCCATGCTCAGTCATTGTTATATGCCATCTAGTTGTCTCTGACTTATGGCAACCCTATGAGTGAAAGCTATCCAAAATGCCCTGCTGGTGACATCCCTGCTTAGCTGTTCTAAATTCAAGGCTCTGGCTTGCTTTATGGAGCCTATCCACCCCTTCTTTGGTCTCACTGTTCTAACTGGAAGCTAAGTGCTCACGGACATTGGAATTGGGGCTTGCATGTGTACCTATGTCTCCCTCCCACTTCTACCCTAAATGTTAGCAGACAAATGCTTCAGCTGGTACATTTGGGCACCCGGTCCATATCTTTAAAGACCTCCTCATGCTAGGTCCCCAGTCTGGATCAGGGGCCCTGTACCTACTCAACAGTAAAAGTGAAGAAAACAACGTTGCTGCTAGGCACATTTAAAGTAATGGCAGTTTTGGCCCTTCAAGAAATTACCTTTCAGGGCTGATGGAAGGAAAATGGATAAAATGCAGGTGAAGTGCTTTGAATGAAGTACTTTTGAATTGTTACAGAAATGCTACACATTATTATCATATCATTATACTTCTCTCATCTTGTCACTAGATAGAAATCATGATCTAGGGCCATACTAGAATGGTACTCCAATTTCAGTATTTACATATCCTAATGTACTCTTGTAACATCAAAGATCTGGTTGCAAAATACCAAAGAATCTTTCATATTCAGCTTTTCTAGAAACAGCACTGGAAACAATACATACTCAAAGTGGAGCTTGTTGAATATAGTCATCCCCAATATTGTTAGGACAAACATTAAGTAGTTTGAGAGACAGCCCAGTAGGCAAAGCTGAAGTAAAATAAACTATCTTTGTACTGACTTATTGAGTTAAGCTTTGGGATTTGTCTCGCAAGCAGTGAGAACATTTTCAGGAGAAAATGCCTTCTAGAGTTGAATCTTATTAATTGAAAGATTTTCTTCATTCCCTAAGTGGCAAATATTATTACAGAATGAAACTTCCATTCACTGTGATTTCTTTGTCTCTTTCCCAAGAAAGTGTTCTCACTAGTGCATTAATTTTGTGACATTTATTCCCCTGTGGCCAAACCTTCATTCCTGCCAACTTTGGAAAAAATACCTCAAATATACACAGAATATAGAATAGAACACACTGGGAATGAATAGGATATGCACAAGATGATTAAATCCAAAAGAATTGGTGCAGAAGAGTTTCCAGTGGTTTTCCCCCCCCCATAGGTGCCTCACCCAAAATTTCTTCCAACTTCATAAGAAGCTGTTTAAAACAGCAAATACAAGAGAAAAGAAAAATATATTTAACAGCAATGGAAAAGATAAAGCAGATTAAGCAGTAATAATATATAGCAAATGCAAATCAGAAAGTGAGAACCAGAACTTACAATCTTGAGTTACTAGAAAGGTTAGCATGAAAATAAAGTTCTTCACTTACTATCCAAATCATTCAGATGTAAGGTAAAAGGAAGGTACTTAGTGACCCTTTCTGTGGATACTAGTCCATGGCCACGGTGCTACCACCAAGAAGGACCTTTCTCTGGTTGTCCTTTATCTCTTTGTACTCACCAGGAAGAAGCATTGCCCTTATTCTGAACTGGTTTCTTGATGCTGATGTGTAGCCAAATATGAATGGTCATGTTGGATTGTAAGGATTCGTATAATAGGTGATTGCTGATTGACTTGGACCATCTGAGAAAGGTTGACAGAGAAATAAGCATGTAATGACTGTGGGAAGGAAACTAGCAAAAGATACAGAAATTTTTCAAGCAGCATTCCAAACCCCTCAAACTCTCCTTCATCCTTTTTCCTTTGCAACTTTAAATTAGAGTAAAAACAAGATGATAAGGACACTAATTCAATTTTTTTTTGTTAAATCTGGGCTTCAAAGTCAGCTTGTTTAAGATGCTTTCACTGGTAACATCTTATGTTGAAGAGCAGATTGGAGCACTGTTCAAATGTGTTCATCAGTCATTCTGTTTAGCTGTATCTTCAGGTCAACCTGATGACAAAGAAGTTATGTAACAATTTCAAGAAATCAGATAAGTGAAATAGATCATTTTTAAGGACTAGACAGTTTGTACATTAAAAAAGCATAATGAGCGACTCATTAGTACAGTTATTTATTTTATTTGTTTAACACTTTTGTATACCATTGCAATAGCCTCATGGCTTTTGCATAATAAAATCATTTCATTTTACATAATAAAATCATAACAAAACATAAAAGCTACAGAAATAAAACAATTAAAACATCAATACCAATAAGCAATAAAACAATACAAGATCCCAATACAGCAAGAGCACCTAGTAATAGCATACATTACCATAACTGATTGGATAAATCTTAAAAGAGAACAAATTAAAACACCAAATTTACTAGTTAAAATGCAAGTCAGAATTTTAAAAAAACCAACCAAACAAACTCTGAAACAGTCAACAATTAAAATGCTCCGCAAATAAAAACATCTTAACCTGGTGTCAGAATATATATATAAGCAAGGCGCTTGACAGACAACTCTAGAAAGCTGTTTCCACAAGTGGGGCACTACGACTGAGAAGGCCCTAGCCCAGTTGGCCATCCTCCTAGCTTCCTTTAAAGACGGCTCCCAGAGCTGGACCTCCAACGATGATCTTAGGGTCCAGGCAGACTTATATGGAGACATTCTTTCAGATATTCAGATCCTAAATCAGTCAGGGTTTTATACATTAAGACAAGCACCTTGAAGTGGGCCCAGACTTCAGTGGGCAACCAGTGCAATTTAGAGGACTGGTTTTACATGTTTGGTGTTACTAGCCCCCATCAGCAGCCTAGCTGCTCTGTTTTGTTCCACTTGATGCTTCTGGACTATTTTCAGGGGCACATTACAATAGGCCAATGGAGAGGTTACCAGAGCTTGGATTACTGTTGCTAGGTCCTGCCTGTCCAGATACAGTCGAAGTTGATGAATCAGCTGATAAAAGGCAATCCTGGCCACTGAGCCTACTTAGTGCTCAGCTCAGGATCCACCAAGTTAGTTTAAATAGTATCAAATGATCTGTGAAGTATGTACCTATTTATACTATATATTTTAGCAGGCTTAGCCCACTTCTTAGACAATTTATTGTATATTATAATGTGAATTCAATATATCCTGCTCCACCCACAATTCTTAAAAAATGTGTGTGGAGTTATGGCCTTTACCCACAACAGAAGTATTGCTAAATTGCCCCCAAAGCACTGCAAACTAATAACCAATTTTGTGTATTTCTCGTATTTGTATTCTGCTCCAAATTGGGCAATGTGACACAGAGCTCTTTTGATCTTCACTGTATGACTGTGATGTAGGTTAGACAAAGAGAGAATGATTTGTCCAAGGTCACCCACTGAGCCTCATGGCTGAATAAGTATTAAAACCTGCAATGCCATTGTCATTCCAAACTCACTCCGGCCATAACACCACACTGACTGTCATCCTCTTTTGATATTTGCTTTGTTATATAGAAGTGCATCTAGCAGATACAGAGCTATGCCTTATGAGATATAAGCTTCACTCTGAGGAGCCTTATAATGTGACCTGGCATCCTTTATCCCTTTAATACAGAAAATCTGAAGTATTGCCAGCAAAGTCTATCACATGATCAGCGAGAGCAAAGAAGAAAGCACTGTCTGAATCTGGTTACTGCTTGGTAGAATCCTGTTTCCCTTGCTCTTATTCTTTACCTATCTCTTCATCCCAGAGTATAGGAGACATTTGCCTGGGAGATCCCAAAGCTGCTTGATGTTTGAATCGCATCTCCCTGAAAATAGAACTGATGGTGTACAACCTCCAGCTAATCCAGCCTGCAGAGGGTTCTCATTGGAGCCGTGGAGGTGTAGGCAGCCCCTGTAGGACCTGTCCACTTGCATTCCCCTCCCCTCCCCTCCCCTCCCCTCCCCTCCCCTCCCCAAGCATAGCCCAGAGCATACAGGGATTTGTATGGCAAGGACGCAAGGAGCTGCATTCAGAGATAACAAACGCAATTCCTTACTTCGCTTGCTAAGAGCGCCACCTGTGCTAAGTCCTTCCTAAAAGGTGAAGCAACCTTAAAGCAGGGAGTTTGCTACCCCAGTTGGAGAAGGCAAGGAACAGCCTGTGAGGGCCATGACCAGTGCTAGATGGAGCAGGTCACCTCCGTGTGCTGGCAGGCTGACTTTCTCCATGCCTGGAAAAGACAAAAAGGGCAGGGCTTGCAGGTTATATCAGTGCATAGGGCTACTCCTGCTGGTATGATCTGGTCCCTGCTGGATGCAGTGGGTGGGGCTACTGACTCCATGCTTCCAGCCTTGTCTTCTTGCCTGGGACTGAACTCGCCTGGTAGATCTGCACATTACCATGTGGCTGGAACAGGATCGGGAGACAAACTGTTCTGTGAGCTGTGCTCCTGAAACAGCTCTATGGCCCTGCTAATGGGCTCACAGTCTCAGGACGGTGGTACTGAGTCATTTGCTGTGGAGCACATGCATAGCTCACTGGACTTGACCACAAGACACCAGAGCATTCTACTTCCTTGCAGTATTGCTATTACTTCCTTAGTGGCTCCAGAATGCAAATTAATATTTTTGGAGTTTGCAAATTTGTAATTCCAACATGAACCCATTTGAATAATGGATAATAGACATCTGTAATTTCTCATTTTAACAGATTTCTTTCCTTTGTGGACAGCTGTGAAAATATATATATTTATAGTTTTCTTGATGCATAATTTTCACCCCAGAAGCAGAATTCAGATTAGCACTCAGCTGCCAACAGGTGTCATTTTCTGGTGTGTGGGAACAGTCCTATTTTCAGCAAAAGCAAAACATTATGCTCCTCACCCACACACACTTCTGCTTTCTTTAAGACAATCTGTAAACATTGTTTATACCTTGGCTACACCCCATCACTGCCGCCGCTGCCACCACCATCAAAGACTTTAATGATTCTGACATTAGAATTATCTGACTGAATATTTCTCTTCAGATCCTTTGGGCAATTATAAGATGTTATGCCAGGGACATCACAAGGCTGCAGTGATGACTATTGGCAAGCATTTGTAGGACAGCTGAAAGAAAGTCAGAAGTATTTTTTAAAAAGCTCAGAGTTCATTGGAAATGTAGGCACTCATGTTTGTTTTTAACCATTGATTGGAATAAATTAGGTCTCTTCCTTCCAAAGTGATAAAATCAGCTGAAACTTCATTTGAGCTGTGATTGAGCAAGGCTGCTAATCAAGCACTTAGATTTTAGCATATGAGTAGGTTTCCTTCTTTTTTGGGTGCTGTTTGTGAACTTAAAGAGAAAGTTTACTTCTCAAGCTTTTACTTTCCTGAAGTAATCATAGCAATTTTACACACATGGAGTACCTTCTACTGAGCTATGATTAGGGCTTCCAGTTGTCCTCATGGTAAACATTAGACATTTATCTCTGGACTTAAGGATCTAGTAATCCTCTTTTCTGAACAGCACCACTTATTTCCTTATTGGAAGGACTAGGCATGTGCAGCAGCTGGGACAGGTAGAACACACAGACCAGGGTGCTGATGTGAGACCAGGTCCTGCAGCTTAGCAGGGCTAGAGATGTGGTCAGCAGTCCAGGGTCAAGACCAAGGCAGCAGGCAGTCCAATATTATACAGGTGAGAGAGGGAGCACAGAAACAGTCCAGTGGTCTGATGTAAGGGAAGCAGTCACATAAAGGTGGTCCAGACAAGAGGAGGATGGAGCAGGGCAGGAGCAACTGGAGCAAGCAAGAATGCACAAGAGCAGGGCTGGAGTAGACTCAGGCACATAGGATCAAACAGGAGCAAGGCAGAAACTAGAGTAAGCTGGAGCAGACTGGAGTAAGGCAGGAACAAGGTTCAGGGTATGGTGATGCAGAGGCCAGCACACAAGAGGGTCCTGAAGGCTACTTGTGTTGCTGTGGCAAAGAACAGCAGTGCCAGAAAGCCTTTTATACTGGTCTTCAGGGCCTCCAGCCACACCGCATAATTGCTCTTCAGGTGCTCCCTGCAAGAGCCTGCAAGGGTGCTCCTGGTTCTGCAGGCACTTGCAGGGTCACTCAGGTCCTGATCCTGACACTTATCAGCTGAAGCCCTGAGTGCACCAATCTTAGCCAGCAGTCTTATTAAATACATGCTTGTTTACATTTCTCTGATGTAAAGAGTACTGATGTTTACTCTTAGGTAATTCTGTGTCTATGTACTGTATAGGACTGATGCTTTACCCCAGTTGCATGCTAGATTATTAGGACTTGAGATTTCTATGCTGAGGATGGCAAATGATGTCATTTTTCAGTAAATAAATGCAATTTCTCTAATATAACTTAATATCTGTGAGTAGAATTCTGAAGTTGATGATGGAAGCTGAGGTGATGGCAGAGGAAGTACATGCTGGGGCACTGAAGTATGGATCTCTTTCTGTGTAAATTAGAGCAGATAAGCTAATGTGATGACTCACATAGTATTGGTGCAGAAAAGAAGCTAAGTGGTTCAGGACTATCATGAATAAATAAATGGTTATTACTAAAATGGTGCCCGATATTCTTCACCTGTGATATTCAGAAGGGGAAAAATGGCAATCTTGGTCATTCAAAACTTCCCCTTTAGAATGTACAAGTAGATATCTCCTACACTGCTGTTTGTCCTGTTATTTTTGCTGGCTGCTGCTATTTCTTCTTTCTTCCTGAGTTCTTCCTTCTTGGATTATTTCTCCTATTGGGGTGGAGGAAATTTATCTTGCTCAGGGATCATACGTACAATGAATCATGGTGCTGGGTAGTCTATTAGATTTGGTTGCTCGATGCTGCCACTGAGAATGAGTGAAAACAATTTAAACAGAAAATGCAAATATTTTCAGGAATTACTGAAAATAGCATGAGGGGAAGAACTGGGCTTGGTCAGCGCTGAAATGTTCACAAAACAGTGAGAAATTTTGACTCTGTGTGACATGCTGAAGTGTGTACTTCAACAATGACTGCTTCATGCCCCACACACACACATACAGAAACATAAAGGAAATATGATGTGAATTTGTCAGCCCAATGAAGCATAAACTTGAGTAGCTGCACATGGGTTGTACCATTTTGCTGATAGGATTTCTGAGGAGATGTATATTCAGTACATTTCTGTGTGAAATAACCTTTTTCAAGACATCACTGATAGATATCACATAGGATTGTGATGATCTGCAAATTTAAAATACTAGATCCTGAGGCTTCTGTTCTCAAATCTGAGGTGCCACTTGGCTGTGTACTGTGTAAAGATGTTATGCTCATGATGGGCTTTTCTTGGGTTCACTGAACTTTAGTGAAGAGTAAGTAATAGATTCATGAAGGAAACAGGGGCTTGCATGTAATTAACATTCAGAGTGAGGCAGATGGATGTAGCAATGATGGGAACATGTGCTCACATCACGATGAAATGCAGATTCGAGGCCCGGGAGCAATCTCAAGGATGTGGGCCAGCAGAGTTTCATCTCTGTCAACTTTAATCTAATCTACAAACAAGCACATGGGAAGAATCTCCAGTTGTGGAAAAAAAGAGTACCAAATGCAGCTCCTGTCTTTCTCGTAGAAACTGTTTAAACAGATCACTTAAAACAAACTAATTAACTTTAGGCCACGACAGGCAAAAGCATGTGCCAAATACAGTATTACGGATAGCAACTGCGAATAGGGAAAATTTGTGTGAGCAAGTTCTTGATTGTATTTAGTTTCTGCCATGCTGGCTTATTGAATACTCTACCTACTCAATTGAACCCCAGCTGAGCCTGATCTTCTTGTTATAATGCATCAGTGTGAACCCCGTTTCTTATCCTCACCCTTTCAAATGAAGTGCAAAGGAACAGCATAAAGAGGGAAGAATAAATCAATGCATAATGATAACACATGAAATTGGGCAGAAAGTGACAAGCAATGAAATAAAAGGTTGTAAGAAATTGACCTTAAAAATGTGGATCTTTGAGAAGCACCTCAAGTCTTTCTTATTCATTCAAGCTTTTGCCCAAAGCAGTGGTTTGAGGTAAAGATTGAAGTCCTTTGCTTGGAGTTGGAGGTGGCTATCCTGTGGGTTCTTTCAAGGACTTGTGCTTTGACATGGAAAGAGATATAATGATTTGTGCAAGACAAGCAAAACATGCCAGAAAAATTGAACCAGGCACAAAATTAATAGATTAATAGGGAGAAAAATCAAAGTAACAGTGGCTCCTGAAAGTTAACCAAATCCTTTTGCAGTTATGCTTAAAGGGTGTAGAAAACTGGCCTCATAAGTTTGCCTTGCTCTGGCTTAGTGTAGGTTTTTCATGTAGCCTGCCAATGCCCATGGCCCAGTGTTACCAGCAGTGACTGAAAAGAAGGGAAATGGTGTGGGAGAAACTTCTAGTTTAACCCAGGAAAATGACACCATCAACATCATTTTAAAAGATACAGGGCAGGGGTAGTAGAATGATACCATACAACAAATTTTCTGTTTTTGTGTTCTGTTTTTAACTTATCTGTCCAAAAGCCCAGAAGTGCAATAGATGCACAAATTGAGCATAACTGAATTTGTCAAATTTTGCATGACACACAGATTAGTTGACTGGAACTTCTCTTAATTTAGCATGTCCTTCTAATATAAATTATAGCCAATTTAGTCTAACTCAAAGGCATCTCACAGTCAGAACTGCTGTGATGCTTGCTTAGCTAAGTCTAATGCACAGCTCCCTCTTGGTGTGTCAAAGTTTTTCATGGTCAACAGATAAAATAATTGAACATTGCAGGAGAATACAAAAAACTCATTTATTTTGTCCTGTTGTTTCTGCCTTTACCTGAAACTATGCTCAACTGCCAAAAGGGAATATTGCAATCAACCTCAATCTCATACTCTTCATAATCTTTTGCAATATATAGCAGGTCTTGTCAAGGTTAGCTAATACCTTCCTATGGCAAACACTGACCTATTTTTGGCCAGGAAATAAGCTATTCATAGCATATGCAGCTTATTTGATTTTTTTTTAAAGAGATGGTTTAGCCTGATGGTATTTGCTTATATGTGGGAAACATTTGTTAAGATCCCAACTGAATGGAAGAGATGAAGCATTGTTCAGTGGTTACAGTGCCAGATTAGAACTGTGGAAATCCATGTTCAAATCCCTGATCAGCCACAAAATCACTGGCTGAGGTTGGATTAGTCACTTTTCTTGCAATCTACCTCGCAGTGGGAGAGGGGGATGTGCACATCACTTTTAACACAAAGAAAAAATCTGAATGATTATAAATGCAGATTTAATGTTTTGCACATGCACCAACAGGCGAGTCACAAGTGCTTATGTTAGCTATGAGAATGTGGCCTTCGGCACAACTTTTACTTTGTCCATGCAATTCCCAAGTGTATTCATACAGCAAGTGAAACTGGTTGGTTTATGTTATTCATAAATTGGGTCAAGTTATGGTAAGGAACATAAAAGGAAATATGTCTAATCTTTCTGTTCAGATGGTGAGTTATTGTTAAGCTCTGAATTGCATCAGAGCTTCCAATAAACTGGAGGAATTGCCAATGTCAGCCATGAAGAGAAGTGGCCTAAGCCGCCTCTGAGTGCTGTAGTTACTGATGCTCATTCAGTTACACGGATGACTTCCACCTCAAGGTCTGTGCACATAAAAGCTTATTTTCCAGTGGGGGAGCAGATTGGATTTGGACTTGTTCCAGCTCACTAACTGAATGCATTTCCTTCAGCTGGGAGCAATTCCTGACCCACTCAGTCCACCAAGTCCCTAACTAGATCTGGCTTGATCTGGAAAGTGAATCTGGTGCTCAGGGAGCTGCAAAACTCTGTTAAGTGTGGTGACAGGCTGGTTGCAATGGACAGCAGAGTGCCTGCAGTACATGAGGCCACTCCCACATAGCCTGTCTTGGATTTAACCTGCTTGTGATCTTAGACTTAGGCAGCATGTAGTCCACACCAGCCTTGCCAACATGGCTGGTTAGGGAATTATGGCAGCTGTAATCCAGCATTTCTAGAGGGCACCGGTTTGGAGAAGGCTGGCACAGATGATTACATTTATAGATGCAGAGCCTTTTGGCTGTTACATGAAATAAGCAGTTGCTTTCACGTGACAAAATTGTACAGACATGTAATGTGGCAGTCTCTGGATGAGTAGTACTTGTGCAGCAATTTGTCTGGATACCAACCCACATACCAAAACCATGGTAACTTGAATAGTGAGTTTGAATGCAGAATCGGCCTGGCTTGCTTTCTGATACATAAGATTCTGCCTGGATGTCTGGAATATCAAGTCCCTTTCACTTTAGTTGACACACTTTTGCAGATGCTCACTTTTTTCTCTTATTTGTTCATTTCATTTATTATATTTCTATGCCATCCAATAGTCAAAGCTTTCTACGGGATTTGCACAGATTTCCCCTTCCTTAAGGGGAAGGGGAAATCACACACATTAAGTTTGTCCTTGCATTAAAAAACAAAAGCTTCTTTAGAATTAAGCTCTGATGAGAACTGGCTCAAATTTAAGCCTCAACAATGGAGTGATGACTGTCTTTGAGCTAAGTATTCTTGCAATATTAAAGGACTGCATATTATTGAATCAATGTTCACTTAACAGTCACAGTCTTTGCAGTTCTATTTTCACCTCTTGCAATCCAGCATGCTACATTTTTATTTTTTAAAGTGGAGAGCAGTTTGACTTTTGCCATCCTCTGCTCTTTGGAAACTGCCAGCATGCACAAAACAGCGTTTTTCCGGCCTGTGCTGCTCTTGCCACGAAGTCGGTGTGCCTCTTCTGCTGGAGCATGCAGCACGGGCTCTGAAACAATGAGCTGTTGGACATTGTTCTCAGAGGCAAGCTTCCCAAGATAGTGGCAATCAAGGAAAACATAGGCAGCCTGCTTTGCCTTCCATTCTTTTGTGTTAGCACAGCCAGGTGAAGGCTGAGGAAGAAAGCAGGTGATACTTAAGCTGAATTGTTTTTGACAGTGCTTCTTTTGTTTTCTTCTTCCAATGTGAGGCTGCACACCAAGTTTCGAACATAACTTTTTAATGTGTTCACATAAAAACAGAATGTTACCTTTTTATTTATCACCACTTTATCCTGTCTTTCCTCCATAAAACTTGCGGCAGCGCATACACATAGCCCAGCCATCTTCCCGAAACCTCAGTGAGGCAGGCTAGGCTGAGAGAATGACGGGATTTACCAGTAGCCATTTGATCCTAGCACTCCCTTGCCAAAGTGGCCACAGTGACTTGGAGGGTCAAATGACACATTACATTGATTGCATAGCATGCATCTCTCTTTTCTCTCCTGAAAGGCCTGGACACCGTGATGCCCATGATCTGTATGCTGCCCCAGCTTGGGCTGCTGCCACACAGGATCCTGGAAATACCCCCAGATCCTCCCCAAACAGGCCACCGCTGCTTTAGAGGAAGTGAATATGGCCCCAGTTGGGATCCAGACGTGCATATACTGGGGAGGGAGCATTAACTCTGCCCGCACTTGTCTGATTTCCAGAATTCCGTCTGCTCCTGTGTGCACGGGGCAGGGGGCTAATATCACTTTTCCTCTGCCCGCTGGTCTCAGTCTACAGTTACTCTACAGTTTTTCTTTCTGTTTTTTTATAAGGAGACAACAGACTTAGCTACACACCATGCAATGAACTAAATGTATAGTTTGACCCTCAGTCACATGGTAAACATAGAAACAGAGCGAGTCAGAAGGGGTCCCCTGGGCCATCTAGTCTGACCTCCGGCACCAGCTGACTCCGCTCACGACATGCCCACCATGTGCATGTCCAGCCTGTCTTTGAACACATATGTTAGCAAAGGCATGGTTTACATAAATATAAGTGCTACGGCTTGTTTTCCATCCATGTGATGCACACAGGAGACTTCAGGCTTCACTTTGGCAACCTTTCCTTCAAGGTGAATTTCAGGACACCCGGAACCCAGGCCTTCCATCTCTGCAGCAAGGCAGCAGCCCTTTCTGCCGTAAATGTCACTGTTCAAGTTACCATGATTTCATATCTGGCTTAGTATCCAAGCAAAACAGTGATAAAATTGCTACGAGCTAAGATGTATTCATTCTGCCCATTCCATTATATAGAATTCTGATATGAGGCAAATGATACCTCCAAATTAAATCCATTATATTCATCATAATATGCAAAAAAATCAAGTTATTTTTCAGTAAGTCTTTTCCTCTCTAGATTTATACAATTCCTGCAAGTCCCTTTTTTCTTCTAGATTTTGCAATGTTAATGACTTTGACTAATTGTCAACACCACCAATTACTATGACTGATACCTTATCATTTCCCACAATGAGCATTGCTAATTAAAATTGATCGTACTGCTGTTCTGGCACAGCAGCAAGTTCCCTTTGATTTTTTTTTTTTTTTGTTTAAACATTAGCTTATTGTGCCAACTTGGTGGATTCAATAATAAAAGCTCATTATTTTGATGTTTATTTCTAGCAGGGGCTTAAAACCATATTGAAAGCCCATTAGAGATGCAGCAGAAATGGAATGGTTGGGGGTGGGGAGGATATATTTTATTTTAAAAACTTCAAAGCATGTGCTATTAATACTGCAATAGTGCAATGCATTTTATTTTTGCAGTGGCAGACACAAACAAATCTCAAACTCAGAATATTTTGGTAAATCAGGTAAATTTTCTTTATTTTCTTTGTTGTCTGTCTCTTTCTCTCTTGTTTTTTAAATTAGAACTTAAATGAAAACTCAATAGACAGCGGTGCAGTTAAGGCAAAACCCTATGCCTGTTTACACAGAGAAAAGTCATACAAATCCCAACATAGCTTGCTGGGCAATACTTGCCAATATAGGTGCTTTGCATGTCTAGACATGCATAGGCTTGCAGCCTGGTTCCACCCTCTCAGTTCCCCACTTAGCTTAGTGGTTAAGAGTCTGGGACTGGGACTCAGGAGATCTGGGGACTGGTCTACATTCACTGGATGACTTCGGGCCAATCACAGTCTATCCTACTTCAAAGGGTTGTTCTTGTGACAATAAGACTGAGAGGAGGAGCAGTATCCAAGCCATCTTTAGTTCTTTGGAAAGAAAAAAAGGTGGAATAGAAATATAATAAATAAAATGTGCAAGGTGACATTATTGTAGTAGAAGGAAGAGTTACAGCAAAAATAGCCTATTCAGTGGTAGCACCACACTTGTGGAATGCTCTCTTTAGAAGTCCATCTGGCACCTACACTGATAAATATGAAAGCTTATTTTTATTTGTTACATTTGTATGCCAACTAATAGTTGACACTCTTTTGGTGGTCCACAGCAATGAGTTACTTACACAGAAACATGGTAGCAGAGCTGGAAGGGGCCTGAAAGCCATTGGGTCCAACCATCTGCTGTTGCAAGACACCAAGTTACATAGTCTTCCTCCTCCATTTTTCCACACAGTAATAGCCTTATGAGGTAGGTTCAGTTGAAAGTCTTTCTTTTATGCTATTCCTTTGTGGCATTATATGTTTTGATTTTGTTTTTAGTATAATTTAACTTTTTGAGTATAGTCCTGAGAACCTCTTGAAGGGTGAGGTATTGATTGCCTACATTTGAATATAGAATAGGTACCTGCATCAAGGGCAACCAAAACCAAAGGGAAAAATGGTGGATCTTTCATAATGAAACTTTTGGGGATTAGGAAAAGAAAGAGAAGCAAGTTTGTGAAACTCTTGTCTCTTACAAAAATGTTTAGAAGGGCAGGAAATCTCTCTTCTTTCCCATCAGGTCACAATGAGCTTTAGTGGTCAAAGCTTTGCTGCTTCTACATCCTGGCAGTTGTCCACAGCTTGTGAGAAATGGTGGTTGCCAGTGCAACACCCATTGCTAGGAGCCAGTCTAACACAGCTCACAAGTGTAGCTGTTTGCCTCTTTTATACAACTTCCAGGCTCCAATCCTATCTCCCTTTACCTGTGAGTAAACCCAGTGAACCCAGTACATTTTAATAGACACAAGTAAGCAAGTGTAATTTTTCAAGACATTACATTTACAGAAATACATCCTTTGCTGTTAAGGCAATGCAAGTATATGTGGGAAAGGGCCCTTGTCTGGTTCCAAATGGCCGCATCGGTCAATCGGTGTTGCTTACACTGGAGTGGCAGACAGTCTCTAGGCTTCCAGGCAATGGTCTTTCTCAGTCCTACTTGGGAGTTCTTGCACCGATCTACCTGAGAGCACTAGATTTAGCAGCACCCTTTTCTGTACCCCACCCTGTGTCTGAATGGGAATGATGGTGCAAAAGTGATCTTTGGCATATGGGGGAGGGGTCACTTTTGGGCTACTGTATCTGTCAGCACACTGCATGATTACTAGTTCAACATGCCGTCATTAGAAAACTGGAGCAGCCCAACAATTTTCACAGTTTTGAGGAAAGCAGAATGCATATTCTGACCTGCTTACTAGAATTGCACCTGGTGACCACTATCACCAAAAATCTCTGCCAAAAAAAATAAAAAGTTGAGTCTCTTACACAAAGAAAAGGCCTGTTAATTATCCAGGAAGTTGCATAGGTCAGTGCTATATCACATGTTTTTCATGGAAAACATTGAGGTTCAGTTTTTGGCATCTCCAAGCTGAAGTCCAAAGCATGTAGAAAGTACCAGATTGGGGAAGGCCTGTCCATTTCATCATATTTCTAGACAATATCTACATAAAGGAATAGTTTGTAAACTGGCATCTCCTGGGAGGCTACATCCACAGTCACATTGAAGCAATTACAGTCACCAGGCACCTCTGTCACTGCTATGAGCTACTTGACAGCCGACCATATACCACCGGTGACTGCATGAAGGGTGCTGGGTGACCAAAGGAGGAATAAATGCAGCCGGTCTTTTCTAATCATGATAGCGTGCAATGAAATAGATACCAGACTGTAGAATCTTTACATTCACTGGGAGTTTTTTCCTTTAATATGTCTATTATGTTTAAATTATAATTTAATACCTACTGCTGTCATTTAGAGTTAAGATGAAATGAATATAAAAATATTTGATCAACAGAAATGTCAATATGAAATAGCCAAAATTAGAGATGAATGAAATGCATAATTAGCCAAAATAAATCAGTCTTTGATCACTTTCTGCATGAAATCACACTGAATGTATTTGCAGTACATCACTTAAAACTCACTTTAAAAACTTAGTTCATATACCAGTCTAGCTGGATTCACAGGACACAGAAACCTTTACATCTCTGCTGGAGATGTAAACAGCTGAAGGAGCAACCACCAGGCCAAAGCCTGGATGAAGTACTGATTTGCCTGCACAGCTCTGAGGATGTTGGTGCAATGTCAAGTCTCTGGAGATCTCTGTGTGTCTGGGATTTTCTGTATACTGCAGACTACCTGCAGCTTATGTCAGTTTTAGGGGCATCAAGACCCATTTCCTTAGAGAATATGTCAGAGATCAAGCCAAGGGCACAGGGTTTGGTGGCAGGAAGGTGGAGAAAGAGGTAGGGTATGAAAAAACATCCTCTCTATTCATTCTGAGGTGATATTGGGAGAAGACTAGTCCTGTTCAGGGGATGTTAGGGAGGCAACGATTCACCCCAGTATGGATAGCAGAACTGACTAAAATCTTCAGCTACCTGCACCTGGAATATATTTCAAGTTTATCTGCATGTAATGAAGATCAATGCAACATCAAAATGCCCATATTCAGCTAGGCCAGAAACCATTTTCATTTATTAGGCACAGCTAAGTTTTGCGGAAGCAACTGAACAGCTAAGCAGGGGGACATGTGTGTGTGCTGGAGGAATTTCCATTCCAAAGGAAACACTGATCATGCCCTTTCCAGAACTCCAGGTGCTAATGGAAGCACATTATCTTCGAATAATGGCACTATTAATGCATGTTACCCTTAAAGCTCAGTACACACCATTGCTTTTCCTGAGAAATGAAGGTGCGTGTGCCATTCTACTGCCTGAAAGAGTGCAAATGCAATTGGCTGAGTGACACCAGGAAGGATACTTTGCACTTCTTTAACTTCTTCTTTGCACTTCCTCTGTGTAACATTTCTCGATCCTTTACGAGCACTTAACAAGTATGAAGCTTCAAAATCCCTCTTTAAGGTTATGGAGCAATATCTGGGAAAGGAATAGATGACAGGCCTTCTGACAGAGGATACTGAACCCTCCACTGCTACCGTTCAGCCGTGACATGCTTAGGTCATTCTCCAAACACATTTCCAGGAGTGGTGGAGATAATGCAGATTCTTGGGACAATTCATCTATATTTTTAAGGCAAAAAAGGTAGAGATCAGCTTCTTCTACAACTGTAGAATAACTCTTCTACAACTTCTACAATGTCTTCTACATGTAACTTGTGGCCCTCCATAATCCCTGACTACTGCTGTGATAGCTAGGGCTGAGGAAAGTGTTTGGTGAAAACAATTGTAGGCTTACACATTCAGCTCTGTTCTAAAATGATACGACCATCAGTTGTGAGAAACCTTTTCTGTAAAGCAGGGCTGAAGAATGTGGTCCTCTAGATGTTGCTGGGCCCCAGTTCCCATCAGTCCAATCCAACATGTTCAAAGGGCAGTGGTTATGGGAGCTGTAGTCTAGGAACATCTTGAAAATCTTAGCTTCCATCTTTGTTTTACAGGAAAAAGGGTGTCTTGCATCTGTTGTGAAGCCATTTGCCACCTTTGATATATAGCTCATAAAGCAGGTGGGAGCCACCTTGGTGTCTTCCTCCATCTTTACATTCCTTTCTCCATCTCCCCCTGCTGGAGTTACTTCCCTTCCCTTCCCTTCCCTTCCCTTCCCTTCCCTTCCCTTCCCTTCCCTGCTGCATCAGTTCAGTGTCTCTTGGAAGCTACCCTAGGCCATTACGGTTTTGTTTACCAGCATATACAGTTTATATCAGAGGACAACTGGGGCTTCTGACTACCTGTCCTGCTCCTGCAAAGCACTCCCCTCACTTGGAGAGGAAACAGTGGCAACCTTCTCCTTGCTTGAGCAGGGAGAGAAGGACCCTCCCAAGTGCTGAGGCACAGGCTGTTGATGGGGCTGCGGGGAGGGAATGAAGCAGGAGCTACCAGCTCCCTGCACAGTCACACGAAGCCAGGAAAGGGTGAAGAGAGAACCTGGACCAGGCAATGTTTTTGGTAGCCTCCGTGGTGTCTTTAGAAGGACCAATGGCTCCTCATGCCCTGCAGTGAAGGACACAGACCATCTGTCTAGAGAAAAGCTATTTCACATGTTATTCCCACCACCACCATCACATTCATACACACTCTTATACAGACATGGAAATTAGTCTCAGTATTCTGGAGCCAGAAATGCACTTCCATGTACATAGTGATGCAAGTGTCTTCAGCATGTGCATAGATTGGGAAGCTGAGACATACAGTAGTAAACTTTCTAGTCCTAGAAAGACAACTTTCTAGTCCTATTACATATGAGACATTCACACAGCTATTCCTATGCCACAAAGTACAGCCTTGCTCCAAAATGGAGACAAAACTTGGCATTAAAGATGTAAACATCCTTTTGAGTTTTAGAAACAGTCATTACATCTGTACTACAGTGCAATCCACTATTTAGATTTGTCACAAAGTCACTAAGGCAAAATCAGAATCTGTGTAATAAAGTCCATATGCTCATACACTGCAACAACAAGGATTAAAATATTCTTGCCTTCATTCTTTTTTGTAGAAATAATTTGATGTATAATCTATTTAAGACACCACAGTCTATCAGCCTATGCAGTTCACAGATCTATTCATCTGAACATGGTAAAAAAAATCCCTTGCATTTGATATGGCAAAAATAAAATAAAATGCTTTGATCTGTGTGTGCTTTCTTGTCCCCATAATTGCTCTGTTGTGGTGGTGGTGGTAGTTGTTGTTCTGCATAGGCAGAAAGAATAGCACAAAGATTTTTTTTTAAAGAATATCTTGGGAAAATGAGAAGAAAACCAACGCTCAGACTGTTTCTCGGACAATTCTAAAGCTTCCCCCCTCCTTTTTTCTTTTTTAGGGAAATGAATTGGCTGCATGTCAGTGTGCTTGGGATCACAGTGCTGCCTTCTCCTGGCATAACCTGAGAGAATAAAGATCTCCCCCTCATTTCCCTTCCGCATGTAGGACACAATCCCTTTGAGGCGCCACTAAGTCCAGCACAGAGCTAGAGGTGTGATAGTTTCTGCCTCCTGCCCTCCAGCCTTGTGTTTTCCCTAGAGAGGCTCCCATCCCCACCTAACTGGAGTGCTTTGGAAAGGGGAGGAAGGGAACCTAGAGAGGCATCAGGAAGGCTCACATCCAGTCTGGCTTTTCCATCTCCTTCGCGCATCACCCACTGCAGTGCCAACTGCTTTCCCTTCTCTGAAGTCACTTTCCTGAACTTAGAGACCAGCTGATCTGGTTCCTTCCACACCTGCTGCAAAGTAGAATGTTGTTGCTGACTTTGGGAAGCTGAAATATCCTATAGCCTCGCAGGTGCTACTGAGGAACTGTTGGGTTGCTCCCTTAACACAACACTTTGTAACACAATTCAAGCGGTGTGTATTTCGAAAGCATTTTCTTGATATATGGATTGTTTGCTGTTATGAAAGACAAGAAGCAGCTGGGAATGGGACAGAAAATTGTTTAGCTCATGTTTCAAAACAAATCTAATTTGCAGTGTTGAACTAATACGTGAACTGAAACTCAGTTATCTTTCAAAATGCCCACTTCCTCCATGCACTGAGGAAAGGGGCACACAAATATACATGAATTTATGAAGGTAACATTTAACATAAATTATTTTAGGGGTCTTAATTGCAACAAATACGTGTACAAGGCAACATTGTATAAAATACAAACAAAACGTATACAGTTTTTAAAAAAATCCTAAAGTTCAGGATGAACTGAATTTAAGATGGGAAAAATTATAAATTCAGCAAAACTGAAAATGAGAGATTGACTCCTCACTAAAAGTGTACATTATAAGCTGGTTCAGCTGTAACACGAAAGCACAGAGCCCTTAAAAACTGTAGGAATTGTGGTCTCCCTCCTCTTTTCCCTCTTTGTCCTTCTACCACAACCCTTCCCACACCTCCACTGCTTCCTAGCCTGAGTTGCACCTTATCCAGTAAACTCTGGTTTGCGGCAAACTCTTCAAAAAGACATTAGTACTGAGATGAGGAAAGCAATAAGAGGTATTTTTCTTCTTTTGTCCCCCAAAGCTATTCCTATTAGTTCACCTCAGACATTTGTGCCTTAGATGTCAACCTAGACCATGAATAAAATATAGGGTATTTTACTATGTTTTGATCAATCATTTATATAGCACTCCTGATGTGTAAAGTGCTTTACAATATTTATTGCACTTTTCTGCCTGCAAAATGTCACCTTGCTCTTCTGTCAGCATTCCATTGTCAACAAAATGACTACTTTAGAAGTACTGAATCTGTTAGTAATTTTTACATTATGCTGTGTATAAAGCTAAAGTGATGCCTGAAAAACCACTGGTAAAATATCTCAGGATTCTAGGCTGCGGTAAATAATGTAATCCTATTTTCTAGAATATTTGTTTTAATCAAGATAAATGCTTGAGCAGGCAATTTTTTCAGTGCAAGAATGCTGAAATAAGCAGTCCAAGAAAGTCTTACAGGAATCAAGTTCTGCCTCTGATACTTCTGTGTATCTTCTTAAAATTAAGCTGGTTTACTTCCAGGCAGATGGCTGTGGGTTGCAGTCTTAAACTAGAAATGATCAGTGATGCTAAACACATTAAAAGTTAGAAATAGTAATTATAATCCAGCACAATTTTAGCATCTCAAAGTGGCAAAGTCAAACACATGCTTAAATCCTTCCCATTGATGCAGATGGTGGACCAAATGTTCATGAGAAGACATTCTTTCCTAGCCTCCTTTTCCTCTGCAGACCTTGCTGGAAGTGAGGGCATCCAGCAGGCCATGGCATGGAGCACCATAGTGTGAGAGAGGAGTTCCTTAAAATTTGGCAATTTTAGGCAAAATTGGTAAGGGAAGGGGAGGACAACATCTGTTGGAAAACATCTGTTGTATGAGCAGACATTTACTTGCCCAACTTAAGTCTAATCTATTTGAAAGTAGTGCAAGTTGAAAATGTGTCTCTTGTGAGCATGAAAACATTTTGTAAAAGAAAACATTTATTTCATTTGAATGGCACTGTTCTTTTCAAATAGCTCTAACTTTATTATTCTTTCTTTTCCTAAACTGGAATAGCAACACTTGTCTTCATTTCCATGCTTCAGTTCTTTTCAAACCTTCTGGGATATTTCCTGGCTATTTAGGGAAAATATTAATCCAGAACCTCTGTATTCTATCCCTTCAACAAAAACAGAAACCAGGGCTACTGGAGATTCTTCTCTCATAACTAAAACCACTGCCTTTGATTCAGTCACTCTTTCTTTTTCTCCATGGTGTATTCAGAAACTAGACTGTTTAAGTTTTCCATTACATTTTACAGTACATTTAAAGACAGTGGGAAAGGTAATTTCCAAAGTGTTAACATTACACACAGTAATGCCTCTTCTGAAAGCGCTGATGGTAGAGAACAGGAGCCATTAATTTTTTAATGAAAGCTGTACATTCTACTTTCTTGTGGTCCTAAGGGTTAATTCTTGTGGCCCTTATTTACCAAGGAGGTCACTGGGAATTCAGTAGATGGAGCTTTGCAGTGGTCTTTAGATTGCTGTTGAGTATATTAATCAATCACAATATATGTGTACTGAAGGACTTCCTACTGTAACTCCCTGTTAGAAAGCTTCTTTCCTAGTACTACCATTTTCTATTGAAGATTTAGAATCTTTTTTTTTTCAGAGAAAAATGCAGAGAAATCTCATTTTAATATTTATTTAGGTATTTGTTTGCTACATTTTTAATACCTCCTAATAGCTGAAGCTGTCTGAGCAGTTTACAATAATCTAAAAACATTTAAAACATAAAATACAGAATAATGCAGACCACTGCACTTAAAGTACACTCACTTATTTTCATAAGCAACACATACACAACACTGAAAATTGTTTAAGATTTCTGTTTACCAAACATGCTTTCACAGAGTCCTCCTAAAGGCTAACCACATGAAGTATGACAACAATAAATAAGGCTAAAACAATATTAATTTTAAAGTAACAGATCTGAATTGCAGATCAGAGTCATTCTGTTCATTGGCACTAGAAATGTCAGAAAAATCCAAAATGAATACAAACAACTTTGGATATTTAGGAATCCAAGTCATGGATTCTACAGAGGTCCAAGCTGCCTAGAGACCACAGACATTTTTTTTAATGAATGTAAATTGGTCATACAAAAGCATGAAAGTTACTGCAACCTACACTAATATAAACACATTTTAAAAGAGAAATTAACAATAAAAGATTCCTGTCAGTCTGTGAAACATGGATGAAATGGAGTCAATAAAACCGACACACCCTTAACCACTACTCCTGACCACTCTCTTCAGGCCTCAACCAAAACTAAAGGGAAATGATTTTGAAATTGCGAACTCCTCCAGTCTCCAGAACATTGTTTAAAATGAAGATTTCCTTCCTTAAATGGCTGCTCTGAAAAGGGACGGCTCAGTCCCCAGTGGCTGGTGCAACAGCAACTGCAAATGGCTGGGGACATCCTTCTCCTGCTCCTCTTCACAAAGCAGCTGGTTTACAACTGCCAAAGCCATTTGGTGGGGGCAGCTTTTTTTGGATATAATTAGTACTTGGTCACACAGACCACTTGGCTTAATTCCATTGGTTGATCAGTGTTGTTAGCTGTTGTTGATGTTGTGGTTGCTAATTCCCCATGTGAGTTTTTAATTGTTTTTCTGCACAGTCTCTCAAGTCATTCAGAGAATTTTCTTTTAGACTTTTTTTAGGTGGGTTCTGGATTGGCTCACTGCCTCACTGCTCTGCATCATGTAGGGGAGAAAATCTATTCAAGCTGCACTCAAGGTTACACCCACTTTCCCCTGCACCCAAATGGGTGTGTGAAGAAGGTGACACTGTGAGACTTCCAAATCCAAACATTTATGGCAATGATTAAAGCACAACTTCGGGAGGGGCAAATTTTGAGCTGTATCTACAAAGGTACTAAGTATTTCTTGCACACATGCAAAGACCACCCATGCATGCATGCATACATGTGCTGTGTCTGTACCATGGAACCATGGGATAATTTTGTTTCCACCTCTGAGGTCGGAGGCAGTGCTTCAGCCTTGGAGCTGGGGATCAGAATTCCAGTCTCTATCCTCCACCTCCTTGCAGCCAGTACAGAAGGAATTTGGAGCTTAGGCATGGCCTTGAAGAAGGGTTAAAGGGGTGGGGAGGGAAAGAGATTGGCACAGCCAAGACAGGAGACATCTTGAAACTTCTCCAGTCTCCTTCCCCTGCCCGTCCAAAATGCTTCAGCCCAAGGACTAAAAATTGCTATCTAGAAAAACAGTAGTGCATGAGCATCCAAGAGACCCATGCTTACCCCATTGGGATTGTGCCCCAAAGTACGTAATGGATTTGCTAACAAAACAGTTTGTTAAGGACAACAGAGGGCAGAAATTGTTCATTTATTATGCTTATAAGCCATTGTTTTCTGAGGTGCTAAGAACAACTCACATGCCATACAATGTGGCTATGTGTCTTCTTTGACAGAGGGGAGTCCTTTAGTAGAAGAAACTGTGGTCTAAAGCTAAATAAACACTTCAGTTAGATCTGATCAGCAAATGGAACAAACATGCGCACAGATCACCACTTCGCCACGTCCTCCTCATTCACATTGATTTACTATCCCAACTTTCTTCTTGCAAGGAAACTAATGCTCTCCAGCACTTCATTTCTTCCTCACAACAACAACCTTTGAGGCTGAGAGTGGGTGAATGGCCCAAGGCTTCATGGCCAAGAACCAAGATCTCCCAAGCCTCCCTGCAACACACTCAGCACCACATGGCACTGGATCCAGTCATATTCTTCTGCTCTGTATTTAATAATAGCCATTATTTCTGTGTCCAATTTTGTCCTCTTTTTTATGATGTTTTCTCTTTTCTGATCATTTCTGAGTATTCATCCTAGCCTCATGCACCTGGTGCTTAGCTTCAGCAGTAAGAGTATATTCTGCAGCTCCCTGTTGTTATAGGAATGAGGGAGGGAGGGAGAGCAAGCCATAACCACAGCACTCTATTGTTTCCATGCATTTTTTCATGGTCTGTGTGAATGGGGTGGACTGATGCAAACTTCCCCACTACTTGAGATAGGACAACCATGCATGCCTCCCTCAACCACCTTTGCCCCCTTGCCATTGCTGCTACTGCCATGTTTCACCTTACTTGTCTTCCCTCACACCAGCTGCATCCTCCCCCAATGTGTCTCCCAGCCGCTGCCACCCAGCTATGTCTCCTGGCTGCTTCCCATTTTCCCTACCACTGCTGCTCTCTGAAGAGCCATTTATTCTGTAAAAAGTGCCCTGCATATTTCTCTAGAGAGCTGGCCAGGCCAAAATGTCTTGCCCCAAGGCTCATCTTCCTCAGAGCCATGCACTGTGGGAGAGCAGTATCTGCAGATTGTATATATTTGCCGAGATGCACCGTGGGGGGGAGGGATAAATTAGAATTGTTTTATTATTATTGTATTTTAATTGATGTTGTTAGCTGCCCCAAGGCTTTGTTGCAATGGGGCGGCCTATAAATGTTTTAATAAATAAAATAAATAAATAAATATATTCTTTGAATACTCAGAGTAAGCAAGAGCATGGATGGCTGCTCTGGAGAGCACAGCAGCCCATCAGTCATCGTGACTGGAAAGCATCATCGGCACCACTGGCCTGTTTTGGACGGATCCAGTGCACCTGGCGGAGGCCCAGTCCTGCTGGGTTGGGAGTGGGGTGGTGGGGAATTGAGCCAAAATGAGAAAGTTCTGTTTATTATTCTTAGGTTTGCAACTTGGCAGGTGTGGTTCAGTACACTCCCCAGTGGTCCTTGAATGGCTTGCAGACCACTTTGAATTGCTTTACATGCCTTTTCCTCTGGGTATTTTTATTTCTTTTGTTTTTCTTTAATGATGAAGTTAAATCAAACAGGAGCCACTAGAGGTCTCTTTCTAAACAAAGATTAGAGGACCCTGGAATTGGGGACAGAAATGTTATATTTTTATGAGCTGGAGAAGAGGAGAAAACCAAATGGCCTATCCCACTGAGTCTTAGATTATGCCTGCCCTTTACTTATCTCTCATATGCTTTCATAAGCTGTCTTGCAGCAGTCTTTCAAAGGTAATGAGAGCACAATTGGTGTTTAGACTTTAAAAAGTCCCACAATTACCACCATTCCCCAATATAACAAAGTAATGTCCCCACTAAGTCTGAATAATGTGAGCCAAGATTTAAAATGAGGATGAAGTAATGTATTTGTGAGATCTTCCCTTCATCTGCCCAGGAATAAAGGGGGAAAAGAGCAGTTCTTGATTCAGACATGAAAGTTAACAAATGGCACCAGAAGCATCTGTTATGCTCTCCTCCTCCCACACCTTATTAAGGAATTTGAGCATTTTCTAAATCTTGATGCATTCAAGATAAACTCAAGGATTCCCTATGCCCTCGTTTAAAAAATCCAGAGCTGTTGAAATCATTTTTATTGGCTTATTTTTATTTCCCTTCCCCCTAACTTTAATTAAACCAGAAATATTAGTCCTGGAACATTACTCTTTGAATAAAGGATACTTATTTTTATCATGTGATCATCTCAGTAAAGACAGCTAATAAAAAATGTGTTCTGAGCAGGTTTAATGAATGAAAAACAAAGGGAATGAAAAACAAATGGGGAAGAACAAGCAGAAGTGTGTCATGGGTTGACATGATGGAAAACATATAACTGGATATAGCAGGAGGAACTGCAGCTTGCCAAAAATCATCAGAAGACAACCCAATGTATTATCTTTGATTACTTTGCTACTGTATGCTTCCTGTAAAATGGGACTGGCTACATTGATCAACAATATCTGGTTTCCAAATAGGCTGGGCATAGGGCATCCTTTTAGAGCTAAGGAAGGAGGCAAACCTCCTTCAATTTCTGTTTCAATGTACCAAGTTCACATTCCCAAATTATTATGTAAACCAGAGTAAAGGTATCCCTCAGTACTCAGTGTTTTGCAATCCACTTTTCCAAATCAAAACTAATGAAAAAGAAAACATGTGTTAAGGGTTAAGGGAAAGTGCATAATCCCCCAATATATTTGGAGAAGTGCGAACAAAAATGTATATATTTGAAAACAGGATGTATTGTATTAAGGAAATTTTCCTGTAAAATGCCTTCATTAGCAAATTTGCTTACAAAATACATATGTTAGCAAATTTATATACAGAAATTGCATGCACTAGGGGAAATGCACAAAAATGAGATTTTCATGCTGATATTTAAAAAGGTGAGAGGATGGGCAAAAGAAAAAACTAAAATAGACAGATTCTCTTTTTCCTATTTAGAATCTTGAAAATGCCAGGGCATGGTTTTGCTTTAAGATTCTTTAATTTCTAGTTCCTGTCATGTCAGAGAGAAGATTGGAAATGTAGACAACTATATGTAAGAAATACTTATAAATTAATTTATGTAGCTATTTAAAGGATGCAGCTAAGAGGACTACAAGGTTTTTGTTCCAGACATCACATTAAGTAGATACTTCTCTTGGCACCCTCACATGGGAATGAGTGATATCTCCATATTGTATGTATGTATGTATGTATGTATTTATTTATTTATTTATTTAAAACATTTTTATGCCACCCCCATCTCAACGAAGCCTCGGGGCGGCTCACAACAGAAAATTATCCCACAATTTATCTCACAAATTATCTCACAATTATCCCATCCTACCAGTGCTCAAGCAGCCTTCATTCCTGTGGACTTTGAGACACATCCACATCATCCCTGGAGTGGAGCTGTTAATTTAAGTTCTGTTATGTAGTATGGCCATATTAGCACCAGATCATAAAAAGGGGGAAAAATACGTATGCTGATGCCTGGCTCCCTGGAACACACACACAAGAACAACACAGATGATAACCTATTATCCTTCTCCTTTGCACAAATTATGTGATCAATGTACATTTAGAGCATGCAAATAATAGTTGGCAATGGGCAGACCATTGGGCTAATGTAGCAAGCCAACTTCTTATACTCTTACTCAGCAAAAGCAAATCTGTAGCCCATTGGCTGTGATGTTCAGCTTGAGTGCATGCAGATGTCCAGCATTCATAGATTTACTTTTCTTATGTAAGCATTATCCTAGCATGAAATATCTATCTTTAAGTCAATGACCTGAGAAATGCCTTTTATTCCAGTTTGACTTCTCCCCTCCCCCACTACTTAATCATTTTTAATGTTATTTATGTATCTCATCTCCCCAGAGAGACAATGCACTAATTAACAGTGTAGCTTATTAAATTCGCGTTATTTTCTCATCATAAATATGCACCCAATGAACCTGATGCTTCAGATCTGGTTTGCTGGATGGGTGACCCTTTTATTTTGATAATAAGACACACATGACAAGTGGTGCATTCCTGGATGATTATACCTCCAGGAGTGGTAGGAGATGCAAGGTCAAAAGGCTGAGTGACTTTAACTACCTGAGAAGAGCAGTATAATCCCCTCGAAATAGGTTATTTGGCTTTTATGACTCTGCTATGCTATGCAGTCATAAAAGCTACAAGTCTGTCTGTTTCTCTCTCTCTCTCTCTCTCTCTCTCTCTCTCTCTCTCTCTCTCTCTCTCTCTCTCTGTGTGTGTGTGTGTGTGTGTGTGTGTGTGTGTGTCTGTCTGTCTGTGCATTAACGAGGAACGTTCTCATCCAGCGTCTTGCATGGAAGCACGATTTGCCAATCAAGTTTACATCTTCCAGCATGGTCTAGCCAACATACCTGGTTGGTGCTTACTGGAAATTCTAGGCCTTTTTTCTGGCTAAGATTGAGTAGAGATGAGTCTTAAAACAAGATCCATCTATTAAGAACAAAACAAAATCCAAACACACAAACAAAAAGGAAAAGGTAAGAAAGCCATAAAAGGCCTTGGGGCAGAGGAGGAGTTACAAGGTTTTCTGAAATGGCACAACTGTAATTTGCCATCTGAATTTGCATAATGGGGGAACCAAACAAAGCTCTGAAAAGGAAAGAGTTTCATAGCCTCAGCATCATCACTGAGAAATTCCTATTTCATGTAACAGGTACACACCACACAACAGTCATCTACACAAAACAGGGCTTGCTACGGTGATCTAAGTGAGAAGGTAGGTTCATTTGGAAACTGGTTGTCCTTAGGATATCCTGACCTGTGACCACAACTTGGGTCTTAAAGCCATTAGAGTTTAGAGCCACTGAAGTGAATGAAATCCAGCATACTCCAGTCACTAATCTGGCAGCAGAATCCTGCACCTCCTTTTAGCATTGCATCATTATTCAAAGGCAGACCCACACAGAATGCATTACAGTAGCAGACTCAGTACCAGGAAGGATACAGGTCTGTGCCATATACTATGGGAATAGTCTCTCTCCCTCTCTCTTTGTGTGTGTGTTTTAAAGCTGATACAGTAATAGCATTGACATTCTAATTTTCTTAGTACTCTCTCTGAAACATTAAATGTGCCAATATTGAAATGCATATGGATCTTGCTATGCAAGAGTTCTTTATTTTAGCAGTCTGCTTCCATCATGGATTAGGTGACTCTGCTGCTACCGCAAATGACAAAGAAAAGATCTGAAGAGCCCTGAAGGAAATTACCCAACCATGTGGTAGGAGATTACACATGAATAGTTTGCCCTGTGGTATCTGCTACTACCTAAAAGGAGTTTAGGTAGCATTGATATGACCATGATATATGATGCTTATATATCATGCCCCAGCTTATGTTGGAGTGGCCAGACTGTAGTTCTTGAGTCACGTGCCTCTCCAAGCAGTCAGAGTGTGCTGAAGAAAGAAACCTGACAGTATTTGCAGTGGGATTCAGGTCTCTGTGTAGTATGATGGGAAAGGCTGGATAAGGACGAGGGTGATCTGAGGGTGAGGAATTTGTGTCTGACTCCCCTGTCATGGTCAGAACACTTCCTCGTGAGGTTTGAGCTCGATGGCGGCCTTTCCCTCTGTGAGGGTGCGGACCCTATTGTGTTGGTCCGCCCTCGGAGCCAGATGGATCTGGATGGATCCTGAAAGCTCTGGGGGAGTTTCCGGTTGATAAAGTTGGCGCTCCTGTTGATGCTCTGGTCAAACTGTGGAATGGGGAAATGACCAGAGCTATTGACACGATCGCTCCTAAGCGTCCTCTCCCGCCGGGCAGAGCCTGTTCATCCCCTTGGTACACAGCTGAATTATGGGCGATGAAGTGGGTTGGGAGACGATTAGAGCGCAGGTGGAGAAAATCACAGGATGAATCTGACCGAACACATTTAAGAGCCCATTACTGGGCCTATGCTGTGGCGGTGAGGGCAGCGAAGAAGAAATTCTTCTCCACTTCCATTGCCTCCTCACAGTGCCGTCCAGCAGAATTTTTTGGGGTGGTACAGGGGCTGGTACAACCAGGCCCCAAAAAAGATCCTGTACCACCCTTGATAACCCACTGTGACGACTTTGCCCAGCACTTCAAGGAGAAAGTCGCTCAGATTCGTCACAAGCTGGATTCCACAAGTGACTCAGATTCCTTAGGGGAAGTGCCAATGTTACCATCTGGTCACACATTGTTGGATGAGTTTCAGTTATTGTGGCCTGATGACGTGGACAAGGTGCTTGGACAAGTACGTACCACCACCTGTGTACTGAACCCTTGCCCATCGTGGCTACTATCTAAAGCCAAACACGGGATTGGTTCCTGGATCGGGGAGGTCATCAATGCCTCTTTGAAGGACGGCTGGGTGCCTGCCCCTCTAAAGGAGGCGGTGGTCAGGCTGGTCCTAAAGAAGGCGTCCCTGGATCCAGAGATGGCTGTCAATTATAGACTGGTGGCCAACATCCCGTTCTTGGGCAAGGTGCTGGAGCGGGTGATGGCAGGACAACTCCAAGCACTCTTCGATGAGACTGATTATCTGGACCCATTTCAGTCCAGCTTCAGACCCAGGTATGGTATTAAATCTGCCTTGGTCGCCCTGTATGATGACTGTGCAGGGAGAGAGACAGGGGGAGTGCGTCCCTGTTGGTTCTCCTGGACCTCTCAGCGGCTTTTGATACCATCGACCATGGTATCCTTCTGGATAGGCTAGCGGGATTGGGAGTTGGAGGCACCACTTGGCAGTGGTTCCGTTCCTACCTCGACAGCCAATTCCAGAAGGTGGTACTGGGGGACTGTACCTCTGCGCCATGGCAGCTATGCCATGGAGTTCCGCAGGGGTCTATTCTGTCCCCCTTGCTCTTCAATATCTACATGAAACCACTGGGACAGGTCATCCAGAGGTGTGGGCTGCGGAATCATCAGTACGCTTATGATACCCAGCTCTACCTCTTTTTTCCAGCCAATCCAGGTGAGGCTGTACTGAACCAGTGCCTGGCCGAGGTAATGGGCTGGATGAGGGCCAATAAACTGAAGCTCAATCCAGACAAGACGGAGGTCCTGCTGGTAGGTGGTTCAAACTCCTGGGTAGGTGACTTGGATCTTGTCCTGGATGGGGTTGCACTCCCTCTAAAGGACAGGGTCCGCAGCTTGGGAGTGCTCCTCAACCCGGAGCTGACTTTGGAAGCTCAAGTGTCGGCGGTGGTGAGGAACGCTTTCCATCAGCTTCAGCTGATCCATCAGCTGCGTCCCTACCTGGAGGACAACTGCCTAGCGACAGTGACGCATGCATTGGTTATTTCCCGGTTGGATTTCTGTAACCTGCTATACGTTGGGCTGCCCTTGAAGACAGTCCAGATACTTCAGATGGTGCAAAATAGAGCAGCCAGTTATATTATTCTCATATAACCCCAGTCCTCTACCAGCTTCACTGGCTTCCCATCAAAGTCCAGGCTCAATTCAAGGTGTAGGTAATTACTTATATAGCCCTTAATGGCTTGGGACCTGGATACTTGAAGGAACGCCTGTGGCCATATTTGCCCTCCTGCCCCTTGAGATCGGCAGCAGGGGCTCTCCTCCGGGAGCCTTCCATAAAAGATATTAGGAAGCAAAGTACCCGGAAGAGGGCCTTCTCTGCGGTGGCGCCCCATCTGTGGAATGCGCTCCACAGAGAGGTCCGCCTGGCGCTGTCGTTATTTGTTTTTCGGCGCCAGGTGAAGACCTTTTTATTCAAACAGTATTTTAATAATCTTTAATATTTATACTTTTGATTATGCAGCCAGTGTGTTTCCAAGTTTTAATTGTAAATTGTAATTGTAAATGTTATTCTATTTGTTTTATTTATTTATGTTGTGAGCCATCCCAAGGCTGTGTAGCAATGGGAATGGCATATAAAAACTTTAAATAAATAAGAAATAATTAAGAAATAAATAAATAAGAAATGGGGGAAATAGTTGAAGTATAGCAGCCAAGGAAGATATTTCTTCAATATATTCAGTGTGTATATTTTCCCTATTTTTCATTAATTGCTAGTCATGGGGATTGGTGAACAGCTATTAAGGCACCAGAGCTTTGCCACTTCTCCTACAATTCCTCTTCCGGAAATTTAGGCAGCATTGCCTATACATAAGAGCCCTGCTAAACCAGATAAATAGCCCACTTGGTCCAGCATTCTGTTCACATAGTAGCCAACCAGCTTCCCACAGGATACCACAAGAAGGACTTGATTGCAAAAGGACCTTCCCACCCAAGACCCCCAGCGACTGGTGCACACGCTGCCTCTGATCTGGAGGTAGCAACAAGATTAGTATCACCTGATTTGATTGGATCTGATCCATGAAAGTGTTCAGTTTCCTTTTTAAAGCTAGGGGAGATTCATTACTTCTTCTGAAAGTGGAAGCCATAGTTCTATTCTGTGCTGTGTGAATATGTATTTTCTTTTATATGCCCTGAATC
The DNA here is from genome assembly GCA_023646645.1 of Varanus salvator macromaculatus. Taxonomy (NCBI): domain Eukaryota; kingdom Metazoa; phylum Chordata; class Lepidosauria; order Squamata; family Varanidae; genus Varanus; species Varanus salvator. The sequence goes on along the minus strand of JAIXND010000784.1, from coordinate 25,654,477 downwards.
ACCCACCAATCAGTTCCTGAGATGACTCTAAGCAATAGTATTATAGGTGAAAAACATCTCCTCCTACACCCTGAAATATTTCTTCACAAGTTTAAGGACTAGAGTCATAAGAGGAGAGGAGAGGAGAGGAGAGGAGAGGAGAAGAGAGGAGAAGAGAAGAGAAGAGAAGAGAAGAGAAGAGAAGAGAAGAGAAGAGAAGAGAAGAGAAGAGAAGAGAAGAGAAGCATTTCTCATAGATGCTAGATTATGCACCCAGCACATTTTCTGGTTTTCTGCATATTATGGCATGAACACAAGTCTGAGTATACTGCACTGTGAAATAAAGAATTTCTGTGGAAATAGATTCATCGTTGTATGTGAACAATAAAAAAGTAAATTAAATTAAAAATCTCTGTTCCATCTGGGTGAGTCCAAGCCTGCTAATAATATACAATTAAAAGATTTATCAAACAAAACCAAAAACAATTAGCAAGCTAAAGCCACTTCTAGAAACTCATTATAAACTTTCATCATATGTAGCAGCCTAAGAGGATCATGAGTTATTCTTAGAACAGCCTTCCTCAGTCTGTTGTCCTCAAGATGAATTGAGATGCAACTTCTGTAATTCTCATCTAGCATGGATAATGGCAGAACTGACTGAGGATCATGGGAGTCAAAGCCCAACACATTTATTTATCTATGTTCAGCATTTGTACACCTCTTCCTATCTAGAAAGATTCCAGAGTGCCAAATAATAATATATAATAAGGATAAAATAGGTAAAGGCTGAAACAGTACATTAAAAGCATAATGGCAATAGAACTGTGGCTGATCATGCAGGAAGTCTTCCTAAAACAGAGAAATCTTCAACAGACTCCAGATACAACCCAGGGTCAGAGCCTAACCCGCAGAGACAGGCAGTTCCACAGAAGTAGAGCCAACATACCCAACACCAGTCTTTGGCAAACTCCGCTCAGGTCATAGAACCACCAGAATCGTTCCATCTGCTCATCTCAATGTCTGGACATGTTGCTAAGGAAGGTGGGATGCTCTCCAGTATCCTGGTCCTCAGCTGTTCAGGACCTTAAACCTAGCCTTATAGTCAATAGGCAAAGCACTTCCTTTCAGCAAAGCAGTTGCATGTTAAAAACTACAACCTCCCCATCCCCCAACAGCAGAGCTGCTCTCTTCTGCACCAACTTCTGGAGCAGCCTTAAGGGCAGCCCAATAGAATGTGCCTTGTAGTAACTTAAAAGGGATCTGGTTTGGAAAGTCTGCCTGGAACATTCCACTTTTCTTTCAGAGGTTCTTTGGCAGAAAGCTTAGCATCAGTACAATGCCCCTGCTATCCTTTTATTCCCCCACTATTTCAATTGCTAATTTGTTTTAATCTGTAGTTTTACATCTAATATTAGATGCTGTGCTGTTTTCACCTTTATTTTTTCTTTTATTGTTGTTGTGAACTGCCCTGAGACATCTGTGATGGGACAGGATACAAAAGTTTATTTATAAATAAATAAATAAATAAATATGCTCTAGTGTTTTGTAATTTTCTAGCCATATCAAGCCTTGTATTTAATATTTACTAATATTCTGTGATTGTGCCAGATTATTTAGGGAAAGTTTGTGTTGCAGTAGCAAGTTTGTTAAACATTGGTTGTAAATATCTCAAGGTCAATATAAAGGCATTGAGGTGTAAAAGCAATTATATTAGTACCAGGTTACACAAGTTGCTTTCAAAAATTTTCAAACCAATGTATAGCAGAATGTGCTCTTTTGAAATAATATAGACTTCTTCCTAATTGCAAAACCCGGCAATGATTCATAAAAGTATTACTAAGTTAATGTTATTCTCAATAAACTGAATATATGTGGCTTTTGCATCTCAAAGCCTTAAGGCTTTCTTGGAAGATCTGTGACATTAAATAGAATTTCACTGGAGCTGCTATTCAAAGGGTCACAGCTCTGAATAGCACAGGAAATTGCTGAAATTATTTTAATATATCTTTTCTCTCCTTGAAATGCCTGCCACAACATGTTGGTTCCTAAAGAACCAACTATCTTATTCCTGAAGAATCATGTTGCAGATGTAGCATTTGAAACTGTATGCAAAAGAAAAGGTGGAGATTAAATCTGTTGCTGGGTATTTTTGTTTGAATATTCCTAGATATTGCTGCACAGTTTAAACAACCCCTTAGATAACTCTGTCTAGACATACAAAGAAGGTTTCTGTTCCTCCCCTCCTAGCAAAGATGAAGTACTATATTTGAAAAGAAAATAGTATATTTGTAAGAGGGAATGGGGAGCAGCACTTTAAGGCTAAATGGAGAGGAACAGTTGAACATATTGATCCTACACCTGAATGCTGTTTATTTTCTTTGCTTATCTGCCTGAAAGGTTTAAGTCACAAAAAGGAAAGTGGAAGATAGACAGGGACAGGAGGAAAAAATTATACAATATGTAGGTTTGTTCCAAGTGCACCAAATGCCTGCTTATTGGAATTTTCAGATTAAAAGTAGCATTTAAGGGAAGAGTGTGAGAATTACTTTCCTAATGACATGACATTATTTTCTGTTTCAGTGTCTGTCTGTCTGTCTGTCTTTTTCTTGGCATGGAACAGCTAGTCAGGAATCATGAACTGAATGGCTGAGCTTGCTCATAACACTCACCCTTGGTATAGTTCTTGAATTCAGAGTTTTTATTTTGTGTGGTCACTACCATGCTAACCAACTATGGTTCATTAATCATGAACAATCCAGAAGAGAATCTATGGTTTGGTTGTGAATTCTGGATAATGTTGAGCAGGTATTTATTTATTTTATTTATTTAAATATTTATATGTTGAGCAGGTATGAAACCAAAGTAATGGTTTGTTTCACTATAACAGTGGACAAGAACAGTTAACAACAACAACAACAACATACTAGTAGCTCAATGCCACAAAGGCATTTTGGATACAGGTAGGAAACCAAAAGAGAAAGGAAACAAATACTCCATGCATTGAGAAAATAAACTACAGTTTGTTTGATCATCTGCCAGATATATCATAGGTAGGGCTGGAAACTATGAATTTGAAAAGCTGTATGGATTAGTGTTCTGTGAGAACTAGATCTTTGTGTTGACAACATCTTGATACTACCTAATAACATTTGACAACACACTGATATGTCAGAGAACTATTCTTGCCAGGTAGTCTTACGGATGACCCTACCCAAACCAGGATCATGTAGAGGATGTCATGACATATCTAGTCCTAGAATCATACCTAGAATCATTCCCACAATTAGGAATCCTTTGGGATCAGAGTTACCCATTACTTGGCTAATTTAGTCAACTGTGTCATGTGTCCACCTTCAGATTCTCAGCTTTAACCTACTGTGCAGCCAGAGGGACAGGGAAGTTGGGACTGTGCTTGCACCTGTGGCCCTGTCCCTGCTACACTTTCTTTGAATCCAAGGAGGAAACATCTGAAGGGGGCAATAATGCTCCATAAAAGTTCATGAGACCTTTTGTACTTTGTTTTGTTGCCTTAAATCTTAAGGACGTCACCAAAGTTACCTGAGGCCCAAACTAAATATTTCAGTGGCCGACTTACCTTAGTGTAAGTGTGCATGTTACTGATTGAGAACTGAGCAATGGTGATTCAAAGAGGGAAGACTTAAGCTTTTTTTTTCCTTCTGTTTTTATTCTGCAATTGTATCCCATCCCTTTGGGGAGAGGGTGTTTAAAAAAAAAGAGAAAAAATGCACAATTCTATTAGGGCTTTACTTTTTTAAAAATCCCCCTAAACAGGGAGTAGAATTTCTGGATAAAAATGAGAACCTAAATCCCTCCTCTTGAATCATCATGGTCCCATTCCAAATCCCATTCCCATTACACATGCTTACAGTAAAGTAAATAAGCCAATCACATATAGATTTGCAATGTATAATTGGTAGGATATTCATTTCGAACCTGATGGGTTAATATTCCAAGATTCCCCAATCAGCAGCTATCTCAGCTGCTACTTCTGTAAAAACAGAAAAACTGATGAACACTTGTCATGATAGAAGAAATTATATGGCACAGATAAGACACCGGCAAGTCAGCACAGGCCCACTACTAGGGAAGCTTCTAGAAGTACAGGTAGCTTTCCCGAGCCACCTTCTCACCAAAGTGATAACCCTTTGTCTGAACTGTAGAAAATAATAGGGAATCTCTAAACTATATATGATCCTCGGAATTGCAGTGCAGTGGTATAGCCCAGGCCCAAGGATATGGCAGTAAGGAGATGCAGGTCTTAGGCATCCGGACTGTATACACAATGATGTTCCTGCCAATGTTCCCAATGGTTCAATTCATTGGAATTGAAACAGTGTTGGGGACCCTTTGGATCTCCACATTTCATTGGCAACTAACTCTTGTAAGACCCATGCACTATGGTGAATGTTCTGGAATATTCTCTGAATGTTCCACTATGGAGGTTATAGTCCAACAAAATCTATAGGGCATTCCCCATCCCTTGTAAAGTGTATTTTATGTTTTAAGCCAACAATTTAAATTGTATATAAAGAATAGTGGTATGACTGGAACGCAATTAGCATGGCTATGTAATAATTACCTACACCCATCAGAATTTGCGTGTATGAATTGTCACTGATCAGTACCACAAGTGTAGCTTCGTTTTCATGTGATACCATATTGCTTGGAAGCAGGCTTATCAAGTAACTACAAACTGCGATTTCCAAAAGATTTCTTGAATTGCCTTAATGTGCTGAGTTTTCCTACTGATATTCTGTATCCCTCTTTCATTCTATACATTTGTTTAATAGAGTCCACACAAATAAAATTATAGCAGAAACCTTTGTAAATGCAGTTTTCTGATTGGTATTTAGTTATTTAAAGAATGATCAAGGCTTGGTATGCAGGGTGGATCTTGGAGTCATAACCAAAAGAGGTTTCTTTTGCTGAAATACTCAGGTAATTTGAGATGATAATGATCATGATGCTGGTATTGGTTGAAAGAGCTGTGCTTAACTATTTTTAGTTTCCTAATAGCAATAGGCAGGCAACTCAGGACAGGGAGCATTTCATGAAAACACAGCCTTGGAAGACTTTAATGACTTCCTGCAATGTTTCAAATGTAGCTAATGATGGTGTTTGTGTGTGTGGATGTGTCTTCTCCAATTCAGTGAAAAGAAACATATTAGCTTATCCAGGAGTTTATTTGACATACATTTATCATGTGATGGCAGCTTAGTTATCTGAAACTTTCACTAAGCAGTTGTCATAAATAGACAATTCAAGGGTATTATGCTTTGCATAGGGCTAGTCCCCTTAATTTGTAAATGGTGGGACCTGGTGGTCACAGTAGATAATTAAAGTGAAGATTGATATTTATTTCAGGTGCAATCCTAGCAGGTTGCCTAAAAGCCCTTGAACTTGGAGGCTTGCAAGCATCTTATGCAGGGTGGGAGAACTGGTGATCTTCGTATCCCTGTTCCACTACTCTTTATTTTCTCTAGATGGCATTTTATATCTCTCTGGAGGGGGAGGAAAGAAGGCTGGGACACTTCAGAACATGGCTGTTGAATGCTCCAATCTGCAGTTCAACAAATCTTGGAGGATATTTGGAGAAGGCTGATATAAGATTTGGTATGGGCACTCTACCTCTTAATCAACCTGTCCATATTTTGAGATGTTCTGCTGAAGCTGTATTCCAAATGTTTCCCATATCAGAAGTGGTCTTTCAACAACAAAGGAGAATTGGGTTTTTTTGTGGTAGGGGGTGAGTGGGGGCTATCACCACTGAAAGAGAGTTACATGGCAACTACTTTACGTTATTTTTGACACCAGATCTAAGACATTCTCTTTGGCCAGGCCTTATAGTTTAAGGAATGACTTAGCCTGTAGTGTTTCAGCTAATGCCTTATTTTCCTATTGATGCTATAGTTGTATCATATATCTTAGAGCTTTATTATATAGGTGCTATCCATTGTTCTGAAATCTGTTGGAAGATGCATGGCATGTAATTGTGTCAGATTCTAAGTCCAAGTGAGTTCATGATGTCTGTATTTATTGCAGAATAATGGCATATTTCCTAGGTAACAGATAATTTGATAAGGAGATATATCTATTACTGCATCTATATATGAATTATACTTGTAAATCTCCCCCAAAGTAGGGAACATGTAGGATCTGCGGCTCATAAAGGAATATCACTCAATGATGTTGCAAGTTACCAAATAAAGCAAAGGCAAAAATGAAAACAAAAAACTGGAGAACGATGAAAGACATATGATGCAAGCTGCCCAGGGAGCCTATGGCTAGTGGGGCAGCATATACAGCAAATAAATAGATAAATAAAGTACTTTACTGTTCTTCATTAGACTGTATGAAAAAACTCATCTGGTGAATATTTCCACGGATCACCTTTTGGCTACTAAATGACTCTGATGACTATGACTGAAACTGCCTTTCTCCCCATTCACTGGGACTTCTATCTGTTCACCTACTAGTGCTATGAAAAAGCACTAAATTGAGTGAATTATAAAGAATAAATCATGACAATTAACTTAATGCATTTAGTACAGTAAAATTGTTGATAATATGCCAGTAAAATGATGGATAATGTGCTGAAAGAGTTGGAAGACTGCTGTTTAAGTACATAAAGTTGTATGCACAGAGCAGCTTGGAGGAATGAATTAATGATGGAGTTGTAGTAGGAGCTATGCTTTATCCATATAGATTAGAACTGGTTGAAGCAATTTCAAACTTGCATTTGTATATCACCCTTCCAGAAAGCTGTGCAAAGTGGCATACATTGAGAAATGATCCCAAGTAGTGCAGCAAATGGTCTATCTCTCACAATATCTTATGATAAAAATAAAATAAAACCAGTTAAAATATAAGATAAAGCAAAAATAACAGGAGCAACTTTGTTAATCTAGACATACCAAACTGAAGTTGCTGTAACCTCTCTGTTATTTAAAACAAAAAAGATAAGAGTGATGTCTGCTTTAACATACAGGTTTTGAGATGGGACGTACACCCTTTGACAGGACATATTTGCAACAATATATACAATTTTTCTAATTTCATTTGCCATCTGCAAATTGCCTGGAATTTCTGTGCTGTAATACATGTAATGGATATTCTGTGTATAGGTGCACACACACATTTTTCTACTTCTTAAAACATTAGATGTTTGTGACAAATTTACCATGCTTGATTTAGAATAGTTGCTAAATTGTTCGTTTTAGATAGTTCATGTCATATAGAAAGCAAATGGAGCACTTGTTTATTGTTGAAGCTTTGGGAAAGGGGAAGCTTCTTTTGGATGAAACAATGATAGCTTATACTCTATACATCTCATTAAAACTTTAGGTTTTTTTTAAAGGTTAAAGTCATGTAGGTGTTTCCGGGAAAATGACTTAGGGATCATCTAACCTGATCTCTAAGTTTACTGCCTCTGTTGGAAATTCATGCACACTCTAGCAAGACATGAAGCTGCATGGTAGAAACAAACCCATTTGTTTTTGCTCAGGAATGTGATTAACTCACTAGAATAGACAGAAAGTAGCATTTCAACCCCTTTGGCCTTTTTCTAATGCAATTGCAGCCAAGGGGCATTTCAATATTTATGAGTCCTGTACATGTATTGAAACTGCTTGTCCTTGCTTCAGAAATTTGGCAGGAATCTAGTACTTTACTCATGGACTCAACCAGAAGATTCACCATGGATGATCACCTCCAACATAATGTTTTACATGTCAGACCACGGATGGTCTGGCTGCTATTTTTAGAGAGAGAGAGAGGGAGCACACTCTTCTGTTGATGCAAATTTGACTTGATGAGCCAACCATGTCCTTACAGCTCTCTGTGTAATTCGGAAAGTGATTTGCACCACAATTACTAGGTGCAAATCCCTAAGGAGTTTGCTTCCACTCCAGCCAGGCAGTCATGTTTTCACTTCACCTCTCACTGAGTGATGGAGTCTTCACTTGGGAGCAAGGTAAAGTGTGAACCCAATTCATATGTGAGCTATTTGCTCTGTCATTCTGGTCCTGAATTATTCCCTTTGGAAAACTGCAGAAAAAGTGAGTGTAGCATGTAGTTCCATGAAAATTATTAGCCCTGAAGTGCACAAGCATCTAATGCCCACAGGATATTGTTAGTGATATATTTTGCAATTTCTGAGTTGTAGGGACATTTCTAGCATTGCCATCTTTAGACTGGAACAGTAGAAATAAACTGGGTTTCTAGGACTATTATAAATGCATTTATGAAAGCACTTTTTCCAAATACTGGTTGTGTGCATGACCCATAGGGCATTAGGATATATATTCTTTTTCACTTTTTTCTGAAGGAATAATTGTGGCACTCTCGTGGGGCACTCTGCATGTATTCAACAATATTCCTAACTCCACTGTTATAACTGCTTTTGAAAATTATGATGCTGGAGCCTTCAATTATACCACCAAGGTGCTACTATCACCCGATCTCCTTCATGCTGTGCAATCTTTAATTGGTACCTGCTTCTGTCTAGCATTTGCTGTAGAATATTGCTTGAATAATGTACTCAGCTTATCCTTACCTCCCTTGGTGAGATGTTCTGCTTCCCCAAAGATCAAAGACAAGGCAGTAACATGTGTGCCTCTCCAGGTTCAAGGAATATGACAAGCTCTTTACTTGGCCTCCCACTGTGTACCCATGGTGGAATCTGACTGACTTTCTCTGCAGTGTTTCTGACTAGAAGATAGAGTGGCTGGGAAGCATGTCCTGAAATATGTTGGTACAGAATGTCTGATGGGATCAAAATAGAAAGAGGCCATAATGGTAAATGTGGAAACACTTAGGTCCTTTCTCTACACTGTGATGAAGTGTTTGATTCAGTGGTATTTAGTCTTTTATGTAAATAGCAAAGCCAGGGGCTGGTTGGGGTGGGACTTCTTCTGGAAGGTTATAGCTGCTTTACTCTAAAATATCCTAAATACCCCACTAGTAAGGAACAGCAAAACAATTCAAATTAAAATGAAAGCAGTTGAGTGCCCACACTGGACATGAAAGGTTTTAGATGGAAAGTAATATTTAATAAGGTTGCGGTGGGGATTCTGGGGATAGATATAGGATTTTAGTAATCCTTTGTCTCCCAGAAAGAATGGGGGACAGAACAATGATTCTTCTTTACAAGGTTGGAAAAGACCTCCAATCTCAGAGCTGGGGACCACCACTTCAATCCGCCCCCCTCTGCAGCTAGCATGGACAGAACTGTGCTTCTATGAGGTATAAGAGCAACCTTGGGAAATGGGTGGAAGAGTATTGTGTGGGGCTGGGAAGAGAGGAGACTGGGGTCACCAGGATATCAGATATTCTAGTAGTACACCAGCCTCCTTCCTGTCCAAAGCACCAATGCTAGATGGCCAAAATCAGCCATCTAGCTGACTTGCATAGTGGGAGGAGCCAGGAGGTGATGGATGCCTCTGCACTCATCCCAGCCTTCAGAGAATGCCCACAGTCCTCTGCATTTGGAACCTTACAGGCATCTCTATTGGACTGTGCCCTGAATCTGTTGTCATGGTTACTGCTGCTCCAAATAGTATGTAGTGCAGAAGAGTAGATAATTAGCACTTTACAACACTTCTCTGCCTGTGTATAAGTTCAAATATGAGCATAATAATTTCCAAATTTCTTTCAGCTTTAGACTATTTATTTCAACTCTGTGATGAGATTACTAGCAAACTAGATTCAAAGTAATGAGGGATGCTGTGGCAGATGAGTGATGAGGTGCAGCAAATGAATATTAATTGGGAACATCTGAAGTATTTCAGTGAGAAAGGTAAGAGATCAATGAATGCAACAGCCTCTGGAGTTGGCCGGAATGTTATTATGTTATCATCTTGCAAGAGCAGAAACAGAGAAATGCTCAGCCAACTTGCATTATTTCCTTGCTTACAAATCGACAAATGTTTCTGAAACAAAGCCAAGTGTATGTGCATGTGTGATGGTGGTGCAAAAATAATTCAGTATTGGAAAATTCAAGATGAAGGCAATCGATTCCAAGGGATACCATTTTGCTCCTTTCATCTTCTACACCTGTGTACTGTCCATGTGAAGTGGATCTATTTTCCTTTTTGCTTCAGGTGCGAATATGTCTAAGGCTAGCACTAACTTAGCTTCATAGGCTTCTTTGACTATGGGTGTTACATAATATTTGGTGGGGGAGGGGGTTGGTTGATATTATCCCACCAATAGTATTGAAGTCCAGTCAGCTTTTGTCCTAGGGATGGGAGGGAGAGCAACCTTGTTCTTCTGCTTAAGAAGCAAACTGCCTTGGGTCAACCTTGATGAAGGAGAGTATTATTTTGCAAATAAGATAAAGGTTTTACACTATATTTATAGGGCATCACAAGGTAGCAAAATAAGCAATGTTGCCAAAGGAGGAAGCCAAGAGTTGATAAAAATGGAAGAGGGGAGCAGGAGGAAGGCTGTAGTAGAGTGGGGAAGTCGAAGAAGCTTTTTGGAAATACACAGAAATTGTTCTAATGAGATCGCAGTCAGTAGTGCCTGAGAGAGACTGGAAAAGGCAGAATTGGTGTCAGGAGAATGCCTTCAGGATGGGTAATTGTTTGAGACTGTGGCTCTGCAGAAATGAAGCCATACAGATTTTTAGGCTGTTGTTTGTATCATAGTAGATTTATCTAGAAAAGGCTACTGATCTGAGAGGAATTGTGTATGGTACTCAAAATAACACCCGTTGGATCAAGCAGACAGAGAGGCTGATTGAATCGTGTACACAACCCTGGCTGTCTTTGTAATACTTTTGCAAGTGGCTGGGGAAAATCACACACCGCTACGGCACACAAATGCATACGCGTGCTGGTGCAAGTGTGCATGCTGAAAAACCAGCACCTGCCCCAAAAATTGCATTGGGTGGTGTAAGCAAAAAGGAGGAGTATTTGGCAAGAATGACCATTGTGGGTGCAGTCCTATGCATGTTGAGATGGAACAAGTCCGAGCACTTCCCAGCTGGCCCAGGCAGCAGATCTCTGGGTTCTTGTTTAACAAAGTTGGAAGTGCACAAGGGGTTAACATTAGGTCCCATCAGGGTCTGCTGCAGACTTGATTCAGACTTAAATGCATGTACCTATTCTGTGAATGTGTGATAAAATCATAATTGGGCCAAAGTGGTCTTCACAGTTCACAAAAGATAGAGAAATTTTCCTGTTAGAACAAAGGGTCAGCTCTGAATTCACAGCATGGAACAAAATGTCTGACAAGCCAACACGGCTGGAGAGTTCCAAAACTTACTGTCATAAGTGACTGTAGGTCACAATTTGTAAGGTGTCATATTGTCTAACTGGGTGAGTTTTATTCACATTCCAGACTGCTGCATTCCATTTAGCCTGGCCCAGATGCTCTGCTCTCATGCAAAAAGCAACTTGGAGTCTCTAGCTCTGTTGGAATTGGAGGCCAAAGAGAAAAGGTGCAGTTACTGTTCTGCCCAACTGTTTTATGAGACATAGGCTCCTGACTGCCTTTCAGTGTTTCTTAGGCAAGGAGTTAAATCACAGAATGGGGGTAAGAGATGGGGAGTCAAAAGTGCTTCTCAGCCATGACCTACTAGCAACCAAAGTCATTGGAAGAAGCCCCTAAAAGCATCTCTTAATGAATCAGTCATTTTGTACAAACATTTCTAGTGCTGCAGCATAGCTGATAGTAATTTAAAGTCATAAAGGATACAGCAGTAAGCACAGTTGCATTAGTTTTAGTTTTGTTTTAAATGCTGCTTTAAATTTTGTACTGAAATGTTATGATGTTTTTATTGTATTTGTATTTTCTATTCTATTATGTCGTATGAATTGTTGCTAATCACCCAGGGGTAGTGTAGCAATGGAATAAACAGTTCCTAATTAGCAACTAGCCTGGATGTTGGGAAAGAGTGCAGAAAAATGGAATGGGAGAGCATTTGAGGTCTTTTACGAGCATATGGCCTTTTCTTCCCGTTAACGGGCAGTTGTAAAGCACTTGTCGTGTTCTGGCCTTCCTCGTGAGCTGTCAGGAAGTGCCAAGCTGCACTGTGCAGAGGCAGGACTTTCATTTTCCACCTCAAATGTTGCCAGCAGCCAGTTCACGGCAGGGACTTCTGCCGTAAGCCCATCGCTTTTGTTACGTGATGTCTTCAGCTGAGTATGTCACCCACTTTTCATTATACTTAACCATGCCAGCACGTCAACTATCTAAAGCAGAAACAGTCTTCTCTCCTTTGGGAGTCAAAAATAAGCCTTCCCTAACACAGGACTCCCCAGAAGTGCTGCATGACAAATTCCATCATCCCCAGATGGCACACTGGACATTGCTGTGTTGGAGAAGGATGCCTAGCTTTCCATAGGCTCTTATAAACTTTTTAAAAAAATGGTTGCGTCTAAATTGCTACCAGAGATTGCATTATATGATCTGTTGGTATGACTGTGATTTCCTACTCTACCAGCAGAATATGGGAATCGTGGGGTCATGCTGATAGATGGGAAGCTTGGTTAACAACTGCTAGTTAGAGAGTGATGGCCGTGCTGCTGGTGAAGCAGTTATCCGACTTGACTCATCCCCAAAACAGGCTGCCAGCAATCCTCTATTGAACGGATTGCAAGAATGAACTTAGTTCATTCTAATGATCTAATAGTTACGAGGCTACCAAATTTGATTTGGTGTCTACACTGGAATAGCGATAATGAGAACCATTTTGGAAAACATGTCAGTGCCAAGGAGGCTTCCTAAAATTCTTTCACCCTCCAAAATTGCTGCTTCCTTTTTGACAATGTTTTATCAGCGAGGACATGCACATTGATAATATACAGCAGGAGGTTAACCAAAGGTATCAGAAGCTGTGGAAACTGGGTATGTATCAGTTATATAATCAGTATTATAAATTGTCAAAGGCAAAACAGAATTCTGGATGAGTGAAGCATGGCAGAAAGATTCTGTGCTGCAGCAAAGGAATGGAACTTAGTAGATCTCTCATTCCAAGAGAAAACTGGGTTTGAAAACTGACCGCGGCAGGGACTACAGTTTTGAGGCTTTTTATTGTACTGGCTGTACAGTAATGATGACCTGTGGGGGAGTTTTCAGCTACCTCCTCCTGATCTATTCATGCAAACCTGAGCTATATTAAGTGAGTTCATATTTGATCTTCTGTTAAAATCTCCCCTAGAAGATAAAAAAGAGTGGGAGAAGGAACAGTTGCATTATATACTTCAGGCGTACATTCTACTTTATTTAAAGAAGCCAGACATTTGTCAGGCTTCTGTTACTCAGACTGTTTAGCGCTAAATATATCAGTACTACTATGTTTGTTTCCCTCTGAGGTCAAGGAATCTACTGTAAAATTTAGTAATGGTGAATAACAAAATTACTACTCTGTTTTCAAAAGTTGGCCTATCATTTTTTTCGCAAGTGAAAAAGCCCTAAGCAAATTGCTGTTCCAACTTTCTTGAGGGGAAACTATGCCTGCTGAAAACCTGTCGTGCCCACATGGTTGTACTGGAATTAAAAGCCTCACTTACCTTCTAGACATCCTTTCATCTGTAGAGCCCCACACTAAGATCTCAAAAGTGAAGGCAAAAGGAGGTTCAGAGGCATTTCTGGTTGCAAAATGAGACATCCTGGGTTGCAGAACTTATGAGTAGAACTATTTAGGAGCACTTTCCAGAGCAGAAGGTTTTAAATAAGTAATGTATTTTGATAAAAGAAGCCAGATTGTAGCAAAGCAGCATTCTTATGATGGGTGGTAGAATATAATCCAGGTGTGTTCCATAACATTTCTTGCTTCTGAAAAGAAGGTATTTTTATTTACTTCACCAGTTGCCTGCTTTTAAAAAGATTGTGCTGAATGCATGCTAATGATGTGATTCTTATTATGCTTGTTTAAGTATATGAAAAAGATGAGAATTAGAAAAGGAAATGACAGACAGCTCCAGACTTTGCTATAACCTCTAGGGCAGGAGATGAGAATAGACTTTCTGAGTTTGTGGGATCTTCTTTGCTTACTAAAACCCTGCAAGAGCTCCCATTAGCAAAGGGAATTGAGCACCTCAGGTGGCAGATCCTGGAAATGCAACAGTGAAGGGTTGGAAAGTAGAATGATGGATGCTATTTAGCCTGCCCCTTCTCTGTCTTGCTGCCTTCCAATGTGGTGGAGGATGCTAAACCAATTCCAGATGAACTTTATGTAGGACAGGACTAGCCAGTAGGCACCCACAGGTACTAGTGCACCCCCAAACATGTTTTTGACATGTGATAAGGTATCCTACACTCCCTACTTTTAATATATACATATATACAGCATATTTTAATGGCATTTGGGATTGCCTCAAAGCAAGGTGGAAGCCAGTAGCTGCTTCCTGCTTCTTTCCGGTGAATGTCTCTTTCGCATGCTTTCCTAGGAAATTGAGAGGTAAGGTTGCTGTAAATTTCTCAAACTGCCAAATGTGTCCATGACTTCAAGTAAGGTGCCTAGCCCTGATGTGGGGGGGGGGTGGGGTTGTACTTCAGATTTGCATATTTTATGCTAACTAACTTTTGGTTGATATAGACACCATAATGTTCTGCCTTTTTATTGTGATGTTTAAATTGAAGAAAGAAGGAAATAGGAGGACTGGTTCTTAATGAATAGCATACTTCTTAGCATTTACAAAACAGCCTGTGGTTAAAGTGGCACCTACTAATAGCACTTCAGAATATGTTTACAAAATGCAGGTAGGATAAGTCTGTAGGAAGTCAAGATGAAAGAAATGCAGCTTTCAGGCTCATTGGGTGGTATTTGTATGCCATACCTAAATGACAAGGGGAAGAGAAAGAGAAGCAGCAAGTATAAAGATGTGTATTGATTCAGAAGAGGCTTTATAGGAACAAAGCTTCTTTGAACAAAACCTTTTGTTAGGACTCTTGGCACCGACACATGTTGCCTATGCTGCTTTGTCACCAAGCAACTCAGAAAGGGAAGATTTTGTTTCTGCTAGCTATCATGTCAATCCTTTTGATCAAGCAATATCCCAGAAGCATGTTAATATGACTTGCAATGTATAAAGTCAGCTTGCAAATGCTGTACCTGGAAAGATCCCATCGAGGATGGCTATTTTTAGGTGGTTTTAACTACCTTTTCTGGATCTCACAACCGCTATGCATAGTGTTGCATAGAAAATAATGGATGACACATTCCATTGGGAAATTTTCATGCACCAGTTCCATTAAAGTAAAAGGACAATGTATATTTCAGTGGGGCATCTGCAGAAGAATGCAAGGGACTAAGTATTACAGAAAAATTGCCACATCTTGACCTTCTCTTGCAAGTATTGTTGTCTGAGGTTTTTTGTTTGGTTGGTTTTTTGTTTTTTAGTCAGTGTGCCTCTACAAATAATGCTAGTTTTCTATAGCACACAAAACAGGGATTCACATAAAAGAAAGAGAGAAAATGAATATTTGCTGCCTTGCTCTTGCTGTCTCTGATACACACACACACATACCCTTGTATAGATATAGATAGTTATTCCTATTGTTATCACTATCAATGTGAACTAGTGAATAGATGGATGTGACCAAAACTAATTTTACTTTTAAAAGGAGATAAGTGTAGGAAGATGTTTGGCCAGACAAACTGAAGAAACATTACTGTGTGAGAGAGCTGACATGGGTGGTAGTCTGGGACAGGCAGAACTCAGGGACCATAGTACCTGTGCAAGGTGAGGCTTTGCAACCTAGGAAGGAACAAACCAGGACAAGGCAGGAACAAACTGGAGCAGGGCTGGAACACAGCACAGAAATGCAGGGGCCAGAGCCCAAGGAGTCACAGAGCAAACGGGTTGCTGTGGCAAAGAGCAGCAGTGCAGAGAGGCCTTTTATGCTGGTCTCCGGAACCTCCAGCCGCACTGCATGATTGCCCCTCAGCTGGTCCCTGCAGCACCTGCAAAGGTGTTCCTGGTTCTGCAGGCCCTTGAGGGATGCTCCTGCCAGAATCCTGATGCTGTGACATTAGTGACATTGGTTCAATGAGGTACCAACTTTAATGCCCAGAAACTAAAATTGCAATAGGACACCATCCATTTATTTATTTATGAAAAGCTTTTCTATCTTGTCCCCTACATAATGTCTCAGGACAATAGGATAAATTACAGTCTGTATGCAAACTATTATTTGCATCTTCAGGACAGGTACAATGAAAAATGAAGTAGCCCACACAAAACTCAGATAATCATATAAATAAATCACAACCATCTTTAATACAGTTATGATCTATTTAATCAGATGCAAATATTACATGTTTGGTGTTGAAATCCATGTTAAATCTGCAAGGACACTTATGGCCAATCTATATATAATGTTAACTGCATGGTTGTAATTAACATGCCAGTTTTTTACATGTAAAATAGCAGTCTTGGAAAGATGAAGATTGAACCACAGCAGTTAATGAGTTAACTCCTCCCTTTCCCATCAGTCCCACTGAAAACATCCCTTCTCCCAAGCTAGCAATTTACCTGGTGCCAGTGGAAGCTTTCTTAATAACAGATTTGGGGTGGGAATTACTTCACTGGGATGATGGAAGAGAGGTAAGGATTAATGTGCATGCACACGTACACACAGAGAGAATTTTAATCTTCATCACACACACAATATGGTTGCCATTTAAATTTTTAAAGGTAGACATTGCAATTATGTAGTTTCCAAGTCACTTACAGCCAATGGACAATGACTGGGTTCAGACAAGACGGCAATCTACACGCAAGAATTAGAGCAGGTGGAGAGAACCTAGTCCACATCTTAAAAAGCCTGTTTGTGCTTCATGGAGGATGTTGGTCCAGATCAGCCCCTATTCCTTCTTTAGAGGAAAGACATACAAAGGATTGGATGCTAGGTGCAGATCTAAAACAGCATCTGTTTTGTCATGCTAACTATGTGTGACATGAGATATGCTCACAACCCCATTCTCATTGTTTGTATTTTACTTGTTCCAAGGTTACATAAAAATAATGGGACACACTTTATCTCCCAAATGTGTCAGTGCAACCCACTGTTTGCATTAATATTTTTAGAAATTGCCATGCTCTTTTATCCTTTGGTTTGAGGACGGTGTCTTTTGCTTCAGCAGCAACTTCATTCCTTTTCCTTGATTAACAGAACCCAGGGGCTGAGTCAGTACTCTTGGCCCCAACATCGCTTCTGGCTTCTAAAACCAAGGTCTAAGAAGTCCAGAAAGAGTGTTCAAATTTTGCCATTCTGGCATGTATTTAATCATGAAGCCCGTTATCAGGCTCTGCATTTTGTGACAGCATGGATATCTTTAACAGAGTGACAAAGACCATCCATGTAGTTTGAACTCATTCAATGGCTTGCTAGTACAGGATGCAACCCCAATTACTGTAACTCAAGCTAGAGATTTGGAGAGGGATAGGAGGAGTAGATCACTTAATAAATTTATTATGAAGGCAAATGAGTGCTACATAAATCATACTGCCTCATTAAGGAAGGCATTCAGTCATCTGAATACACAGGTGGCGGAGGTTAGCTTTACAGTCATGACACTAACTCTGGCATCATTTCTTCAGCAATTAAATGACAAATCATTACTTTGATAATGTCCTGGTTTCCTGTCCTTACATTACATAATATTTGTTCACATCAGCTCTGAAGATGAGAGGGCTAGGACACATGTGAGTGAAATGTGAGTCTTCCAAACAGGAGAGGTGGTGATGATAAGCATGCTGGCATGTTATCCTAGTTTGTTAATTAAGTCAAGAATTCCCTGATTAATAGAAGCCTGGGAAGGAAGTGTTGAATCCGGTACACAAAGGGAAGAGTGAAAAGGAAGGGTAAAGGAGAAGCACTTGGCCTCAGTGCTTGTTTATAACTTCCTAAATCATGGTTTAAGAAGACAAAAACAATTTGCAGACCTGGCCATTCTGGCAGGTAATTAGCAATGGAACCAGTTATCACCACTCCACATCTTGCACACCACTACAATTCACCTAGCAGGTGCTTATCCTACTACTTGATTAATAGAATTGTGAAATTAGAAAATATCTAAGATGTAATGGCCTTGACCAAACAATGTGAAGTCAGAGTTGTTCACTTGTTTTGAGAGTGGCTATCTTACCAAGGGTGTATTTCTTTTTAAGAATTTAGTGAGGAAAATCAGTTTACAGCTACAACATTCACTTGGATTGCAGCAATGGAGGGAAGACCTTGCACCTATTGGAAGTTACTATGCCTCAGATTTTTAAAGGGGAAGAAGTCCTGTTTCTGGTGATGGTGGTGATGAGATGCTTCCTTGCCTCATCAACATTTCCTTTCATCTACATCATTTCATAGCATGTTTGTTACACCATCCCATTATGGCAATTCCTTTATTTGATATGTATTTATTCATGTATTTGATGTCTTTCAGAACAAATTCTTTAGGCATTGTACAACCTGCTGAACTGGTTAAAATATCTAACATAAAAATCTAACATAAAAAATTCACAATTCTAAGAAAGGATGCACATTTTATAACTGTCCAGGTGTTTTGGTGTGAAACTCTCACAATCCCTCACAGTTAGCTACGCTGGCTATCCAAACCAGAGGAACTTAGAGGGACAAATGTACACTTAAGCATATAATGAAACATGGAACTTAAGATCCAGTTGTTTTTAAACACTCTTGGGGGACTTAAGAAGTCTTGCACTAGCACCAGAATGATAAAAATGCATTTCTGAGGCAAGAAATAGAGCCAGTGTGGTGCAGTGGTTAAGAGCATGGGACTGGGACTCAGACGATCTGGGTTCTAGTCCCTGCTCAGCCATGGAGCCAACTGGGTGACTTTGGGCCAGTCACAGACTCTCAGCCCAACCTACCTCACAGGGTTGTTGTTGTGGGGATAAGATGGAGGAGGAGAATGATGTAAGCTGCCCTGAGCCCTTTGTAGGAAAAAGGCAGGATATAAATAAAAATAAAGAATAAAAAAGACTCCATTCCAGACATCACTGTGAAGAAAGCTTTCCCTCCAATGCCCATTAAATGGAAGGGGACATTAATATGAGTGCTCGGTTGATCTTTGCATGGGTCAGAACTGGATTCCCTCTGAGTTTACACCACTTGAGTTTTATCAACTCTCAGCATGTTTTACCACCCTAACAGTCAAATTACTGTAGGGGAAAGATGGCTGGTCAGGTGCATGGTTACAGCTGCAGAATCCCATAGCTATTTGGCTTGACCAACTCCCCAGATTGTTTGTATATTTATTTAGATTTATATCCCACTTTTTTCTTACAAACTCAGATTGACATTCACTGGCACAGAAAGCCTGGAGATTGAGATGGAACCAACTCAAGGTGTCTGTCCCATAAATAACCCTTTTAATTTTAATATGAACCAGTTGACTCCAACAGAAAACATGGCTAGGGCAACTCTAAATTCTTCTGACACTGTATAAACTGCTTGGCCTCTAAACCCCTAAGATCAGTGTAATGGGTTGTCTGCTTCATGATGAGTGGAACACATCATCAAAGTGACTCTCTGTCTTAATTTAGTTATACCTATGGTGAAAACTATCCAGGAGCAGCACGGCAAGGCAAACAACAGCCTGCCATATGTTGCATCTAATGACTTGGGCTGGTGGGTGTGTCTGTCATTCTCCCAGCATATTTCTAGGGCCAGGTGCCTGTGGCAATGCAGCTGTTACGCTTTTATTTCTCATTTCATTTCCTCTTAGCTGCCGCTGTCTGTGCCAAGAAGTTTTAGCCAGGGCTTCTGTGAAAACCATTGAAATGCCATCCTTGTATGAGGATGAAACTGCTGTAACCTGTTGTACCCTGAATTAGTGTCATATTGTTCAGGTAGCAGTGTCAGGCAACCGTGATACCTACAGTCTGAGGGCTGAGCAAGTCTAGCTCTTTGTGTTAAACATGTGTTTTCTCTCATGCCACAGACTTATTTCATGCTCCTAGGAAAGAGACTAGTGAGCATTAAGTCACTGGCATAAAATGTTACCAAAATGGCAAAGACCACTAGAAGCAGAGCAGAGACCATATCTTCTTCATCAATCTTAGTAAACAGTAAAAAATAATAACTGCATTATACAACTTTCTCTTAAAAGACTCAAGTGTTCTTGCAACATTGCATTTATATAAACTTGCTTTCCTTTGAATGGATGATTTTTATCTTCATCGAAATTGAACCTTATTATCATATATATATGTCTCCACAATGATCTTGTTTAAAACATGTGCAGAAGTTTTATTTCAATTTAGTCTTAAACCAGACAAAGAATCCAAGACTACCTATGAGTGCCCTGTTAACCCCTGTGGTCCAGTCAGCAAGTTGAGTCTAGAAATGCTTGATTCTTTCTTCCTGTTGGTTTTATTTTCCGGATGTTTAAGATTTTTACTGTGTAATTGTTCTTGTTTTATGATTTAAATAGTAGTAGTATTTTGTGGTATTGTTTATACGTACTTGACTGTTACCCAACATACATTGTTAAATTGAAATCTAATTCACTGTGAAAAAGGAAAGGGTATTTTTATTGGTCACTTAATTTCTGGGATGTTCGAGCAACGATGGATAATCTAGCATGGCACCAAACTTCCTAGATGCTTAGTGCAAAATGAGAACCACCACAGCGCCTCCCCAGCAATTTTGGTGGTGCACAGAGTGGATGAGAGAAGGGATTGGTTGGTTGCAGGCATGCCCTGCTGCTGGGACTAGGTCTGCGGAATGCAGCGGTGTTAGGGAAAGGGGGGAGGGCAGCTCCAGGCTGGCATGGGCCTCACTGAGGCACACCACCTGTTTGCAGTGTATGCCCTGCTGTCCAAGTGATAGGGCTTGTGAACAGGCCTGGTTGAAGACATTCCGCAAAAAGATGGTATCCGGTTAAGGAGTCATAAGAATAGATATAATCTGTTGCAGCATTCATTCATTGGCACTGTTCAAACACTGTTTATTTTTTCTCTAGCTGTGATTATTGTTGAACAATAGGACAATACCGTCTGTCTGTCTGTCTTTCTTTCTTCTAATTTTACCACCTCTAAAGTCCTGTAGATTTTATCAGGAGTCCTGTAGATTTTATCCATTGTATTGGAGCAATGGGGATTATTTTTCATTAGATGTATCTCCTGCCAACAAGTAGTCATTAAGGTTGCCAGGAAAGGTTAGAAAAGTCATGTGCTGTGACTACACCTTGCCTTACCATCCTATTCACTCATTCTAAGATATTTATGTGTATTTGTGTGTCCTGCTACATTACCCAGCAGCCCCACTGCCTTCCAAATTGCATGTGTGTTGCCCAAATTGTCATTTTCACTCCTCTCCCTTTTTATGCTTCTAGTGCTTCATGGCTGCTATAAAGCACCAAAGATAATCTGAACCCTTTTGAGACTCCATAACTACTCCTTACACCATTTCTTCCAGAACTGTGGGAGCCCCCATGGAGGAGTTTCTTATCATTGAAAAGCTACATGTAACCACTCTGTGGGGTGATCCAGGGTGTGTGTGTGTGGGGGGGGTGAGTATTAGACTACTAGACTGGGGATCCATAATTCTGCTTCACTTTCATCTCTTGGACACACATGGAAACGGATGTGCTGGCCTTATTAATGTACTGAGTGGAAACCAATGTACTGAAGTTACATCCACACACTGTACTGGTGTGTGGTTGTGGAAGAACAACTGGCTCTGAATGCCCAAGAAAAAGCAAATGCTCAGCTTGAGGGTAAACACCTCTATCTTTAATGTCAGGTGGCCTGCATGGTAGAGAGTGCTGGGTTCCAGCTTTGGCTGCTAGTCTAGCTGTAGCCCTTTCTAGATAGGGATTGGCCAACATCTGTAGCCTGTGTTCTTCTAACTTCTGTGTAAATTACTGCAATGCAGTTTAAGTTGGGCTGCCTTTGAAAATGCTTCAGAAACTGGAGTAAAGGCAGAATTAGGCTTCCAGAATGTTGAATTTTGTAGCGATACTGCCATCTTTTTGGCACCAGGTTAAGATCTTCCTCTACTTTTAGGCATTTGGCCACATATGATAAGGTTTTTTTTTTAAAAAAATCTGATCCTGGGATCTCTTATTGTTAATGGTTCAGTGTGTTTGTGTGTGTGCGATAAGTGTTTGAATGTCGCTAGATTTTATATTATGTCAAGTACAGTATTTAAAGGTGTTTAATCATTGTAAGCAATCCAGAGAACTTGAGTGTTAGAACTGTTGGGGGATATAGAGATGCAGTGAGTGAAATGAAAACAAAAAATGTATGACTGGAACCAAGCAGTATGAACACAGATAGGTCCAGTCCTAGCTCACAGCTGCTGGTTGTCAGTTCTTGGGCTAAATTCAAAGTGACCATTTTAACTTACAAAACTGCACCATCTTGGGAACTCTTGGGAACTCAAGGATCACTTCTCCTCATAGGCATCTTGCAAACCCTTGAATTACTTCAGGTGCACACTTCTTGGTGTGCTTCCTCTGAGAGAAAGTGGAGGTGGGCAATGCAGGCGAGTCTTTCCCTGTGATAGCTCTGCCTCGTGCCTCACATGCCCTTTATGTGAGTTCTTCATAGACTTGCTCTTCAGAGGCACTTTTCAGGTGCAGGACATCCATGTGAACTTTACTGCAAGGAAGTAGCCAAGAGATTCATGCAGTTTCTTGATTTTACCGTCCTTGTCCTGTCCTGTCCTTGCAGCCCTTGTGGCTGCCTGAGCCTTCTGAAAAGCCCCATAAGAAACATCACCTGAACTTCTTCACTTGGGGCCTTCCAGTGCTTCCAGGCATTTTTGGTTTGGCTTTCTTATTGCTAAAAGTCTTTTCAACAAGAGGAGGAGGAAGATGGAGGAGGAAGAAAAGAACACTTGCAACAAAGGAAGGGTGTGCTTGTGCACACTCCTTCTCTACCACCCCACCTGGCAACACTGGAGCCCTGGATCCTGCGAAGCTTCTCCAACACTCTTAGCCCTTTCTGCGACATTTGAGTCTTTTCTTTTCCTCCCTCGATGGTTGAAAGCTAGCAGTTCAAAAAATTGGCAGGGTGCTAATTCATGGAATGACTTCCCCAAAGAAGCTCGCCCAGCACCAATCCTGGACAATTTTCCATGCTTGTAGAACATGTACTGATTTTCCCAGGCATTTGGACAATAGTTGTGGTTGAAATGTCATGGCCTGTTTTGTGGCATTCATTCCAGGCTCAGCAGGACAGGGGGAAGGTTTTGTATACTGTGGAATGAAGGCCTTTAGCACTGTACTGTTTTAGATTATGTTTAATGGTGTTTATTTGTATTTGTATTGTGCCAATTATGGCTTATATTGATTTTTCTTTTTGCACTTCTGTTATGGATTTGAGTGTGAGAGTCACTTTGAGAATGCTTTTTGTGGTAGAAAGTGACTTTTTAAGAAGAAGAAGAGACATCCTAGAACTAGCCTCTACAGAATTGAGCTTGCTATTATATTTCACACCACCATTTTACATCATTTAATTTTTTAGTCCTTATGCCTTCTGAACACTGATCCCAAAAAAAGGTCAGTAAGGGAAGGTCACCAATTATAATGGGGTAGGGGAAATTGCCAAAGCATTTCAAGGGAGAGAAATTGCTTCGCTTAGAAATCCTGCACAACCCCTTATTTTGAAATTCCCTTGTCCTCTGCACAGCTTCCCCGGCAGACATCCTGTTCATTTCAGTAGGGTTGTAAAGAATGACAACTTGGAAGAATCGCCAATTTCTCTTTAACACTGCACATATGGTATCAAGATTCTCCTGTAACATTAAATGCAAACTGTAGTAGATGCTGAAATCATTTGGAAAATGTGCGCTTCTTTACTGGCCAAATAATGTCAGCATTTTTCACAGAATTGCTGTTAAAAATAGTCGATAATTTTACACACCTATTTTTTTTCTCCTGGATGTATATTTGCAGTAAACTCTGCAGCAATGGGTTGCTTGCCTGTTCATTTGCTCCTGCTGCTTCTCTATTCCTTGAAGTCAACCTAATCCTCCATTTATGACATCAAGATTCCTTGAGAAAAAGAGATAATTGTGATTTCACAAACTCTATTGTGACCTTCAAGTGAGAGGCACACAGTGGGAAAACAGAAATTCCGAAGCAATAAAGAGCCTATTTTACAGTAAATGTTCTAGCCCCCACCCTTTTTAATCCAAGCAGAGTATATCCAGTGTTAAAGGAGATGCTATTGGAAGAATGATATTTAAGTTCAAAAGTTAAGGTCCCAGGTATTATTCACAGTAAAATAACAACTACACAGAGGTGAGCAGCTGCAAATATTTTACAGTGCTGTTGCAGTATGGTTAGAAAAACCATTGCATAATTTTTATTTGAATATGAAAGCCCTTTTTCCACCACCAGAGAAGAATATAAAGAGTGATATCCATTAAGAATGTTGCTTTCAATAAGACCCTCAAGTCACTAATCCTTGACAAGGGAAAACTGAGTAGACACCTCAATTAAACTAAAACAAGATATTTAACCAAAGATATATGTTTATCTAAGCAACTCTGATATTAATTAAAAGCAGGATTAAAGATGTTAACTCCTTGTGCCAATACATCCACAGTTTGTTTATAATATAGTCTATCATATACTCCTGTTCTATGTAAAACATAATACATAATAGAAAAGTACTTAATTTCCAGACAAAATTCTAGCCTGCATACCTGACGCAGGAGATAGGAAGCTGCTTTACACTGAATCAGTTCATGGGTCCATCTGGACTAGTATTGTTGATCCTGACTGGTAGTTTGATAAAATTCTAGTCCCAGTTCTTGGCAAAGTGTGTGTGTGGACATACAGGTGAATATGACTTCATCTTTTTTATCCGGTTTGGTTTCTCCTCCATTGTGGCAGAAAGCATGACATGTAGATGAGCTGAAGAGGCAGTAGCGACATGGGAAAGATTTGGTAGCTCAGCTTCACTTGGGACTCCTGGACTCTAGCCCAGTCTTCCCCAGCCTATGGCCCTCTAGATATGTTGACTTGCAACCTGTCAGCCATCAGGTTGTAAACTTTCTCCAGACTCTGCTGAACTTCATCAAATTTGCATTAATTTCATTGTTTCCAAAGTTAGCAGTGGCAGAAGTAGTTCTATGACAAGGCAACCCCCATGTGCTTTTGATAGATGAGCATGTGGAGACCACCATCAGTGGCAGCCCCCTATTCTCCACAGCAGCACAGAAGTCCTCACTTAATTTGCTCTGCTCTGATGTGATCTCCCAATGACAGACCTGAATTAGCCATCAATTTCCCAGCTCCCACTGTGATCGCTTGGTGCCAGCAGCATCCAACAGAGCTTTTTTTAAAACAATGCTGCTTGAATTCTAAGAGGCAGGAAGAAAGGAGAAGTTGCAACATGCTTTTTCCAGCAAAAGTAGACTTCTCAAGTATCTGGATTGGTAAAATCCTATGTATCCTTAGAATCTATAACTAGCATAACTGTAAGCAGCCCTTCATATATTATTTTTGCATGCTGAACATAAAAAGAAAGCTTGTGTATGCAACCAACATATGTTTCCAATTGTGTGTATTTGCAGCACATATGCCAGGGATCCAGGACTGTCTGAGGCTGCCCATATTTGTTGGCACAATATGCTGTATGATCCTACATTTGAATGTGTGCCATAGCACTAGAAATAGAAAAGGTACCGCTAGCTTCACAGTACAGGCCATAGTAGACACAAAGATATCAGTCTTGGCTTATCCACTATGTGAATAATTTTATAAAAGAATAATTTCAGAATATTTATGGATTTCTTGAATTTATATTTTGTGTTTGCATCACATTCTTTAGGGTTCTTTGACATCACACCAGACTTGACCTGGAAACTGGCTCAGACAAAGAATAGCATCAAGCAGAATGTCAGACTAGAGGATTGTCCTTTGTAAAGTAGGTCGTCTGGCGATCCTATAAGAAAATGTCCAAAGAATTCCCCTTCAGGCTGCCAAAGAAAATGTCTGGCTAAATCCACAATGCAAAAATAGGCAATCCATGGAAAGAGGCAAAACAGAGGTGTCCTATTACCAGAGACAGGGCACCTGCTTTCCTCTTGCTTCCCTGCTGCGTAAATAGGTAAGCACAAGGTAGGTGAGCTCCAGTGGTCAGGCCTATGAAGAGGGAAACTGCTCCCTTGGAACAGAAACTCACAATCAAATCCCAGACACAAACTGAAAGAAGATAATTTACCAAAAGTGTATGATAAGACAAAAAAAGGAAAGCAGAACAAGTACTTGAAATAAAACACTAGCCAAACTACCTTAAGTCTTTTAAATTAAAATGTGATGGACTGCTCACCTATAGAGTGGCAGCATGACTAGCATCTTCTGATGGGCTGAGAGAAAGTGTCTAAAGGCACAATCCTATATTTATTTGGAAGAAGATCCATGTTGGCTGGGGTGCTGCCCCTCATCTTTCCCATCCAGACAGTCATAGGATTGTGCACTGAAGCAAATTCAGACAGACAGACAGACAGACCGACCGACCGACCGACCGACCGACCGACCGACCGAACTATATTCCATTTTTATTATATTTGGCCAGGGTAAGTAGAGATGACCATTCAAAAGGTTTTACTGATCAGAAGGCTGATGATACAAGCAAGAACCATCTGTGCAACTTCTGGGACTAGGAGGGAGGAACTAAGCAAAAATAAAAAATCTGAGAGATGTCTCATATCACAAGGTTTTCCATCTTGTAGATCTGGAAGCACTGGGAAAGGCGTGTGGTATTCCAAGTGGGCTGTAGATTGTAGCTGAAAGGAAATAGATGCTGAAAGTCCGTTCCACATCACAACCGCATTCTAAGACTT
Organism: Varanus salvator macromaculatus; assembly: GCA_023646645.1. Taxonomy (NCBI): domain Eukaryota; kingdom Metazoa; phylum Chordata; class Lepidosauria; order Squamata; family Varanidae; genus Varanus; species Varanus salvator. The sequence continues at coordinate 25,627,702 of JAIXND010000784.1, read as the reverse complement.
GCTTGTCATCTAAGGTGGCTGTTGTTATTCAGTCGCAAAGTAATGCCCGACTCTTCACATCCCCATGGAGAAAGTTTCTCCAGGTTCTCCTATCCTCCAGCATCCCTTGGAGTCCACCCAACCCCACCACACCAGTGACTCCATTCAGCCACCTTAACCTCTGCCATCCCTTTCTCCTTTTGCCTTCAATCGTTTGCAGCATCAGGGTCTTTTCCAATGAGTCCTTCCTTCTCATTAGGTGACCAAAGTATTTGACTAAGGTGACTAGATGTCCTCTTTTTTCAAAGCGCAGTACTCTTTGAAAGGCTGCCAGAGAATTGTCCTCCGTTTTAAAGGCTGTCTTGTTTAGACATACACATTAGCATGTGCACATTCTATTTTTTGTGTTTTAGGGTGAAGTAATTCCTCCTTTGTGGCAACTCTGAAGGGGCAGCTTTTACACCTTGCCCTGCACCCACGTGGCCAGGCTCCTGCCATGATAGCACCCATCTTGCATTCCTTAATTCCTGAGAGAGCAGGGAAACTGCACAGTGCTTACCACATCTGGATACCGCTGGTGCTTTTGAAAGTGCTTCTCTTTCTCTTTCTCCCTGACAGACCCGGAGTGCCCCAGTGGGAGTTGAACATATAATAGGCTCTCTCATTTATACCACATATACTGAACTGTGCAAAAGCAAGCCTTTTGAAATCCAGGGAACTTCTCTCATTCATTCTTTTTGGTTGAGATATTGCTGTATCAGGCTGTCATTTTAAAATGTTGTTTTTAAAGAAAGCAACAAAACATATTACCCACTTCTAGAGTCAAATATTCAAAGGTGAGCTGCAAAAGACAATTTAATATAGTTTCCCACCCTAGCCAGATCCTATTGTTCTCATGAAGACCCAACCATAACCAGAACTGTTGCTCAGGCATGGGTCATCATGCAGCGTGACCAAAGCTGTTCCTATGCCAAAGCCAGGCCTGAATCGCAAATGAAATCTTGTTGTGACATACTTTTGAAATCTACACAAATATCTGGCAAATCTGAGTCAAAGCATGAGGCAAATTGTGATGCATTCAATGAAAATGTGTAAAGAGGACTTTTCAAGTTTTTAATACCACCTGGGCTGCTAAGTATCCTACAAAATAGATCTGTTGTCATAGAGACACACGTGCACTCGTGTGAAGTTTGAACTCTGAACAGGTATTTGGTATCACTGGAAGCAATATGTATATACTTTCATATGATCCATCTGTGGAAAACTCATGTTTGTTATGTGGTTCTCATTGGGCTTTCTAACTGAGAAATGTGCAGTCTTTTTGAATTTGGAAGATAAGTATTTTTCTAAGAAAAGACTGCTGAATAACTGGATATAACCAGATCCATAGAATTAATCCAATTTTGCTTTTTCTTAGTGCATGTAGAGGGTTTCCTCTTTTTGTTTTACAGTACTTCTATTTATCTAAAATTAACTATACAGTGTAAAGGTTCTTTAAAAAAACAAAGCAACAGATTGGTCTGACTGTAGCAACAATGCTAGCTATTTTCTTTTAAGAAATGTTTTTTTAAAACCTGTCAAATGTTGAAAGAGCTGCAAAATAAAACGCTAACAGTTCATTATCAATAACACAGAGCAATGCTCAGCAAATTGTACCCCACTACCTTGATCCCAGAAATCATGGACAACATGGCACAACAATGATCTTTCTACCCACAAGGTGTTTCCTAGTGCAGACTCTGAAAATAGATGTAGATAGTCCTATTTAATGCTTAAGAATACAAAAACCATGTTGGAACCAATATAATTATCATTACACAATTATCAACCCCAATAATGCATGTTTGGTTCAAATCCAGTGCCTTTGTTTGAAAATGGATAAACTTTGTGAGCTGGTGTACCATAACAGTGAAGAGACCATGCTATGAATTTAAAAATCCCCAGTCAGCCATGAGCTCCCTAGAAGGCCTTTAGAAAAGTGTTCCCAGCCTCTTCAGCTGCCATCCCTTTATCTACAATAAGGAGGATCATAATACTGACTTACCTTATGAACGTTCTGCAAAGATTTCAGCAGCATCATGCAAATGAAGGGACCTGGGCATTTGGAAGAGCAAGGTACATGTTGAAGGTTGTTATTCCTAGACCCTGGGATGGCTTTCTACATAGACTCTGCCCACCTAGGCAGCCCATTAGATTTCCCTATATGTTCTTGCTGACCTTAGGCATTTAGTTCTGACTGGAACTAGCTAGAGCAGCAACAATCTTGACTTGCACAAACTTGGCTCCTGGCTGTTTCCCTCAGGCTTCTCTCTCGGAGGCCACCTAAGGCCAGCTTACAACAATGTATTTGAATTTCCTCCACCTGTTGTCACTTGGTGAATACATTGCCAAGAACTTGCATCTGATTTAAAATAGATATTTCCCACAGAACAATGAAACATGTTCTCAACATATTTTGTGGAAACACCTTTCTCTTCACATAACTGGCAGCAGTTCCAGTGTGCAGAGTTAAATACAGGTTGTATCCTTAAAGGCTACATGATGATGATGATGATGATGATGAAGAATATATGTAGTTGTCTGCCTGTCCATAGCACCAAGATATTTTTAAATTGCCATGACTATTAAAGGGACTTTAGGAGTGTATGCCTTGGAGTTATTTTGTTTTCTGTTTTTTTATTTTTGTTTTGTTTTTAGATGCATGAATTAATTTTGATTAATTTCTTTGTGTCTTTAGGTTTGAGAACTATGGTACCATGTTCATTCACTAGGTGAACTTCAATAGACTTTACTAATCAGTGTATTGCTTCACAGACAATGAAATCTGAAGCTAGCAGCATGACAAAGGACAGAGTTATACAGTTATTAGGATTTAATTTTTGCTCTCTTCACAACCTCAAAGCAAGTGTGAAGTAGAAAGCATGTTTCTGAAAATGGTTACAAATTCTCAAACATCTATTTTAACATCTGACAAGGAAAAAAGATAATAATTGCACAAAATGTTAAATGGGGCATTTGATGCATTCGTCTAGCTTTGTGCAATTTTCCTGTTTGCACAAACAGAGATTGCAATCATGAGTACAGCAACAGGCAAGCAGCAAGCCAGTATATCCACATCTCCAGCTGGATTGCCCATTCACACATCTCTAGACCCTCCTCCTGCTATGGAGCAGGCGCCCTCGGGAACTTTCCCTTGAGAGGCCGTGAGGGTCTGCCATGGGAGGGATCTTGCCTCGTGGTCCCCATGGGCATCGCGTCCCCCAATGAAGCAGTCACAATGTGGCCAACTCTGCCAGCTACATAAACTTGTTTGAAGCTTCCCTTTTCTCAAGCTAAGGGTGAAGGCAGGCCCATTTGCTAGTTTAAAATATAATAAAAACAAAACAGATATTTAATTCAAATTTTCTATTCCATCAATTATGTGTTTTTAAGACTATAGATTAAAACCTGATTTCCTGATTAAATTTCCTGATTAAAGGAAACCTAAGATTGCAACTGAACTGGTTGGCTTTAACCAAGAACAAAATTTATTTGTGCTTTTGGATTGAGCCAAAGCAGATCTTCTCCATAGCAGGTGGCCATTTCTTGTAATATTTCCCAATATCAGTCATTTCACCATGTTTTAAACCTAAATTCCTGTAGGTTTCTGCCATTTGTTTTTATCAAGTATTTTATTTCTAATAAGCTGTCAAATACTTATGCAGATTAGGGCACCAAAATTATGTGCCCTGACTTAGAATATTATAAAATAAACAGTTCCAGTTCCAACAATTCCCAGGGTATGCTTGCCAATTTGGATGCAAAGCAATGTTTTTCTTTTAAAAATTGTATTGTTGGGATAAATTCATGTAAGGAAACAAATACATTTTGATTTTATGTATGCCTTGTTGATTACTCAAATATCCGCACTGGGTGTCTGATGTGGAAATCAAGAAGGTTTTGATTAGGCTCCTTCTGATATGTAAATGCTTGTGAAGAAATGGGAATACACAGAAATGTATGTGCAAATGGGCAATAGCATTCCAAAGTGATTAGGAGTGAAAGGAAAAGGCTGAGACGAATATTTGTGTGCTTCAAAGATCTGAAACTAAACCCTAGTGTTCAGATAAAATAATGCGCTCCACAGAAATGTGGGGAGAGAGACATGACTGCTTATTCTCAAAGGCCTTTAAAAAAGCTGCTATAAAATAATTAAGAATGCACTCCTCAACTGGTAATTCTTAAAAGTCCTTTGCCTGTGCTCAGGTTAAGCACACAACAAACCTGGACAACAAACTCCTCCATTAAGTATGGCCATTTTTAGGGAACCACAGACAGATATATATGAATTTCATATATGTGCTATAGCCTGAGAATCACAGGTGTCATCTGGTGAAGAATTGGGATGGTCTAGGGTGGCCATGTCAAAGGGCCATCCTCTAATTTGAAGTTATCTATTTGAAGGGCTGTTCAGTACAACTCTAGCATAAATTGCTGTCAGAAGGAAAAAACGAGCCTTGAAGTTATCCATCAACGTCAAAGTTGGACAACAGACTGAACAAAGCACACAAGTTGCCTGGTCATATTAGTTTGCACTATGGTGAGATATGCAGCATTTTCCATTTAATTATAGCTCAAAATTTGCATCAATACACATAAATTAGTGTATGCAAATTCTGCGCAAAACAATGTCCTTCTTTGTCTTTTGTTCTGGCCATTTGGTAGCCAATATTGGCTAAGGGCAATTTAACAGAAGTCAGTACTGGAGCCTAAAACCTTCATTTGGGTCAGTACCTTTAGGCTACGCTGCTGTGTTAGCAGTTCACCCCCAATGCTTCTTTTCCTGACTACCATAACATGATGAACATTTGCCAAACAAAGGGATGTGTGCATTCACGACACGTGTGCCTATGCATGCAGGTTAAAAAACAATCCCACATCGGTCTGATTCTCATGTAGAAAATGTGCTTTATGCAGAGTGGCCTTGACTTCCTTCCTTTGCAGTATGATTTTTCTTTCTTTTAGCTTTGGAGTAGAAGACATTGTAAAATCTCCTTCCCTGGACTCCTTTTTTATCTGAGCAGCAAAACTCCACATCTTCAATCTCTGAGGTCAGCTGTTTAAAGCAGAAAGAAAGTGTTCACTTTTGCAACTGCTAGAGGCAACATTTGCCAGAAAGAAAAAGACAGTCTTTTTATTCTGTGTGTGTGTTACTTACCAGGAGGGGTAAAATACTGCTGACAAAGGTTTAAAAGATAACTTCCAGACCATTCACAGAAGATATCCTCTGTGAGAGTATCTACAGGTTAGAAAACTTCTGCTAACGAAAATGCCTTTTCAGTATACATCAGCATATGATTCTATAGAACTCATAATTTATGCAAACCGTCTCATATGTACTGCATACCTCAAGTTTCAAACATTCAACAGTGTTTCATTTTAACTGGCTTTGTGTCAACAGTGTCTCCTTTTAACATTTTGATCATCAACTAGCAGCAAATGCAGACATCACTTGATGTTTGCTGTGGATAGTCTAATCCTCTGTCCTAAACATGTTGGGGCCATCCCATAATATTTTTAATCATGTGTATGAATACAAATAGAATCTGCAGCAGAATGTTGCATTTGGAGTCTTCAAGTCATGCATTTTTTCGGGAAACACCCCCTCCATCTGGTCTTCCGTTCCCCAGTGTCAACAGATATTCAGCATTCTGTGTTCATTGAGCATGCTCATTTTTGGAGGTTTTTTTGCCCCTTGAGATAACCTTTCCTTAAACATTTCTTATACTTCTCCAGACCTTGGGGGATCCTTTGCCTCTTCTGTTTTGACTGTATGAGGAGCCACATTTGCAGAATAAGTTCATTATTAGGATTTCTGGAGAAAAATAAAGATGGGTTTTCCAAATGTTTCATTAAAACAAGGTGACTTTTATGACATTCAGCCTTCCGAGAAGGACTGATTCATGCATGTTTAATTTTTTACTAATGATGACTGCAGGGCAAGATATGAAAACAACTTTGGATAATAATGTGGGTATACATTATTTACACCTTTTTCATGATTATATTTTTTTCTTCTTGGCACACTGTTAAGCAAGCCAAAAATAAAAAATAAAAATCCAATGAAACAGTTGTCAGCTGCACATTTTAAATCCACAGGTATAAAATTGTATCCTGTGATTTATCATACAGATTCTCAAGGCTGTTTTTCAACAGCCCACATACCTTCAGAAATAAATGTGGACCCTTTCTGAGCGCTCTGTACTTCTAAGGAATGGGAAATGCCTACTATTTTTTACTCCTTTACCATTCTTTACATCCACTAAAGTACAATGTCCAGATCTTAGAAGACCAGATCACAATATGGCCATTATCAGCAGAAAGATCAGCTATGGGAAAGTATGCAGGCAAAGAACCCTTTTAAGAAGAGATTAAAATTCTGTATATCCTATATTAGAATCTGTTTGTTGAATAACATGTTTCTTGGAAAGATGTTAACTGAGAGGCCAATCCATAGCACACAATTATGTGCAGCTAATCATCATCATCATCATCTACTAAGACATTGTCAGGAAGTTGCTTCCACATGATTTCCCTTGCATGAAGGGATGGTTTGCATTAACTATATGGTATGTTTAGATTGCTGCCCTAATTCTGTTTGGCTTGCCATCTGAAAGTATACTAAATAATTCACAAGAGTAGGAAATACTTGGGTGTTCACCAGGAGATGACCTCAAAAATTATGGGGTGGTAGAAAAGCAGTTATCTGGCTCGATCCATGGTGGCGCATGAAGGAGAGTTCATGAGGGTGCAGTCAGAATAGAGAGACTCTGCTGGAATTCACTACAGTGCCCATTATGTCACACTCTTCCTCTCCCAAGTGGTGTGCAATTCAGGAACAATATCTGTTCAGATACTGAGAACACCAGAGTGTGGGCTTGCCTTTATTTCCAGATGTGAGGAAGTAGCAGTCAGGCTTGTGTATAGTTGTCAGGAAGTGCTACTGCAAGATCCAGCCACACAACCTGAAAAATTACAGCAGTACCCATGGTAGGCATTTCATGAGTGGAGCTGGCTAGAGCCAGGGGTCAGGCTAGATGGCCTGGGAGACCCTTTCTGACTTGCTCTGTTTCTCTGCTTCTCTGATTCCTAGAAGCAACCAGACCCCAAAATTTAAACCTTCTTTGTAAAGGTCTCTTGAATACATCTGCCTGGTTCTATCCAGGCTTAAAACAAACCACTGGTATCTGTGAGCAAGTGGCAGTGAGTAAGCATCCTGGTTCTTGCATATCGCCTTCCTTTCATTGCAGTAAACAATCTAGGGATGCCCTGTCTGAATCTGGAAATCTGGTTTGTTGGGAAACAACCCAGAGTATGAGCCCTGGTTTAATCAGGGATTCAAATTCTGCAGCAACTAGGTTCTAGGTTCAGACAGAATGGTAAGCAATCCAGAGTGTCTATCAGTTGCTCAGTTACTCCTGCTTCACCTAACCAGCTGTGGGTTGTTGATGATGCACAACATCTTTCCAAATTAAAGTCCACACAGGACTATCTGCTGATTATTATGTTCCAGTCTGGCCATTCTAAGTATCTTATTTCAGTGGAAGGATGGTAAGGTATCCTTCCAGGGCTTGTGCTCTGGGTAGTTGGCTTGTGCGCAGTGCAGATAGGCTTACATTTGCTTTTGAAGGGGCTGGAGCAATTACAAAATCACTTTGAGAATTGGTGTAAATAATGACAGGATAGAATGTCCTTCCTGTGGTTTTCAATGTTTCACTGCAGGACTTTCTTTCATAGTTCTATACTAGTTGTGATGTAAGTCTTTACCTGTACAATATGGAAGAAAAGGTACCATGGTTCAGAAATGCTTGTATCTTGATCTGCCCTCTGCTGCCAGCTACAAAACTTAAACACTTCAGCTTCAATTTTTTTCTGTGATTTGTACACCTAAATGATGCTTCATTGGGCTGTTGATGGAGTCACAGTGGCAAGCCTGAAAGCTGGTCTCATCTTTGAGTTTTGCCTGTGACTGTGAGGAACAGCTTTTGTCTTGCTTCAGCAATGCATCCAGAAGAAAAAGGAAACTTGAGCAAAAAATGAACAGGCACGCAAATGAGTTTACCAAGACATTGAAGGAGATGGGCTCCAAACATAAAGCCTTAGCAGTTTCCACCAAATAGCCCATTATCTGTTTCATTGAACAAGCCAATATCTTTTCTCAAGAGATGTATGAAACTATTTAACCATTCAAGTGATGCAACTAGCTGAACATTTTTAGGTGCTCTTTAACTTGATTTATCAGTCTCTGAAAATGTGTCCTTGCTTGATAGCCTCTATGCCATATAGGGACTATCTTTTCTTTTTCTTTTTCACCTGATAGCTGTAATTCCTTATGACCTTCAATTACTAGAGCAGTCATAACTAAATCATCAATACTTACCAGTTCAGAGATTTAAATGATAGGTAGCCATTCAGTGCAGGTGAAGGAATCTAAGAATTACCAGGCTCAATATGACTGAAAATCCATCTTGCCCAGTGTGCAGAGAGACTAACCAGGGCACCGTAAAAAGCAAGCAAGCCAAGAAAGAAAGAAACTGTCCAGGGAAAATGCATAACCTCAGGCCCAAAAGATTCATTGGCACTCCTATGACACTGGTTGTTATATGAAACATATATACACACAACTGTGATGTACAAAACTCATAAGATAATAAGTTCTCTTTTAATGAACACTGTAATTTTGATCCCTCCAAATAGCCCTCTAATTATGTAGAAATTCCCCAGTGCTTGACTTGGATATTGTAACTATGTTTCTAAGTCTAATCAGACTTAAAATGGTAAAAAGCTGACAGACCAATGGTGATGATTGCACTGCACAAATTGGGAATTATTCTGGGATGAAAAGGATCCCATAAACTCTTGTAAACTGCCTAGAAAATTTTAATTATTGGGTGGTATAGAAAATAATGGCGGTGGTACAACGCAACTGGGGATTTCTGAATAAAGGCAAGAAAGCCAAAATATTTACAAATGTTTTGGAGATAGTAATATACATCGATGCAGTGTATGAATTAAATATATTGCATATTTGGAGATAAGGGAACAAGAAATAAAGACAGGCATAAAGAAATTAGATTTGTATATCGTTTCTATAGCACCTTAGTTCAGGCTAGAATGGCCTACTTTACATAGAGCAATCCTCTTTGTGAAAAGATATACCCTATTTTGAAGATGTCCTTTCTTTGGAAAAATGAAGGACCCTAAGAAAGGAGAGTGCCTTGACATTACCTAGCAACTAGACAGGATGCACATAGGTTATTCATTTCCTGGGTATAGTTTTAAACAATGACCTAGGATCTCTGGGTGCTGAAAGAATAAAAGTAGTAGTAATGACAGTACAAGTAAAATACAGCAATTCTATACAAACAGTTGTAGCACATGAGAAAGAAAGCAAGCAAGCAAACCAGCCACTGTGCCAGGATCTGAAACCACTAAAAATATCTAGTCATTGTCTTTTCTGCTTTTTTGAGGTATATTATAGTTCTGTGTAATTCACAGTAATGACTTTGCATCTATGCACATATATATTTGCCCTCTTTGTAAAATACAATATATGTCTTCTCAGAAGAAATAACATTGTTGAGTGTAGAGGAACTGACCAATTGATCATGGAAGCTGGGAGATGAGACAGGTGTCATCACACCATTCCTACTTCCTTTTGGTTTTAAATGAACTTTTAACAACAGCTGTGGTGGGAGATATGTGAAAAGGAAACGTCAGTGGGAAAACAGGAGTGGAAGGGTGAAATCATGAACAGATATCTGAATGGGAATAAAGTGTATAGTATGAATGTGGAATAAGGTAGTAAGTTTCCTACTAGTCAAATTACATTAACAAAATTCCATGAACCTTTTGTGGGTCTCAAAGCAGATAGAGATTTTGTGAAAGGGAAGAAATGAAAGTAAATATAAACCCACCGAACTGCAGTTCTGAAGTCTATTTTCATGTTTAAGTCAGCTAACAAAACAGGGATTCATGTGGAAATGCTGTGTGCTCTTTAAAACTGACTATAATCCAAAAATATCGCTAGCCGTAATGAATTAACTGAACTGCAACTCACAACACAATAGAAATCATGTGAGCATAAGTGCTCAATGTGAGCCGATAAACAGCATATTGGCAGTTGTGGTAATTTGTGCCTAGAATTTTATCTCCCCTTTGCATTTCCATACCACGAAATTGTACGGTGTGACACAGCTCCTGTGTGGGTTAATCTCCTGAGACTGCAGAAGGAAATACAACTTCTATGTGTTGCAAAAACCCGATATAAGCTTATTGCATCTCTTTTTATTATTAAAACCACAAACTAGCCATTCAGATCTTCCTGTGTCACTTTTATAGGCTCAGTGCTAGATTATAAACTAAAGTAATGGACCAAGTTTTGACATTTAATGAGCTATCTTAGAGGTGACAAAATCCAGCACCGTTGAATATGAACAAATATCTTTAGCAATAATTTTCTGTATAACCCTTTATATTGTACCCTAAGTTATAGTCCACTGTGTCTCCATCTCATTTTGGGAATGTGTGTGAGCCAGGTAGTGAATGGTGTATTGGAAAAGCTAGGCTTAGTTCTGTATGCATCCATGAATTCCAGAGAGTGGATCTTGCAGCCTAACTGAATTCACAGGGTTGTTGTGATGATAAAGTGCAGGGCAGACACACCATGTATACCAACCTGAACTCCTTTGAGGATAAAATTAAAAGAAAAGCATACATTGTATGAGTAGCATGGACATAATATCCCATATGATGGGGTCAATTTAAAAAGTGACATTATGTATCTGGTGTGCTTTAATGCCCAGGAAAAGCACTGCGGATGGTGAGTAGGTCATGGGCTACTGCTTGTTTTCCAGTTACGCTTCCACCTTTTGAGTTTCCAGGTCTTCATTGTGGCTCTCTGTGACTCAGTTTTGATGGTTTCCCAAATGGACAGCTATAGAATTAGATATTATTATTTTTTAAAGGAACACATACAGTCAACTCAGCTCTAGGTACAACTCAGCAGTTTTATGAGCAGAAACAAAGGGCTGGGGAGTTGCGGGAGCCAAGACACTGTTGGTCCAAACTGAAGACTCTATACTTACTGTATCTGGCTGGCTCTGACTCTTACAAACCATAACATCAGAATCTGAAGTGACATTTGGGAAACTGCTTTGAGGGTTTTCATTTTTGCTTTTTTTTTAAATTGAAAGACATTTTTGCTTTTTTTTCAAATTGAAAGATTGTTTCAATAAATAACTATCGTTCTGTTCTAATCTGATGCATTATGGGTCTCAGATTGTGGTGTTTGTTTCTGTTGAATGGAAAATTGCTGTGTCTGCTGCAGCTAGAAGAGAATTGTAGGCCTGCCTGTTCTACATGTCCCTTTATTTGCTGTATTTTTTTCTTGCTGTTTTATATGTTCTTCAGTCTTCAGGTAAAGTTTGCCTTTAACAATGTAACTTCAGTTCATTTTTGACCAGAGGTTACCCAGGTTCTATCTCCCAGAACTGAGCATGCACCTTGGCATAATCTGCAATTGAAGTCCACACATTTCTGAGCTTGCAGTGCAAAATCACCTGTTTCTGAGGATTCAGGAATGGCTACCAAAACAGCAGCAGCCTTGACCTGAACCAATAATTGAGGACTCTCCCTAAATATCTGCTGCACATGGTTACCAGTGACATGATAAATTTCCCTCAAGCTGTACAAGATGAACAATTATACTTCTGTGTCTTTAAGGAAGTCATTCAGTACATGTTTAGACAGAAAAAGCCTACAAGTTCCAGCCTGTTCCAGACAGCCATGCAAAGGATTGCACCTTAAATGTAGCCCACTCAAGCAGTTAGTCATACAGTGTTCTTCCTTTCCTCCTTCTCTTTATCATTTTCTTCTTCACTTGCTTTGGTCTCTGCTAGATAGCCGGCATTTGGGGGAATGCTGTGCAGTTAAAAAGACTCTTGCCTTTTCCAGGTCCATTCTGTTTTCAGCAAAATTCCATTCCACCATCTCTAGGAAGAGGATCAAAGGAAGCCCGCCCAGCAAACGTCATTGCTTAACGAAATGTAAAGCTTTCTAATTAATTAGACATGTTAATGCTCTGATATTTTGCATCTTGCCAACCCTCAGCCCAGTTCCAAAAGCACTTTGCCAGAGCATATCCCAGCCAATTCAATTCACCCTACAAAGTGCATTGAGGAAGAATCTGCATGGGCTAGATTCCCACAGCCTTCACTGGGCATCAGATTAAACTGCTGTTCTGGAATACTGTAGAAGGAGACCTTGTAGTTAATGTGTTTCCCAACAGGTGACCTAGTTGTTTTGCCAAAAGGATCCCACCCCCCAGATCCCACATAAATCCATAGCTATCAACAACTATCATTTAAATATTCATTATGGAGCTTTACATCTTCATTATTTCTGCATGTCAGAATTTTTATCACAATTAGCTGTTTCTTCTATTTTCTTTCCTAGTAGGTGGTTAATTTAAAAAAGTCACTGAATAAAATAGTTTATAGGCCTTTAATCATAAAACGTTGTATGCTAAAATCATTAATCACAATCAAATCTACATCAAAGCTTTTACAGATGAACATGATAGCAGAAACTGTTTTACCTAACAAAAAGAAGACATGAGCTGTCATTTCATTCTGTCTATTATATACACATGAGATTTTAAATTACTTTTCTTTACTTTGTCTTTCTCTGGAAAATGAATGTCTATTGTCCCGCTAAATAGGAATCTGAATCAGCAAATCATTCAGCTTGGATTATTATTGAAATCTTGGCTTTAAAGTAGGTTTACATTTTAAATCCATATGAGTTAAGATTCCATTATTTAAAGCTTAAATATGTTGGCCCAGGAAAAACTGTAATGACTACTCAATTAACAAAAGTAATGGCCAGAAAATTCAACCAGGAAAAATCCAAGTGATACTGCATGCAAACCCTTCAAGCCAGATATAGGAGTAGCCCATGTTTATCAGAAGTCACCAAGTTTATGTAAAGAAGACAGTAAATAACTTCACATTCATCATACACAAATATTGATTTATGATCACCACCACCAATAAGAGAGATTATGCTTTCTCTCGTTGGTTTTAGGTTGATTGGGCAGTAGGTGACTTCACCACGACAAGGCTCGAGTGACTGACTTTCAAGCTGCAGTCACAGCGATTAGCAGCAGCAGCTGCTTCTGAAGGATCAGTGAGCTATCAAACGGGATCCCAAGAGGGATCTCAAGAAGCCCACAGCAGTGATCTAGGATCCCTTCCATTGCAAGTAGCAAGGGTCCCTCTGAGCGTGATTCAGTTACTGCCAGGGGGTTCCCATTCCTGGCTTTGATGCAGATGCTATTCATATTGGAGCATTTCTGCATTGACTTGCTTATCTACATCCTACATAGGCTGCCTATAATACAAAAAAGTGTCTGCGTACCTTGTACCAATAAAACAAACACAGAAAAGTTTGAAAGCTTGTTGACAAGTAAAATAAAGAAAAGCAATAAAAGCAATGCATCCCATAATGCATGGAATGGAGAATGCAACAGAAATGGCTAAAACAAGTTAGAAGCTAGATCAGATTTAAAACACTGGGGAGGGGAAAACATCTTTGTCCGCTGAGAAAAAGACAATGCAGTCACAGGCAGGAACATGGAGTCTTTGTTAAAGATGTGAGGTAATGTTGTGTTCTGTCTAAAGCTGCATCCTAGACGGACTTGCCTGCACCCAATGGCTTTTACTTCTGAGTAGACACATATAGGGTTGCACAGCACTGTAGGAGCTGTGAATAAAACTTGGCTGATTCAAACTTTGCCTCTGCCATGAAGTTCTTAGTGCCGAGTGGTTTTAGACAAGATACCGATCTAGTCTGCACAATTAAACAGTCTGTGGTTGTTTGCAATCATTGCAGGAGTGGGGCAGCATCCTAGTTCCTAACCACTCCCCAAATTCCACTTTGGCAAACAACCCAGGAATGCCTAGTTCCTGGGTTGTTGTCCATGATGTCTAAAGATGGAACTCTGGCTAAACCATGCATTAAACCTCTTGAGTTGTTTCTCTGGCAATAAACCAAAGTTCCCAATCAGATGGCATGGACTGGAGAGTAGGCATTTCTGAGACTTTGCTTTTTCTGCTCAACAAATACAGCTTCACGAGGCATCAGCATATCCTGTTATCACTTTCATTTAGGTGTTATGAAACGCAGCTGATAAGAATGAAAGGAAAGTAACATTTGCAGCATTTATGAACAATTCATCTGCTTTAAACAGCTTGCTGCTGGCACTATATTATATATGAATTCCAGTGTCTCAGGGAAAAAATAATCTAGATTGTATCTGCTTAGATATAGCTCATACTCCCATCTATGTGGTATTTTTGCAATGTTTCTTTGTTATATAAAAATTGTCTGCCATGATCTCTTTGAGATCATAAATGATTTGTGTTACTGTACAACATTATCATAGGTCAGTCTAAATGGCTCCTGTGAACGGTCTGCTGAGATTTCCCTGTGAGGCTGTTCCATATATCTGCTAGAAGTCATTTACAGTAGGAAAACGAAATACTGGCTCCATCAACCTCTGACAGACTAATATGGGTTATTTGACTTTCAATTTTCCATTATTGAGTTTGGCAGTCACAAGTCCCTTAGAAATAAAAGCCTGCATCTGAAGGGTGGGAATGGCTTTGCAGATCTTTCTCTTGGTGCAATATTTCAGATAGGATGCCCAGTGGCTAGTAAGACCCCTGTTTACATAGGAGATCCTTTTCACCAACAAATTCTAACTGAACTTATATTCTTTCAGCTTAAAAAGTAAGGTAACGGTTTCCCCTTGATGTTAAGTCCAGTCATTTCTGACTCTAGGGGGCAGTGAGCCAGCATTTGTCGGCAGACAGTCTCCGTGGTCATGTGGCCGGTATGACTAAACACCGAGGTGCACGGAACGCTGTTACCTTCCCACCGAAGTGGTACCTTTTTTATCTACTTGCATTTGCATGCTTTCAAACTGCAAGGTTGGCAGGAGCTGGGATGGAGCAACAGGAACTCACTCCATTGTGCAGACTCGAACCAGCGGCCTTTCGATCAACCAGCCGAGCAGCACAGCAGTTTAAACCACTGCGCCACCTGCACAGTATCCAAACACTTGGTGGCTATTAGATGTACAGCTTAAGTGTGCACAGGGCTTGTTAAACAAGCCAAGGATGTATATAATAGGAATGGATTAGAATTTCATTCGGTATAGTTTCTTGAGAACTCCGCCAAACTTTCACATTTCTTCATAAACCAGAAAGAAAGAACTCAACATTTAAAAGCTTTGATTGTGGAACAAAGCAAACTAGGAAGCCAAAACTTTGGCTCCAGTTCTGCTGCCTTGAAGGGAAGCTGCTCTGACTGAGAGGGTCTGTGCAGAAAGTGCCAGACATGAGCAGAAGTAGCACCAGGACACTCTGTGCTCCCCTTGATACACCATGAAAGATTCTGAGGAAAGGCATCTGAGAAGTTATGGGTGTAGGGTGAGTGAAAGGCTTACATTCCTCATCAGTGGCATCAGGTTTTAGGTGCAAGGTCATGTCAACATACTAATACTGCATATTGCTTCACTTTTTTCAATATGCAACATTATGGAGCAACCTTATCATCTGTGGGAGGGCAGTCCTGAAGCCATAGAATATAATGGATCTCCCTACTGGATGTGCAGCCACTATTACAGCCTCCAAAGGGGAAATCTGGAGGAAGGTTTCCCATTTCTACCCCCTAACAGCTATTGGCAAAAACACCACTGGGGCAGAAAACTAGATGAAGTTTTGCTTCTGTGCGCACAGAAAAGTAGATGTAGCCCATGCCCACTGCATTTATGAAGGTTACACCAATTTAAATATCTGTCATCAGCTTGACAAGCTCTAGGTGTATGATCACCCAACTATACAAAAGAAATCTCCCCTTTATTAATATGTTTTTGCATGCATTTGTTTTATATACAAATTCTCACCCTAAAAAGATGGCAGTGGTTATCTATCACTAATTTGCAGAAACTGATTAAAACAACTGTAAATGTGATAATTTGATATTTTGTGAAGTAGCAAATTACATAAGGGGAAGTCACAAATGGCTAATTATGTATTGAAAAATTAATGTGGTGAATCAAGTATATTTCTTACAGTTTATGTGCTGATTATAAACTTCACTGGACTGAGCAGAAGCAATTGTGAATTTCTAATGCGATTCATAATACTTAGCACATTTTGAGTTGGCTTTCAGAATCAATCCTATTACGGAAACAACTATGATGCAAGAATTTATCTTTAAATCGGGTGATCAGATTCAGAACTATGATGAATGCTTGCAATGGATTGTGGTCTCTAAAAATACATATTACGCAATTGCCTCATGGTTGCTTTTGTGATGTTCAGTCCTTCCTGTGACAAAATGTTTTTGTGTCCAGCTGTACTAGCCACCTCTACTGATTAAATGACTCATTATAAAACAGAAAGCTTGAAACAGTTTACTCATTTGCAGGAAATCTTACTTTCAATTCTCAAAAGATCTACTTTGCTGCATGCATGGCACATATTAAGATTAATGATTTAGAAATGTGCACAAAGGGGAGCAAACAGATTTCTCCTAGGTCCTGTTATTTCTTAGAAAGGCATGCACGTTTTGTCCTTCAGAACTGGGTCTATAAGGCATATAATCATTTCCATTAAAATCCTTTCTTTAAAGACATTTAAAGATATGGATTATTTATTCATTTAAAAAAACCAGTTACTCTGATATCAATGCCATCTGAAGTTTTTCATTTGACCTCCTCCAAGTGTGGCCAGTGGTGTCATAGTTGAAAAGCATTACAATGATGCACAATTGTCTTGATTAGAAAGATGCCAGAGAGTCAAAGATTTAATGAGGTGCTCTGGTGCATAATTGGGCTCACTAATGGGTACTCACTTTGAGTGTATTATTCAACAAAGATGAATTACTTACAGTAGAAGAGTACAGAATGTAACATTTGTAAGGTTGTTCTATTGGAGGCCAACTGAACATATTCTCAAGTCAGGCCTTTTTGTAGTACCGGGCAATCTAAACAGTGATTTGGTTTCTAATTGCATTAGCTTACTTTGGTATTAATAGCTAGGGCCTGACAGTGACCAGATGTGTGCTGGGTTAGCATGCACATGCTGGATCCACATTTATTTGGAAAACAAGACAATATTCTGTTATAAACGGAAACAGCCAGAATAGACAACAGAACAGAACAGAGTAGAGTTCTATTCAGGTGGTCTGTATCTGAATAAAGCAAACAGGTGAGGAAGGGGTAGCCTGACTTATTTGGAGCTCCTGTCTTCCAAATACAGAAGGCTGTATTTGCTTCCAGGTAAGTGCATATATACTTTCAGCCTTAGACTAATTTCATGATGTGTGTAAATTTCTGTACCCACAAAAAGTAGTAAATAGTGGTGCTTGATGCACTCCTTTACTTGCTTGCTTATTTATTGAAAGCACTTTTTATCACCTGAAAATCTTTCAGGCTGCTTTATATGATGATGATGATGATGATGATGATGATGATGACGACGACGACGACGACAGCAGCAAAAGCAGCAGTAGCAACATTAACAATAGACTGCCCCTGTGTGCAAATTTATAATCTAAAAGAAATAACAAAAGTAGTAGAAGTTTTAGGAAGGGCAGTGAGAAATGAAAAGTCAGGCATTCATTCTAAATCTCACTGTTCATATGACAACTCTCTGGAATGAAAACAGTTCAAATGGCTTGTTGAATGGCTTAGTAACAGTAACACTTAGTAACACTTAGTGTGTTGCTACAGCTTAGAACTTGGTTATGTGAGAGACCATGTGGTTACTTAGGAGTATCAGGATCTGCAGCTACCTCCTCACCCTCTCAAATGGTTTCTCTAAAAGGGAAAAATGTATTTGTCCCTCCCCACCCACTCCCCACCCACTCAATGCCTCCGTCTTTGAGATTGTGTTCTGTCAGAAAGGTCCCCAGGGCTGTTCTTCCTATTCCAGCTTCAAGCAGGAAAATTGTAGAGCTCCAGCTGCAGGATTGGAGCCCTGTGTGGTAGGAATCTGAAATATCCTATGGCCCTTCAGATGATGTCTAGGACCTGTAGGTTTTCTCTCACATGCCTCAATACTTGTACTGTTCTCAGTGTTTGTGTTTTTAGCGGCTGTTGTTTATAATATCTTGGTGACTTTTTAGCAGATAATGTAGTATATAAATGATTATAGTAGTAGCAGTAGTAGTAAATAATAAATGTTAATATTAATACTAATAGGAGATGGAAAGCTGCAGCCAGTGGAAGAGCCCTGCTCCCTTTGTTTTGCTGTATCCTGATGGAATGCCTGCCATTAGGCCTTGCTAGACTTTTATGCTTGCTAGACTTGAGAAGGATGTCCTAGACCATTATGGCAGCAGAACAGGAAACAAATCAATTATTAGGGAGGTCAAATTGTTTGCATATGTATGCATGTATTGTTGTGTATTTGAGTATTGTTTTCCCAAAAAATGGACTTAGAAATCTTTTGGATAATCGAGGCAGAGTTTCTGTGGTTCGGGCTGATGGCTCACGCTAATGCAAAACCTGGATTAGGTTCATAAAGAAGAGCAAGGCTCAGGTTCGGAGGCAGAAATGAGGTGTGGAAATAATGTCAGAGAAGCAGGGTCATTAGAGCAGGGCTTGAAAATTATGCTCGCCTGCTCGCCAAATGCAAGGGTAAATTCCTTTCTGGCGAACACAGTAATGGAGCGGGTGGCTTGCAATGTGATCCCCAGGCCCCGGGGATCGATTTGCATTCCACTTGCACTCCAAGCCTCTTTTTGAAGCTGACTTCCGGTTTCCAACTACCTGCTTCTTCTTCGGTACCACCATTACACTGGCAGCGCTGCTGAGAGGACACGTGCAGGAGAGATCCGCTCTCCACCGGTGCACATCCCTACACCCGCCAGCTTAAGGTAAAAAGGTAAAGGTAAAGGTTTCCCCATGACATTAAAGTCCAGTCATGCCTGACTCTAGGGGGCGGTGCTCATCTCCGTTTCCTGGCCGAGGGAGCCAGCGTTTGTCCACAGACAGTCTCCGTGGTCATGTGGCCGGCATGACTAAACACCAAAGTGCACGGAACACTGTTACCTGCCCACCGAAGTGGTACCTTTTTATCTACTTGCATTTGCATGCTTTCAAACTGCAAAGTTGGCAGGAGCTGAGACGGAGCAACAGGAATTCACCCCATTGTGCAGATTCGAACCGGCGACCTTTCGATCAACCAGCCCAGCAGCACAGCGGTTTAAACCACTGCGCCACCTGCAGTCCCTAAAATGACATTTTTTGTGCTGTGCTCTGGGGGCAAAATGATTTCAAAAAGAGTAAAAAAAAAAATCAACAATGTTAAAAAACAACAACCAACAACGCCATTTTAGTGCTGCTCTCTGGGGCCTAAATATTTCAAAAAGTAAAAAAGAAAAAAAACAAAGCACAGCACACCTATGCACAATCAGCTACAAATTTCATTTAAAATAAAAAAATATATTTTCAATAAAATTGGTAGCTGACTATGCATAGGAACCCATGTGCTGAAGTAGTGCTAATTACTTATATTTTGGACTCTTTATTCTAAAGAAAAATGTGATTTCATAAGCTTTAAGGGGGCGTGGTTGGGGGCAGGCTGGGGACGGGCTTGGGGTGGGGTTGGAGGAGGACCTGGGCAAGGTTTGGTGGGGCAACTGGTGGAGAGTAAGGTTTTTGCCTGGCTAGTAGGTCTAGACTTGAAATTTTAATCCCTGCATTAGAGTATATATATAGAGAGAAATTATAAATTCAAATATTCAAATTCAAATATTTATTTATTTATTCATTCAAATATTCAAATAAATTCAAATTCAAAATTCAATATAGCAAATTCAAACATTATTGCTGAGGAAGATGAGCAATAATCATGGATAAAGGGGTGATTTAGAGCTGCCGTCTCCAGCCTTCCAGAAATTTGGAACTTCAAGTCCCATCAACCTTAGCCAGCATAGGCGATGGTCAGGAACAGGAATTCTGGGATTTACAGACCTTATGGAGAACATGAGCTTCTGGAAGGCCAATTTACAGACTGTCTTTATGTTGACGTTTAAAGGAGCAATAATGGAGAACTTTGCTAATGTCTTTGCTGCAGAGACCTGTCTCCTAGGTGAATGGGGCTAGCAGCCTATACTAAGAAAGGAAAATTATGATAAATCGTTTTTTAAGACTACAGTGGGCTATATTTTCCCCATCCACTGTTAATGAAGATTTAGTTTAAGCCACTGGATCATGTAGTTGCACAGCCTTTATTCCAGTCTCCTTGTAATATAAAATGAAATGTTTGTATGTGCATTTTAAGTAGGAGGCTGTGACAGATTTGCTGCTTGTATACTTCCATTAGCCATCCTCTGCAGCATTCCTTCCATTGTTACTCAGGCCTGTGCATAATGGGAAGATAAACATGTAGAACATTTTCTTTGTGATTATAGCTTTGTTACACAAAATGGGTCATATGTTTAATCATCATTTAATTAAGGTTTTATTCCTACCACTGAAATCCTGATTAGACTTCCCCCTTCTCTATTTTCACCACAATCCCTATCTGTTTGGCAGACAGAGTCCAAGTAACATCTGCAAAGCTTGTGTCCACAGGTTTCTATGCAAGATTCTCATTAATTAGTACCATAGAGAAATAAGTATCATTTGTATAACTACCTGGGGCATTTTAGAAAATAGCTCCATTGTTTAAGACAACTTGTTCCTTCACTGTTGCAAGGCACTCTGTTCCACACTCAGTCAGGATGCTGTTGCAAAGAAATCCCATTGCCTCAGCCTTCCTCCCCCCCCCCCTTTATTTACAAGTGAATTATATCCCTTCAGCTACTGCAAAATCTTATCCCTCTCTGGATGACCAAAGTGTGCACAAGGAATTTCTTACTCCATATAGGGTAATATTCTTTGTTGCAGAACCTTGAACATTAGTTTGCTTGCGTGGGAAATTAATGTGCCAGTCCAAAGCTTCATACTGGATTTTACCCTATATTTTGGCTGTGATTTCCTCTAGACCTCCCCCACCTTCATTCTTTATTACTAATGAGCATTCACTGACAGCGATTCAGTCATACTACCATAAACTCATAATTCACTTCCCACATGTGTTCTTCAAAATATGAGACTCCAGCTGAAGACCAACATGCCCTCATAGGCTGTTAATAGATTTAAGCTGCTGTCCTATTGATAGCATCCTGATGCTCAGAAGACTTCCCCATGCCCTACCAGGATGAAGCTGACAGGGCTGGAGGACCAGAAGACGCTATCATTGCCTCCCTCATCCGCCAGGCTCCTATACTGTTGCCAGATGGGCTTTCCAGCCCTATTAGCAAGGGAAGAAAAGGTGATGGGAGGTGGCTCATAACCCCCCCCCCCCCGCCACCAAAATACTCCTTCTGAGTCAATTTTATGAGCTTGGAAAGGCAGCCAACTTAGCCTTTTTCATGCTGGCTGGGGTCGGGGGGTTGGGGCTGAGGCAGGTCTCTGGTTCCCTCCCTAGCTCAGAATGCTGTCTCTGATCTAAGAGGTTTTTATGAGCCATCCTATCCTTCCTGGGGTGCCCTCCCAGGGAGCAGAGGATTTGCTCTCTTTGTCTACTTGGAGTCTCAGTCACCTGCTTTTTATCTGCTGTATTTTAAATCTTGGTTTTACCTTCAGGTTTTATTGGATTGTTTTTATTGTTTGATCTGTTATTTTTATTGCTGGTTTTTGTTTTGTTTTGCTTTGCTTTGTTGGTAATCTTCCTGGGCCCATCATGTAAAGGGAATGTAGAAATACACCAAATAAATAAATGCATTCCAATTTGCCTGAAGATATTCTCTCAAACTTGCTTACATTTTTTCCAACCATTACTTTTTAAAAATAATCTCTGTCTAATGGTAATAAAACCTGAATTATCAGTATTAAGGGGGAAATTGCACACCGCATCATTTCCCAAACCTTCAACTGTAAGCGATAGCAATTAAAATCCATCCCATATACCTAGGCTGTTTCCTCCTGAATCAATAGAAAGCAAATCTGATATGGATCACTTTATACAATGAGTAATACAAACTCAATTATTGTCACAATCCTTGTTCAGTTCTTCATGTAACTACCCGCTACGGTTGCCTTCACTGTGTTCTCCTTTGTTTAATTAAATTAGATTCTTTTTCTCCCAGAGTCCCTTCTGTCCCTGTTTGTTGTGGACATTTATTAATAGTGTCACTTGGTTGATAGGCTGTTAATTTTAATCGCATTTGAATTTGATTATCTTTATCTATTTACACTTCAAAGTGTAAATTCTCATTTTTTGTTCCTTTCTTGAATTCTGATCCTTTCATCTTTCTGCCTTGAATTGCATGCTTCTATGTATTGCATGGGAAGTGTTTTAATGCCCATAATAGAATAAGGAGGAGGGGAGAAAGAAAGTGAGAGAAAGTAAGACAAAACTAGATCAGTAAATTAAGAACTAGAACAATAAAATATAAAGTGTTTATAAATGCATTATGAAATATTCCCAAATCAAAGCAGTTACAAATCAGAAATCCTACAAAAACTCCAGTTTAAAGAACCACAGGGCTAAGCAGGTAAAATTGCAGCAGATCAACGGATTTTAGAGTTACATAAATTCTGAACTAATTTTTCAGTGAACACTCCAAAGTGGTATGCAGAAGCAAGTTCATAAGCCATAAATCACACACTAAAATTGACATAATAACGAGTGACAAATAAGCTTTGAAAAAGCTTCAGACTGCAGGAAGCTCCATGGCAGGGTCTAACTTCCAGAAGTAGTTTGTCCCTTGTTTTCTTCATGAGCATCACGTCCAGGCAGGGCTGGGGCATGGGGAGTGACCCCCAGTGATATTTCTTGCCATTCAGGAGCCAGGCATTTGGGCCCAGTCAGGCAGCCCAACTTAGCCAGCTAACAAAGCAGCCTTTGGCCATGAGTCTAGATCCGTCAACCTGCTTGCAGAAATAACCGCAATGGTACTCACTGTGCTTCTGAGAAGTTTGTGGATTTCAGCAAGAATCTTCATAGGCATTATGTAAACCTAAGAAATATTGTTGATGTGACAAGCAACTACAAAAATATAATCACGGACTCTCCCTTGGTGGGTAATAGACATGATGAATCCCATATTTTTGAAAGTATAGCATCTGAAGAAGTCCTTAGGGGTGCCAAGAATAAAGCCAGCACCAAGAAAAGAATTGAGAGAATTCTTTTACCTGCTGGCTTGCTTTGTTGTTAACACATTTTGTCAGAAAAGCTTGCTTGAAGTGCATGTCTAAGACTTTCTCTTAGTGCAGTTTAAATTGGGAATAGAGCACATACTGAGTCAGACCAGATCACTGGTCCGTCTAACACAGGACTCTCCAGTTTCATGCAGAGGTGTTGCCAGCCATTCCAGGAGATGCTTGGTGTTGAACTGCGGAATTTCTGCATGCAAAACAGATGTTCTACCATTGAACTATAGCCCTTTACAAAATCCAGCAACACATTAAAAGACACACCCCTTGTCAACATACAGATCTGGCAATAGGCATGCACATCCTTTGTGCACACTATTCTGAGAATTTCCTGAACATATAAGATCTAGTGTGCATGTTCCTATCTATCCTTAACAAAACATGAAAAAACAGTGGGGCATTGTCATTGCTGTTACATTTTCAGCACTATATCTCCTAAGAGCAAACTGTCCTTGTTAGGGATTTAACATGAGGTCTTCTACTTTTTGAGGAAACTGTATAGAGTTCTCCTCAGCTTATTGCAATCATTTGACTATGTTGCAGAATAGCACGGGCAGATTAAAAGCATATGCATTTTACTTACAAATCAGAAGTCATTCCTATGTTGCTGGTTGCCACTTACCTACTGAGCCATGTAAAAGGTGTTGGGGTGGAGTTATAAGGCTCTAAAGCAGCTCAGGACCAGCTTATCTAAGAGAGGACATTTTCCTGTACAGAGAACATGTGAGGAAAAGCCTTGTTCCTTGGTCATGGCACATGGTATTGCAATTTCTCTCCCCCCCCCCCCCACCGCATCCTCTTCCTCATCCTCCTCTCTGTAATTCCCCACAGTTGAAGCTCTCTCTTCTAAGAATAGACAGCATGTCTGAGGAATGACTGGAACAACTGAATCTGAATGTAAAACACAACTGAAGTCTAAAGCCTCAAATGACAGTCAGCCATCTTAAAACAACAAGCATGTCAACACAACCAGATATTGTCTTGCCAGACTGCTTCTAGGAGGCCAGTCCCCCTCCTGCTGCTATTAACCATTCACTTCATGCACTTTCCCACTCTCCCTTTGTGGTCCAAGCATAAGGAGACAGACCATTCCAGCCTATCTCCCTCCATTATCACTCTCCTTGCCTTCTATGCATGGAAGGTGACTGTTTCAAGAGGACAGTCTTCTCTTTTGGGGTGGGGTGGGGTGGGCAGGGGCAGGCTCACCACACTATCTGGATTGAGTAGATAGCTCTCATAAACAAAGGAGAGTCTACTCTTCAGACAGTACCCTCCATAAATGCAGGGCAAAGGGAGAGATGATGGCAAGAGGCAGAACCGGGTGAGCCTTTTCCTCACATATTTAAGCAACTAGGTTTGTGAAGGACTTGACAGGGCTCTCATGTGGAGTGTTTCTGCCACCAGTTCAGGACTCATTGCCCTTCTGTTTTGTTGACTGCTAGTATTGACAATTACATGAAGCTATTGCAAATGAGTCTGTTTCGTCTTATTTTTGTTGTATAGTACTTTGTGGTGGGTTTATCTGTGAAATGCTCTGGAATTTTTGTTTTGTTTAAAGGAAAAGTGGTATATATACTTTCTTAAATCCTTTCTGGAACATTCAAGATCATGTTTGGAACTCACCTACAGTGATTTCTGTAAATGGAACCCGAGATACCACCACCCTGATGCTTAGCACTGTGTGACAGCAGAGGACCTGCTGTCAGCCAAACATAGAAATGTTGCATAGACATAGCAGTCCACCTCTGCAGGCCTGTTTTAACTCCAGCGATGTCTGTGCACGTCATCTAAGTTTGGTATTAGAAGAAATGATTTACACTGTTAACTTTAATGCTGTCCTTCATACCACTGCAACTGGGTACAGCAGAAGGCTTCATAAGTTCATACAATGCTTGATTACTCTTCCTGCTTTAAATGCCTCCCTAAATACATTTTCAATGTATGAACAGGAAAATACATCATCTGTATGCTGCATACACACATACTTGGTTTATTGAACAAAGTAGAAAAATTCTTAATCAATTTTTGATGAGTGTTGCCTCACCTACCCCATAATAAGCTATCCCCAGGTTTTACAATACACAAAAAGTAATGATGCGCTCTGGGAAGAACTAGGGAGTTGTTTGGCTGTATGGAGGTAAGGGGGTTTGAGACATTTAACTCTTGAATATTTGCCTATCTTTTGAACATACTAAATTTATTCAACCAAAACAAAACAAAACTCCAGTGAAGTTTTGTGCATCATAGCTTGTGAAATCAACGTGGATTAGGCTGGGGTTCTGTAACTGAGGAGGTGATTAATGTCTCTGTCAAGCAAGGGCTGGTTGGTACTACTTTAAAGGAAAGATCCTCTTTTGGGTGAATACTGATCCAAAGTAGGAATTGAGCACCTCCTTTACTTTGACATCTGTTATTACTTTGTCTTGCACATTGAGTAGCTGAACCCCCATTTCCTCTGTACTTTAGTATGGATATAGCTGAAGAGGGCTTTTTTGGTTGCTTTTAGAATCCCTTGCTAACTTCAGTTCATTCCTAGTTTTAGCCTTCCTGATGCCATCCCTGCAATTTGATGCTAACTATTGTACTCTTCCTTTCTAGCCTAGCCTTCCTTCCATTTCCTATTCATGTCATTTTTTTCTTTTCAGATCACCTCTAAGCTTTTTGTGAAGCCACATGGGCTTTCTCCTTTTTTCATTTACTCTCTTTCTTTGGTGGAATTGTTTGGCATTTATGTATTTATTTATTTATTTGAAACCTCTTCACCCCATCCTATAAAAACATCTCAGAACAGTGATACAAAACAGTATGTTGGTCACAAATGAAATATAATATAAATATATAATAAAACCAATATTAAAACCACCATTAATACTTAAAATACAGGGAAAAGAAAAAGGGTTTGACCTGGTGCCAAAATGAATAAAACTTCAGCAGCAGGCACACTCTTCTTGGGAGCAGGGAAAATAAAGCCGGGCCACCACCACAGAGAAGGGCCTTCTCCGGATAGCCACTCCTCTGATCTCCTTCAAAGACGGCTCCCAAAGAAGGGCCTCGGACCCAGTTCTCAGGGGCAGGCAGGTTTATAAGGCAGGAGATGCTTCTTCAGACACCCAGACCCTAAACAGTTTAGTGCTTTATACATCATTGTTAGCACCTTAAATTGGGCCCAGACTTCAATTGTTCCTTTAGAATTTCCTTTTTTAAGAATTTCCACCCATCTTGGACTACTTTTGTCATTAGTCACTTGCCATGAGACTTTCCTAAAATCCATGGTAAGAGTTTGGCTACACCTGGCTTTTACTTGCTTTAGAATCAGGGAGTCAAATAAGGCATGATTGTTTTCCCTCAGAGTTCCCATAATTGCCACTTTGTCCACTAGATCTTTCCTGTTGATTAGAATCAAGTCAAGGACAGCCACTCCTACAGGAAGTGGAAGAAGGAACTAGAGGAGGAAATGATTGGCAACTCATGTTAGGAATCTCTTGGAGGGGCCATGTTTGGAGGTATTTGTCTCTAAGAGATATCAGGGAAATTGAAGTCCTCCATAATGGCAACGACATGTCTCCTTGAAACACTGGCAATTGGCTTTTCAAAAGTTTTATCCTTGTCTTCTCCTTGCCTGGATGATCAGGAATAGACTTCAACCACTGTGTTCTTTTTATTCCTTACTGTATTCTTATTAATCCATGTACTGGCTTCTATATTGCACTCTCTGTAGGTCTGCCTTTAAAGACTGTTCAAAATCTTCAGCTGATGCATCGTATGCCATGTGGGTAATGCTGGGCTTCAAGATTATTTATTTCATTTTATGTCACCCAGTAGCCCAAGAGCCATCTATTCAGATCCCAAGATGGAAGCCATTCATCTATTCAAATATTGCAGGAAAAAGCCAGGCAGGAGAGGAGGAACAATGGAAGCCATTTGATCTCCCATTCCTACTAAAAAGGCGAATTCGGCTTGATAGGACTCTGAGCCCAGAAGCATTCATTTATTGGACTTGTACAGTAATATATAATTGTAATTTGTTTAATTTAAAAATTAATAGACCGAATGCATTCAAGCCCCATTAAAAACCAAATAACAGAATGACAAGTCTAGTAGATCTGACCTCCTGTAACCCTCTCCTCTCTCTCCCATGCCTCCTTTCCTCCTTCCTACCATGACCATGAAGGATCAGGTACAACAGTGAGTGCAAGGGGGCAGGGAATGGCCCTATATCAGAGGTTCACTCAGAAAGTGGATGGGTTGCCCCCAGCCTCAAGACGGAACTGTTCCCCGGGATTCCCTCTAGAGGCTATAGGGCTGAGCCTCCAGCGCATTGGGTCTGAGTTCTTCGAGAGATTGGCTTCACACAGAGATCCTCAACAAAGACCCCTCCCCCTTGCCCCCACTGCCAAATGAATACAAGGGACAGAACCTTTTCAATAGTAGCAAAAATCAAATAACGAAGGAGTCAGTTGCTATAGATCAGAATGAACTTTGTGCTGGTATTCAGAGGATTCAGCCGAGGTCAGATTTTGCTACATCCCTAATTGTGGGTTTGTCAGGTCCCTTCTTCATCTTCAGGAAAGCTCTCAATATGGTGCTGGCCTTTTCTTAATTCGGGGTTGCTGATTTTATTGATAAATTTTGTTTGTATGGGATGGTATTGTACTATTTTGCATATTGCATCCTTAAAAATGATCCATAATTAAAGACAGCCTAAAAATTTTACACACACACACATGCACACACACAGAGCGCCAAAAAATGTATACACATTTTAAAAAAGGGAAAAAAAACTGTATTAAAAACTGTTGCATGGTGATTCGAACGTTCATCTGATTAACGCCATCTTTTCAGCAAACATCATACTAAACATTGCTACCATAATTTAATTCAACTTCAAAAAGTAATAGATAGATAACATCTCTTAAAATGTGTATACATTTTTGGCACCTCTCTCTCTCTCTCTCCACACACACAGAGAGAGAGAGAGAGAGAGAGAGAGAGAGAGAGAGAGAGAGAGAGAGAGAGAGAGAGAGAGAGAGAGAGAGAGATTGGCTAGCACTGGCTAACGCCCTATTCCCAGAGGAATGCAATGTCAGTTATCCTATTGTGTATTCCAAGGAGTGGGGATGATAGAACTGAAGGGGCAAAGGGGGTAACTAATAAGCTTCTGTATTCTGGTATGTTGCTAATTTGCTTATCTTTCTTGGCAGTTAAAAATCAATAGTGCTAACAAGAAAAGACAGAATAACAGCTGATATTTTTCTGGAGATTGTAGTGTAGCCAGTTAGGGGTTTTTGGCACTTGATAAAACTAGTTCAGAGATACAGATGCTGACAGAATGTTTATCTCGGGTATATGTCAGGAAAATAGATAAAAATTCAGTTTCTTTTCCATCACTGCACTGGAAGCCTTTACTATATATTAGCTCCATATCTTTGATACAGTAACTATTTGCTAATCATTCCACAGTTTTTCTTGTCCTCATTCTCTTCAGAGGAATGTTTGGGAGAAATGTACTATATACAGCCCCATAGCCCCTTACAGATGGGTTGGACTGCAGCTATTATCATTACTATGAGAATGGCTGTCTAACCCAAGTTCGGAAGGCTGATGTAGCCTGTTCTGTGTTTTCTTTCCAGACCGACAGCAGTTTTTCACATTGTGCAGCAGACAACTTCAGTTAATCCGCAAGGAAGCCATGGCTTATTTGAGGCTTGTCCAACCCTCAAACATGCCTCTGCTACAGGTTCACATGACACAGCAAGTCACAGCAAACTGCACACTGATCAAAAATGGCACCCATGGGCATTCGGCAAAACATGGCAGTCCCTCAAGTCAGTTAAGGCAGTTGTATCATGCAGAGCAGATCACAGAAGCAAATATACAGAACCTGCTACTGGCAACTCTCTCCAGGGTCTGCATACTGGTGTTCTCTTAAAGCCGATGTAACCTTCAGCTTCTCTGTTGTTTGTGGCACTGTGTGGGTGCTCTGGGGGATCAGGAGTGAGGAGAAAGGCTCTGCTGGGATGCAGCGTAGCCAATGGCTCACCATCATTTCTTCCTCACAAGCAGAAGCAGGCATTTAGATGTCTGAAAGCACAAGTCTAAGACCATTGGTGGGTGGGAAAAGAATGGGGCAACCATTCTGCTGTTATCATCAGAAGAGCTATGGATAGCCAAGCTATTATTTGCTTAGATTTATGTATGCAAACATGCTAGGGATTATGGATATCTATATTTAATATATTGAAAGAGGTTACGTACAATGAGCATGGGTGGGGTGGGAAAGGATGGGAAGAGAAGGGAAGGGACATTTCCAGCAGCACTGAAATCTTTGAAGGACAGTTATTTTTAAAGAATATAAAGAAAATGGTAACCCAGCATTTTGTGCTACAAATAAGATACCTGAAGCATCTCCCTTTTGATTTGTTTCAGGAATAGGTAAAACATTGTTGAAGTTAGGCCTGTTCCTTTCTCTTCCAGCGTTGCTGTCAGTTGATGTTAGTACGAAGTTGAGATTACTACTGTCCTCCGAAAACATGATCTGCTTTGTTTCTGTCGGGAAATATTTTGCCATCTTCTTAAAATGTCATGGCAGCCTGCATATCCTCTATACTCCAAAGAAAACATTTGAATTCTAATGATAAAATGAAATGTAAGTCACAGAGTTAAGTCACAGCTGGGAGAAAAGCAAATCCATAACAGATTCTATTTTCTCTTCCAAAATTTGTGAAAAGAGATGTTCCCACATTTTAGAAGCTTCCTTTTTTAAATCTCTATAAAAAGATTTGAACAATTTTCTGCTCATTTACTCATATAACACATCAAAAGCACCCAGCAATGCATTCATTTACAAAACTGTTTATTATGTATGTATACCTCTTAGTTTGTATACCCAAAATGTTGTTGGTTGTGTATCAGAGTTTTGGCAGTCTGGCCTTTGGGACAAACAGACTTCCTTGCTGATGTCACAAGGGCAACTTACAGTGGGGTGGTGGTGGTGGTCAGAACGTTTATCCCGTGTCTCAGCAGAAATATAACACGGAGTACTTCTTCTTTTGAAGAAGAATGAATCTAAATAGGGATTTCTGCTGAAGAACAAATAGAGCTTTGTCTTCCTGTAGCCTACTGTTCTTCAGAATCATGTGTGAAAAAAGTCATACAAGGATGCTGACAGGTAAACACTATAGTGTCCTTGTAACTTGGCCACACAGTTCCTTCTTCATGAATGAAGGTAGGGAAAAGTAATAAATGGAAAACTGAAACACACACAATCTTCTTTGCAGGTGTTACTTCTTTAGACTTGCTCCAGGAAGTACCCCTTCAAACTCCATGTAGAGCAGGGGTCCTCAAACTTTTTCAACAGGGTGCCAGTTGAAAGGTGGCAGTGATGGGCGTGGGCTGGTGAAGTGGGGGTGCCCAGGCATGCAGGCCGGTGAGGGGGCAGTGGGCGCATGCTAGACGGCGGTGGCGGCTTGCTCGCTCGCTCACTCAGAGATCTCCCAGCAAGTCCAAAACCATCTCCGAGCAAGCAAGCCACCGCCTGCCCACCTGCGTGGCGAGGCGGCGGTGAGCGTGTACACAGGGGAGGCAGGTGGTGGTGGCGGCAGGTGTGGGGACTCCAAAACCTCTGAGGCGGGCCAGATAAATGGGCATGGTGGGCCGGATCTGGCCCACGGGGCGTAGTTTAAGGACCCATGATCTAGGGACTGCCCCCAACTGCTGTGTTCTGGTCCAGAAATCATTCCAAATCGTATTGGCAATTCTGGTACAGAAACCAGTTTGAGAAGATTCTGTTGCTTTTGCTGGTCCATAATGGACATCCCAATTCTCAATAAGTGGGCTTGGAAGCTATATCTTCACTGAAATTTCTGAAATCGCTTTATTAGTGAATATGATGAGCTGCTTAATTTTAGTCATTCTAGTCAATCTAGAATGACTAGATAGGAAAAGAAGCCACTGCAAAATTATTCCTGCAGGAGGAGAAGGTGTATCACACTCAGCAATAATTCAGGGAAGTTTCATGGGTAGATCATCAGTAAAGACAATGCAGGACAGAAGATTAAAGAGTTTCACTTGTGGGCGATACACTGGAAACAACATATGTGTGAATCTTCAAGAAATGCATCATTTAGTTGTAAAACAGACCGTTTTAGTTTAAGACCAGCTTTATTTACATGAAGTTCTGCTTTAAGAATAAAGCTGTGTGGCTAGAAGAGATTTCATAACTGTTACTATGTCCAGAATAGACTCCCTCACAGAACAAGTTATTATGAGCTTGGAGGCCAACCAAAAGAGGAAACAAGGTTATTATTGGCACAATCTTAATCACGATAGACTGTTATCAAAACTTAATGGTGTTAAGAAAAAATGACCATAATAATGATGAATTTCTCCCCTAGTGCATCTCTCATACCATAAAATAAATAGTTGACCTATAAATAGAATAAAATTAGAAGAGGGGTTTTCCCATTTTTTATTTAAATATTTATTTATTTAAATATTTATATGCCGCCCCTTGCAGCAGCCTCGGGGCGGCTCACAATATCAATTGGGCCATCTAGTCTGACCTCCGGCACCAGCCGGCTCCGCTCACGACATGGCCACCATGTGCATGTCCAGCCTGTCTTTGAACACCCTCACCGATGGGGCCTCAACGACCTCCCGTGGAAGCCCATTCCACGCCCTTGGGGTCCTAACTGTCAGGAAGTGCTTCCTGGCATCCAAATGGAACCTTGGCTCCCTGAGCTTTGCTCCATTGGAGCACATCCTGCCTTCCTCTGCAGGGGAGAACAGGCCTCTCCCTATCTCCGTGTGACATCCCCTCACATACCTGCATGTCGCCAACAGATCCCCTCTGATGCAATGGGATGCAATGACTCTGCCTGCAGCTCTCTGAGCTCAGGGACTGATGGACATTCTATGCAGAGTAAGAGCCTTTCCATTCCTCCTCTGCCCTGCAAATCAGCTAGATGGCCGATTTTGGTCATTTAATTGTGGTGCTTTGGAAGGGAAGGGAAAGGAAAGAGACAGGTGCCACCAGGATACATTCTACCTTGGCAGCACCAGTTTCTTTCCCCTGGAGCACCTTTTAACCCCTTCTCTGAGGTCCCTCATCACTGAGTCTATACATGCATTCAGAGCTTACAAAGCACCACTGGATTCAGAGACTCCAGTAAGATGGTGTGGTGTTGTGTTATCAGCATTCCAGTTGCACAGCTCTGAATCCCCTACTGACCAGTCCCAGATGCTTTATATACATGTTGAACAACATTAAGAATAAGATGGTACCCTGCAGCTCAATTGCCAGTGTGCCAAGGAATGAGCATCCAGTATTGCTTTCTGTACTGTTGTACACCACCCAGACAGTTTCAGCTATGGTGTGGTAGAGGAATGAAGAAAATGAATGAAATGAGTGAATGAAAATGACCCCGTGGGTAAAAGCAGAACCACCATAACACAGTCCCTCCACTACCCAGCCCACCAAGACAATTCAGGAAGATACCATAGCGGATGGTATGAAAAGAACAACTGAGCAACTGGGTCACACTCTCTTGACCAGCTTCTCATAAAGATTATCCATCAGGATGACCAAGATAGATTTGGTCCTATAACCAGGCTGAAACTCAGAATTGAATGGGTCTAGAGCATCAGTATCCTCTAAGGGTGCCCACAGTTGCTCTGGCACAACCCTTCCAAGCACCTTTCCTAAGAAAAGGGTATTTGCAACTGGATGGTAGTCCAAATAGGGTTCTTCAGGAGGGCCACATTACTGCCTCCTGGATTGCTGTAAGCACCTTATCTCCATCATCAGGTCATAGTGACTTGACTTTGAAGTGAAAGCCCAGAGAAATACATCCCACTGCCTCATGCGCATCATCTGATTTTGTACTAAAAGGCAAGTTAGGAAAGCAGTAAAAATATCTCTTAAAGCCAGAGGAGTGATAAGCATATCAGAAGCCCAAGAAAGTCAGTGAAGCTAGGTCAGCCCAGAATTACTTTTATGGACATACATATCACTAAAGTATTGAGATACAGCTTGTTTGTGGGGTAGTACTCCATCTTCACTACAGAAACTGGAAAAAAATTGTATAACTCATTACATATATTGATAACTGAAGGATTACATATCTTATTATGCAAATGAACAGGGTAACTGTGTGCCTATTACACTGGAATTAGATTCGCTAAGGTGCACTTGGCACATTTTGAAAATCTGAGGAACACTGTGTATGTTGAAATGCAGAATCCATGGTCTATTGGGTGCAATTCACTCTCATTTCTTGAACATCTCACACTGAATTGAACAGACAATGTGAAGCAGTGATGGACAGTTTCTATTCTGTGGTATCTGATGCTGATTCTTTGTTAATGTGTCAAGAATTCAGAAGATCATGGGCCACATACCTAGAAGGGACTCATTCACTCACTTGAAATGTCACTCATTGGGTCAAGTTTCCTAGACTGGTTTCAATGGTGTGCTTATCTTTATCAATATGGGACAAATATTTATATTAAGCATTATATTGTAAGTTGTCCAACTTGGGTTTAGCATAAGTACTATTACATGGGAATGGAAGCAAATTTCTAGAAAGGCAGTAGACCTGGACTGGTGTCTGGACCACACATGAGTGAATATGCTAAAACTTCATCCTGACAAGATGGAAGCTCTGTTGATTAGTAGTGTGCCCAATTCAGTGATGAGTACAGCACCAGTGCTCACATGAGGTGGGCTGAATTGTATTATTAAAGCCACTAGCTGCTTTCCCAATTCAGCATTAGCTGCAGTATCTGGGCTTTCCAGCAGCCATCTGTCAGTTGCAAGGATAGGTGGACATAAGATCCTCGATACAGGTGATCTCCTGGGTCATTCCTGACTGGAAGAACCTCTCAGCCCCAGGCATTTGGGTTTGGCCATTTCTCTGAAGTGAGTGCTGTTTTTTCTGATTGAGACCAGAGAACCTGCCAGTCCTGAGAGTGAACCAGAAAGCAGGTAGTGCAGAGAGCTAAGGGTAGGCAGTGATGCATGGTATGAGCAGGTGGGTAGTTGAGAACAACAGGACCATGTGGGCCAGGGATGGGAACAGTGGGCAATTTGGCTGTGCTGTCATGGGGTCATGATAATTCTAGCAATGCCTGCTTCTTCCACTACTAGTGTAAGAAGATCTTAAATACAGGAAGTACATTTCTTACACTGGTACCTAATTAGGAAAGTACATTTCTTATTTCTTACACTGGTATGATTAGGTAATTTTGGACACTGGATTTGACCATTGTACTGGACATCTGCTTTAGATGTCAATGTGTATCACTTAGTTTATTTCAAAATGCAGTAAGTCAGCTGTACTGTGTTTTGTGGGTCCTTCGGCTAATTCTGCAGAGTGGGGCCCTGAAATTCTGATCAGGACTGCATGACTGTCTTGTGCCCTCATTGTCAGTAGTATGGTTGGCAGTTACATGGGACATCGCTTACCTCTGTGGGCACCAAAGTTGTAGAACAAGAGAGGATTCACTGCATATTTATAGTGGGAAGGATTTGCTCTCTTCAAAGCAAGAGATCAAATTTTAAAATTTCACAAATGCATCAATGGAAGTCATTGGCAGGGTCATTTTACTTTCAGTAACAACATATATTATTTTATGAAAAGCTGTTGACTGTTTAATGATTTCTTCTATTCAACAGCCTTTCAGTGTTACTGCTACAGTCCTTGCAGACAAATAAGATTTGCTTATAGTGATAAGGACAACTAGATAAAAATATTTTACATGAAATCTTCAAAACCAGGTAACTTTTTAGCATGTTCTCCAACTATCTTATCGGTAAAGCACTTTGAGGTAATGACTTGGGTGTATTTGATGATGGTACACTTTGAAAGATGTCATTTTAAGAATTTCTAGAGGTCTCAAAACTGCCCTGTGGGAGATCTGTTCTATACCAACATGTCATTTCATATTCTGGACTACATATTTCCTTGGACTTTGGCTTTATAAATGTTTCACATCTCCTGCATTTTTTATCATTGCACTTTCATGTGAACTGTGAATTCCTTGTAGGTAACTGACAATGCCTAGCTAAAAGCTGGAATATAATTCAAGGGTAGAATTTATTCCTATGTCAGAAAAGTTGAATCTACCCAATGATTTCTGAAACCCTTGCACTTAGAGAATTTTACTAAAATTTTAGCAAATGGAATATTTATGGAGTCATGCATAGATCAATATGTTAAAGCCAATACAAATGTGTTGTTTGAAACAAGTGCATTATCTGTTTACTATTAGTATAAAATTAATAAAACTGTGTCTTATTTTTCCAATAGAATTACTTTATCAAAATACGTCATGCATGCGCTCGCTCGCTCGCTCTCTCTCTCCCCCCCCCTTCACACACACATACACACATACACAATCTGCATGATAGGCTCCATCATTTTGCAGGATGGGCTCCCATTCTTATTAGAAGCAAGTAAATGCATGGAATGATCAAACTTTAAGAGCAGTGCTTGTATAAAATGTCTAATGCATGCTAAGCACCACCCAGCACAAGTCTAGGGCAGGCTGACAAGAGTCATGATCACCATGTGTCTGCTCTGATCTACCTACAGCATCACTCCGGATACAGTTTACTTAAAGACATAAGGTGGGCATCTTTTAACTGCACTACCTGGGCAGGTAGCCTAGAAGCAAGTTGACTCTGTCACCATACTGAAGATGACAAGGATACATAACAATGTAAGAAATCAGTATCTTTCATACTTTGACCAGTGATCTACCCGTCTCTTCCTACACATAAGTAAAGAGCCTGCTTTTCATTTTACCTTTTAAAGTGGGGCAAAGATTTCTATACTCCAGAGACACTGTCATGTGCTTAGGTTGCTTTTCTCTCAGAAAAAGACATCTGTACATAGCAGCTCATTGCAATATATGATACAGCAAATGTTTACAAAGATTGCATGTGTCAAAGTCAATGCCTGTTTCAGTGACATTCCAGAAACGCATTTCATATGTGACAATGCATGTTTTTCATTTGGGCTGCACAGAAGCACATGCACAAAATTGAGTTTCATAGCCACTTTGTTAAACTAAGTGCAGCTTTGATCTAATTGACCTCTGATTTCCATTGACATTTTCAAACCCAACTTAATAACATGCAGTTTTAATAGGAGCAAGATACTTCAAGAGCACTGGGTCTCTGCCACCATAAAAGAAAACCATATTTTCTGGAAATGTGAGATGATAAAGGGAGATGAGCTCCTATACTGGCTGCAGCTACATCACATAGAACCACAATAATAGGCATTGACCAATGGCTTCATTTTCATGTGATACTTTACAGAAATCTACTTTGAATAATGAGAGACTGAGCTGGTACAAATCGTTAGGAAATGCCTTTCAAAGCCATCT
Source organism: Varanus salvator macromaculatus (assembly GCA_023646645.1). Classification (NCBI taxonomy): domain Eukaryota; kingdom Metazoa; phylum Chordata; class Lepidosauria; order Squamata; family Varanidae; genus Varanus; species Varanus salvator. Next base: position 25,591,011 of record JAIXND010000784.1, on the reverse strand, counting down.
CTAACAGAAGCACATCCATTCTATTTTAACCAAGAACAAATTGTTTCAAATCATGCTTGAGTTTCTCAGATGTATTGAAGACAAGTCCAAATGACGGCTTGGAAGGGACAATTAATTTATGTGCTTATCTCATGCCAGATGTGAGCACTGACAGGTTGCACTGCAAGAGTTCCCTGAGTAGTTCCCTTATGAGGACAATTTTGGGGTGGAAGGGACTTGTCACTATCCACATAAAGCAACCTTGGCAGGCAAAGTTGCTCAACAACCTGTTTATTAGTTGCTCTACTCCCCCCTGCTGTTATATTAATATAACGAATTGTTCACAGGTGCTCCAAATGAGGTTTAGATGATCACTGGGACATTGTTACCAAAGCAAGCCAAATTAGGGGTAGCAGATGCATTAAAATCATGACAGTCCCCTAGCAAATGTACAAAACATTTGTTCATGAAGGTCATTGCACACACACGGGCTTGATAACCCTAGCAATAACAGCATGATTTTACGTACATAAAGTATCCTTAGTATGCATCCATGGCAGGGATGGGTGAATAAGCTTTTTATGCACGTGAGTCAATGTTGTATTTGCAAACTGCAGATGGGATGTCTCTCCCTCTCTCGTAGGGGAGGGCGGTGAGTCCCATCCCCAAAATAGGTTTACCACACAACAGCATCATGGGTAGATCTCACAAAGCTCAGAATAAAAACCTCAATAGATAAGTAATCCCACTGATAATAGGAGCTAGCAGCTGCCTCCTAACAGCGTGTACATGCGTGTTTATGTATATGTGTATGCATATAGCTGAAGATACACATTTCACCGTGTGTGTGGCATTTTGTAATAAAAAGACAGAAGTGTTAGCTTGAGAAATAGAAACAGTCCCAATATAATTAATTTCACAAATCAATTAATGGTATGTAGAGCAGGAAAAATCAGACAGTTTCCAGTCTGTTTCTCATGTATTCATTTTTGTTCTTATTTTGAACTTGTTTCCTCATAAAATATGCACTCCTATATGTATTTTTCTCAAAACATGCATTCTGAGGGAGTGATCCTAAATTTCCTACCTTGTCTTAAATGCTCAGGCTCCGAAATCCAAAGTCAGAGACCATGTTCTGATCTCAGAGCAGATGAGACTTTTACATGCGTGTATACACACACAGAAATCACAGCTGCTGAGGGAAGAACGGCTCTGGCTACCCTCTGAGTTTAGGGAAGCAACCTCAGGGAGGGGTTAAAGTGTTTGGGAGGTAGAGGTCAGAAGACTGCAGGGCAGGCAGGATGCAAGTATCCTGAAGCTGCCCCATCATCCTTCCCTCTCCCCCAGAAACACCAGATGGCCACAAATGTAGAGCAGAAGTGGAGATACAAAGATCGCGTCTGCTCTTCCTTCTTCTCTGCATTGAATGAGGGTGAGCCTCTGCATTTGGAGACTTAATTTGATTTCTATAGAATCGTAGGCTTAGAGTTCCATCCTATGTGGCTGTCTATAACCCTCTGAACTCAATGGATTATGGGCAAACATTTTGCCCTCCAAAACATTTAGACGGGCCTTCCCCAACCATGTGCCTTCCAGACACTTTTAGACTACAACACCCAGTATTCCCAGTATTCCAAAAGCCTCTGAAGGCCACCAGGTTGGGAAGGCTGATTTGGAAAGCTATTTTTGGCTATCAAAATGCTTTTCCCTCTTCACATAAAGGAGAGACTTAGGTCACACCCGGATTCTGTAAAGAAGAGAAGTGCATTGCTCTCCCCTTCCTTTCTCAAATTTCTCCCTCTGGGTCCAGAGATGGTCCTCCAACTTCAGAGCCCAGACAACACAGGAAAAAAGACATTTTCTATGAGGGCAGAGGAAAGTCTGTTCAGGTTTGGAGTCACAGTTCCAAAGTCAAGGACTTTCTCTGAGATCACAACTTGCATTCAGATCTCCCAGAGAACATGGCCTCCCAGACAATGTGGGAATGACCCCTGAATATATTTTGTCCTGATATATGCATTGCTATATGTACTTTGCTATGTTTTTGAAGCCAAGAATTACATTGAAAACCCAGGAAAAGTGCAAAATGAAGGATACCTGCACTCCGATTCACCTATTAGGTTGGAAAGTTTGAATCACCTTGGCTCATTCAGAAATGCAGACAGACTGAAATCCTGAGGCTACATAGAATTGTAACATATCTCTGATAGCTCATTGGTGTTCTTTTTCTTTTATGCCCGCTGTGGAAATATTAGTACTCTAATGAAACTTTGCCCCACATTTTCTTTCTCCTTTGACCATTCTTACTCAATTTGGTAGAAAAGAAATTGTTTTCAAAAAGCAATTTGGAGGAGGAGAACATCCTGCAGGCATTCTCACGGGTTGTGCTTGCCTTGTGGAGAAGGTGGCCACGAGGTGTGGACAAGTGGCCTGCATTCATCATAAAATCCCCTCTGCTGTATGCAGGAGCCTCCTCAGTATACCACACTTCAATTAAAGCCTACAAGAAGAGTGCATAAGTAATTTCTCACTTGGGATTTTCAGATCAGGAAGTTCAGGAACCATAGGAAGCTGCAAAACAATGTAGAGGTTTATAGCAAAAAATCACATAAATCACAGAGGGAAATCTTGGTTGCCCTGCAGCAATGGGTAAACACCAAAATACCACAAAAATGCATTACAAATACCCAGAAAATGAGGCAGAACAAAGGAACTGTCTTTCCTAGGGAGCACAAACCTTCTGGGGGACAGTTTTTGGCATTGCAGGAGCTCCACCTGTTCATTTGAGCTGGGCAGCACTTGTCCTCTTAACACCTGAACTATGGTGGACGAAAAATGAAGGGTAGCCTGGCAAAAAAGTTGTGCTCTCAGCACTTGCAATGGCAGTGCAAAGTAAGGAAAAAAAGTTATAAAAAGGAAAGAAAGACAGACTGAACTGGTGCCAATATTGAGAACCTTTTGAGAATTTCTTCTGGCCTTGGATAAATTCAATGAAAATATCACTCTGGAATTCTCAAATAGGGTGGAAAATTTTGTGCAAAATCTAGTAATTATTGTTTTGTAACACACACACACATTCTAATATTATAACATACATTTCATGAAGTGGGCTGTATCCCACACAAGTTCCTACTGTAGTGTGTTTTCACTACAAGCCAATAACAGAAGGAGACTTGCGCCTGAGTCCATCTAAATACCAAATATGTCAGAAAAATAACAGATCTTTATCTGTTCTTTTGGAGACAAGCTTCAGCAACCTTCCCCAGCCTGCTGCCTTTCAGATGTTTTGGAGTTCAAATCCCATCATTCCTGACCATTGTCCATGCTGCCTGCGCCTGATATAAGTTGCATTCCAAAGCATCTGTGGGGGACAAGGCTGAAGAATGTGGACCTACTATGCATACCTATTTTCTCTATAGTATACTTATTTATCAACAAACATAACTGGATTTAAGTTAGTTTACAAGTAAGAAGTTCAAGAAGGAACAAAAGTGCCCCTTTATTTAGTCATTCATTCATGAATTTGTATGCCTAAATACTAAAAACAACAATAAACCCAATTAAAATCACAATAAAAAGATTAAAAATTAATATCACCTTTATGCCAACTAGGCAGAACAACAGCTGTCAAAAATAAACAACAAACTTAAGACTATCCTTGAAAGTATAGAGAAAAGAAACATCTTCACCAAGTGCCAAAATGAAAACAAGGTGGGTGCCTGGCAAATTTCTTTGGGAGCCTGTTCCATGTTTGAGAGGTAGCCACTGAGAAGGTCCTTAAGGGATGGCTCTTCTAGAAGGATCCTGCCTAGACCTTAACGAGTGGGTACGTTTATATGGGGACTGACGGTTCTTTAGGATTAGGGTCTAAGTTGCTTAGGGCTTTATATGTCAAAACGAGCTCTTTAAATTTGGCCCAGACTACAACTGTCAAACAGTGCAACTTATAGAAAGCCAGTGTTATATGGTTTCGTATACATCTTATACATCTTAACACCTGCCACCAGCCAATTTTGGATGAGTTGAATTTGCTGGGCCATCTTCAAAGGCTGCTCCACATAAAGCACATTACAGTAAACTGGATGTTACCAGTGGATGCATGACTGTAGCAAGGCTTTGTCTATCCAGATAGGAGTGAAGGTGGTATATTTGCTGCAGCTGAAGACCACCATTGAGACCTCCTGGGCCTCAAGTGATAGTCCTGGGTCCAGGAGCATCTCCAAGCTGTGGACACTGTCCTTCAGGGGGAGTGCAGACCCATCTAGGACACAGCAATGGCCCTCCAACCTGAAAGAACAACGACCCACCAACAGCACTTCCATCTTGTCAAGAATGAATTTCAATTTATTGACCTTCATCCATGCTTAAATATGACCATACACTACAGGAAAGAGAAAAACATGGGCACCAGTTAGACTCCTGCATAAAGCATGAGAAACTCCTTTCTTGAATAGAACACGAGAGCCAGTGCTGTGTGGTCATTACAACATGGGTGCACATACACACACATCATCACTAGTGGGTCATGTAGTTTTTCCACTGCCACCAGCAGTGAGTAACCTTTGCCTGTTCACATACAAGTAAGCAAGACTTGCACTGCTCAGCAGCTCTTTCAAGTTGCCCCCCAAACATCAAGTCATTGCATGTCTACTCAGAAGTGTGAGCATGAACAGCATGTTGAATGATTAGAGCATCAAACTAGGACACAGGGGAATGAGCATCAAAACCCCACTTGGTGACAAAACTTGATGGGTGACTTCAGGATAGTCACTTTCTCTCAACCTAACTTTGAAGGACTGTTGTGAGAATAAAATGGACTGCAGGGATTGGGAAATGATGTGCTTTGCCCTGGATTCCTTGAAGGAAAGATACAATAAAAATTCAATTGAATACACAAATCAGCAAACAAATGCTTGTGGATGCAGATTTTGGAATGGTCTTGGCCACTGAGAATCATAGAATAGTAAAGTTGGAAGGGCCCAGGAAGGCCATTGAGTCCAACCCCCTGCTATTGCAGGACATGAATTTACAGCATCCCACTCAGATGGCTGTCCAGTTTCCTTTTGAATGTCTCCAGTGTGAGAGCACCCACCGCCTCCCTAGGCAGCTGGTTCCACTGTCGTATTGCTCTGACAGTGAGGAAGCTTTTCCTGATATCTAGCCTGAGTCTGGGTTGTCGCAACTTGAATTGACTATTCCGTGACCTACACTCTGGTATAGAAAGGCATGGCTAAATAATATAGTGCTATAAAATAAATGCTGTGTCTTTCTGACAAGCAGTAACACAAAAGTACAGTCCTATGTTGAGAGAACGGTGAGCTGGTTCTTCAGGTATAGTAGGTTCAGAAGCTATATAGGCACCAGGCTAACTCATGCAGGCAAAGTACGCACTGCTTGCTACTCTGTCATTCAAATGCCAATGCTTCCCAGTCTGGAGAATTCCCATTGCCATTATAGATCAATATAGCTCTAGCTTTTAAACTGGTGACAGAATCATTTTTAAATAATTTCTTTTCCATAGATCTATTCTCCAGATGGATCTCGGGGTTTTCAATCCTGACCAGAATCTCCAATGATCCTAAATAATTAAATAGTTATGTGGTGATTAATGGGATCTGGAGAGAGAATGGAAAGTTAAACCAAATACAGATTTGTCTGCTATCATATTAATGTAAATTACAGAAGATATAAAAGATACATGCTAAAGATCCTTGCCTATTTATGGCAGAATTAGCAAAGATGCTGATTAAATGCTCCAGCAAATTTTCATCACTGTAATGTGTTTTCTCTTCTGCTGGCAGGAAGGCAGTATAAAACCCAGGAATAAAATTCAAAGTACAAAACAGTAAAATATGCAAGGCAATTAAATTATGAACTAGAGAGATGATATATATTGATCATGAGCTCATCCTTTTGTTTGATCATCATCTTAGGGCTCAACGAGTACAGTAACACAAGCTCTCCAAAGTAATCCCAGATTAAAATAAGAAAAGAGACTGTCAGCAAGTTATTTGCTAGGTCCATTTTGTTTTCCACCAGGCACAGAGAAAAAAACAAAGTAGGGATAGGAAACCTTTGACATTTCTTTCTTGGACAGGAGCATGTGTGTTAGAGAATTGAAAGGGTCAAAAGCACCACAAAATCATCTTTGTTGGGATCAGCTCTGATCTATAGCAGGCACGCTGAAGGAAATGGAGAGCGGTTCTCTGACATGCATTTTTCCCACTGAATAACTATACAGCTCACAACTGAAGCATTTCATTCATAATTTTAATTGCATTGTACAAAAATGTTAAGAAAGGGTACATCACAGTCAATTGGTAGCATGTACCTGTTACACTACATATCTATACACATAGTAAGTCCCACTATTTTCGATGTTACAGGAAGAGTGTGCATAGGATCACAGTCTTTCTTCAACAGTGATGGGCATATTTCAGGCTTGCAGAATATGGTTTTGGTTTTGTTGTTTTACTTGAACCCATTATTGGCCACCTACAGTTTGATGCAAGACAAATAAACTTAAAATTAAAGAATTATCTGGCCAAGTATTTCTTTTTAATGCTGGAACTGAACAAAGATAACAGTCCTTTATTTCAGCAGAATCCCTTAGGATATGTGGGAGGTTAAGTAATTTTGTTGGTCTTAATGTTAGGACTAAGAAATCGCTGTTGATGACATGGAAATCTGTTAGCAGATTCCAACTATCTTCTGTACATCTCAGTCTGGAAGACTTTATAAAAGGTCTTTTCTGCAACTCAGTTTGATGCATGTCTGCAGTTGTCTGTGGTTTATTGTGAAACATGACATCCATATTCTGTTTAGTATTTTGATTAAATGAACTCTTTTATCTAGTTACCAAAGTAACCCCATCTTTTTATACTATTGTTAAAGATAGGAAAGTTTTGTCAGGGCCTGGGCCTGACAAATTTTCGTCATAGCTCCCTTTCCTCATCTCCCTAGATTATCTTTTAGACATCATAATATAACTAGGGATATAGAAGAAATCTGTTCAGTTTGCATTTTAATGTGGATTTACCAAATGCCATACTTTCAAACCAAACTGAGTTATCTTTCAAATATTTCACCTCCTTAGAATTTTGCAATGGAACTCTGCAATCAAAAATATAGAAATGTGTGTATTAGGGAAATGTACATATGGAAATCCGCATATTAATAGAAACAAGATTAAAATGTATTTAAGCTAGAAAATATTTTGCAAGAAGTGTACTTCAGGCAAAATTGTATCACAAGGGTGTGCATGTTGTGAGCCGCCCCGAGGCTAGTTGGCAAGGGGGTGGCATAGAAATCTGTTAAATAAATAAAAATTAATAAAATTAATAAAATATGCACAAAATACGTATAATTGTACATATTTAGATAGTAGAAAGTGTGTCAGTCACCAGCCAGATGGAAGCTGTAGGACTTTTTCTGGCATAGAATTACACTGAAGCATGTGTGAGCATATGAGCGCATGGATATAACTGTGTGTGTGTGTGTAGATGGTATGCATTTGGGCTTGGTCACAGGCTGAGATTTGCCTCCATCCACTAGTGGCATCAAGCTCCAAAATATTGCCAATGAGTTATCCCTTGGAAAAAGATTCCCTACCCCTTTTGTAATCTTTCCTTTGCACTGTTGCACCATTATCCATTTTCAATATATATTAAATGTCTGGATTCTTATCACAGGTGTGTAAGATTAATAATTGTGGTCCTCTGCATTGCACAGTAATCTTCTCTAAGGGAATGATGGCTATTGTGATAGCACATGCTTGGTGGTAACTACTCTGCCCCATCTTTCAGCCTGGAAAATATTGTAAGGAGCTAGGTATGACTCCTTTAGCATTTTGGCTCAATGCCTTTTCTTTTGAACACGAGGAAGGGTGAATTCAGGGTTTAAGAACATAATTGTATCAGATGCCTGTAACCCTCCAGACCTGAAGGACAAATGGACATCCAGTGCAGAGCAGGAGGAACGCAAAAGTTAAGATCACCGCTGCACTGCTCCCACTTGGTAAAACAGCTAGACTGTTGGGTTCAGCCATCTACCGGTGATGGTTCAGAGAGGAAGGCAAAAAGGCTGAAGTGGCTCCAGGATATGTTGTATCTTGATATGGCACAAGACTCTTTCCTTCCCTGCTCCCTGGGACACCCACTAAGCCCCTTCTTTCTCTGCTGGCTGTAAAGGGGAGAGGAGGATCGAAGCACAAATCTCCAGTCACAGCAGTTTTCCAGCCTTGGAGTAAGGCATCCAATCAATCCTATGGCTGTTTAATGCTGTCTAGAACTGTAGAATTGTTTGGCCTATGTTTTAGGTTTAAATAGACATTCAGATACAGTTGCTTTAAATGTTTATTGTATTGAGTTTCTTGAGTTGTTGTGTACTTTTCTGAACGTTGCACCGACATACTTTTATGGTCTGCTGGGGGTGCGAGGGAGGATTTTGGCCAAAATGCAGCACAGAAATAAACAATAATATAGCATAACAAAAAGATGTGCTACATGTCCAGGAATGAAATTTGACTGTAGAATTCCTCGTACCATCATTTTTTACAATTTGTTTGGCACCTTATTGGGAATTTTGAAAAGCTCGATCCGAATTGCTAGCAGAAATTTGCTGAGCAGTGTTTATTCTCTCAGTTCTTGCTCAGTGTTTTCAACAATACCGAAAACTGCTTAGGTCAATATATCATGTGCAAGTGATTGAGAATCTCATGTTGATGTCCAGGAGATTTTGAAACCAACCTAAATAAGTGATCATTTGTAAAGACTTTACTGCAGAAACTTTCAAAAAGTCAAGTGCCTACCCATATTGAAAACATGAGCTATTTAGTGGCTAGAGGTTTAAATGCTTATGTTGTGTGCTTACTGTGACCCTGGCAAACCTATCCTGTGGTCAAAGTATCATGTATTCCCAGTGGTGCATTGCAAGTACTGACACTTAGTGCAGGCCATCTCTATTGTGAGATAACTTTGCAGACAGTAATTTGGAAAAAGCTTTAAAAACAAAGCAAAAGGTTGCAAATTATGGAACATTTTCCATAGATATCTAACATCCTTATTCCTATTGGCTTTACTACACCATACACATGAGTATTTACAAGACCTTTGGATGCCATTGTGTTCCTCCAGTTTTGCTTCTGTTCCTCCACCTGGGTACTTAAAAATGGGGGAAATAGAGTGGTACATTAGAACAGGGTAAAAGGTATGGTTTCTCCTTGTGCACTTGAGCTAGTACACTGAGGCAAAGTTTCATCTAGAGGTGGTGGTGGTGATTTATTTTATTTCTATTTTAATATGTAGTGTAAAATCAGGAAAGGAAGAGCTCTTTTTGTAGAGTTTGGATCTAAATGCTGCAGTGAAACCAAAAGTAGAAACAGCAATTAATAACATCATGCTTCCAGCAAACCCACTGCGCTTCAAGTAGAATTCAGTGGGACTCACAGTATATTAAGTTGTCCCATTTGATAACAGTGTATCTACTTTCAGCATGACCATATTTCAGTCTATCTCCTTTTATGTATTCCATGCTTCCTTCAAGGAGCTAAGACTAGTATTTTGCTTCCCATTATCTCTGGGAGACTTTATTATATGGACACCCACTCACTTGCCCAAAGCATCTGGGTTGCTTCTTAGCTGAGCAGAACTTTGACCTTGACTTTTGGGTTGGATCAAGATTTAGGCATGTGCACTTGGGCGCCAGCCCAAGGTTAGAGAAAACACATTTCCATGTTCTCCACTGCAGCCTCAGAAAAGTTTACACAGAAGGTCAATCTACCCTGCTGAATAGGGTGGATGAACAAAATTGGGTGGGGACACATTCTTTGACTGGAGCCCTTGAATCCACAGGAAGCACCTTCTGTATCCAACTTCTCAGTTCATTAGCTCATTCTTCCTACCTGACATCCTCCGTTCTAGCAGCCCCAGTGACAGTGCAGGCTTTTGGGGCCTTCTTTTTGGGGCCATCAGTGGGGTCTATCTTCTCATCTACCTTGTCACCAGCTGCTGCTCTCCTCTCTTTCACTGTTGCTATCCCTATTGAGCACCCTGTTGTTTCCCTGTGATCTAGGATATATCTGCAGGAGGTTGATCTCTCCAATCTGTTGAAGGTGTTTGGGCAGTATTGTACGTGTCTTATTTCTAAAGAAATTATGTTGCACTAGCATAAGGGACTACTAGTACAATGTCCATAGTGTTGGCTTACAGCATGGGTTTCCTGGAAAATCTTTTTGGAGAAGGATTACACATCTGTTTGAAAATCCAACTCTTTTAAACCTCAAATGGTGATTGATGTGTAAAGAAGGTGGGCGCATTTCTCTGAACCTTTTATGGGGCTCACATCTCAATCCCTAAACTTAATAAAGACCACTGTTCCTACCCCTGGCTTGTTTGACAGGCAGACAGCAAGGAGGCAATGGCATCTCTTGCTCCTCACTGATGTCGGCAAGAGAGAGCACAGGAGCAAAGTGAGGGTGGTGACAAAAATGAGCTATTCCTGCAGGCTCTTGTCAGTGGGTCTCTGCTGGGGTGGGCCCTTGGCAGGCACTCAAACATGCCTACCTTGAATGCTGGTCCTGTCTGGAGGCACCAGGTCGGCAGGACCACCCTAGCCATGCTCATGTTCTTTGATGGCCTGGGCCAGCTGTAGCTCCATAGCGGTATTTTAATCAAAGGCTATGAGGAAAGAAATGTCTTTGAGTGCCCAATGGGGAGCAAAACACTAATTTTAGACAATATAGAAAAGCTGGTGCTATTTGAAGCATATCATTCCTGCCAGTATCCCTGCTGGTATGTAGGCCCTTCTCTGAGGTTAAAATGCCACCTACTGAATAACCCAGAAACCTTCTGTAGCTTTCCAGATTTCCTTGGAGGTCTCCTGTCCAATTACTGACCAGATCCAACCATGGTTAACTTATGAGACCTGACAAGAGCAGAGCCCAGGGTAGAATGGCTACTTAAACATTTATTTGTGTCAATGACACATTTAAAACCTGCTACTCTGTCTAAATATTTAAAGGGAAAATACAAAAAGGTAAAATTGAATATGACAGAAGTGGAAGCAGAAGCCAATTTATTGCTAAAGGAGGACAACTGTGTGTTTGAATGAGTATGTCTTTAACAGGCATAAGACAAGACAGTTGATATCCTTCATATGACTCATGTCTTTTATCACACAACTTGACTTTTTGGAGAAAAAGAATCCTCAGAGCATCTTACACCTATCAATATCATCATCCTTTTAGATGGTCACTTCTCACAATGGTTTAAGGGCACAAAATTTCCACACTATGTATAGCTTTGCTTGTTTATTAGATTTATACCCCATGTTTTTCTTACACTGAACTCAAAGCAGCTTACATCATTCTCTTCCTCCTACTCACAATCTTTTCTCCACAACAGCAACCCTGCAAGGTAGGTTGGGCTGAGAGTCTTTGAGTGGCCCAGTCATCCAGTTGGTTCCATGCCTGAGCACAAACAAGAACTCAGATCTCCTGAGTCCCAGTTCCATGTTCTTAATCACTGATCACACTGGCTCACTTGGATTAATAACGTTGTGTTGTATACAAAGTTGCACTTAGATTCTGTTGAAATCAATGGGGAAAGTTAGTCATGACTTAAATGCCACTGATTTCAGTGGAAACTATGTTAAAATAATGGATCCAACCAACCCATTAATAAAAAAAAATTCTTCATGCTGGGGGAAAAAAAAGCATGCATACTGATGGCTTACTCTACCCCTTCAATAATTATTTATCTCAAAGCTTCTTTTGATTGGCTGTGCTCCTATACCATCTAGCAGATATTACTAGATGATGATACATATCTTCAGGTTTCAAAGTAGCAGAGCACATTAGCTGGCACTGGCATTTCCAAGACTGGCAATAACATGAAATAATGCACTTCGTGGCATTTTCCCAGACAGAGTGTCATTTTTCAACCTCCAGCATTCAGTTTTGTATTCCATTTTTAAGAAAACTAGGTCTTACACAGAGCAGAGCAGGTTGCAAATGTCCTTTTGATTCAGACCTAGATGTAAAAATGTCTGGCCATCCCTGTTACTCTCACATCTAATCCAGTCCATCCCTTTAATTCACAGCCCGCATGGAGCAAAGGACCCATTGCTTATACAAAATACTGCCAAACTGTTTTGTCCCACATCTTTCATCCAAGAGGTCCTCTTCCATTTCTCAAACTCTGATCCATTTCAGTTTGTTTCACATGAGCATGCATTGATTTATACATTGCATTATAAATTATACGTATATCTTTATATTTACCACTTACTAAAATTCAAAGATAAACATGCCTTGGTCTGGAATCTGTGGACCTAATACAGCATTTTCTACAGCTGTGAGCATGTTTGCCAGAGACTGAAGAATGTTTGCATGCATTTCTGGATCTGTTAATCAAATATCAATTTGCATATAAATGTAAATCAAAAGATCTCCGAACTTTTCTGTGATGTATTGGCAGGATGATAACTGTTTTGTGTGGTCTTGGGTGGAATCATGTCTACGTTGCAAGATAGCTAAGCATGAAGACCTGTCGGGGACCAGCAGGGTCAGATGTAGAAGACAGGAGTGGCCTAGAAAGAGAAGATTCCCTAGATAGGCAGGAAAAATATTGGACATGGCATATAATAGAGCAGTTTTGTCAATTGCCTTTTCAGGGTTGGTATTGAATGAAATTGTTTAGCTGTTTAAGGACACAACCCTGATCATGTTTAGACAGAAGGAAGGAAAGAGTCCTGCAACTCCCAGCATTCCCCAGCCAATAATACCACTTGAATGCTGGGAGTTATAGCATATTTTTCTGTCTAATCATATATAGTATTGTACCCTAAACTGTTTTAAATGTTATATACTACAAATTTGTATTACTCTGTACTTTATAGTTTGTAAATTTAGTGAACTTTCCATAGCGATTTGGCTATTGGGCAGTGTAGCAATAAAATAAATAATAAAAAATGGAGCTAAAGGGGAACTATTTATTTATTTATTTATTTATTTACATATTTATATGCCGCCCCCTTGCAAACAAGCCTTGGGGCGGCTCACAACAATAAATAAACTAATTACATTATTTAAACTTACTTAAAAACTGTGCACGTGTTCCACAACCACATGGCCTTCTGAGGATCTCAGGAAGGAACAATAAGCAGGAGTGAGCTGTCAGAGGAATGCACTTGAAGCCAGAGATATAAAAGCTGGCTTCCTTTCAGTCTGGGACTAGAAATTGTGGATGGCTTTGGAGGACGTTGGAGATGCTGGACTGATGTTGTGAGCTGCTTTGGAATGCTTTGACATGAAAGGCACCAAATAAATAATCCAACAAACAAACAAACCAATTTGTTTTGGAAGATGTTTGCCAGATCTAAATTTTCTCCATCAATGGAGAAACTAACTACAAATGGAAACTACAAATGGGAATAACCCAAAATGTTGAAGAACACATATTGCCTACAAGCACCTTAAAATTGCAAGGTAACTTAAGTGGCTGTGGGCAACTTGCGGTCATCCAGTTGTTTAAGCCTACAATTCCCATTATTCTTCACTCTTTGCTATGCTGACTATGGCTGATAGGAGTCATAGGCAGAAACATATGGAGGGCCACCACAAATGGCCCACCGGATGGTCCACTAGTCACTGTGGGAGTTACTCAGATGATTACTCTCCAAGGCCAATGTCTTGTCTCACCCCAGAATCTACCCCTTTTCAATTGTTTATCTCATCATCCCTCACTAATTGGAATAAGCATCAAGTAACAGTGCAATTCTATGGCCACTTGGCAGATTCTAGCCAGCACTGGGATTTTCCAAGACCCAACTGCAAGGTCAGACATGTGCTCTCACCTCATCGCTGGCTCTCATTGCTTGGAGCACACTCCTCACCCGCCCTGCAACCAACATGGCAAGAACCAAGCCAGCTGCATTCCCAAGGCTGCAGCAGTGACCACAGAGATGGTTCTAGGAGATGCTCCTGCCAGAGGTCAAGGAGTGGAGTGGAGAGACAAGCAGTGCCATGACCGAGGTTCCCCTGGTAGTGCCTCTGCCTCTCTTGCACTCCAAGGCATGACATTGAGATGGGCAAAATCAGCTGCCTAAATGTTTTGCAGGGTGAGAAGAGAGCAGAGGCCTCTCCATCATCCTCTGTGTTCAGAGGGTTATGGGCATCCAGATTGGACTGTGACCTCATCCTATGTATTTGCAAAGTGCTTTCACTTCATTCATTCATTCATTCATTCATTCATTCATTCATTCAATTTCTATACCACCCTATAGCTGGAGCTCTCTGGGTGGTTTACAAGTACACAAGTAAACAATATGAATAAAAATGCAATACAAATAACATAAGATAACAATGCTAAACAGAGTTAAAATAATTTAGAATAGCTTAAAATACATCAAAATAGAATAAAAACAATCCTGCAAGAAGAAAAACCACCTGGATAATCCCCTCAGGTCCCTGGAAAAGCAAACAGATCTTTAAGGGCCTCCTCACAGAGGGTTGTCCTGACCTGGCACCAAAAAGATGACAAATTTGGTGCCACCTGGGCCACAGTAGGGAGGTTATACTAAAGATGGGGCACCAGCACCCCATTGTTATAGGATGAAATGTTTTAGACCAAGAAATTGAGCTGTGAGAAGTAATTTATATTCAGTTAAGCTATAAGTTTAAAATGCTGTACATAATCATTTGAACTTTTCATCATGCAGGAATGGGGATCTAAATTGGATTGTGGGGTGAAAGAGAAGTTCTGAACTAGAGCATGATGCTTCCTTATCAGATCTAGTCTCAAAACAACCACAACAAACGCTATACTGTTAGAAAGTTTTGAGTTATACAAAGACTAGGCAAAATAATATATATGTAGTCTTTAAATATATCAAAAGTAATAGTTACATATAAAGACTAGTAGTTACCTCTTTGATAGCTATTTTCATTTTGAACCATACTTGAAAGTATTGATAATGGTGCAAAATGCAGGGCAGACTCAAGCCAGAAATCAGCACATCCATCATCCATGGAAGCCCTAGAAATTGGGCAGAGTGTGGTGGCTGCCTCAGGTGGAGAGCTGGGCAGGTGGAGAGCAGCAGCAAGGTGTGGGAAGACAGAGCTGTGCATGCCCTGCGATCCGTCTTTTGCCCTTCAGCTAGGCTGCTGCTCTCAGGTGAGGTGGAGGGTGCTGTCACAGCACTGCTAAGAAGTATGCTAAAGTAACGTTTGGCAGCTGTTCTGGCTGGCGTCTGTATGTGGACCTGGGAGAACACATGAAATATTGTTTCACATTGTTACTTTGCATCAGATAGTAACATGCTTTGGGCTGGTCCTGGGTTTCTCCCTTCCCTTTTATCTTTGTTACGATCCTGAGAGGCATATCATGCTCTGTGTGTGTGTGTGGGGAGGAGGGCAGGTGGCCCAAGGTCACTCAATGGCTCCATGACTGAATAAAAATTTGAATCAAGGTATCACTTGTTGCATCAGATTTCTTCAAGGGAATTCTTAATTTTGGTAGAAGATATAATTGTATCCTTATTTTATTTATTTATTTATTTATTTAGCAGACTTCTATGCCACCCCATCACCGAAGCCTTGGGGCGGCTCACATACATAAATGAATAATACAAAACAAATAAATATAAATATAATTTGAGTCACCCTGGCCCGAAATTAAAACTAATAAATAATGTTAACAATTAAAATAACGTGTAAATAAAAAGGTCTTCGCCTGGCGCCAGAAAACAAATAACGACAGCGCCAGGCAGACCTCTCTGGGGAGTGCATTCCATAGGTTGGGCTCCACCGCAGAGAAAGCCCTCCTCCGAGTAGTCACCCTCCTAATTTCCTTCACGGAGGGTTCCCGGAGAAGGGCCTCTCCCGCCGATCTCAAGGGGCGGACGGGCAAATACGGACATAAGCGCTCCTTCAGGTAAACAGGGCCCAAGCCATTTAGGGCTTTATAGGTCATAACCAACACCTTGAATTGGGCCCGGACTTCAATGGGAAGTCAGTGTAGCTGACGGAGAACTGGGGTAATATGAGCATAACGCCCAGTCCCCGTCAGCAATCTGGCAGCTCTATTCTGAACCAATTGAAGTATCCGGACCGTTTTCAAGGGCAACCCCATGTAGAGAGCATTGCAGAAGTCAAGTCGGGAAGTCACCAACGCATGTATCACTGTCACTAGGCAGTCATTCTCCAGGTAAAGATGCAGCTGATAGATCAGCCGAAGCTGAAAGAAAGTGCTCCTCACCACTGCTGTCACCTGAGCTTCCGAAGAAAGCTCTGGGTTGAGGAGCACTCCCAAGCTGTGGACTTTGTCCCTAGGGGGAAGTGCAACCCTGTTCAGGACTAAGTTCAATTCATCTTCCCCGAAGCCTGATCCACCAACCAACAGGACCTCCGTCTTGTCTGGATGGAGCTTCAGTTTATTGGCCCTCATCCAGCCCATTACCTCAGCCAGGCACCGGTTCAGTACAGCCACTGCCTCACCTGGATTGGCTGAAAAAAAGAGGTAGAGCTGGGTGTCATCAGCGTACTGATGATTCTGCAGCCCATACCACCTGATGAGCTCTCCCAGAGGTTTCATGTAGATATTAAACAGCAAAGGGGACAAAATGGATCCCTGCAGAACTCCATGGTTTAGCTGCCATGGTGCAGAGCCATAGTCTCCCAGCACCACCTTCTGGAATCAGCCATTGAGACAGGAGCGGAACCACTGCAGAGCAGTGCCTCTGACCCCCAATCCTGCTAGCCTATCCAGAAGGATACCATGGTCGATGGTATCGAAAGCTGCTGAGAGGTCCAGGAGAACCAACAGGGACGCACTCCCCCTGTCCCTCTCCCTGCACTCCCCCTTTCCCTCTCCCTGCACAGGGTGACCAAGGCAGATTCAGTACCGTACCCAGGTCTGAAGCCGGACTGAAATGGGTCCAGATAATCAGTTTCATTCAAGAGTGCTTGGAGTTGTCCCGCCACCACCCGCTCCAACACCTTGCCCAGAAATGGAATATTGGCCACCGGTCTATAACTAGAGGCCATCCCTGGATCCAGTGATGCCTTCTTCAGGACTGGTCGGACTACTGCCTCTTTCAAGAAACCAGGTACCCAACCCTCCCTCAGAGAAGCGTTAACCACTTCCAAGATCCAGGTCCCAATCCCGTGCTTGGTGTTGTTAATTAGCCAAGATGAGCAAGGGTCCAATAAGCAAGTGGTGGGACGTACTCGTCCAAGCACCTTGTCCACATCATCAAGCCGCAATAACTGAAAGTCATCCATTAATTGTGGACCAGAGGGTAGCGTTGGTGTCTCCCCAGAAGCCTCTGAATCATTAGTGGAGTAGAGCTCATGACAAATCTGAGCAATTTTCTCCCTGAAATGCTGGGCAAACTCGTCACAGCGGGACTTCGAGGGTGGAATCAGATCTTTCTTCGGGCCAGGCTGAACAAGCCCTTGTACCACCCGAAACAGCTCCACTGGACAGCATTTTGAGGAGGCAATGGAAGCGGAAAAGAATCGCTTTTTCACCTCCTTCACCGCCACAGCATAGGCCCAATAATGGGCACTTAAGTGTGTTTGGTTAGATTCATCCCGTGATCTCCTCCACCTACTCTCTAGACATCTCCCTGTCTGCTTCATCGCCCGCAACTCAGATGTATACCAAGGGGAAAAATGGGCTCTGCCTGGCGGGAGAGGACACTTGGGAGCAATCATGTCAACAGCCCTGGTCATTTCCCCATTCCATAGCTTGACCAAAGCCTCGACAGGAGCACCAGTCTTGACAGCCGGAAACTCCCCCAAGGCCTTCAGGAATCCATCCGGATCCATCCAGCTCCGGGGCGGACCCACACAATCGGGTCCGCACCCTTACAGAGGGAGAGGCTGCTCTCGAGCACAAACCTCATGAGAAACTCCTTAAACTCCTAATGAAATAAATGTGGATATGCTAACTGGTGACAATGGACTAGATGAGGGCTAACAAATTGAAGTGCAGTCCAGGCAAGACTGAGATAGTTCCTTTGACTAGATGGAAGGTGTTCCATCTGTCCTAGATGGAATTGTGCTTTCCCTGAAGGAGCAGGTTTGGAACTTGAGGGTTCTTCCTGATCTATCATTGTCACTTGAGACTCAGGAGGCCTCAGTGGCTCAAAGTGCCTTCCATCAGCTATGCCCCTTTCTGGACAAGAATAGCTTAGCTTCACTAATCTATGCTCTGGTAATCTTTGCATTAGATTACTGCAATGCACTCTAGGTGAAGCTGCCCTTAAAGATGGTTCAGAAGCTTCAGCTCATGCAGAATGCAGTGTGCAATTAATAAGTGTGAACCCTTAGTCCCAACATATGAGACCAGTTCTGGCCTGTTTTCATTTGGCTGCCTATATGCTTGCCAGCTTAATTAAAGATGCTGCTTTTAAGATATAGAGCCTCACACAGCTTGGGGTCTTGATGGATATCAAAGTACCTCTCAAAACCAGGATCTGCTAAGATACTACACTCATCGTCTGGGCCCTTCCTCTTGAGTGCCAACTCCAAGGGAGGCTTGGAGGGTGGAAACAAAGGAGGGGTTTCTTTGTGGTGCCTCCCATGCCACACAGGGAACAGCCTTCCCACTGAAGCTTTCCTGGTGCCAACTTGTCTTTTTCATGCCAGGTTCAATTTGTTTACTGAATATTTTAGCTATTTTAAATCTATTGTAATGCTGTTTTTCCTTTATGATGCTTGTATTTTATTGCTTTGCTTTTATTCATTGTTTAAACCACCTAAACAGCTTATGAGGTAGCATAGAAATAAATTAATAATAATAGTAATAATAAGCATACTGATCTTTCACTGGATTATTGGTCAAATCTATTATTCTTACAAAATTTTGACTGAGTTCAATCTGAAAACACTAGATATAGCAAGGATGGAAATTACATGACAGATGTTGTTGGACTTCAGCTCCCATTATCCTCAACTAGAATCATAGAAACACAGTAAGTCAGAAGGGGTCTCCTGGGCGATCTACTCTGACTCCTGGCTCCAGCCAGCTCCATTCATGTCATGCCTACCATGTGCATGTCCAGCCTGTCCTTGAACATTCTCACTGTTGGGGCTTCAACCACTTCTCGTGGAAGCCCATTCCATACCCTATGGGCCCTAACCATCTGGAAGTACTTCCTGGCATCCACCCTAAATCTTGGTTCCCTGAAATTTAAATCCAACAGTATTGGGATAGTACCATTTCCCAGTCTGATATGTAAAATCACTGAAACCTCCATTGAATGGTAACGCTTTCCTATCTGATCCAGAATGTAACATAATTTTGCCCACCACAAATGTTTACTGCACTCTTATTTTAGTTAAGACATTCCTATTCTTTGGCATGGATTCTTCAACAGCTGTGCTGCCACTTTGTTACTGAGACCATTTCTCTAGACGGAAGTCTAAAAGCTTTCATGTCTGTAAGTGCCACTGTGTCTTTCATGTGGCTGCCACCAAAAACCGCCACCTTCTGGTGGCAAAGACTCCATTTGCTGCTACAATACGTGCATATAAGGGGCTTACCTATAGACCAAGACTGTCTACTGAAACATCCTTATTCTAGAGCCCTTCCTTCCTCCAACTTGTTACCACTTAAGGCAAGATGCTGTATGGGGGGTATGTAGTGGAAACACATTAAATTACATGAGCCACATGGAGTTTCTGCCATGAACAGTTGGGCAGGAAGACAAGCTGCTGCTGCTGCTGTCAATGCTACATATAATGCAAGAAACAATCTTTAGTGGAGCATCATTTTCATCCAGACAGTGGCCATAATCAGTTCATGAAATTCATTACCACCAAATTTAGTAATAGCTGATACCATAGCAATAAACTCTGATTACCAGATGTTATCTGCTTGTAAGCATTTGAGAGTTACAGCTGAGTCTAACCACACTCTCCAATCCATGTTTACCAAGAAGTATGTCCACTGCCTTTTTGCAATGGAATTTACACCAAGGGGCAAGAAGTATGTTTTGGGTTGCAGCTTTAAAGCACAATGTTTCACTATCAGGATTTCCAGCTGCCTGGCCTATCATCACTAGGGAAATCCTGAACTACCATTCACACCTGAGTGCCTCTGCGACAGCTGAGCCTGGTTGACACATAGCCTGTGAAAAACGCTGGGCTTCTTTCTGACTGGAGATAAATTGGGAGTTTTGGCATGAAAGACAAGACATGAAATTCCGAAACTGTTAATAGCTTTATTGCACTTTTCTAAGTCAGTCTATATGTGTGTGTCAAATGCAATAGAGTAGTTTCAAAAACAGACAGATCCTCTTTCTTTGGTAGTCTACATCATCAACTTTACTGGTGCAGTTATTTTTAAACTTTTTTTTTTTTTAGTGCAGGCTAAGGAATTGATAAGCTTCTATCCTTTATCATGATTAAAATTCAGATGACTTAAAAAGTATTAGAGACCACCAAGAGACAGCAAATGAAATGTTATCAGAAAGCCCCAAACAATCATTAATCAAAAGAAACTATAAGCACAATATATAAAGATTAGGAGAGCAATAAATCAAATGCCTGCTGAAATAACAACAGCTGAGAGTTGTTAAGCTAGCGTTGCTTAAGCTGAGTCACAGCCAAATGGAGAGAAGGGGTTCTTATCTTCTTTACTGCCAGTATGAAGAACAGTCATGGCTCCGTGACTGTTCCCCTATTATGGACCTTGACTGTTCACTCCCATTTGTAGGTCGCAACACTGGCAAAGGCAAGCAAGCAGGTGAGAACCCAAAGGAACGGGAAGAGGCCTGTGAAACTGTCAGTAGCTGTTAACACAAGGACAGAAGGGGGTTAATGGACACTTTGCTTGGAATGTCAGTGTGCTGAGGTAGTGTTAATTGCCTTCTGGCCTTTGTTCAGTTCAAATAATGTCCATATCAGTTCAGCAACCATATAAAGTGCATCTAAACCAAGAATGCAGGCCCAGTACATTTTTAAGAGGGGAAATAATTATCTGCTTTAGTGCCTTTTACACGTGCAACTGAGACTGCCATTCTAACCTATCTTGGAGGCTTTCCAAGATTACAAAGCCCTGAACACCTGAATTACACTTGAATAAATATTATAGGGCCACACTGTAAGTCAGGAGATTTCCTGAGCATGCAGTGGCACATTGTGAACCCAGTGCAGACTATTTTCCAGCATCAGATGGATGTAAAGAATGTATATTAGTGATTGTTGCAAAAGAGAAAGACTTGGTCCAGTTTGGTTTCTGACCAGAAGGACATACTGAGGAGAAGACTGAAAGCTTCTTCCATGGTTATTTTAGCAGGATGAGGCATTGCTGCAATGCAATGTTATACTGCCCTGTTCTGACTCATAGGAGCTGATCTTGCAGTGTTGCTGCTTCCCATTCTACTTTTGATTCCGTTCTCCAGAGGATCACTGCTTGTATGGAAAGGAGCCACATTGCTTTTTCTTTCAATATTCTGTAAAATCTCATATATTTCCAGAATGGCAAAGGAAGGCCATAGGCTCCAGCAACTTCCATCCAGCTCACGTAAGGGTGGATGGAGCCCTGACTGCTTGCAAAGCCAGTTGGCAAAGACAGCAAGAACTTTCTGTTATCCAAACCAGAAAGTGGTACTTATAGGAACAGGTAACTGAGCGCAGGGGCAGGGGTAGGGGCACACATGCAAAAAATACCAGCAGCAACAAACAGAAGAAAAGCAATGAAGGGCAGAAGGACTGAATGGTTGGCAGAAACCAAGAGCAAGACAGTGCAAAGCAGAAAGATGTGCACTTTGCTTTTTTGAATTGACCAAGTAATTGAATAACAAATTGATCAAAAACATTGTCTTTGGATCAATTTGTTCCAAACTTATCCATGGCTTTCTGTGCCATAGATAAGTTTTCTCAGACACAGATATCACTAGATTGAATTTATATCCCATGTTTATGAGAACCCAAGGTGGCTGACATGTTGCACCTGCACAAGGACAGCTCTGTGGTGTAGTTTAGGCTGAGAGGCACTGGCTGGCCCAGAGTGGCCGGCTTCACGGATGGACGGGGACCAGGGCCAGACCTTCCAGGTCCTGAGTCCAGCACTCTCAGCTCTGTTCCCCGCAGGCTCTCATGCAGGCTTTTCAGCCCAAGGGCCACTTTCCATTTTGGAGACGCTTGCGGAAACATTCCAGTAACAGATGAGGCTACAGGCCTTAAAAAGCTTCACTACCAAACCCGCAGATTCAGTTGTTAATGGTTTAGAGTAGGAAGTATGTCTTCTCAGAAATAAGCATAGCCTGACCATTCATGAATAAGCAGCACAAAGATACCAATAATCATCTGCAATGGATTAACTTTTTTTTTCTAAATAGCCTTTTTAAATCACTGTATACATGGCTTACTTGCTGTATAGACTGTCATTCATTTCTTTTACCAAACCTCCACTGGGGTTGTAATTCTGTAAATCCTATTGAACTAAAAATGTCATAGAGACATTTCCATAGACACACACACAGGGGTGTGTGAACTTGCAAATGGGATTACACGTGGGATTTTCGCCATAGTAGTGCTTGTTTGACTCTGCGTACTTGGGGAGAAGTATCCATGAGCACTTAAATGTCCTCATTCAATTACTTTCAATGAAAAGTTATGAACTAAAAATATTTTGCATTAAAATTGGAACAGATTGCTTATGGTAACTCTTGCATAATGAAAAGGTACAATGAAGAATTGCAATTCAAATTACTTTTCAGGTCTCTTCAATTTTTTATTTTTTTAAATAGAAAATTGCACAGTATAATTACAGCATGTTCATTTGCATTCATATTGAAGTCTCATGAGCAATTTTGTTCTTTTATGTATTTTTTTAAAAATTAAAGGTGTGACTTGAATCAATAAATTCTAGCAGCAAACACTGGATTGACCATTTGCATTCAGAGTTTTTATTCCTATCCATAAATTAGGTCTGGCATCTTATCAGGTAGCCAAACACTTGCATGAGGCCACCTCCTATGCAGAAGGCACAATTTAGGATTCATGCTTGGAGAGCTACTCACAATCATTATTTGATGATCCCAATACTACAGTTAGACATTCTTGAGCCCATTAGTATTAATAGGTGAAAGAAAGCCTGTCTTGTATAGTGTTTAGGCCAGGGGTCCTCAAACTTTTTGAACAGGGGCCAGTTGAAAGGCTGCACTGACCAGGTAGGGGTGCCTGGGGGCGTGGGCCGGTGAGGTGCCATTGGGCGTGTGCGGTGGTGGCTCGCTTGGAGACCTCCCAGCGATTCCAAAACCATCTCCGAGCGACCAAGTCACCACCTCCCCGCCCGTACAGCAAGTGCACACGTGGGTGGCAAACGGCGGCTCAGGCTGGATGGATGGTCATGGCGGGCCAGATCCGTCCCGTGGGCCGTAGTTTGAGGACCCATGGATTAGGCTCTGGATGTAGAAAGACTCAGGTTTAATTCAGCATCAATCCATGAAGCTCACTGGATAACCATGGGCCAGCCGCTCAATGGCAACCCACTATGGCTTACTGAAGGGTTTAAGGGTTGTGGTACATTCTGCCTGTCCTTTAGAATATTCAAGCTCGAGAAGGTGGGAAAATGCCATATTGTGTTGTGTGAAAGCATAGCCTATCCCAGGGTTCAACAACCTTTGCGTGAGTTATGCAAGAACTTTTTAACCCTTGCACAAGCCCCCTCACTGGTTGAGCTGGCTCGCTTTGCTGGCCTACTTCTTATTGTGAAGCCAAAGTGCAGTGATCTGGGTCTACTAGTGTGTGTGCGGGAAGATATTCATGTAATGCAATTTGTTGGATTTAGGCTCATATATGTACACAGCTATGCAGACTAGGAGTATGTGTGTGTTCTGTGCTGTATGCAGATTATTATTTATCTGGAACAGTGGGAATGACACTCCTTTTACTGCCCTAATAGTGCTCTTATAGTGCAGAGTAACCAATGCTACAGCTTCTCACGTAAGATGCTGATGCATTGCAACGTTCAGGAGACATTCTCTGTTTCAACAGCTCATATGTGAAATACGTTTGGTGAGGGTACAGTGCCTTGCCAATGGCTGAACCCACAAAAGTGCCACATAGCTTCTATTGTCATGCTTCTTCCAACGGCAATGGCTTTCTGATTGATACCTGTCATTGGTCTCTGAAGTGGAGTTACTATTGCCCCTTCTGCCTTAACTGACTTTTTAATTCACCTGCTCCAGCTGTTGCTCTAGTTCAGTGTTTGTATTATTGGGGTCTTTGTATCTGCTCTTGCTTTAAGCATAAGCACTTTTTTTACTTATTAATACAATTATTTTATTGTGCATTTGTGCAATGTCATAAGTGGGTTATAAATCTAATAAATAAACACAATAGCTGCATATTTTGGTCCAGGAGCTAAAATTCTTCTCCAAAGCCAAAGGCTGTATGATATTACAGTGAGGGCCATCCCAAAGCTTCTTCCCTCCCTATAGCATCATACCCTACCCCATTCCAAACACTCCCCCGCTTTTCTCTTGGTGAAAAGAGAAGCACAGAGCTCTGAACCTCATGTAATCAGAAAGAACAATGCCAATCAACAAGTATGGGCTGACCAATCAGGCTCATCATCGGTCTACTCCCTAGCCTGCCTCCATTCCTCTCATTGCCCTGGCAGTATCCCAGTTGGTGCTGTGGGAAGGAAGGAGGCTCTTCTCTTTGGCACTCACAGTACTGAGTTTTGGCTGTCAGAGAGCCCCCACTCGTAAACAGGCCTTGCACCCTGAAGCATGACAGGGAGAAGGAAGAGGCCTCTGGAGTGGGGGGGGGGGTGCCATATCCTTTTACCACATGCCTTCCCTTCATGTGTAAAATGTGTGAGAGCCAGTGTGGCGTAGTGGTTAAGAGCATGGGACTGGGACTCAGGTGATCTGGGTTCTAGTCCCCGCTCGGGTTCTAGTCCCTGGGTTCTAGTCCCTGCTCGGCCATGGAGCCAACTGGGTGACTCTGGGCCAGTCACAGACTCTCAGCCCAGCCTACCTCACAGGGTTGTTGTTGTGGGGATAAGATGGAGGAGGAGAATGATGTCAGCTGCCTTGAGCCCTTTGTAGGAAAAAGGCAGGATATAAATCCATAAACAAATAAATAAATAAATAAAAATATGAAAGGGTCGAAGGAGCATTCTGTTTGGGAAATGTCCATACTTCTAAGCAAGTAGTCTAAATATAATGTCACACTGAGCACAGTTTTGCACATCGTGCCTCACAATAGACTGTACTGTTCCCAGTGATCAGCCAGTCTTCCTCCTATGCTTTCTGATCTAGCATGGATCAGTGTGGGGATTGGCTCATAGGTTGTGCATTCAGTGGCTTTAAGAGATTAGATGCTCATCTGGATTGCTGGAAAACAAACTGTGCAGAGCTGCCATAAGGCAAGGCCACTGCATGTGGATGTTTCTAAATAAGTCTTTTACCATGCCATCACTGTTACTCTTTCACAGAATTTTACAAAGGACCAATGTCATCTGCTACTTGTAATGCTCCCATGTTTCCCACCACTACTTCCAGTGGAAGCGCACTGTGTTGCATTTTTTCCTACATGAGAAATACCGCCTTATGCACATTAACTGTGAATCATCACATTGCATTTTTTCTGTGAATGTACATGTGCTTTCAGAAATGAAATAAATGAATGCTAATTCTTACTTGGAACAACTGTTCATGATGAGGAGTGGAGGACAGCACATGATTCAGCACTGAAGTCCACTTCTTAAAAGTGAAAGGTTAAATCCTTGATGTTTTGCCATTGAAGCATCTCTAGAGGGAAGCTTTTTTGATGTATCTTTAAAAAGATTCTCTCACAAATTCTCCAATATACTTTCTTCAATTTTAGTGCAGGTTCTTTCTGGAAACTGTGGTTGCTTCTGTCTTTTATTTTGTGAGGGGCACAGAGTCTGCTAATCGTAGAGGAACTGGTATCACAGAATAGGTTTAATGGGTCGTAAATTTTGTCTTGAAAAGATAGTGTCTCCATGACTTCTGATCTGCTTGCAGTAGACCTATTGCCTTAGCAGCAAGTGCATTAGACTACATATGCTCAGCTCATTGACTCTGAAGGTAGCAGTCCTAAATGCCTCATTAAATTTTCATGGGTGACTGAGAGAAGCCACAAGAAAAAAAAATCCATCACATTATTTGTTATTATGATGATGTTTCCTAGGGAAGGGAAAATGCAAACAAGATGTATAGGAATAACATCAACAATCTACTTTCCAAGAAACTCTCTGTTTTCAGTAGGGTTCCCCCCCTCACCCCCATAGTACAGACAATTCCACTGGAGAGCTTTCCTTCCTCAAAATTACTTATTAATGAGAAATGGCTGACATGCTATTAAGGAGCATGCAAAAGATGCAGGGGCATGAATAGCTGGAAAGAGGGGGGCTGTTACTTTTTCTTTTTTAAAACATTGTGCATCACAGTCAGGGATTTGAAGCCCTAAAATGGGATACATGGACTTCAAAATCAAGTTGGGTTCTTGGTAGTTTTGAATTACTTTTTAGAGGTTATTAAAGTCCTGGAAAGGAGGGACTAAATTGCACGTGTGTGCGTGCATGCACGCACGCATACACATATGCACACATAAATGAAGTAATCTAATTGCAGGGAAATTATGGATTTACAGCATTCTGCTGTTTCTTTCTGTGACACAGAATGTCTGTAACTATATATAATTTTCTCGCATTTCTCTTCAACACCATCATTTAATGAAATTGGCAAATTAAAGTTCTTTTTCTAGGTGTAATTATAAAAGCACGCCTCCTCCACCAGTGCAATACACACATGCACACACACACACACACACACACACACACACACATATACGTACATAGAGAGAGAGAGAGGTAGAAACATTTATCTGGAGAGACGTGACAACAATTTTATATAAGAAGTTTCCCAGATATATTGCTGGCTTGGAGAAAAGTTGCTGGGTTGCATCCAGTGAACTGAATCCAGTGTTAGTTCAACTTAACTCTAAATAGGACTAGTATTGGTTACAACTCCGAATGTCTAAAACATGCCTGCTCTCTCTCTCTCTCTCTCTCTCTCTCTCTCTCTCTCTCTCTCTCTCTCTCTCTCTCTCTCTCTCTCTCTGTGTGTGTGTGTGTGTGTGTGTGTGTGTTGTGGGGGGAGGGGAGAGGAGTATGGCAACGAAGAGTCACATGCCTGGAAAGTTGTCCCTTCCAACTTGTCTGAGTGATTTCTTCCAATAGAGAAAATATACGCCGAAGGCAGCCAAGGATAAGTCTCACTACGACTGGATTCAGACAAGACAGCCATTCACAACTGGGCATTGAGAATGGATTGTCATTAATCCTGGTCTGCTGTTGATCCATGGGTACTTGTACCGTCTGAACCAAGCTGCCCCAACAAAGCACGGCAGATCACAGACAACCCATGAAGTTTATGTCTTGTTAACCACGGACAACCAACAGCTCGCAACCAAACAGCAGAGCCGCGGGGTCTCTTCTGGGATCGCCCGCGGGTGCCGCAACACAGTCGGTCTGTGCCAGCGCCTGGCTCCGAGCGCGCTGCCACTCGCCTTCCGACACCAGTCCGCGGACGGGGTCCGAGCCCTGAGCCAGCCTAGCCGTGCGCGGTGCGAGAGGAAACCAGCGCGGCTTTCCCTCTCCGCCTCCACACAACGGGGATATCCGCTCATAGCCCCAGTAGGAGTAGTAATAATAGCGGCACTAAATCCGTGCTCTGCTCCGCTCCGCTCCGCTCCCCACCGCCGCGCGTCTCTCCGAGGCAGGGAGGGAGGCAGGGAGGAGGGGGCGGCGGCGGAGCAGCAGCAAGCGCGAGCGACCCGGTGCTCGCCTGCCGCTGCCTTCGCCCCCCACCCCTCCCGCTGGCCTCGGCTTAACTCTGCCGTTGGGGGGACGCGGAGGACAGAAGCGGCAGGGGGCGGATGCTCCCAGCGAGCGAAGGGGGATGGAGGAGCTGGCGGAGCAGCGCGCGGGCTGAGCGAGGACGAGAGCCCAGGCAGGCAGGCAGGCAGGCAGGCAGGCGAACAAGGAGCGAGCGAGCGAGCGAGCCAGCCCTCGGCGGGGACCAGCCCCTTCGGTCGGTCGGTCGGTCGGTCGGTGGGCGCCAGCCGCGCACCATGGGCGAGAGGGAGGGCTTGGCCGGCGAGGTGAGTCCGGGTGCGGGGGCGATAGCGCCGCGGCGGGGGGGGGGAGTCGCCTTTGAAGTTACCCGCCCCTGTGCGTGTGCGACTGCGAGACGGAGCGCGGGAGGGGGCGCGAGAGACCCGCCACGAGGACCCTTGCCAGGGAATCCCCGCAGCAGCGCGAGCATTGTCCACCCGGGACGCGCGTCCTGCGCTCCACCCGGGACGGGCTTTGCGCATCCCCTCGTCGCTGTCTGTCCGTCCGTCCGTCCGTCCACACCCCCGTGCGGGGCATGGGCTGAGATCCGGGCTTAGAGGCGCTTGGGCTTGGGTCCGTCTCCCCTCCGACCCGCAGGCGTTGTGCTTTCTTCCCTTTCCCGTCCTTTCCGAATGAAAACAACGCGGACACGTGTACAACAGGGGGACAGTGTGCCGGATTGGTCGCCCTCGTACGTCGGTGGTAATGGCCCTGCATAGAGCCGCTTCTCTTCCTCGCCCCTTCCTGTTGTATTTCGTTCGAGTGTGCAGGGCAGCTTTGCTTTGCTTTGCTTTGCTTTGCTTTGCTCAGCCAATGGAAGAATAGTGGACTTTCTCCTACCCCATCCCGTCCCGTTATAGCTGCATCCCCGTGCCCGTAATTTACGATTTGTTGGGAAAGGCGGGTGGAAGCCCTCCCCACATGCAGAGGCCCACCTCGTGGAAAGGAGAGCACGCATCCTGCACATTACAAAGAAGTGGACTAGAATAGGCGGCTTTTTCACTGTTGGGATGTAGCAACTGGCAAAACGGGGCGGTGGATGTTCCGTTTCTGCTTCCTTGGCCCACTGGCTCCCTGAACAAGATATGAAGGTGTGGGGGGAGGTCCCCTGTAATTGCTCTGGGGAGGAAAAATGCTTCAAGCTCCTTATTATTTTCCCACTTCGTTACAAGACAGAGATTCTCTAGGCACTGACAGCAGTGTGCATCTCGTATTCCTCTGCAACTTGTCTTGTGTTCTCAGTACTCCTTTCTGACTTTGTGTGTGGACATGTAAAAAGAGAGAGTTCTGCTGCTTATCTTTCGAAACCCAACAGTGGAGCCCTCCTTCCAGCTCTGTCACACACATTTGCTATACGACAGATCTGTGTTCTTTTTAGCCCAGTCTTATTTCACTGCTCTTTCTTCTGAATCCCCGTGAAGATCGGGCTCATCCCCATTATGACTTTCACTCCCAACTAAAAGACACAAGAGACAGGAGGAAACAAAAAGATGCGATTGTGTAATTTTTATCTTTGAAATTAAAAATCAGCGGGATCCAGGGTTTCTTGGAATGAGCTTGCTCTGGGACTGAATAATCATTCTATGACAGCTATACATAATGCCTGCTTATTGTGACAGCCCACAAAAATGTGCCTCTTCTGTGTTTACTGTTTCAGACACTTTGGGAGTTCCCTGGGGCTGTTCATGCATATCAGATAGTTAAGCAGTCTTTCTGATTTCAATGGGGCTTAACATAGAAGAAATCCCAAGTCCACATCACAAAGAAGGGAAGCCTTTATTATTTGCAACTGCACTCAGCTTTGATCTGAACCTAAACCCATGTATAGTTAGGGATGATCTTGATTTGCAATCTGTCATTTCTATAAGGCATCTCCTGAACATCATTGTGCTGCTCTCTACTGTCCATTTAAAAAAGACGTCTGATTTCTTAAGCTTATATTTTTAAAAGTGCTGCCTAGCTGTGGATCTCTTTTTGTTTTGAATTGTGGTTTAGGAGTTCCACTTCCCTTCCCCCCACCCCCAATGGTTGGGAACAAGAAAGCATGCACCACATCAGAGCTAGGATTGCCATGTTGCAAATTGAAAAGGTGTCTCTGTCTTTAAGGATCCTTGCAGAGATGCAAGTTGTATCTTCCCAGCTAGCAGAATAATGATTGAGTGAAAGGAAAACCTACTGAGGACACAGAAAAGCTCTGTTTCCCTTCCCCTGTTCAGAAGCATCTAGTGATCTGCCCAGGCACAACTATCACAAAGACATGCATGTTTATTCCTGTGCAGACTTTGTGCAGACCACTAAATGCCTCTGTACAGGTGAAGGGCTTGAAAGGATGGGGAAATTGGATTCTGAAGTTTCCTTGTCCTCAGATATCAAAATGTGTTTTCCTATAGCAACTGGAACAGCTTTTAAATTTAGGTCCTTTTTCTGGGTTGTGATCTGGAAGTTCTGTTCAGAATCAAATTCAAAGAGAACTCTGGATTCTCTGTAACATGAAAGGATTCCTATTTTGCAATTGGAGGTGTGTGTGTGTGGGGGGGGGCTAGTTATCTGCATCAGAATTGCAGCAGGTTGAAATGGTTGATGTTTCTAATATCCCCCTTAGGGCCCTGATGTATATGCCCTCCTCTATGCCTGCTCTAGGGGAAAAAATGAAAAACTACTAACAGTTGCTAGCAGCTACTAGCAAAGTAGTGTCTGTTTTGCTCCTCCCACATTATTAATGCAAGCCGGTATTAGTGTGCCTTTTGCAAATTTGAGGCTACAAGAGTGAGTTGGGATAGGATGACATTTTGGTGATTCTCAAGGTCTGAGAGATTTTCAGGGAAATGGAAGTAAACTCCACTGGTGGCAGTGACTTTCCTGTGAGTGACTGTCAGGTGCCCTAAAGGGTCCTTTGTGATTATCCTGGTTTGAAGAGAGCATTTAAAGTGTGGGAGAACACTCTCCCTCTTCGGGCATCATGATAAACTTGTGGGTTATGAAGCCACCTTCCCTTTCCTGAAGGTGCACAGTGGGAGGGGAAGGTGCAAGGATAGAGCGTGTGAGCACAGGGTGCATTATGGGCCTCATCAACTATGTATTTTCAGAGTGAGGTTGTGTTGTGAATTCAAATAATGACAATGTATTTGACAATAGGTGAGCATTTTCAAAATTTTGGCAGCTCTCTGTGTAACCTCTGCCTGGAGAGCCCTCAACAACTTTTATTTAGAGAGAGCTTTAATGACTTGGTGTTTTCTGTGTATTTTCATCTACAGATCCCAGTATTCCTCCCCACTGACTGGGGCTGATAGTAGTCGAAGTCCAGAACATCCAGAAAGCATCAGGTTGACTGCTCTAATGCTCTAATGTGAAAGGCTATCCTGAATAGAAATCACATGTCAGTAGAATAAAATATCTGTCTCATATACAAGGCAAGATAGCTATACTGTCCCTTTTTTGAAATTTGTGTTTGGCTTTCCTAATAGCCCACATACTTTGAGGTAACTTCAAGAACTGAAATGTAGGCATTCTCTTCAACAGGACATTTCACCTAGTTTTGAACTGGGAGCATAGAATTATGAGCAGCAAGAGACTGGTAATGTATTTAAAACGTATCTATATTTGTTGTCCATTCTTAAAATCTAAGTTTGTGTGTGTGTGAGCACAGCCATGTCTGACAGCTAGAGGGTGTGACATGTTGTAGCTTTACCTCCTTGGAGCCAGCAGCAAAGAAGTACTCAAGTATGGAGAAAGTAAAGCAAGCCCAAACCAACTCCAGCCTACATCTCAGCCTGCCCAGTGAGAAATGGTCCTTACAGCAACCTGGTGGGATGGCACTGAACGAGAATTTCTTCACAGCCTTTCCATCCTATTCAGTTGTTAATTGATTTGATTTAAGTTTATTGCTAAATAGGTCTCTATTTTGGAGCAGTAGTATATTATATTTCTGACTTTTGTGCTCTTTGTTGTGTGTGACTGTTTATTCACACACACAGGGTTACACTGTCCACAAGCAATACCCTCCAGTATCTTCCAAATCAGTTTTACTGATGTTTAACACAAAACTCCTGCTCCCATCTAAATGAAATATGGCAGGCTTCATTCCATTGGGAGCCGCTACTGCACATTTTATCCAGTTCTGCCAAGATTTTTTTTCTTTACATTACTTATATTTACTTAATACTTTAGGAAGCTTCTATGCCGCCCCATTCGTCGAAGCCTCGGGGCGGCACACAACAATAAATAAATAACAATATAAAAACAATATAATTTGAGACGACCTGGCCAAAGATGCAAAATAAATAAATAATATTAGCAATTAAAATGACGTTTAAATAAAAAGCTATTTATAGCCATTTGTCTGTTTCCCCATTGTAATCAATATGGGCACGTATATGGGCCAGTCTTGCCTGGTGTTTAAAGGAAAGCCAAAAGTACCAAAAGGGGCTCTGAAGTGACTTTTTTGCTGTGTGTACCCTTTCCCCACAATAGTCCTGTTCAGATGTTCATACTTCTCTTTAGAAATGTTTGCACAAGGCAGGAGATTTGGATCCCGCTTGCTACTCTTGTCTTGATTGCCACTCACTGATTACAACCTTTGCCCACGTGGTTAGGTGAGTGGGCTCCAAAATCATGAACTGGATCCTACAGAGAAAAGGAAACTGACTTCAGGATGTGTGCACATTTAGATGCATGTACCTATTAATGGTTCATTTCACATACGGTTGTAAGTGATGTCTGCAACTTGGAATGGTTGAGGAACTAGGATGTTTTTTGAGGGAAGACAGGCCTGTTAACAGCCCATCTACAGTGGTACTCACAAACTTAATCCATTCCAGGACTCTGGTTGTGACCCAAATTGGTTGTGAGCCAACTCAAATTTCCCCATAAGGTTCAATGTAAATAAGGTTAATCTGTTCTGTAACTATTTTTTTTTTAAATCACAAAAATTTGAAACAAAGTGACAACAACAAAGATCACGACCATCCCCCCCCCGCCAACCCCGAGCCTGAGCACGGCCATCTCCCCCCACCCCCGCAGCATGATTGCGATCACACCCGTCATTCATGCATGAGTGCGACCACGATCATGGCCATAGACAGACGTGATTGTGGGCGCGCTTGGGGGCAGAGATGGGTGTGATCACGGGCACGCTCTGCAGGGGGAGACAGGCATGATCGTGATTGCAATCATCCCCAATGTGGAGTTTGGGACCTGAGGCAAAATTTTTCAGAAATTTCTATTCACGATTTGTTTGTGAACTATGGTGTTTGTGAGCTGAAGTTGCAGTGTATAGTCCACATGTCTCTGGGAGTGTATGCCATTCCCTGGTAGTTGTCTGCAAATTGGTCAAACATATTCATTTCCACAAAATAATTCCTAAACAAAATCTTACCAGAGTTAAGTATTTTTATTATTAACCTTATTTTGCCAATTTCCTAATTCTCACTGTATGTCTGCAGTACTTAATCACCTTCATTGCTTTCAATCACTCAAACAGAATAAAAATTACTTGATGTTGATGAAGTTCCACTAGCAAGCTGTCACACAGAATGTTTCTATTGCTGGAAACAGAATTGTGGAAGCTGTAGATTAAAAACTGTATGAAGGAAATTAATATGAAGAAGCTATTGCTGATCATTTTGATCAGTATCTTAGATTATAGCATCACTATCATGGACTATAGTATTTGAAATTCATTTAATAAGTGAGTTTGGAGCAATGCTCTACATTAAATAGTTGTTTTCCTTTTTGACATTAAAATGAAGCAGATGGAGATATCTATAGAAGTGTAGGTGCTGTCTGTTTCTAATTTTCACATGCTCACCATTCTTTCAGTTACATACAATATGTTCACTACATGTAGAGCTAAAAATATTGGGATGTAATCCCTGTATATATAACATCTTCACATTCAGGCTAAAAGCAGATTGCTTATAATGTTACAGAAATAATTATTTCAGTGTCTTGTTTCTTGATGGCTTTTGTGAAGCTTTAAGACCATTTCAGGGCAGTAACAGAGGAGAACCACCACTCTTGTGTTTCCTAGTGGGACCTTTACTGCTTCATCTGATGATGATTGAAATTGATTTTTCTTTTTTATCTCAGCTGGTGAAAGATCCAGTGGGTGCCCCTTGACCTGTGGCCCCACATGATGAAGTGATACGAAAAGTGGAGATTATCATCTAGAGATAGCAGCTATATGACATCAAGAGTAAGAGCCACAACATGAGGCAGTAAGTGTACTTAGCTGAGGCAGTAACAGTGCTTGAATGCACTACAAGCGATAGCCATTAGTAGATAGGACTGAGCAAAACACAGGAGTCAGGACCTATCAGGATGAAGGCCAGTTCTCACTGAATACTCTTTCTGTTGCTGTCCATATATATTCCTGAGAGACAGCGTGCAAGTGCACACATACAGAAATTGAAATCTTGCTTCTTTTCAGATCTCAAGATAGTTAACAACAGCTTAAAGAAGTAATACTATGCATCATTAAAATTGCCCTGCATGCACTTAACCTGTTAAAAACAAGCCAAAACAATAAGACTTTTGAGCTGGATAGACTCTAAGAATAGGAGCTCTAAAATTTCAGGACCAGGCATTCATTCATTCATTCATTCATTCATTTATTAAAACATTTATAGGCCGCCCCATTGCAACAAAGCCTCGGGGCGGCTAACAACATGATTAAAATACAATAACAGTAAAACAATTTTAATTTATCCCTCCCCCCACGGTGCATCTCAGCAACTAAAAATCTAGTTAAATAAACATAAACTAAATAAAATAAACAAAATCAACTAAAACAAATATACACAATAAACCAGATAAACAAACAACAACACAAATAAACTAAAAACAAAATCTACAACTAACAATTAAAATAAGACATAAATAAAAAGGTCTTCGCCTGGCGCCGAAAAGCACATAACAACGGCGCCAGGCAAACCTCTCCAGGGAGCGCATTCCATAGTTGGGGCGCCACCGCCGAAAAAACCCTCCTCTGGGTACTCACCCACTTAACCTCCCTCAAAGAGGGCTCCCGGAGAAGGGCCGCTGTTGCAGATCTTAGGGGGTGGGAGGGCATGTAAGGGCGCAAGCGGTCCATTAGGTATCCGGGTCCCAAGCCGTTTAGGGCTTTATAGGTTAGCACCAACACCTTGAATTGGGCCCGGACTTCAATTGGGAGCCAATGGAGCTGACGGAGGACTGGGGTTATATGAGAATAACGCCCAGCCCCCATCAGCAACCTGGCAGCTCTATTTTGTACCAACTGAAGTATCCTGACCATCTTCAAGGGCAGCCCCACGTAGAGGGCGTTGCAGAAATCTAGTTGAGAAGTCATCAACACGTGTGTCACTGTCGCCAGGCAGTCATAGTCCAGGAAGGGATGCAGCTGATGTACCAGCCGAAGCTGCAGGAAAGCACCCCTCGCCACTGCCATCACCTGGGCCTGTAACGACAGCTCCGGGTTGAGGAGTACCCCCAAGCTGTGGACCTTGTCCTTTAGAGGGAGTGCAACCCCAGGACAAGGCCCAAGTCCCCTACTCTGAGACCCGAACCGCCCACCAGTAGGACCTCCGTCTTGTCTGGATTGAGCTTCAGTTTATTGGCCCTCATCCAGCCCATTACCTTGGCCAGGCACCAGTTCAGCACAGCCACCGCCTCACCTGGATCGAGAATCCTTGTGGGGCAGAATCCAACAGTAGGTGGGAAGGAATGTTATTATTATTTTTATTATTATTAAGTTAAATTTCTATACTGCCACTTAGCTGTAAAAGGCTCTCAGGGCAGTTTACAACAACTCAAATACAAAAAACTTTCCAGTATACTATAAAACAAGGTTGGCAGGAGTAAAACAAGGTACAATAATTCAAAACAAAATAACCTTCATGAGACAAACACAACGATTTAATAAAATTTATAAAACAGTAGCAGCAATACAGAGGAATTAAAATTAAATCATCATCATCATGTGGCCCACAACTGCAAATCATAAATGTTTGTAGTTTATGCCTCTGCTGATTCTCTTGCATTGGGCAATTCCTGTCTGCAGGGAATCCCACTATTTGCAGAGCAACAACAATGCTAGTGCACCTGAGCCAACCAGAAACAAGCACAACAGGGTAGGTTAGTGGCTCTTTGCTGACCTGTCCCAGCTGAGAATGAACATGATCTGTTGTTTCAGGGAATCTTCTGGGGAGTACCAAATCTCTATTGCAGAAACAGTGAGTCTTGCTTGCTCAGTGGAATGGATGGGATGGACTGCATGTGCTACAGGCTGGGCAATGAGCGAACCTGCAGGGGTGTACGTGCCCTGTTGGAGTCTTCCTTTTGCTTTCCAAACTGGCATATTGCTGCATTTGTCAAAAAGTTGATCTTACTTTGACCTTATACTTAGAGTGGAACAGAAGCATTTGAGTCAGTCTTCCTCAACCTGGTGACTTCCAAATGTGTCGGACAACAGCTCTTAGCATTTCTCCAGCCAGTCCTGCTGAATGGAGGATGTTGGACATCATTGACCAAGCCATTTGGATGGCAATAGGTTAGGGAAGGCTAGTATGAAATTTATGAATCTGGAACTGCATGTAGGATTTTTTGATGGAATGATTCATTCTGAGTCCTCATTAATGGGTGGTCTGTTACTACTTCAGCTACAGTCCCATGTTTCAGTGGTATCAGATGAAAAAAATTAACAGAATTGGCAGCATTTTTAAAACTGTATATACCAGGGGTAGCTGCACTTGCTCAATGGAAGACTCACATATGGTAAATGTCGGATGTTTGAGAATCGCAAGCATGTGCTTGCAGGCTGCTGCAGCAGCAGGTGGCAAGTGGCAAGTGGGGACCTGTGGGCAGCAACAGGCAGCAAGCCACAAAATAAACTCAAAGAATTGCATGTGGCTCATAAGCCTCATTTTGGCCACTCCTGATATATACTATCCCAGAAAACTCAGGTGTACCTATATGAGTAGTCCAGGTACTATACATTAAATGTGTTCCATATTGGAAAGCTTGACTTTCTCTGCATCTTCATAGATTTAAGGACATAGTTCACTTTCTTTATATTGAAACCAAGTAAATATGTATATTTGTTTTGTAGGGAAAGAAATGATAAACTAAAATACATATACTGTAGCTTGTGGACAACAGGCATAAGCCAAAGTTGCATTAACAGAAGTCCACTTGTGTGATTGTGATGGTACTTCTCCTTCTCTCCTCCTCCAGGCAACCCCCTATGCCCCCACAACCTGCAGCAGAAGGTCTTCTAATACTACAGAACAAATTATGAAGCTGCAGACATGGGTTCCATTGATGATGATAGTCCTATCAGTAGGAACATATCATTGGATTCCATCCAAATGGTGTCAGTCCGTTGAACCTGACATTATCGTTTTTTTGGTCTTTGGTGGTTGTTGCATCAAGCCGAATATTGCCTGCTCCAAGGGGCAGTGTGTCTCTAAGGCTCCTTTTGCCTAGGAACAAAATCTGATTAGCAGAGCAAAGTCCAGAGTCAAGGAGTAGGAACTTCATGCATATTGACAAAAAGTGTAGAACAGATTGAATATATTTATACAGGTCCCATTCAGTCCCTTCTCCCTGACTATGCCTTCAAAAGCACCTATGTTGCCAAACTGCTATTGATTTTTTAATTTTACTATATGCTGGTATGAAGAAGGCTTTTAATGTTTCAATCTGTGTTTCCTTTGTTTTGTTTCAAATGCTCATTCATACAGTAATGCTGGCAATAATACCTGAAGAGCAACCAAGTACTGCTTCACAGTACTCTGTCACAGCCCCTTTGGAAGGAATGGAATGCTAATTTTGTAAGCATTCTAGAATTGCCTTCTCAGTCTCCTCGTAAGAAGACAAATTCACACATGACTACAGAGTGCGCAGGAGTCCTAAAATTGGATGCAACCGGGATTTTTAAAATGTACTCAAATAAGAGAATGAATTTGAATGAACCATAGTAGAACATGATTAGAAATGGTAACATTGAGGTATTGCATTTTTCAGGCATGCAAGTAATAAAGTATATAATAAAATATTCACATTTAACCATTCCACCCCCAAATCAGTGTAGATAATTTGCATATTTTTCTAAAAAGAAAACCATTTGTGGGCAAATAAAATACTAACTCCTAAACAATAAAAATGCCACAGTAACATGTCAATAAAATAATATATTTCAATTACTAAGAGAAAACCAGCACACAATAATTCACTTAAAAATAATACAACATTCAAAAACATTGAATCCCTATAGCACTATACTTTAGGTGTGACTTTATAATCGGAGAAAATTCCCTCAAATGATTAAGTGAAACTACCCAAATTAACTTCTATTTTCTTATTTAAACTTAGCACAGCATCTAAAAGTATTAGCAGCTTCGTTAATGTCAATGTAAAAACTGACAATGTTTCTTCCGTTTTCTTAGATTTGTGCTAAGAAAGCTTTGTGTTTCTGAAATGTTAAAGCAAAGCCCTTCAAACACAGTTTTCTAGCACTTAAAAAAAGAACAAAATACTCTGACCACCTGAAGTTTCACCTTTCAAGTTCAAATCATAGCAACATGATGCTTACAGGAAAAAAATACAGATGGTGAAAATGATGTACTCACTTTGCTGATGAAGTAAATATACTTATTTGGGAAAAGGATAATTTTTTTTTTAATTAAAGTGCATCCCATGTATATGTCCAATCAGTCTTTGGCCGGTGAGCTCCAGCATGTCAATACCTGCCCACCTGTTGGCATCAGGCAGGGTGGCTGTTGACCCATCATCTGTCATCACCTGCTGACCCATCACCTCTATCAATGTGGAAGTTGCTGCTGTCTGTAGCCTGGCAAAACTCTTCTTTATCTCACCTTCACCTTCTACATTCTTCAGTAGGGGGATACAGTCTGGGCTCAGAGATTACTGTAAGAGTACACACAGATAATTACAAAACATGCTAGGTAATTTTGCCTACATTTGCTCAACTTGTACTAATTACTGCCATTACTGATAGTTCGCCAAATAAATTGAAGGCTGATAACGATTTGTGGCAAGCTAGTTCCCTGTTTTCATATTTTTAGCTATGCCGGCAATTCAGTCTAGCATAAGGATAATTACAGAACAACACACATTTCTTTTTAAACTTTAATTTGATCCAACTTATCTTCATAAAAGCAAGTGACTGTTTAGTTCATCAACAGCCATTGTGGCAAATATTTTATTAATATTTCAATTTTCAGGTCATTCTTGAATAATAAAATATGCAGTCAAATTATATCTTTCTTCCTGCCCTTGCTCTCCTGTACAGATGAGACTGAGACCTGCTGTCTTCTGTACATGCCATTATTCTCCTTCAAACTGTGAGATGTAAAGTGTTATCAGCAGCAGATTAATACTTCACTTCGAAATGAGATTCACCTGATAGGCATGACTTCATCTTGTGTCCTAACTATGCATCTGCCAAACCATGAAATTAGGGACCTTTCCAGAATCTATATTTCCCCTTTTCATTGTAGAAAATACAGCATGGATGACTTTTCTTCCAGCAAAAGTGTCACCCTCATTTGCTGGTACATTTTCAGCTAGTCAGTTCCTGTTTTACAATGACACTGGCAATGTCATGCAAGAATCCTACTTTTCTGTACCTTGTTAGTGCACCTGGGAATTAATTGCTGCCTATTTTTCCCCTTTTTATTAAGCCCTAATTAGTGCCAGATAAATTTGGAATGATCAAAAGCAATTCTTATTCTCTCAGCATGTAGTTAACTTGCAGAGGATTACACAGTGTAATATTTCAAAGGGATCACTTCGTTATAGCAACAATGCCATATTTTTCTTCCTGAAAAACAAAATGACATGTTACAAAGCAAGTGAGCCAAGCCACACACCAAAAGAGGTAGCACTGACTACAAAAATATACTGTTACTATTTCTGATTTTATGATCATAACATTTTAAATTTCCCTCATCCTTGTGAAGAAAGGTGTGCAAATATAAATAAAGCAAAAGCCCCAAAAATGAATAATCGCAACAACACAAAGCAGAGAGTAAAAAGAGTAAAACAGAGATAACCAGCTATTTAAAATGTCTTAGCTGACAAAAGGATTTTGAGCGGGTGCCAACACAACTGCAGTGTGTGTCCTAGTCGCACCTTTACAGGGAGCGCATTCCGTGGTTTCAGCACCACTACCAGAATTTGGAGATTACCCCCTGACAGCCTTTCTGATGTCAGATATGCCCATGAACCACAAAATAAGTATGCCTCCACCATATTTATCCATTCAGGTTCATGAGCAATCAATGTTGTTATTGGTAAAGAAAAGTTGCAACACATGGAAAGCAGATAGGTTTGTTTAGTTCTTCCACACAGCAGTTTTCAGTTTATCTTAAAAATCAGGCTCCAGGAACAGCTGTGTCTCAATTTTCCTTGCGGTGCTGGTTGACTCTAGATTGGCTCCTTGCTGTCCCTCATCGGGTAGCAGTAGATAAAACCCGCAGGGTGGTGGGGGGGAGGGCAGGACTAGGCTACCTGGCAGAGAAGGCCAGGCCAGGACTGGTGTGGCCCAGCCACTACTGGCATGCAGCTCCATTGTGCTTGCAGCCCTCGTGGCCCTTGCTGATGAGTCCCATTACCCTCATAGCATAATTATCCTTCTGGCACATTTTTAAACCAAAGAAAACAATGCCTTATTTTCACAATGGATTTTAGTTCCATTTTAGTTCCAATGATTATCATTGTGCCTTTTATTTGTAGGTCTTTTCCTCTGCTCCCCAATTTACCTTTTCTTGCTTTTACATGAATCTGTTGCCGGACTGGTTCCAGGTCTAAGAGAAACCGAGATAGGTTGTGCATTCTGATGGAGCTCTGGCAGAGCTGATAGTTGTGACACGATGCTTCTCAACATGCAATGGCCTGGAGGTTCCATCTTTTAGGGCATTGTGATTAAAACTTCTTCGCAAGGCTAAGGCTGATTATGAGCTGAGACTTGCCAAGAATATCAAGAGCAACAAAAAGGGCTTCTGTCAGCATGTAAATAGCAAGAGGAAGGGGAGACAAGTGGTGGGACCACTAAATAAGGAGAAAGGAGATCCAGTGACTGATGTGAGGGAACGGGCACAAATGCTGAATTACTATTTTGCCTCTGTGTTCTCCTCAAAGCAGGGTGGGGGAGATCCGCACGGGAGATTAGTTGAGGCTGGGGATTTAGGGGCTCAGATTAGAGTCACCCCCCTAGAAGTCAAGGGGCTCCTCAGGGCACTGGATGTTACAAAGGCGCCAGGCCCTGACAGGATGCACCCAAGAGTACTTCAAGAGTTGTCAGGGGTTTTCTCACTGGCCACCATTTTTTAGGCCTTGTGGAGAACAGGTGAAGTTCCAGAGGACTGGACAGTGGCA
The DNA here is from genome assembly GCA_023646645.1 of Varanus salvator macromaculatus. Lineage (NCBI taxonomy): Eukaryota > Metazoa > Chordata > Lepidosauria > Squamata > Varanidae > Varanus > Varanus salvator. The sequence goes on along the minus strand of JAIXND010000784.1, from coordinate 25,549,768 downwards.
TCAGTGGTCCAATTTTCAAAAAGAGTAGTAGAAAGGACATGGGGAATCACACACCAGTTAGCCTTATGTCCATTGTAGGAAAAACAATGGAAAGGCTCATAATAGCGAGGGATCTAGTGATGCTAGATAGGGAAGGGAGGCTTGTGGCCACACAACACGGCTTCCGCAAAAACAGGTCCTGCCAGACAAACCTTGTGGAATTCTATGACAAGGTTTCAAGATGGCTAGATGGAGGGGATGCAGTGGATGTGGTATACCTGGATTTCAGCAAGGCCTTTGACAAAGTGCCACATGATATCCTGGTTGAGGAGTTTGAGATAGACCAATGCAGTGTCCGATAGATTAGGGCATGGTTATATGCTCACTCCAGTATCAGATGCAGTAGGTCTTTGTACACAAGTTGCTTAGGAACATGGTTTGGAGGGTGCTTTTGCACTCAGATGCTGTTGGGGGATTCCCATGGACAGCTGGCTGGCTACTTTGTGAACTCAGTGCTGGACTAGATGGATCCTTTGTGTGATCCAGCATCTCTCTTACATATTCATGAGTCTCTATCATGGCACATAGTATTGATCTACCATATAGTGCTCACCACATAATTAAATCTACACCTAGAAGATCACTACCAACAGACTCTTGGGAGGAAAAAAAGACTTGCAATACTTTAAGAGGATGGAAACAGTATAGAAGAGACGTGAAGAAGCATAATTGTCAGGCAGTGACTTCCAAGTTAGTGTCTACTTTAGTGTGAAGTCATAAGCATGCTCACTGTTGCTAGGATCTTGCCTATGAGAATGAATACCTGAGAACCAACTGTACAATTGGCTTTTGGAAGTGATAATTGAATGAAGTTTTCTTCCAGTTTTGTTTGAAATAGACATTAGGTTTGGGGGTAGGGTATTAATAATGTTCAGACATTGTATAGCTTCTTGAAACTTTATATTCTGAATGTTCTATCCTTATTGAAGCTATCATTCAGGACTATCATTTCAAACATGGAATTAGATGATAGTTTATGAGATGTCTTCAATCAAACATGCTGAAATGAATACTGGTATTCAATTTAAAAAAAAGTTCATTTTTGTAAATTAGCTTACTTGATATTTGGATATTTGCCTAAATAAACTATTTCTAAGTGTATTTATTTTTGTTTTGCATATGATTTATAGGAAAGAGTATTGAGCTTAGTCTATGAGATGGTGTATATAAGAGTAAAGCTGGAATTAGATTCTAAGGCTGGTAAATTCATATTTATTTGGCGAAAAAGAAAAAGTGTATCTGAAAAGAACATCACAATCTCCCACCGATTTCTTAAAGCTGTCTCCCTACTGCACAAAAAAAGTTCCCTGCCCTGCACTACATTTCTATGCATGTCTTCTCAAAAGTAATCCAAATGAGTTCAAAGAAATTATGTACTTCCAGAAGTGTGTAGAGCATTGTAGCTTTAATTCAGTTGAAAATAATTTTTGTCAATTGGCTTTAAATAGAAGACCAAACTTGAAAAGTAACAGTGGAGATAAGCAATAACAAATATAGACAAGGCAGAAAGAAAACTGGGAATATATTCCTTTACTTTAGCAGTATGGAGCCTTTTTGTCTGCATTTATGATAAAAGGCTTCATTTAATTAAAGCTTCAGTTTCAATTGTAACAATGGAAGTAACAATTGTATACATGCCTACTGAAAAACAAGGTTCAGTGGTGGTTACTCCTAGATCAGTTTGTATAGGATTGCAGCCTTAGTTTTGGATAATGTATGGTTTCATCTTTTCAACTGAAGTTACCTAACCTTCAGTACTTATACTGTAAATTGACTTTATAGCCTAAGTTGGATCATAATGGTGAGTCCTAATTCCTGAGTTCCTGTTTTCATTGAATGATGGTGCAATAAGAGAACGGATAGAACATTATCATCTACTGAAATCCCTTCTCATGTCATGAGTGTGAAGCAATTACATGTGGTGAGTTTGTATGGCAGTTTTTGAAGAAATGGGACATTTTACTCTAATGTCATCTTTGATGTAAGTAAACCAGTGTGCTGCAGTTCAAAAGTTCAACATGTTGTTATCCAAGTAAATATATGGTTCAGCAGCCAGTTCAAAGCATATCTAGTAAAACCTAGATTTGAAGAAAAGAAAATCGCCTTGCTATTTATCTGATCCACAGTTTAAGACTTCATTATTGAAGTGTGGGCCTGTTAGCATACAATTTTCTTTGCAGCTTTCACCTCCTGATCCGTGGGGCTATACCTGAAGGTCTTGATATTTCAGCAGATGTTCCCCAATGTATAGGCTATTCTAGAGATGATTTATTTATCAGATACCTCATATTGCTAAATGCTGTGCAAAAATGCAAAATAAGACAGATCTGATCTGCAGATCTGCAATCTGACAGACATCACACATTGAAGAGGGGAGGGGAGGGGAGGGGAGGGGAGGGGAGGGCCAGTGCCTTACACAGTAGCAAACATATGTTTCACTGAGGATAAAAAGGTTTATTTATGGTAGTGATGGGGATAGACTGTCAGTAACTCAAATCTGAATAAATAAAAATAAAAAATACATCCATTTGGAGCACAGTTCTTCTTAAGGGGTGGCCAGCTACTGGGAGGCCCTCCAGTGTGTCCTCTAAGCACTTTGGAGAAGTTGTACTTACATGGCTGTTACTTTGGAGACTGAAAGGCATGACCATGTTCAGAAGGGCTCAGAAAATTAATTCTGTTTGGAGAGCTGATGCACAGAGTGGGTGAGATTCCCTTGGGAGCCAGAAAACTGAGCAGACTGATTGTGGAAAGGGTGCTAATGAGCAGTGTTGCTGCAAAGCTGGCTTGGATAAACATTTACTTACTTACTTATTTCTGTACCGCCCCACAGCCAAAGTTCTGTGGGCAGTTTACAAAGGTCCATTAAAACAGATAAAATACAATGAAATATATAAAATCCAAAATACATTAACATTTAAAACAGCTAAAACCAGACAATAACAAAGACTTGGTGAAACACCTAGGATGAGTAATCCCCTCAAGCCCCTGGGGATTCAGATAGGTCTTTAAAAGCCTCAGCAAAGAGGGCCATTTTAACCTGGTATCAAGAAGATGATAAATTTGGTGCCAGTCGGACTGTCAGTCCATAATCGGGCCATCACAGATAAAGCCTTCCTCGTTGCCACACTCCATGCTTCCCTTGGCACTGACACTCAGAGGAAAGCTCCAGAAGTTGAGTGCCATGTCCAAGTAGTGCTAGACACACGGGCTTGGAAATTACTGTATTTTTCTCTCTCTCAGAGTGCATAGGACTGTGTCTAAATTTAGAGCCAGTGAGAGGACTAAGGAGCAAAACCAGCTGTGGCAAGGCACAGGTGAGTGAGCAAGACCCATTCCAGGATGCTTATTCTCAGGGTGGTTAGTCTGATATGCCAAGCTGTCCATTTGGTGCCTGCCTGGTACTCAGCCCAGAGAAGTCTCTGCAGAGCAGACTGGATTAATCGCTCGGTCAGCATTTATAGTACCCGTCTTCCCCACCCAAGATGCAGAGTTAGTTTTGAGTATTATAACTACTGTTTTCTGGTCTCAGCTTATGTCTAATGCTGAACCTGAGCTTCAAAGTTCACAGGAATCTTGCATCTTGCACAAATGTTTCTATGAAGTGTAGTGAATGTTTCCTAGACTCTCAAAGTAATGTGGTTTTCAAGGCATTTCACCTTGCCATAAAACATAGACAGTGGAATTTCTGTGGAGCTGACCTTTCATTTAATGATTTACAATTTTTTGATGTTGGTTTTAAATGATGTAATTGGTTGCTGTTTTATTTGTTGTTGTGAGCTGCCCCGAGGCTTGGTCGCAAGGGGGCGGCATACAAATTTGTAAATAAATAAATAAATTGTAGTAACTAATATTAAAGGTGATAGAAACATAGAAACATAGAAACAGAGCGAGTCAGAAGGGGCCTCCTGGGCCATCTAGTCTGACCTCCGGCACCAGCCGGCTCCGCTCATGACATGCCCACCATGTGCATGTCCAGCCTGTATTTGAACACCCTCACCGATGGGGCCTCAACGACCTCCCGTGGAAGCCCATTCCACGCCCTCGGGGTCCTAACTGTCAGGAAGTGCTTCCTGGCCTCCAAATGGAACCTTGGCTCCCTGAGCTTTGCTCCATTGGAGCACATCCTGCCTTCCTCTGCAGGGGAGAACAGGCCTCTCCCCATCTCCATGTGACACCCCCTCACATACCTGTATGTTGCCAACATATCCCCTCTGAGTCTCCTCTTCTCCAAGCTGAAGAGACCCAGTTCCCTCAGTCTTGCCTCATACGGCATCCCCTGCAAACCAGCCACCATCCTTGTGGCCCTACGCTGCACTGACTCCAACCTGGCTATATCCTTTCTGTAATGAGGGGCCCAAAACTGAACACAATACTCCAGTTGCGGGCGCACCAGCGTCGTGTAGAGTGGTAGTAATACCTCTCTTGATCTAGAAGCCTTACATCTGGCTATGCAACCAAGGGTGGCATTCGCCCTCTTGACCACCGCATCACACTGCTGACTCATGTTTAGCCTGCGGTCAACCAGTACCCCAAGCTCCCTTTCACAAGTGCTGCTCTCCAGCCACTTGTCACCTAAGCTGTACTTATGACAGCTATTCTTATGCCCCAAGTGCAAGACCTTGCACTTATCCACATTGAATGCCATCCTGTTGTCTCCTGCCCACTTCCATAGTCTGTCCAGATCCTTTTGGATCTGGTGTATCTGCTCCTCAGTTGTGGCCACTGCTCCAGTTTTAGTGTCGTCTGCGAATCTGATCAGCAGACTGTTCACCCCTTCTTCCATGTCGTTAATGAAAAGATTAAACAGGATCGGCCCCAGGACAGAGGCCTGGGGGACCCTGCTTGTCACTGGCTGCCATCCCAACGATTCCCCGCTAATGGTTCCCTTCTGCTTTCGGTCAGTCAACCATGCCCTAATCCACCGGACAGTGCTTTGGTGTATCCCAAAACTCCTCAGTTTCTTCACCAGGATATCATGGGGCACTTTGTCAAAGGCCTTGCTGAAATCCAGGTATACCACATCCACTGCATGCCCTCCATCTAGCCATCTTGAAACCTTGTCATAGAATTCCACAAGCTTTGTCTGGCAGGACCTGTTTTTGCGGAAGCCGTGTTGTGTGGCTGTCAGCCTCCCTTCCCTATCTAGCATCACTAGATCTCTCTCTATTATGAGCCTTTCCATTGTTTTTTATTTATTTTATTTTTATTTATTTTTCCTACAATGGACGTAAGGCTAACCGGTCTATAATTCCCCATGTCCTTCCTACTACCCTTTTTGAAAATTGGGACCACCGATGCCACCCTCCAGTCCTCTGGAACTTCACTCGTTCTCCACAAGGCCTCAAAAATGGAGGCCAGCGGGCGTGAGAGAACCCCTGCCAACTCTCTAAGTACTCTCAGGTGTAACCTGTCAGGGCCTGGCGCCTTTGTAATGTCCAATGCCCTGAGGAGCCCCTCGACTTCAAGGGGGGTGACTCTAATCTCTGCCCCTAAGTCCCCAGCCTCATCTAATCTCCTATACGGATATCCCCCATCCTGCTTTGGGGAGAACACAGAGGCAAAATAGTCATTTAGCATCTGTGCCTGTTCCCTCATGTCAGTCACTGGATCACCTTCCTCCTTATTTAGTGGTCCCACCACTTGTCTCCCCTTCCTTTTCCTATTTACATGCTGAAAGAAGCCCTTTTTGTTGCTCTTGATATTCTTGGCAAGTCTCAGCTCATAATCAGCCTTAGCCTTGCGAAGAATCCTTCTGGAACGGGCCTCCTCCTCCCGGTATACCCTTTTGTCTATTTCCCCCAGTACCCATTTCCTATGGAGGCTTCTCTTTCGTCTAATCCCCCTAACCACCTCCTTTCGCATCCATGGCGGCACTCTCCTCCGCCTCCCCACCTTACTGACTAGAGGTATCGTCAGGGCTTGCGCTTCCAAAACCTCCCTTTTGATTGCCATCCACCCCTCCTCAAGTCGCTTACCTTCCAGTAACCTATCCCAGGAGACTTTCCCCAGTCTGGCCTTCAGTTGGCCAAAGTTGGCCCTCTTGAAGTCCCAGCTTCTAGTGCTTGCCCTGCTGCATGGCCCCAGTCCCCTGATCTCAAAGCAAAGGATGGAGTGATCACTCGCATCCAGAGCTCCCCTAATCTGTACTTCATCTATCAGCTTCATCTATCAGATTTGAATAATGCAGAATGGAGTAGAATTTAAGAATGAAATGTCAGAATATTCATTGGTATAGTGGCTTACTGATACTGAACAATTTGAAAACAACTCTTTGGGAAATATTATTTTTCTCTTCTACCAGAGTCTGTTTTTATAGAAACATAGAAACAGAGCGAGTCAGAAGGGGCCTCCCGGGCCATCTAGTCTGACCTCCGGCACCAGCCGGCTCCGCTAAAAATAGACTTTTAGGATATTTTTCTTTAAAAAAAGAAATCAAACATTTTTGCCTAGAGTCACTGGAACAGGTTTGTGAGAAAGTCAGTTTATGGTTTCATAGCAATATACAATATTTTCAAATAAATATTCTTGTTTGGCATCCTGGAAAGTTTGCAAAAGAGAAAATTACCCATTAAAGTAAATGGAACCTATTTCATCTTTCCATTTCTTATCATTTTTTATCTATCAAGAGTACAGTGTGAAGCATGTCACAGCATATTTCTAAAAGCAGAAAACAGACAATTGAGAAAGAAGAAAAACAGCTGACAGGATCAGAAAATAACAAGTGTAAAATTATATTCAACATAAGTATGGTGGGGTATTATTTTATTCTGTTGCAGTGAAAGCAAGAGATCAACTTCTGGTACTGGCTATTTAAACCAACAGTATATATCATTAAAACTCTTCATAAGCATTCCTATTATTATACAATATTCAACAACTGTTTATCCACAAGTTTTGTATATCTCCTAGGCTTAATGGATATGTGAGATTTTACTATATGTAATTTCCTGAGCACTAGGATATTTATAATTCAGAACACATCTGTGCAACAGTTAAAACAGTCTGCTAATCAACTAACCCAGTTGGATAAATGCTTTAGAACACTGGGAGGATTTCTTAAAGCACTCTCTAGAAGTTTCTCTCTCTTTTGAAGGGTCTTTGCAGGTCTACATTTCAATAATATGCCTCTTTGGAATGGCCAATTGGGAGCCTGCTGTTTTGTCTGAATCCCAGAGCTGTGTCAAACTTTAACTCAGACCAAGACTGGTACAGTGGTTGGAGTGCTGGACTGCAAGGAGGATTGTCTTCGTCACCAGGAAGCTCAGTGGGTAGTTTTGGGTCCTTTATTTATTTATTTATTTTAAAAATTGTATGCCGTCCATTACTGTCATCTCTGGATGGCTCACAACTACAATAAAATAAGATAAATTAACTATTCCACACTAAGTATCATTACTATATGTTAAAATATTGACCAAATAGAAAGGTCTTGATCTGGCAACGAAAAACATATAATGATGGCACCAGGCGGACCTCTCTAGGGAGCGCATTCCATAATCAGGGCACCCCTGCAGAGAAGGCCCTCCTCCAGGTATTCTGTCTCCTGACCTCTCAAAGAGGGTTCCCGGAGCAGAGCCTCTGCTGCTGATCTTAGGGGGCGGGAGGGCATGTAGGGAAAGAGATGTTCCTTTAGGTATCCTGGTCCCAAGCCATTTAGGGCTTTATAGGTAATAAATTATGCACTCTTAGTCTAACCTCCCTCACAGTATTGCTGTGAAGATAAGGAGAGGAGCAAGAGAATCAGGGATGCCAACTTAGGGTTCCTTGGAGGAAAAGGTGGGATGCAAATGCAACAAATAAAAAGTGGCTCAGAGTAACATTTTTGCTTAAAATTTCACCCTTCGGAGAAAGGAATATTGCTTACATAAGTAAGAGGAGGCACGGCATTCGACACTTGAGAGTTGGTTGACTTGTGTGTACAATGCTCTGGACACGTGCTGCAGGAAACCTGAGGACATGCCATTGACTGCTGCCATCTCTACCTACAGTAACGGAGAAACCTTTCACAGTTTCTGGGCTTCTCTTGATAATATTGGACAGATTGCTTGTTGAAGGAACCTTCTCTTTCTTCAAATCTAAATTACGTGTCTCTTAGACCCAGAATGAATGGCTTACAGTGTTTTGCCGTATAGCAAAAGCTCCCCTGATGTGTTTTATTTGCTGCACATGTCTCTGGTTTGTATTATAGTGTATTGTATAGTTGGTTGGCTGAGCAGAATGGTGCATAGGCATCAGAAAGACATATAAAATTTTTATATGGATAAATGAAATAAAATATAAATACTACTGTAACGTCATTAGTGCTGTTCTTTAATTTTATTGCCATTGGTGGCTTTGGTTGCCTCAAATCAGGTGCCACATTACTCTTAGGGCCTTATTTTGTCTGGATTCAGTCATCAGGGGGAGGGCAACATGGAGCCTGTGGGTACTAATATGTCTCCTATCTTTGCACCTGCTAAGACACCTGTGTGCCCCACTTTTAAACAAATCTAAAATGGTTTCTTACAAGTGGATGGAATTGCTGTGACCAAACTTTCTTTTGTTGCTGAAAACTGAGTTCACAGCCATTGTTCACTGACCGGGGCTCAGACCCTCCCTCTTCTTTGTGCTGATTATGTTTTTGGGCAGGGTACTTGTTTGGCATTTTGTGGTCATATTCCAGACATTTTCACAACTAGTATGTTTGAGCTCTTGTCAAAGCCCAGGTTGCTCTGGGTAAAACAGAGATGGTTCAGGTGGTTGCACTCAAGGGCCCTCTTCTCTTGAGCAGAGCCTGGCCAGCTCCTTGGTGCACACCTGAGTTCAGGGCAATGAAGCTGTTTAATCTTTTCATTAACAACATGGAAGAAGGGGTGAACAGTCTGCTGATCAAATTCGCAGACGACACTAAAACTGGAGCAGTGGCCACAACTGAGGAGCAGATATACCAGATCCAAAAGGATCTGGACAGACTATGGAAGTGGGCAGGAGACAACAGGATGGCATTCAATGTGGATAAGTGCAAGGTCTTGCACTTGGGGCATAAGAATAGCTGTCATAAGTACAGGTTAGGTGACAAGTGGCTGGAGAGCAGCACTTGTGAAAGGGACCTCGGGGTGCTGGTTGACTGCAGGCTAAACATGAGTCAGCAGTGTGATGCGGTGGTCAAGAGGGCGAATGCCACCCTTGGTTTCATAGCCAGAAGTGTGGCTTCTAGATCAAGAGAGGTATTACTACCACTCTATACGACTCTGGTGCGCCCGCAACTGGAGTATTGTATTCAGTTTTGGGCCCCTCATTACAGAAAGGATATAGCCAGGTTGGAGTCAGTGCAGCGTAGGGCCACAAGGATGGTGGCTGGTTGGCAGGGGATGCCGTATGAGGCAAGACTGAGGGAACTGGGTCTCTTCAGCTTGGAGAAGAGGAGACTCAGAGGGGATGTGTTGGCAACATACAGGTATGTGAGGGGGTGTCACATGGAGATGGGGAGAGGCCTGTTCTCCCCTGCAGAGGAAGGCAGGACGCGCTCCAATGGAGCAAAGCTCAGGGAGCCAAGGTTCAATTTGGATGCCAGGAAGCACTTCCTGACAGTTAGGACCCCGAGGGCGTGGAATGGGCTTCCACGGGAGGTCGTTGAGGCCCCATTGGTGAGGGTGTTCAAATACAGGCTGGACATGCACATGGTGGGCATGTCATGAGCGGAGCCGGCTGGTGCTGGAGGTCAGACTAGATGGCCCGGGAGGCCCCTTCTGACTCGCTCTGTTTCTATGTTTCTATGTAAGCAAGCAGGGGAATGGCTAGAGCTCTGGCGGGCAAAACTTGAAGACAGTCTGGATACTTCAATTGGTACAAAATAGAGCTGCCAGGTTGCTGACGGGGACTGGGTGTGGTTCTTATATCACCCCAGTTCTCCATCGCTACACTGGCTCCCTATTGAAGTCCGGGCCCAATTCAAGGTGTTGGTTCTTACCTATAAAGCCCTTAACGGCTTAGGTCCTGGCTACCTAAAGGAGCGCCTGCAACCATATATGCCCTCCCACCCTCTACGATCTGCAGCTGTTGCCCTCCTCCGGGAACCCTCCGTGAGGGAAATGAGGGTAAGTACCCGGAGGGCTTTCTCTGCGGTGGCACCCCACTTATGGAATGCGCTCCTCAGAGAGGCTCGCCTGGCGCCGTCATTATTTGTTTTTCGGCGCCAGGCGAAGACCTTTTTATTTAAGAGATATTTTAATTATTAATTTGTTAATTTATTTTTGTTATATTTATTGTATATATTGTATTTTTAATATTTGATCTTGAGATGGGCCAGTTTTTAAGTAGTGTGATTGTTTTTAATATATTTATTTATTGTTGTTAGCCGCCCCGAGGCTTTTTTGCAAGGGGGCGGCATATAAATATGTAAATAAATAAATAAAACTGTACTCCATGGTGATGAAAGTGTCAGAGAGGCAGTTCTTTTCCACCAGCATCACACCTTCTCAGTGTCATCCAGCAGAGATTTTCTAAGTGGTTCATGGCCTATTACTAGTATATTCCTGGCCAAAGAAAGAAATTGTGAAGTGCTCATTAACTCACTGTGATGAATTTGCACTTTGAAGATAAAGCCGCTTGGATTTGTTATGAATTGGACAATGCAATTCAGTTCTACCAGCAGATGCGTCCAGAGCATGGTCCACTCTGTTTCATTGAATAAGCTTCAGTTATTAGGGCTCAATGATGTTGGTCTATGACCAATCAATCAATCAATCACTGCTTCTCTCATTTCCCATCACTCCCATTGGAGAAACACCTTATTGGAAGATGATGTTAAAATAATTTTTGAATTTTAATTTTTAATGGGTTGGCATACTTCTTCCTTCTGTTTAACGCTTGCTGATGTTTTATCTATTATTTTATTGTATTTTTATTGCTCTTGTTTGTGTTTGTTTATCATCAAGACAAAATATGCACACACAAGCTTTTGTGCAGTTGACATAGGTCCACATGGATTGAAACTAGGCTATTGTAATTATTCAATGTAAAGTTTAATTTTTATTGCATTTATTGTATTTACTGTAGTTCAAGTATTTCGTTATTTTAATTACTTCCTTTTAATAGTGTCCTGTTTTAATGTATTTTTTGTTCCAATTTGTGTTAATATTCTTGTATTTTACTGGTTTATGACCAACACAAAGTCATTCAAGGCTTAAGTATGTGGACAGGTTGCTTGGTCAAGTCCAGCCCACCACCTGTCTTTTTGACCCTTGCCTGCCATAGCTTAATACAAGAAGTAAGGAAGGAATTTCTACCTGGGTCCTGGAGGCTGTAAATGCAGTGGTACCTTGGTTCATGAACTTAATCTTTTCCACAACTCTGGTCGCGACCCAAATTGATCGCAAACCAAGTCAAATTTTCCCATACGGTTCAATGTAAATAAGATTAATCTGCTCTGTAATTTTTTTTTTTATCACAAAAATTTGAAACAAAGTAGTAAAGAACAACAAAGTAACAAAGTACAGTAGAGACCAATAACCTAGGTGGGGGAGGGGGAGGGGGAGGTTATTGTTTGGAGGGAAAGTCCAAATGATAATTGTGCGATAGCGAGTGTGCTAAGGGGGAAAAGATGGCCGCAATCATGATCGTGCTCAGGGCGGGGGAGGGAGACCACGATCATGTTCGTGCAGGGAAGATGGGTGCAATAATGATTGTGCTTGTGCAGGGAAGATATCTGCGATCACAGTCATGTTCAAGGGAACATGGCTGTGATTGTGGTCATCACCCAATGCGGAGTTCATGACCTGAGACAAAATTTTTCTGAAATTTTTGTTCGTGCACCAATTTGGTTGTGAACTAAGGCGTTCGTGAAGTGAGGTACCTCTTCGAGAGAGGAAGTGGTGCCACCCTCTCTATAAGAGGCTGTGATCAAGTCAATCCTGAAAAAGTCCAACCTGGATCCAGAGGATATTAAGAAGTATAGGGCAGTGGACAATGCCCTTCCTTGAGATTCATTTCAATCAGTCCTGGGTGTAGTCCTTGAGCAGATGGTGGCTGAACAGCTCCAGGCACTCCTGAATAAAACATTATTTAGATCCATTTCAGTCAGTCTTAGGCCTGACTTTAGAATAAAAACTGCCTTGGTTGTCCTGTGGGAGGACCTTTGCTAGGAAAAAAGACAGAGGGAGTACAACCCTCTTGATTCTCCTGACCTTGGAGGGACTTTTGATACCATCAGCCATGGTATGCTTCTGGAGTTGCTGGCTGGAGTAGGAATAGGAAGCACTGCATTGCAGAGCTTCTGTTTGCACTTGATTGGCTGATTCCAGAAGGTGGTGCTGGGGATTATTGTTCTGCAAATTGGTAGCTATCCCATGGAGCAACACAGGGTTCTTTTTTATCCCCTATGTTATTTCACATATACATGAAACTGCTGGGGGAGGTTATCTAGAGGTATGGGCTGAGGAACCACCAATATACAGGTGACACTCAGCTCTACCTCCTTTTCATCTGACCCAGGTGAGGCTGTGGTTGCTCTGAATCAGTGTCTGAGCATGGTAATGGACTGGATGAGGGCCAATAAACAGAGACTCAACCCAGGCAAGATGGAGGTGCTGTTAATGGATGGTTCATCTCTCCAGCTGGTGATATTCAACCTGTTCTGCATGGGCTTTTGCACTCCCTAAAGCACAAGGTTCATAGTTGGAGGCGGGGACCTCCTGGACCCAGAGGTCTCACTTGAGCCACAAGTGGACTCTCTGGCATGGAGCACCTTTTATCGGCTTCAGCTGATAAACCAACTATGGCTCTATCTGGACAGAGAGAGCCAAGCTGCAGTTAACCATGCTCTGCTAACCTCTTGTCTGGATTGCTGCAATGCGCTGTGTGTGGGACTGCCTTTGCAAATGGTTCTGAGATTTCAACTTGTGTGTTTTAAACTTTTGTTAACCACCCAGAAAGCCTCAGCTACTGGGCAGCATAAAAATGAAATACATACATTCATAGTGTAGAATTCATTTTTTATTTTTTATTACAAAAACTACATAAGAAAATTATGCAAATACCATAAATTACTTAATACATAGACTAAAAATTATAGATAACAACATAGGTTAAATTATACATAACATCATAAAGTAAAACTCTATGTAACAACATAGTGCTCCCATCACCCTTGGGAGTATAGCTTACAAAAGATCACTGATACACCCTGTGACTCTCCAAAAATGCAGCGAATCTTTCACTGGGTATTTCCCTTTATGTCTCTCTAATGCATATAGTAGAAAAACATTCCATATACTGTAAAAATCATTTATTTTCCTTTCCTAATTTTGAAATCACATGTTAATTTGTCGTTAATGGCTAAGTTCCACATTTCATTATACCAGTCAACAATGTTGATTAAATCTATACCTTTCCAATTTTAGCCATTAGTAATCTGGCAGCAGTAACCATAGTGTAGAATTCAGATGTGTCCAGTGTCATGGCGAATTTAAAATGGATGCTAAACCCTTGTGATTGAATGGAGAGATTTGATTGTGTCGACATACACACTTATGCTGCTGCTGCTCCTTCATCCTGCTGTTCCCCTCCTTTTAACTTTGCACCAGAAGAAGCATTTGTCCTAGTGATTGATGTCTTTAAAGTTCTTTTTAGATAAAGAATAGCCATTATAAATCCATTGGAAAAGAACTTTTTGGGTGCCTTTCATGCATTTGTATTACTTTTCTTTTCCCCTTTTCCCGAGAAAGCAATAGCTCCAGGGAAAATGTTCCATCATATCCATGCACTTTTCTTGAGCAATTCCTCATATATGTGATGCTTGGTGCAGTCATTTCAGCACCAGGCAAGGATTTTGTTTCTTTAAAAAAGACAAAAAAAGTTCCAAGTGGTTACATCTAAATTATTTTGTCATTGTTGATCAGTTGTTGTTGTGCTTGTTTGCCTGTTGTCTTTGGTGGCTTATATTTCTTTTTTCTCTGCTGTCCACTTTTTCCAATTGTGCTATTTAGTTTTCATTTGTTTTTGCTGTGGTTTTGAAAAGGTATAAAGTACTAAAATAAAATAAACACCACATATGAAAGCCCTTCTCCATGTGATGAACAAAGCTTAGATCAGATTCCTGAATATTTTAGCATTCAAAAATGTTGTGAAGATGTGAAAATTCAGTGTGTCTGGCAACTTTCTCTCCACTGTATTTGTTTCAGCAGCAGTTTTCGGCCTTATGTAGCAGAGCTAGGATGGGTTATTTGAATGAACTATGAGTTTAGCTGAACTAGCTTTGGAGAAGAATGTGTCATGACATAAAAGTACATTTTTAATAAAGTTTCAATATGGAAAGGTAGTCAAGTACCATAACAATTTACATTTGGATTGTTTCCCCATGGAAAACATCAAGTGAATAAAGAGTTTTGAGAGGTGCCTATTTTGTGTGTGCATGACTGTGAACTGATGAATGGAAATGAAAATGTCAAACTTAATTCTCTTGATTGTATTTTTATTTCATATCCTTAATGTTGCTTCTGTAGTGTGTCATTTGATTGCTTGAAAAATGGATCTTCATATGAATTGTGTATTATTAAGGAGATCACAATGGGAATAAGAATGATGTTAGGTGGTCTCCTGAATCCTCAGTGTTCATATAATATAGGAAGGGTGCCTCCTCTTCACTTACTTAGGGAATATTAGGGTGAAGACTTTGATACAGGCAGCTTAGAGATGTAGGAGTGGCAGGGAGGGGGGCAGCTTTATTTGTAGTCCTGCACATAGTTTGAACTATCAGGATATGGGCTTCTCAAGAGAGAGTATCATGGCTATTATTGAGCAGCATGTGCTTTTTTGGTAGCTTAAGACATCCGTGGGAATTGTAAGTTTGACATATTTACTTGGTCACATTGTGAAACTAAGCTCAGTTTTCATTGCTGCTATCTTTGGTTTAGAATAGATACACTTCCCTGTAAAATGCACCCACCCACCCACATATTTATTTATTTAAAACATTTGTATGCTGCCCAATTTTGCAACAACACCTCTGGGTGACTCACACTGACAAGATAAAAACACAATAAAAAACAATTACAACATATTAAAAATAGAATATCAATAAAATACAGGCAAAAATACAAAACAAAGGTCAAATGGCATTAGCTATTAAAACGTTTTTTTTTTTAAAGGAAGATCTTAGACTTAAGGGGAGAAGATATTTAATTTGAGAGATGGGGATAGCTGAGCTTTGCATAAATACAATATTATTTTTATTAGGTTCAAAAGTTCATATGACTTTTGCCACTCTGGAGTAGGCTGCATTTGGATACTATGGTCAACCAGAATTTCAGAGAATCTTGACATATTGAACATGATCATCTCCCCTTGGCTGGAAGAATAGCTAATCTAAGCAGAAATAGGACATATATTAGTCAGAGCAGACTTTTTTGGACTGGCAAACCAGGAGCCTTGATTGGAATTACACCCTAAAGATCTATCCTTGTTAGTTTAGCCATGCCTGCTGGTGGAAGAAGCCAAGAGGGAGTGAATCAGTTGTGTGCTCTAGCACCCAGCTCTGCCTGATCTGACCATTGCAGCGAAACCTGGCCAATATCTGGAGCAAAATCCATAATGCTGACAAGACCCACCTTTAATCTTTACATCAAAATCACTGTACAACTAGATTAACACACATGTCTTGAGAGATCTTTTGTGTGTGTTAATCCTTTAAAAAATGATCCCTGTTGCTGTAGGAGACTGTATGCTATATTTTAAGTTGGCTTTAACTTCTTTTATTCAAAGCAATAAAGTGAAATGAAAATGAAGAAGAAATAAAAGCTAGGAAAGCTACTTATTTGTTTCACAATGAATATAAACATGTGGTTATGATTTTTAGCTCATGCATTTATTTGGAGGCTGCAAATTTCTGTCCAGTGTCTTCTGTCATTAAGAATTAATGGAATTCATTAGCTTTTGCAAAAAGACATGTGCAAGTAGTGACAGGGCAGGGTGAATAGCAATACCTTGGCTGGCTAAAAATATACAGAAAATTATATCAGCCATTTAGCCGAGTTTTATATGGAACTGCATTATTTGTGCATAACTGCTCACTTAGGCTTATCACTGAGTGCTATATGTTATTAAAATGCAATCATTGTTCTGTGGCACAGAGGTCAGGAAGGCTGCTCCAAGGCGAAAGCAAGCTTGATGGGTGGTAAAATATTTCAATCAGTCAGCACACTGAATTATTTGTTTAAGGAGGGACCTAAGGGGCAATGAGTTTGGCTGTTTTCTCGCAGGTAAGCTGCAGAGAACAGTCAAGATATTATCCAGAAAGGTCATAGCCGTATATCACAATAATCAGGGATAATAACAACAGTCTAAAGCATCCTGTTTTTACACATTGCGGGCAGTCTCTGGAAGCCACAGAACTGACTGCCTTATAGCCATATGGAAGTTAGGGCTATAGCTCCTTTCCCACACTGCTTTGGCGGTCAGATATTTTCCCCTCAGAAAAATCCAACAAAGGGTAACATTGTGTACTAGCTTGAGGACATTAAACTTCGTTACTGGCAGTGTTCTGTGTTTCCTTAGAGCACAGATTCAGGGGGAGAAGTGAAAGATTGGTGTGGAAGTCACCAATAGAAACCATTATAATTCATGTGCCAGGTTTGCCTATGGCTATTATGAAGGGGAAATAGGAGGAATGATTTCTTGGTCAGGGATAGGGCCAACTGATTGGCTCTGAAAGAAGCAAAGTGAATTTTCCATCTGAAGAAAAGGTGTAGAGTTGGTTGATTTATTGTGCTGCTAAATTCATCACTTCACATGGCTGCCTCTGAGGTGGCTGGTTTGCATGGTAAGCCATATAAGGAGAGACTGAGGGAGCCGGGTCTTTTCAGCCTTGAGAGGTGGAGACTCAGAGGGGACCTGTTAATGACATAAAGGTATTTGAGGGGGTGCCACCCAGAGATGTGTCACAAGCTTTTTCCCCTTCAGTGGAGGGCAGGACATGTTCCAATGGAGCAAAGCTCAGAAAACCAAGATTTAGGCTGGATGCCAGGAAGTACTTGCTGTCGGTTAGGACCCCAAGGGTATGGAATGGGCTTCCATGGGAGATGGGTGTTTGAGGATAGTCTGTCATGACATGATAGGCATGTCATGAGTGGAGCCAGCTGGAGCCAGGGGTCAGGCTAGATGGCCTGGGAGGTCCCTTCTCACTCACTCTGCTTCTATGTTTCTTTTTTGATTTTCCACCTGTGGTTATAGGCTTGTGTCTTCTTTGAGAAGGCACTTTCCCTTGTTTACCTTCTACGATGCTGCCTGACATTGTCTTGCTGTTCAACCATGCTGTCAATTATTTGCCTAATTGGGATTTTAGAGGGAAAGATGATTCTGGGAAGATTGACCAAAAGCTGAAAAATTTAATTAACTAGTGGTTTTTTCCCATTTTAAACTTAATGCTTATAGGGAAAAGGTACATATTTCAGTATTGTATTGCACTCTGTATACTCAGGCAGTTTCAAATTTTTGTAAGGCCTTGAGCAACAGCATGGTTTTTAGGCTAACGTTTATCCCTATCCATTGGTATTGTCTGCAACCTCTCCCTTTTTCATGACACTTTCCTCTTCTAATCATATGCATTAGATCCATTCCTTCAAAATCAAATAAGCCTTGTCTAAAACTAGTTAGATATAATTTCTTAGTCCCACCAAAATTACTGCTTAGATGTATTTACCTATTGATGTAAAAACAGAATCAAACCTTTACTTGGGATCTCGGATCCACAGAACAATTTCTACTTGCCTTTAATTTGTTGACACTGGTAGCATCCAGTCTCTTGTGAAAGAGGGATGGGTTGGCTTATTCCAGGTACATGTCAATTTCACATGTGTTGATCCAGATACCAAATATATTCCATTTATACATCAATCTGATTTTTTTAACAACACACACAAATATTTGCATTATTTGAAGGATTTAAATATAAAGGATTTAAAGGATCCAGTGTAAGGATTCTATATAAATTACACTGCTTTGAAGCCCAGGCCCAATTTAAAGTGCTTGTTTTAAATGGCTTGGGACCTGGTTACTCAAAGGACTACCTTTCCTGAATATACCTACCTGCCCATTTAGATCTGGACTTGAGGCCCTTCTGAAAGAGCTGCCCCTAAAAGAAATGAAAGGGAAGGCAAATAGAAGAAGGGCTTTTTCAGTTGCCCCCCCCCCTGCAATTTGTAACACATGGTGAGTCCAGCGTGCCTTGTGAACCACATCAGTATAAAGAACACTACTTGAAATGTTCATACTAGTCCTTTTTTCTGTATGTCTTAGAATTCCACTTGAACTTGTTTTGATACACATCATGTAATACCCTATGTATTTGTTTACTGCTTTAAAAAATACTGAATCCCCAAGCTGCAAAACAGTTATGCATAACACAAAGTCAATCAGCTACAGCTAATTAAAAAAAACAAGATACCATGTCAAACTAGGCAAAGATGCATGCATTCAAAACATGTTCTGTCAAGTGCATGGTATTTAGAACACTATTTCAAAGAGCAAAATGGCAAATCAGAATCTGTACATACGGCTTCCTAGAACTCTGTTGATATGCAGAAACCATGAAAAAAAATACTTTCTTAATCCATGTGATCCATCCTAAATTTCTTGGATGCAGCTTCTAACTAGACTGTGTGTTCCCCTTCTCCCTACACCTAAACAGCTGAGCAATAAAATTGTGGGCCAAACTACACGTGATGTAAATGTATATTTATATTTAACATGCAGGATTAAAAGAATGCATATAGCATCAATTGGTGCCATTTCTCACAAAGCAAATTCTCAGGACTGAGCCAGCCAAATCTATAGAGATAAAATTATGTTTGTATGCCTATAAAGCAAGATTTGTAATTTGGCTATTAGGGCACATTAAGCATATTCTAAGGAAGGATTCTTTCAAAAAGTGGGGTAAGGGAGCTGAGTGCACACCCTTAACAGACGCCAGAGGTAAGGCATAAATCCGTCATAGAAAGTGAAATAACTAGTAAGGCTATTTATGCAAAACAAATTTGGCCATGCCATTCAACCAGGAGCATAATTTATCCATTTTTGCTTTGTTTATGAATGTGAAAATATAATTAAGAATGCAAACTGTATGCAGATATCTTGAACATGCACAGAATTACACACATGGTATGTATAAAGAAAATATTGTTTGTGTACAGTAATAACTGTACCAATACATTATAGTTATTAAAATACTACTCAAACAAGGGTGCTTGCGGCTGTTCTTGGGTTAAACAAGCCCACATTAACCCAATGAATAATCACAGGTGCTCTTGTCGGGACTTCACAAAGCAAACCTGAAATAAAGCATTTGAGGGTTGTTAATAGAAACAGGACTTGTGTGCAATGCTCTGATACCTCTGTCACCTCCAAACAGTCTCTGTGACTTAATGCCTACAAGTTTACCTATGTTAGTCTGTTGCAACAAGGAACAAAGAGTCATCTGATACCTTTGTTGTTGTTGTTGTTAGTCGCGAAGTCGTATCCGACCCATCGCGACCCCATGGACAACATTCCTCCAGGCCCTCCTGTCCTCCACCATCCCCCGGAGTCCACTCAAGCTCACACCAACCACCTCAGTGACTCCATCCAGCCACCTCATCCTCTGCCGCCCCCTTCTTCTTTTGCCATCTATTGTTCCCAGCATTAGACTCTTCTCCAGGGAGTCCTTCCTTCTCATTAGGTGGCCAAAATATTTGAGTTTCATCTTCAGGATCTGGCCTTCTAAAGAGCAGTCAGGGTTGATCTCCTCTAGGACTGACCGGTTTGATCGCCTTGCGGTCTAAGGGACTCGCAGGAGTCTCCTCCAGCACCACAACTCAAAGGCCTCAATCCTTTTGCGCTCGGCCTCCCTTATGGTCCAGCTTTCACAGCCATACATTGCAACTGGGAAAACCATAGCCTTGACTATACGCACTTTTGTTGGCAGGGTGATGTCTGCTTTTTAGTATGCTATCTAGAGTTGCCATAGCTTTCCTCCCCAGAAGCAAGCGTCTTTTAATTTCTTGGCTGCAGTCCCCATCTGCAGTGATCTTGGAGCCCAGGAAAATAAAATCTGTCACTGCCTCCATTTCTTCCCCATCTATTTGCCAGGAAGTGAGAGGACCGGATGTCATGATCTTAGTTTTCTTAATGTTGAGTTTCAAGCCAACTTTTGCGCTCTCCTCCTTCACCCGCATCAAGAGGCTCTTTAGTTCCTCTTCACTTTCTGCCATGAGAGTGGTATCATCTGCATATCTGAGGTTGTTGATATTTCTCCCAGCAATCTTGATTCCAACTGGTGATTCATCTAGCCCTGCCTTTCTCATGATGTGCTCTGCATACAAGTTAAATAGGCAGGGTGACAGTATACAGCCTTGCCGAACTCCTTTCTCAATTTTGAACCAATCAGTGGTTCCATGTCCGGTTTTCACTGTTGCTTCTTGACCTGCAAATAGGTTTCTCAAGAGACAAATAAGATGGTCTGGTACTCCCTTCTCTTTAAGAACTTGCCACAATTTGTTGTGATCCACACAATCAAAGGCTTTAGCGTAGTCAATGAAGAAGAAGTAGATGTTTTTCTGGAACTCCCTAGCTTTCTCCATGATCCAGCGTATGTTGGCAATTTGATCTCTAGTACCTCTCCCTCTTCGAAATCCTGCCTGTACTTCTGGTAGTTCTCGGTCCACATACTGCTGGAGCCTAGCTTGTAGGATTTTGAGCATCACTTTGCTAGCATGTGAAATGAGTGCAATGGTGCGGTAGTTTGAACATTCTTTGGCATTGCCCTTCTTGGGGATCGGAATGTAAACTGACCTTTTCCAATCCTGTGGCCACTGTTGAGTTTTCCAAATTTGCTGGCATATTGAGTGTAGCACTTTAACTGCATTGTCTTTCAGGATTTTGAATAGCTCACCTGGAATGCTGTCACCTCCACTAGCTTTGTTGTTGCTCAGACTTCCTAAGGCCCATTTGACTTCACATTCCAGGATGTCTGGCTCGAGGTCAGTGATCACCCCATCGTGGTTATCAGGGATGTTAAGCTCTTTCTTGTATAGTTCTTCTGTGTAACCTTGCCACCTCTTCTTAATCTCGTCTGCCTCTGTTAGGTCCCTGCCATTTTGGTCCTTTATTATGCCCATCTTCGCATGAAATGTTCCCTTCATATCTCTAATTTTCTTGAAGAGATCTCTGGTCCTCCCTATTCTATTGTTTTCTTCTATTTCTTTGCACTGTTCATTTAGGAAGGCATTCTTATCTCTTCTAGCTGTTCTCTGGAATTCTGCATTCAATTGTTTGTATCTTTCTCTTTCTCCCTTGCCTTTCACTTCCCTTCTTTCCTCAGCTATTTGTAAAGCTTCCTCAGACAGCCATTTTGCTTTCTTGCATTTCTTTTTCTTTGGGATGGTTTTAGTTGCTGCCTCTTGTACAATGTTGCAAACCTCCGTCCATAGTTCTTCAGGCACTCTGTCTATCAGATCTAATTCCTTAAATCTATTTGTCACCTCTACTGTATATTCATCAGGGATATGATTTATGTCATACCTGAGTGGCCTAGTGCTTTTCCCTACTTTCTTCAACTTAAGCCTAAATTTTGCCAGCAGAAGCTCATGATCTGAGCCACAGTCAGCTCCTGGTCTAGTTTTTACTGACTGTATAGAACTTCTCCATCTTTGGCTGCAGAGCACATAGTCAATCTGATTTCTGTGTTGACCGTCTGGTGATGTCCATGTGTAGAGTCGTCTCTTGGGTTGTTGGAAAAGAGTGTTTGTTATGACCATCGTATTCTCTTGACAAAATTCTACCAGCCTGTGTCCTGCTTCATTTTGTACTCCAAGGCCAAACTTGCCTGTTATTCCGGTTATCTTTTGGCTTCCTACTTTAGCATTCCAATCCCCCATGATGATAAGGACATCATTTTTTGGAGTTAATTCTAGCAGGTGTTGTAGGCCTTCATAGAACTGGTCAACTTCAGCCTCTTGAGCACCAGTGGTTGGGGCATAGACTTGGACTATTGTGATGTTGAATGGTTTGCCTTGGATTCGAACTGAAATCATTCTGTCATTTTGGAGATTGTATCCCAGTACTGCTTTCCCTACTCTTTTATTGACTATGAAGGCTACTCCATTTCTTCTGAGGGATTCTTGCCCGCAGTAGTATACCTGATGGTCATCTGAACTAAATTCACCCATGCCTGTCCATTTTAGTTCACTGATTCCTAAGATGTCGATGTTCAGTCTTGTCATCTCTTGTTTGACCACATCCAGCTTGCCTTGATTCATGGATCTGACATTCCAGGTTCCTATGGAGTAAAGATCTTTGCAGCATCGGACTTTCCTTTCACCTCCAGATACATCGGCAACTGAGTGTCCTTTCGGCTTTGACCCAGTCGGTTCATTCTTTCTGGCGCTACTAGTACTAGCCCTCCACTCTTCCCCAGTAGCATATTGGACACCTTCCGACCTGAGGGGCTCATCTTCCGGTGTCATATCGTTTTGCCTTTTGGTTTTCATGTCCATGGGGTTTTCATGGCAAAGATACTGGAGTGGGTTGCCATTTCCTTCTCCAGTGGATCACGTTTTGTCAGAGCTCTCTGCTATGACCTGTCCGTCTTGGGTGACCCTGCATGGCATAGCTCATAGCTTCATTGAGCTAAGCAAGCCCCTTCGCCACGACAAGGCAGTGATCCATGAAGGAGTTTGATACCTTAAAATAAGTTTATTCTGCATAAGTTTCCACAGATACTGTCCACTTGGTGAACCTGATGAAGCAGACATTGTGCTCAGAAGCAATTTGTTGGACTTTAAGGTGCCATAAGATTTATTTGTGTTTATGATTGTTACAATATCTGAAAATACAAGGTCACATTGGTTGCCCGAAATGAAATATCTCTGTGAAGTTGTTTTTGCCCTCCGCCCCTGTCCATTAATGCCAGCATCTGATACCATTTCTACATGATTTGGGTTGTCTTAAAGGAAAAGCATTAGAACCTGCACATAAACTCCAAAGGACAAAAATTGTGCACATTTCATTATTTGTCCTGGTTAAGATAATTTTATATGTCTTTTTGGAACTAACCCAAGAACCCCTCCCCATAACAACAAGGATTTGTTGCTAATACACCCCTGTCAGAGGTTTGAGATGGTTCACTGAGTTATGATCTGTGTCCCTGGCAGAGCAGTCAGATGACAACCTCTCCAATTCAGCTGTCAATTGGGGTTAAAATATGTTAATAAGTAAGCCCCTGTGTAGTTATCTGCACATGTTTTTCTTGCTAGCTGTCAGAATTACAGCTGCTCTCTTGCTCAAAAGATCTGGAGCAGTTAGCAAATGCTAAGGCATGTTGCCTGCCCTGGGAAAGATCAAAATAGGTCTCTGGTAGATTAAGCTGAAGGATTATTTGAAAGGAAAGGATTTCCGTATCATAGTATACTTTTTTCTGCAAGTGATATTTCCCTGGGTACAGGAATAGACATTCAATTTTAGGCTGTTTTTGCATTCATGTGGATACTTACATGGAGATTAGACGTGAGATTTGCTAGGGGAAAGCAGGTTGAAACTATTCTTAGCAATGTTCTGCAATATGTCTACAAGGTTTTAGCAGATGATACATCCCAAACGGATGTCAGCTGACCTCAACATCAAATGTTTCGATCATCTTAACATATGGTCCATGTTCCACAGTATGTATACCCCAAAACAAGACTAAAAACACCAGACTTAGGACTTCACCAAAAAAACCCAACCAAACAAACAAACCAATATCAGGCTCAAGATTCTGTCTGTCTAGAAGCCTGCATTTACTGTTCTCTGCAGAAAAGTACTGTTATTATCTCTCTTTCCCCTTCACTCAAATACAGAAAAAATAATATATTTTCTACATTAATTTAAAAGCATAATTTAGATACTTTGGTTTTGCAGGTGCTACTTCTCCAAAAAAGGAACATCACCTTACCTGTGTTTAGCAAAAGAATGGCATGCATTTACTATTTAAATCCGACTTACTACTTGGGAAATTCAGTGACCAGTTACCGGCCAAGTAAGGCCCTTCAGTTTGCAAGAGCTTCCAAAGTTGTCTAGATAAGCAACATGTCAATTTTCCTCACCAGACTGAGAACAAAAGACAGTGGCTGGGTTCACTGTTTCCTTAAAATGTGGACTATTGCCTGAAGTTATTGCTCAGACAATCATGTTGTTACCCAGGCAGTGCAGTTTCCACTGCCCCTGCTTCGTCCTCCTGGCCTCGCCACCCATCTCAACAGCTCCCATGAGTGGTATTCCCTTCCTTCCCCTTTTCTGCCTATGGAAACCACTCCTGATTGGTCCACCGTGGTTCTAATGTGGATTCTCTCCTCCCCTCTCCTGAGTGTACCTGCACATCAAGGCACACAGCTGTCTTGAGACTTTGGTGGTAGGCAGCATATAAATGGAAGTATGTATGTATGTATGTATGTATGTATAAATAAATAAAATCTGTAGCACTTTCCAGCCATTCCAGCTCCCACAATTCCCCCCTTCTTCCTCCATGCACTTTCACACTGTCCTGTTTCCAAAAGTAGATTTGGAGATGGACATATCACTTGGCCAATGAAAATAAAACAAGAATGAGGCATCTGTTGCTAGTCAGCTGAGCGCAGGAGAGATCAAAGGCTGGAAACGGGCACTTCTAACCACTCTTGCCAGAGTACTCTATGGTGTTTATATGCCAATAATGGTAAAACAGCAATCCCAGGTCCAGATAACTGGAAAAGTGATGCTGATGTGTGGAAAGCTGATATGTAAACTATCCTGAGAATCATTCATTAAATGCTTTAAAAATCCCCAGAGAGGTCCGCGTGGCGCCGTCGTTATTTGTTTTTCGGTGCCAGGCGAAGACGTTTTTATTTAAATCATATTTTAATTGTTAATTTTGTTAATTGTTTTATGGTTTATTTGTATGTATTTAATTGTCTAGTTTAATTGTTTATAATTTGTTTATAGTTTAATTGTTTGTATTTATTATTGTTTAGTTAATTTTTTATAATTTGTTTATATTTAATTTGGGATTGTATTTTGTAGGGTTTGCCGAGATGCACCGATGGGGAGGGGGTGGAATGGTTTTAAGGGGTATTGTTGGAATTTTATTGTTGTAAGCCACCCCGAGGCTTTGTTGCGATGGGGCGGCATAGAAATGTTTTAATTAATTAATTAATTAATTAATGCTTTAAATGTGTAAATGACCATTGCTTCTCTCCATGGTTTCAGAAAACTAATCCTATGAATGAATGAATGAATGAATGAATGCTTTAAATGTGTAAATGACCATTGCTTCTCTCCATGGTTTCAGAAAACTAATCCTACTATGCAGGGACTCTGGAACTGGATCCAGATGACACAACAGTCCCATCATGGCTTCTGTCATGCAAACCAAGACAATGCTTCCTGCTATAGTTTTTAGAAAGTTCTTCTTTCCCTCTACCCATAAAAACATGTTCAAAGCCCTGCCTTCCTGGAAATTAGGGAAGAAGCTTCTTTACTAAGAAAAACAGTTTCATTTCCACAGCAAAGGCAGCCCTTATCTATAGCAAGACTGAGAAAGGCAGTTTCAAGGCAATAGTTTCAGGTGGGTTTCTTAACAAGCTGAAGACTGTAAGGCCTTGGCATGGATTTAAGAAACTGTCCTAGCTTTTTGACTGGAAAAGTTCACTACATTGCCTGAGAAACCTCTTTACTCTTCTTCTGCTAGAACCTATACAATACACATCCCCCCATTTCTGGAACTCCCTTCCAGGAAGCTATAATAAGCTCACACTGTGAATATTCTTTAAACATTTCTGTTAAAGATCCTTTTATTTACACAAGCATTTGCTTCTTGCACTGTTTGTTTCTATGCTTGGATTGCTATTGGCATGTTTTAACTGTTTTATTAACAGTTAAATTCTAAATTCTAACAGTTAAATTCTAAAAAATAGAATTTTATTATTGGTATTTGTTCTATTAAAATTTGTGATTAATCTTAGTTTGGGGGAAGTCTGTGGTATAAGAACTGTGGATAAATAAAAATAAACAAATTCAGTAAATAGTACAGTGGGTCTTAATTAGATCAGGCCAGGAAGGAGGTTGTATATTTCATGATCTCAACAAGTCCTATGCTAGTTGAATAGTAGGTGAGCCCCTGTCATGTCTACGTCACCAGGGAAGGTTCATGGGAAGCTGCTTCTTTTCCTTTTCCCCAGCCAAGTAGAATACCAAGTGCTGGAGAGCACATATAATGACAACCACATTTATACCAATTGCCAACATCGAAGTCTGCAAGATCATCCTTGCTCTATCAGAAGGCTGGTATTTATTGCCAAAGAACCCTGCCCTCTTTTTGCTTCTGAGTTATTCTTTACCAGAAAGAGCAAATAATCGTGGAATGAGATAAGGCAGACTTGATGAGACACTTGAATTTATGTTAGAATGCAAATCCTATAAATTTCACTGTACATCTTGTTTTTTTGTAATGTGTGTTATTATGTGAATGCTGACAGGTGCACAGACAGGGCCCTGAGATAATAGTAGCACTGCATAATGATGGCACTCTCTTATACTACTGTCAATGTATTCCTCTTGTTAGTGGCAAGTTATAATTATGACAGAATATCCCTAAATTAGATTTGGTATAGTCCATAATGACATTTAAGGGCTTAAAATGTTAAATGATTTAACAAGTGTTATTAATCCACTGGTACAGTTAGAATATGGATTTAATCAGATCTCTTCCCCTTGAAAAGGGCTCCATGTCATTGGTAGTTTTTCCAGTGTGATGGCATGTAATATTCTCAAGAATAAATCATGCTTTTTGGTACAAAGAAAGAATTAGTGTTTCAAACTCACCCACATTTAGTTACTGAAATAGTTATTTTAAATTGGTTAACTAATTGATTAATCATTAACAAAATGCAATTAATTAAAGAGAAAAGCTATAATTGCTTGCCAGACCTGCAGTTTATTCTTGCTACTTGGGAAGTGACTCTATATGCTACTTACTGTGTTTGTGTATCTTTTCTACAGTAAAATGCTTTCACTGTTCCAAAATCTGAGGGAGCCACAATTTACAGATTCTTCCTGTGTGCTTTAGACGAGAACTCTAAAACTGGGAGAGCAGTTTACTGAGGCAAACAACTCTGATCAGAACCAAATATAATGGAATGCACTTTAAAGGGCATTCCTACTCTTTTGCTTGCAGTGTAATGAATTCTCTTTTGATTGTTTGTATATGTTTAAATTTGTTTATTTACTTATTAGATTTCTAACCTGCCCCATTAGCCACATGACTCTCTGGGCAGGTTACAATGAAAATACAGAATAAAATGAAAAAGAAATGATAAAACCTTAAAACCAACATAAAATGTGCAGAACTGGTAACACACTCTGCAATTAAAATACTACTTGAAACAAATAGCTATTAAAACACCGTCAAAATGAAAAAGTCTTTGCCTGGTACCTAAAAGAATGTAGAGAAGGCACCAGGCGAACCTCTCTGGGGTTATATGTATGTATGTATGTGTATGTATGTATTATATAAGAAGCATGAGATATGGGTACTTCTTGAAGCATCTTGGAGCTGGGGCAATAATAAAGGGAGCAAGGAGGAGGGATGACAGCAGGTGAAGGGTGCTGAAGCATAGAAGCCACTTGATTGTCTCAGGCACATTGAGGTAAAAAAATTTGGACTATGGTGACCAAGTAGGGTTGTTTGTCCTGAGAAGTGAACCCAGCCATAGTCTATTACAGGTGTGGAGATGGACAGGAAGGAGAGAAATGGGCACATCTTTTGCAGCTCTGTTGGTTTCAGTAGCAGTATTTTAACTTACGCTGCTGGTTTGCTGGCATAGTGCTTCTAGTGATGTGGTGGGACTTCGTGCCTGTGTAACCCTGATGGTACATCAACGTTGATCCCTGAAATAGGCTTTGAAAGCAAGCACAATGTTGTGGCTTGTCCATCTGGCCAAGAGCTGAAGATGGGACTGCAGTGTTGAGTGCATGAATTATATAATACACAAAGCCCTGATTATGGTGAATGCATAATGCACATTCGTTCTTTGCAAACAGTAAGCCATAACATACTCATATTTTCTGTGCTTAGATGTTTAAAAATGTCTTTCCCCAAAATGGCATCTTCCATATGTGTTGAACCACATATGGTTTCCTTGTGATGATATGAATCAGATCTGGGTGCCACCAACTGTAGTTTTATTGAGAGTAGACACGGTCCATGTACCAAATTCTACCTGGGCATGTACGTGTGTTCTTTTTGTCTGCCCAGGCTTCTTTCTCAGACCCAGTCCCTTTCTCAGGTGCCAGCTCTGCCCCTGCACAGGGAAAGAGGAAAGGCTTATCTTTGATTTACTGCAAACTGGAAAGGGAACTTGTCTTGATGATGCACAAGTGAAATGGACTGAGTCCCCTGGAGTTGAGAAATTAATCTTGCATGTGTGACTGGAATGCATATTCATGTTCATTTTGTGTATGTCCAAGAGTTGGGGGAAGAAGGATGTGGTGTATATGTGTGTGTCTGAATAGGGATTGGATGGAGCATGTCTGTATGAACACGAGTGCTTATATCTGGCAGGATGAAAACATTCGTTCCACTGAAGATTACACAGTAGACCCTCCCACCTATGGCAGTGCCCCCACCATTGCCATGTGGTGCCTGAAGTCCCACCTTAGGGTCTAATTGGCTGTAAGGCTGAAAATGTTTCCCCAGGCCTGTTTGGACTGAGGACCTGGGAGGTCTGGGTTCTAGTCTCCATGAAGGACACTGGGTAGTTTGGCTTAGTTACTTTCAGCTACAGGGTTGTTGTTGTAAGGATACAATGGACTAGTGTGAGTCTTCTTAGGTTCTTTATGAAAGGAAAAAAGGTGGGATATAAGTGCAGTGTAAGTAATAATAGTAATAATAATAATGGCAGAAAAGAAAGTGCCATGACATTCTGCCTTTGCAGTAAAACAAACTTAATAATTAAGTATTAATAATTAATAGTCCTCTTACATCCTGGCAAATAGATGGGGAAGAAATGGAGGTAGTGACAGATTTTATTTTTCTGGGCTCCAAGATCACTGCAGATGGGGACTGCAGCCAAGAAATTAAAAGACGCTTGCTCCTGGGGAGGAGAGCTATGGCAAATCTAGACAGCGTACTAAAAAGCAGAGACATCACCCTGCCAACAAAAGTGCATATAGTCAAGGCTATGGTTTTCCCAGTTGCACTGTATGGCTGTGAAAGCCGGATCATAAGGAAGGCTGGGCGCCAAAGGATTGAGGCCTTTGAGTTGTGGTGCTGGAAGAGACTCCTGCGAGTCCCTTGGAACGCAAGGCAATCAAACCGGTCAGTCCTAGAGGAGATCAACCCTGACTGCTCTTTAGAAGGCCAGATCCTGAAGATGAAACTCAAATACTTTGGCCACCTAATGAGAAGGAAGGACTCCCTGGAGAAGAGTCTAATGCTGGGAACAATAGATGGCAAAAGAAGAAGGGGACAGCAGAGGATTAGGTGGCTAGATGGAGTCACTGAAGCAGTTGGTGTGAGCGTGAGTGGACTCAGGGGGATGGTGGAGGACAGGAAGGCCTGGAGGAGTGTTGTCCATGGGGTCACGATGGGTTGGACATGAGTTTGCAACTAACAACAACAACAACAAATACTCCATAAAGAAGTTGCAGATTTTTAAAAAAGTATATTGCATGTTGCCTTCCCAGGGTCAGAGGTTTGCATGCAAATGCATGCAACAGTTTGAAACAGGATGAGCAACTTATGGCCCTGCAGATGTTTTGCCCTACAACTGCCCGTCTCGCTCATCATTGGCTAAGCTGGCGAGGGATGCTGCCAGTTTTTGTCTGAAACATCTGCAGGCCCACAAGTTGCCAATTACTGTTGTAAGATAATGACTGTAAGCCCAAGGAAAAGAAGAGGGATGCTTCTGCTTCTTGACTTTCGCTGAAATGCATCACTGTGCTTAAAGAGCTTATCACATGTTTTCTGTGAGCCTGCAAACAAAAACTAAATGTTATGCTTTCCTTTATGTTATGTCTTTTGCTCCTTCACCAAAGACGTGTGGTTTAACTGTAAACCACCAAACTGTATTTCGCCCCTGTGGCCTAGAATTTACTATGCTAATATTGGGGATGGGGTGTGGATTATGAAGAAATAAGTAAAATGTGTCTGAAATTGTGTGTGTGTGTGTGTAAGGGAGCCCTTATTCCTTCCTGAGTAACATGATGAATTGTGGAAACTCTGATTGAAAATTCTAATCACAGCCTTGCAGTCCTTCAGATCACAACTGCTGACAGTTGATTCACTCCTTTTCATGCCTGCTGCCTTGCACTGCTTATGGTGTCTTTTATGCATGAATCTATCATTAGCACACAAAGCATGATGGATTGGTTGGGGTACCTCTGTCTTCAGAACCTGGGAAATGCTTCTTTTTTCAGAATCTCAGAGCCTGTGTGTGACATCGTCATGAATGAGAGAAGAAAGTAATACAGTATTGGATGTGCCCGCTTGCTGCCACTGTTTTGAGGCACAGCAAAAAGAGAAGGGGAAGAAAATGATGCATTGTGGGGAATGTAAGTATATGGCCTGTTCTCTCTGTACTAGCAGCCAGTGCAGAATATCATTGATCAAGTAATCCATGCAAAATACTCATTGCAAATATATTAAAAAGATAAAACCTTTTCCAAATCCAAGCAGTGAATGATTTCCCTAGACTGTATGAAGTGCATTATAGTTTTAAACATTCTTCAGGACCAAGAACAGGGCTAATTGTTTATGATCTCAGTGGAGGTTTTCTTTGTACCTCATGATTGTCTGTTGCCTTTGGGGCATGGGAAACATCTTCCTACATGCACTGGTGGTGAAAGGCATAGTTTCTAGTTGGCATATTGTGTCTCTGTGGCAAAACGAGATGCTTTGGGGCTGAGAAGGGTGATCAATAGAAACAATTTTGAAAAGTTGAATCAAAACAAAGTTAAAAAATGTCATATTGAAAGAAAACATTCTGTTGCACAGCAGTGTTTGTAATAAATGAATTTACACCACAGTTGACAGAGGCTTTTAAAGCAAGCATGCTTCATTTTTGAAGATAATCTAGAAATGTGTAAGAAAATAAGTATTAAAAGGCAATTTAAAGAAAGAGAGATAGGGCCACATGTTGCTGTATGCAGCAAATAATATTGAGCAAGGGTGCTTCTTTGACTTTTCAGAAGTATAGAAGGAAAACACTAGAAAAATGTATTTCTGTTGGGACCTTGCTATAAATTTGGCAATTTTTCTTGCTATTTCTACCTTCTGCCAAAGCCACTATGAAGTGAGTTTAGAGGCAGTC
Organism: Varanus salvator macromaculatus; assembly: GCA_023646645.1. Lineage (NCBI taxonomy): Eukaryota > Metazoa > Chordata > Lepidosauria > Squamata > Varanidae > Varanus > Varanus salvator. The sequence goes on along the minus strand of JAIXND010000784.1, from coordinate 25,518,398 downwards.
TTACTGTAATGTGTGGCAAAGTCTTTAGCCTCAGGAATATAATTTGTGGAAATGAACTCCAAACTAAGCCTCTTCCCTTTTACTTTCTCTCTTGTTTGTTCCTGACAATGCGCTGCAACTGCCTGAAAAGATCCACAGATCCCAGAATGTATTTTAGAAAAGTCAGGGCTGCCTGTTTTCATTTGTGGCCTAGGAATATGGGGCAGGTGTCTATGGGTCAACTAGTGGCTAGAAATGGCTTGTCTTAGCCCCTGCCTATGATACAACACACAATATTCAGTAGAGGTTGGCACATGTTGTAAGTATGTTGAGGGTAGATGGAAGCAAAGAGAAAGGAATTCACATAGCTAAAGTTTGAGGTAAAATTTATTCTACTTCTTGTTCACATTAAAGAATACTTTACTTGTGCTTTTTCTTTTGCTGGGGCGAGGAGGAATTTCCAGTTTCCATTTGCTACCTGGAACATGCAGAACTGCTATAGGAACTTTCTGCCATTATAAATAATACATTTTATCTTATCTCACCACTTCCTAAAGATAGAAGCCAAACTAAACTATAATAGACTGGTTATCATTTAATGTGCATTGATGAACTCATCCTTAAAAATACTTTTAGAAAACAGAGTGAAAGCCTGTTTATAAATCTGAAAGATCTCCCTTCTGTTGATTGCAACGTGATCAAGAACACACCCTTGTAGTTCTTATTACTTAAGTTGAAACAATTTCAGTTGACGGTATCCATAATCACAATGCTCAGTGCTCTCCTTATGTGTAACAAAAATCATACCTGTAAGGTATACCTGTATAGGAAATAAGATGAATTGCTAATTCCACACATGTTCTTCTACACACATTGTACAAGGACTGAGAGGGCGAGGGTGAGGGTTGGGCTGTATCTTCCCTTTGCACACTAGAAGGGATTGAAGGCTGTTAGGTTGGCAAATACCAGAGAGGCAGCCTTTTAGAAGTAGTTTCCTGTGTCCATCAGTCTCATTATTACAGGCCGTTAGCAAGCCTTTGAAGGCCCATTTGTTTTATTCACCTTTTCTTGGTTATGTTTTATTAGACTGTCCTTGGTTTTTAACTGCAATTGAATGTTAGAGTTTAGGGATTTTTTTTCCCTTAAAGACAGTCTGGAAAGACTTTAAAGAAATAAATATAAAGAAATCCTATATAATTTCTTTGAAGGAAGTACCTTCCATTTAGGAAACTTGTAATATGCGTATCAGCTGTGTAACAGATTAGAATTCCCATTTTATCCATAAGCATGCTTTGAGAAAGTAGATGCAAATCCAGTTCATGTAATCAGGATGCTTAAGACGACAGATGGTTAAAGGGCAACTAATGCACATTAAATGGTCTTAAGTAAGAGCCCAGAGTTTTCCCCTTTACTCAGAGCCCTTGCCTCTTCATTATATGGTCTACTTCTTTTATCTGGGGTATATGGCATTTTTTCCCAAGGTCTGCGGTCCTCATGTGCTATTTATCCTTTTATTTAGTCTCCTGACTATTTTTAAAACTACAGTTTTATCCAAGGTTTGGCACAGCATAGATGCCACTGGGCCATAAGCAGCCTACTTTGATTGCCAGTTTCCTCAAAACTTTACTTTGATTTGTAGCAGAAATATTTTAAGGATATGAGGGTTTGTTTTAGTTAACCTGACAGTTGTGATACTTCACAGATACAATGGTTTCAGCAAGATTGCTACATTTTTTCTGTACTCAGGTGATAGAGATAGAACATGGAATAACTTAGTTTGAATGGCGATATTGATATGACAGTTACCTTCTGCAAAAGAACTTTTGTACAAGGACTAAATGATAAAAACTACTAGCATTAGATTGCTGAATTTCGTATTTTGGTTAATATGTGTTGCTACGATTAGTAAAATGTAGCCATGAACTGACTAACTGGGATGCCATCTGGACTTGTGCTTATGTTGCAGTGCATTTCAAGAAAGCTGGTGTCTTGCGTGATTAAAAAAAAACGCATAAGAATGTAAGAACAGCCATGCTGAGTCATTCTAAGGGTCCACCCAGTCCAATATGGCAATCACACCATGGCTGCCCACAAGAAACTACAAGCAGGACATGGGTGCAACAGCACCCTCCTGTCCATATTTTCCAGAGTACAAAGGCATGAAAGTAGCTTAAGTCTTTACCCACCTGACGCTGTTACGATCCTATGAATTCTGGAATGAAAATGTGGCCAAGTGGCATAATTTTTGGGTTATTGTAATGCACTCTGGTATGGTTAATTGTGAAGATGCTCTCTTAAATTTCCCAACAATTCTTGGGATATGCCTCGCTGGGACTGGGGAGAGGGCCTTTTAGTTAGCTGCACTTAACTCACCTAAGTGGATAGAAAGGGATGTGTTAAAAATTATAACTTTCTAAGAGTGTAAGCCTTTGCTTGTTTAGTCAGAAAAGAATGGGAACTGACTGACTGGGAAATGCTGGGTGTTGTAGGACTGTTTTCTAAACATCCATGCATTGCACCCTAAGTTGTAACTGATAAGCTTATGGTATGAGCACAGAAGATGGTGGTGTGCACTTTCACTCACATGGCCAACCCCTAACATTAGATTTCTACCACTGGCTTCAGTAAGGCATGGAAAATTAGAAAAGTAAATTTCGCTTTCCATTAGCTATTCTGTTCTGCAAAGGAGCAGAACAGAGACACACAGGCAGTAGAATGCATTGCCTGTATAGTAGGCAAGACACAGACTCATTAAAGTTCCTTTACCCAGAAAATATCATAGGAATATGTTCCCACCCTGGAGTTTTGCAGCCTAAGCTGCATCACTGAGTACCCTTCAAACTTGCTAGTGTTGAGGATAAGGAAGGTAGATGATAGGAAAAGAATATCCAGTCCATCCAGTTCTTACTCCTTTCTCATCTAGTCACCTAGGGATGATTCTTGCGCAAAGGAATTCCAAAAAGTAATGACTGATGTTATCCAAAAGCACCCTTGCCTTCCTTTGTGTTCTGCCTCTCACAGATGCATATGTTACTTCCTGCACAGGTCATCCTTATGTAAGTAAGAAAGATAGACTTCCCACAAGGATATGCTGTCTATCACTTTCTTAAGGGTTACATTTTGTGAAATGTAAAATGTTATTTAAAGTATTTTTATTCTAGTGTTTCAGAACAGCTTACAAAGGTCAGCAAGAAGAGGCTCCCTCTCCTCAGGCATATAATCTAGTAGACATAACACCAAATAGAAAGGGATTAGGAGGGAGGAGGGGAAATGCAAACCTGGATACTAGTTTTAATTACAGAGTCTTATAACTGGTTCTTCTGCTGGAGAATGGAAGCTAAAGGAAGCTGCCTGTAGTTTCTGCTTTTCTGGCTGATTGATGAGGCCAGGCTGATAATCCATTTGCAAAGATGATGGTTTCCTGGGAACTAAGGGGAGAAGACTTTGGTCCGCCAGCAGGTGGCAACGATCAGACTATGTTTGTCCTTCAGCTCTGGAGTCCAGGACAACCTTTGTGAATAGCATTCTTGAAGGTTTGTTAAATACCCAAAGAATAGTTAATTTCTTAATAAGAAACGTACTTTAAGGATAGTAACTTTAAGTATACTAATTAAGAATGCTGGTGGAAACAAACTACTGGTCTGCCTCTACCAGTGTCAGTGCTGCATCATCCAATATTTGCAGCAGAAAACAATTCCCAAGGCTCTTTTGCTTGAATAATAGTGAAACAGTATATATTATTTCATTTATTGGATGAAGGAGAACCACTTTCCTAGCCATATGTCCCGCAGGGAAACAGAACTAAATACATTGCATTTTTATCTCTACTGACAACTATCTCTTTTGCTTAGCCAGACTCATAAAGCAGGGAATCAAATACTACTCCCTACTTTTAAATTCTTCATTGAAACTGATGTTCATTCAACAATAAATAGCTATCATCCATTGATAATATCCTTTAAGCCATTATGGGAAGACAGCCCATCCTGCCTAGGAGCATGTGGAACTGACTTAGGGGAGTCTGTGGAATAAGATGAGTGACAATATATCACTCATTGACAGTCTCATCAATCAGTGCAGATGCAAAGGAAGCAGTGATACTGATGTTGGCCTCCCCAGCCTCATGCCCTGCATGTTCACTATCAGGATTTTTTCTCATTTAATGACTGTTTTGGAGAAAGAGACCCCAGGATAACTTGCATCCTGAACTCTCCAGTCTCCTCCTTTCCATTTCCATTGAAATGCTCCCCCCACCACCACCTTTTGTCCTGGTAGTGGGCGGAGAGCTTATGATGATGGGGGGAAAAACGCAGCTTGTTACGCTTCTACCATTCAGCAACCAATCCTGCAGGTGTGCTCTGATCTAGCTGACATTTTCAGATGGCCTTCAAAGGCAACTGCATATGTAAAATAATCATGCAGCCCAAGCAGAAGGGCTTGGATAACTGAAACCAAGTTATCCCAATCTAGCATTGTAGGTGATGTACTAGTCTAAACTGCCAAAGGTCTGTGCCAGTGACCAAGGTATATCAGCAACAGCTCCCAGATTCTTTTCTGGAAAATGTCACTTTTCAGAACAGGCAAAACACTACTCACCTTGACAGGTAAACAAGCTACTAACAGTAACCCATCTCATCTGGATTGTGCTTTAATTTATTGGCATACATCCAGTCTAATACTATGCCAAGGTATTGATTTAGCATCTGCACAGTACAATACAAGTCTGTAGAATTGGATAAAAAAGTGACAGTTATCTGCATATTGATATCTCACTCCAAACTTTTGGTTGACCCCAGCCAGCAGTTCATGAAGATGCAAAAGCACATGTGAAAAGAACTCTATGAAACCACAAAGTACAAGTGCAAAGGAGTCAAGAAGCAGTTTTCCCCCTTGCCTACCCAAATTCGATGCCCACTAGTGTTGACACCAATATTGGTGCCCTTTAAATGTTTTGGATGACAACTCCTAGCATTCCTGACCATTGAACTTGAAGGGTGGGATGACTGAATTTGAAGCCCCAAACATCTGAATGTTACTTGTTTAGGAAGTGGGTCATTCCTCTGCTATCCTAGTTTGCAACTTCCAGTTGGTTTAAAATACTTTTGAAGTAGCAGAAATCTCAATGCACATATCACTACAGTATTTCATTACATTCAGTACTTCTTCCTCATTTCATATTAAAGGGCTCTGAGTATTCAAACAGAGTCATTGTCATAGAGTATATCACTCTTTGAAAGAAGGAGGCAAGATCCATTCTTAATTTTCTGGAAGGTCCCAAATCCACAAACTACTCTTTCTCATTGTTTGTCTCTTTATGCTTCACTGTGAGTTGCTCTGTTCCTTTAATTACCCTTACGAAGAAGACATGCCTGTGGGTTGCTCCAGCATCCTTCCCCAGTTCAATACTTGGCCTAGAATTAATTTGATGCAAGTGGACACTGGCACATTACAAATGGAAATGAGATTGCTGACACATTACAGGCATTGAACAGTTCTTAGATGGTCAGTACTTCTGAGTGACTTCTAGTCTGAAGTGATTTCAATTAGTGACCTAAGGTGAAGGGTTCTAGGTCTCATTATAAATTGCCTGACCATTCATTTACATTGAAAGCTGTGTTTTTATTTTACACTAGAACTTTAGTCTTGGCACAGCTGTGCACTTCAGTCTTTTCTATAACAAAAGGAAAGAAGGTTCGATATCCAAAAAGACATTTACATACTGGGAAGAAAAAATACAGGTCTCATAATCTGCTTTAAAACATAAGCATCTGCCTTTATGTGATATTTCTGGTTTGCAATACATGTTGACTGGATTCAACCAATACAATATGCATCATTCAAGGCTAAATGTGGGGTGTTGTTGAATTGTAAGTTGTTGAAATGTGGGTTGCTGTATTGTCTTGAACCATAAACAACCCAAGAAGACAATACATGGTTTGTTGCTGGGTTATGAACTGTAGGTTGTTTGTGGTTAACGCACCATGGTTTTTTATTATGGCTGGGTCCAAAAGACATGACAACCTATGTTTCAGCAGCAGCTCATGATGCAGTGGCAATCAATACATAACAGATACTTTGCCTTATGGTGTTGTATAAACCCACTCATTGATTCAACAAATTCAAGTATTGTTTCGATTATGCAAGGACTGCTGTGTCAAAGAAAAAAAAAAGTTTGAGTATACATGTATCCACTAAGTTCTTCTCAGTGAGTAGATTTGCACAATACAACAATCCATTATGGGTAACTAGCCACAGTGGATGGTTGTGTCATCCATATTCAGACCACTGTCACCTTGACAACCCATGGCTTGTTTTAGTGCTTGTCTGACCCATGATGAATTATTGTGTCATCTGAAACCCAGAGATCCATTTCATTGTGAGTTGTGGAGATCAGTGAGTGAACTGCTGAGCAAGAGCAAAACCTGCTTGCCAATCTTGGCAATCTTGCTTGTGCTACTGCCAGTATCAGTCCCTGCAATGAGGCCCGTGCAGCACTTCCATCATGGGTCTATCAGCTTTTTAAAAATGCCGGCACAACAGTTACTCCCAGAAAATTATGCAGTGTGTTTACAATACTTTCTGGGGAAAATATTTGTTGGTCTTTTGGAGATGTTCAAGTGAGTACTTATGGCTGTCAAATACACATCCTTTTAAGTTCTAGCTATCAAAGGAACCAAGTACAGTTGGTAACACAGAAATTGACACAAGATAGAAAGCATGTTCGTGCAGATGCTGAGCCATCAGAGGAAAAAATTGACAAAGGGTGGTGACAAGATCTGCACTTAGCAATGTAATCCTCTTGATTCCAAGCATTGAACTGGCAGTTCTCAGTAGCTGGAGCCCACATGTTGGTCTGCAACTGTTGCTTGTGTAAGCAGGAATTGGACTGTTTTAGAGCTGGGTAGAATAGTTGCACTAAGCATAAAATTCAGATCCCCCAACCCCTGGGTCATGATGAAACCAAGGACACTGGTGCTCTTAGCCATCTGACCCTTAGAACCTCACCCCACTTGCTAGAGAGCAGCAACCTTAGCAGCACTGGGTTTGTGGTGTAGCTGCTTTACTCCCCTCTGACAGTTCTATACCCATTCCCAAGTTCATACATGTTTCCCCACCTCCATCTCTTACTGAGATACACATGCTATTTATGTACAGACATACACCAATAATATTCTCTTTCACACTGGCCCCACATCACCCAGAAACATCCCTTCTTAGCGACATTCACATTTGCTTTCCAGTCCTGAATACAGAAACAGTCACTGCCACTCCTAAACAGAGTGTGGGGCCTCTCTTGATTCTTTCTTCATAAGTTAACCCTGCAGGATCTAGCTTAGCCTTATCCTTCATAAATTTGTCTAATGCTATTTTAAAGTGGTCTAGGTTGGTAGCCATCACCACATCTTGTGAGAACAAATTGCAATACTTACGGATAACTATTGCTTCTTTTTTGTTTGACTTGAATTTCTCACCAGGGAGAGGGAGAGAGACTGAGGGGGAGATGGGGAAAGAAGCCACTTTCCGCAAACGTATTGTATCTTTCTATCTGTCTGTCTGTCTGTCATGTTCATTCTCACCTGCCCTTTTTCAACACTAAAATATTCAAACATTGCTGCTCATGGGGGTGTTGCACAGTCCCCTGATAACTTTATTTACCCTTTTCTGGACACTTTTCAGCTTTATCATATCCTATTTGTGGTGCAGCAACTTAGAACTACACACAATATTACAAGTGTGGTCACACCATCAGTATGTCTGAAGTCATTATGATATTAGCATTTTACTAATTATCCTGAAGATGGAATTCACAGCTGCTCAACATACTGCTTTTTGGTTTCATTTCCTCCCTTCTGGGGACATTTTGTTCCCACCCCTTTTCATTCAGTCTGAGATTGACTGAGGCTCACATATCATATTCCTCCCATACTGGAAAGTTCAGTGTGTTAAAGTTCACAAAGATGGGGTCTGATGCTTAGCCTGCTCTGTTTGCAAAATTTGTGGTTGGAAGTTTTCTCTTTGTACAAGTCTTGACAAATTAGGCTCAGCAAGATGGGACCTGCAACTCTGGATGCAGCCATTCAGCAAGTGGGCTTGTTAATGGCCGATAGCGAACGCTGTTAGGAAAGGAAATGGACACATTGGTAAAGATAGTGTTGCTCAGTTGCTGCAACCTCCCATCAGCTGGGGAGGAAGTTGCCTGAGGCTTCCAGGTGTGGAACTTTTCAGTGTCCTGGAGCATGAAGAAGCCAGCAGACTCTTATCTCTACTTCATAGATGAATTTCAGATCAAAATGCAGCCAAACAGGGGTTCTTCCCCCCACTGAAGATCTCCTGCCATGCATTCTGATACACAGGAGACAAGAGAAAGAACCATGGAAGAAGCACAGAGATGTAGAAGCTCCATGTTGGTGCTAATCTCTGTCCTTAGTGATTTCTCTAACTCCGAGATGTAGCCTGCTTTCAAGTGGCAAAGTAAAACTACTATTTTGAAAACACACAGCGGTTTTCTTAATGAGAGTAATATTAAGCTTTGCATCTCTCCTAGAGCTTCAGTCCCAGTTGGAACACAGCTTGTATTGTGAATCTTCAGTAATAGTTAAAGTAAATGGCCCACAATAGCCTTTGGGCTATTCTGCTCCAGATTGTCGTCAAGGAGAAAAAATTAATCCAGTGCCAGTTTACATTTGCTGTCTGTGAATCAAACTGTGAAAGCTAATTTAAAAACTTTCACACTTGGCTTGAATGAGGACTGTCAGTGCTTTGATAATGCTAAATTGTACACGATTAGCTCCAAAGAGTCCTGGCTTAGGTAATACTCATCAGCCTCGAAGTGCCAAAGCTTAAAGATGTCCTGATAAACTAAGACAAAGGGTACAAATGTGTGAGGGGGAAGTTTAAGGTCACTGCAGAGAAGTAAACACTGTTTAAAGCTGACCTTTATATTCAAATTAACTTATTTTATATTTTATAGAATTAAAAAAAATAGAAAGGAAGGGTAGTGTAGAACTTCGTAGTGCATATCATTTAGAGAAGAGAATTCCTGATACATCAGAGCTGTTTGAATATAATCACAACATTTAGCAGCAGTTACTTAACCCACAAATTGCAGGGATGCAAACTGTGCATGAGCCATTTCTGGTTTCTGGCAACAAGTTATGAATGCCTCATTTGCAGCTAGTTTCTGTGAAATATGAACTCAGACATCAGTGTTGTTCCTGGGTTAAACAAGTACAAGTCATCCCATGGGCTTTTTAAAAATTTGAGCATTTTTAAGCTATGAAAAGCTGCAAGTACCTGGATTTAGACAGCACAGAAACGATACCAGCAGCTGGAATGTAACAGTGCCACTTGCTGTTGCCTAACACCAAAAGTCTACAAAGAAACCTTTACCAAATGATATTTTCATTGTACATAAATAACCCTTCATAAATCCAATTTCTGTAAAGTCAACAATCTTGTGGCACCTTGAAGACTAAAAAATTCACTATGGCTTTAAGTTATACTTTAACTATGTTGTTGTTGTTGAATACTAACATGTGTACCTTTCTGAAAAGCCTTCCAGGAGGTGCAATGCAGCTTTTAAAACAGGCAATCTGTCTCTGCTTGCTTCTAAGGCTAAACGGATGCATCCTATGTACAGTTAGAGAAACAGTTGCTTTGGGGACAAAGAAGTCTGGGGAGATGCTGCAGATACCTGCCCTCTGATTACTTGCTACAGAATTATAAAAACTATTTTTGTAATGGTTTTTCTTCTATTTTAAATGGTAGAAGGGAATACTGTCATTTCAAGGATATTTTTACAAGAAAAGAAAAAAAGTGCTCTAGAAATTGCTTTAAAAAACTTAAAGTAAATAAGAATTTATGGCAGGGTTTTCAAACTTCGACATATCAAGCTTCACTAAATTGAAAAGAAATGAGCAACCCGAGCTGTGACTGAGTCCAAACAAGAATGAATGGGCCATAGAAGATCACTCCCTTGGCCTCAGTCAGTCAGCACAAGGAAGGGGACACACAGCTTCTGCCTATTAAAATGGCTGCAGGTTTTTGGAGTATGGATGGAAAAAACAAATAGAAAATAAACCTTTTTTTCCTCATTTCTACACTGCCCAGTAGCCAAACTTCTGTGGATGGATTACAACAGCTTTTGTAGGAAAAATCACCAGTTTAAGGCTCTCAGTTTTAGGAATAAAGCCTAGACCTTCTGTTTTTGTGTGTATGTTGTTGGCAAGGCTATCACGTGTACGTCCGAGAGATCATGCTGCTTATGGCATGCATAACACTGTAATGAAGGGCTTTGCTCTCCTAATTCTTACAGATGTTTTAATTAAAGAAGAGTTTGCAACTGAGTCATACTGAGTAAAGGACTTCCTGTATTATGGGGTGCATTCCATTACTAGTCGAAGAGCCATATAGCAAGTATGGATGCTGCCTGTCTTCTCTCCATTCAGTACTCTATCGAAAGGAGTGGCGGTCTTACGTAGCAACATCCGGTGATGTAAAGGGTCAAGTTCCTGAAGCTGTTGTAGTTAAAAGTCAGCTTCAGGTTTATAAGTGATAAAAAATAGTGATTAATTAGTGACCCATCTTTTTGCAGAACATTTGTATTATTTTTTCCATTAATTATCATTCCTTCAGATTTTTGTAATGTTCATAGCTAGTTCAGTTCAATTATATGTTAATGCCAAGCTCCAAGGATTTATTGGACACAAACCGGGTTTCTTCTTCATCCTGTTCTTCCCAGTATCACAAACTAACTCCATTCCCTACAGACCCCACAGCCAGAAGCATCCTGATGCTTGCTTCTTTATTATCCTTTAACTAAACAGAAATCCTAGGAACACGTTAGAAGTACTAACACATACCTTGCATCCAGATTGTGTGTCCTCCCCCGCACCCAGTGGTCCTCAGATTTACTGCAAACAGAAATGGATGAACAGTTACTGTGCTCCCATTTCTGACTTCCTGAAGGCAGAATCTCTGGAGGCCCTCTCATTGCCACAATAAGATTGCTACCATCCCTGACTCACAATCCTGGCCTTTCTGAAAGACAAATAGTAGGGAGGAATTGATTGCCTCATCGGCTATGCGGGGTTAGAGGGTAAGGAACAAGGCGCAGGGCAGGTTTGCACAGCACAAGAAGCCATGGTGGTTTTTCACACAGGATGGTCTCTCACGTCAGTTGAGCCCTCTTGCAGAGTTTCAGCATGGTATATTTGGTTTTTAGAAACCGTGGTAATAAACAATTGTCTGTTTTGTGGTTACTGTGCTTTATCCTGGTTTCTCTGCTCATCTGAAGTCAGCATTGCAATTTCATGGTCTCAATATGCAGCCACCACAGAGACTTTTACGAGCTGTCATTCAGCATGAGGTTGAATTTCAGGCATGGTGACTGATGGGATATGCACCAACAATGAGAAAACTGAAAGAGGAGGGTAGAAGCCATGCTAGCATAGAAGCTACTTTACTGTCTGTCAGGCACATCCAGGCAAAAGAACTGTGCACCATGGAAACCGTGCAGGTTTGCTGCTCATAATGTGTATCTGGTCCGGTTATCCTTCCTCAGGGTACCTGCAGCTCTGTTTGTCTTCCTGATATTCAGCCTTTGGCTTGCTGTGGACTACATCCATGTCTTACCCTGATATATACTCCTGGTTTCTGACCTTGGACTGTTCTGTGACTGTGACTTGGCCTTGCCAGCAAACCTTGGTTTTAGACCTTGGACTCTGTCTCATTGCAAGTTCTGTTGCCAGTGCCCGGTGTCCTCATGTCATGCACATCCCAGCCTTGGACCCTGACAGTTGGTCACTGTATAAAAAGAATAGTGGACTAGATAGAGACTGATCCAGCACAGCTCTTCTTACATTCTTATGGATCTTAAAAACTGCTGGCCTGAATTGAGAATCTGTATTTAAGAGGTTGTGAATGCTTTTCTGTGGAAGGGATCGGTCCCTGCTGTCCTTAAGGGAACAGTGGTTAGGCTTTTGACAAACAGACTAAGCTTATAACCAATCCTATATGAGGACTAATGTCTTAAACTGTAAGATTATCTGGGGGATAATCTTACTGGTCCTGGGGGACTTCAATTTCCACGCCGAGACGGTTCTTACCGGGGCGGCTCAGGACTTCATGGCCTCCATGACGGCCATGGGGCTGTCTCAACAAGTCATTGGCCCAACACTTTAGACCTGGTTTTCTTGACAGGGCAGGAAGAGGGTGATCTGAGGGTGAGGAACTTAAGTTTGTCGCCCTTGTCATGGTCAGATCACTTCCTCATAAGGTTTGAGCTCGAGAGCGGCCTCCCCCTCTGTAAGGGTGCGAACCTGATTGTGTGGGTCCGCCCCCGGAGCAGGATGGATCCAGAAGGATTCCTGAATGCTCTGGGGGATTTTCCGGCTGACAAGGTGTTGACGCCCTGGTAGAATTGTGGAATGGGGAGATGACCAAGGCGATCGACACGATTGCTCCCAAGCATTCTCTTCTGTCTAGCCGAGCCCATTCATCTCCGTGGTACATGACCGAATTATGGGCGATGAAGCACGCTGGGAGACGACTAGAGGACAAGAGGAGGAGATCATGACAGGTATCTGACCGAACATGCTTGTGTGCGCATTATCGCGCCTATGTTGTGGCGGTGAGGATGGCAAAGAAGAAATTCAACTCCATCTCCATTGCCTCCTCACAATGCCTTCCAGCGGAGCTCTTTCGAGTGGTTCAGGGCCTAGTACACCCTGGCCCTAAGAAGGATCTGGTGCCACCCTCGGAAGCCTGCTGTGATGAATTTGCCCAGCATTTCCAGGAGAAAATCATTCAGATACACTGTGAGCTCGACACTGCTTTGGAAGCAGATTCTAGTGAAGAGTTGCCTTCGACGCCGTCTGGTCCATGCTTATTGGATGAATTTCAGTTGTTGCGGCCTGATGATGTGGACAAGGTGCTTGGATGAGTACGCCCTACCACTTGCTTACTAGACCCATGCCCTTCTTGGCTACTTAAGACAGCCAAGGACGGGATTGGACCCTGGATCTGGGAGGTGGTCAACGCCTCTTTAAGAGACGGCCGGGTGCCTGCACTCCTAAAGGAGGCGGTAGTCTGGCCAGTCCTAAAGAAGGCATCCCTGGATCCAGACGTGGCTGCCAATTATAGACCGGTGGCCAACATCTCGTTCCTGGGCAAGGTACTAGAGCAGGTGGTGGCGGGACAACTCCAAGCACTCTTGGAGGAAACGGATTATCTGGACCCATTTCAGTCCGACTTCAGACCCGGGTACAGTACTGAATCTGCCTTGGTCGCCCTGTACGATGACCTGTGCAGGGCGAGAGACAGGGGGAGTGCGTCCCTGTTGGTTCTCCTGGACCTCTCAGCGGCTTTCGATACCATCGACCATGGTATCCTTCTGGATAGGCTAGCGGGATTGGGAGTTGGAGGCACCGCTTGGTGGTTCCGCTCCTACCTCTACGGCCGATTCCAGAAGGTGGTGCTGGGGGACTATGGCTCTGCACCATGGCAGCTATGCCATGGGGTACCGCAGGGGTCCATTTTGTCCCCCATGCTCTTTAATATCTACATGAAACCGCTGGGAGAGGTCATCAGGAGGTGTGGGCTGCAGAGTCACCAGTACGCTGATGACACCCAGCTCTACCTCTCGTTTTCTACCGATCCAGGTGAGGCGGTGGCTGTGCTGAACTGGTGCCTGGCCGAGGTAATGGGCTGGATGAGGGCCAATAAACTGAAGCTCAATCCAGACAAGACGGAGGTCCTGTTGGTGGGCAGTTTGGGTCTTGGAGTCAGGAACTTGGGCCTTGTACTGGATGGGGTTGCACTCCCTCTGAAGGACAAGGTCCACAGCTTGGGGGTACTCCTCGACCCGGAGCTGTCGTTGCAGGCCCAGGTGACGGCAGTGGCGAGGAGTGCCTTCCTTCAGTTATGTCTGGTACATCAGCTGCGTCCCTTCCTAGATCACGACTGCCTTACAACAGTGACGCACGCATTGGTGACGGTCCGGATACTTCAGCTGGTTCAAAATAGAGCTGCCAGGTTGCTGATGGGGGCTGGGCGTTATTCTCATATAACCCCAGTCCTCCGTCAGCTCCACTGGCTCCCAGTTGAAGTCCGGGTCAAATTCAAGGTTTTGGTGTTAACCTATAAAGCCCTAAACAGCTTGGGACCCGGATACCTAATGGACCGCCTGCGCCCTTATACGCCCTCCCGCCCTTTAAGATCCGCAACAGCGGCCCTCCGGGAGCCTCCTGTGAAGGAGGTGAAGTGGGTAAGTACCCGGAGGAGGGCTTTTTCAGCAGTGGCGCCCCAATTAGGGCATGCGCTCCCTGGAGAGGTTCGCCTGGCGCCGTCATTATATGCTTTTCGGCGCCAGGCGAAGACCTTTGTATTTAAGTCTTATTTTAATTGTTAGTGTTGGGTTTGGTTTGGTTGATTTGTTTATATGTTTATGTTGAATTAATGTTGTATTTGGTGGTAGGTTTGATTTATTTATTGGGTTTATTAGGGTTTAATTTAAGGTTATTTTGTTTGCCGAGATGCACCGAGGGTAAGGGGAGGGGGAGGGATAAATTAATATTGTTTATTTAACTATTGTATTTTAATCTTGTTGTAAGCTGCCCTGAGGCTTCAGTGCGATGGGGCGGCCTATAAATATTTAAATAAATAAATAAACAAACAAACAAACAAGATTATTAGGCAAAATGTTTGCCTTTCCATTATAAGTGGCTAAAGAACTGTGATTATTTGGAGCCATTTTCCAGGACAGAAACAGCCTTGATCATTTTGCTAGATGACTCAGGGGCTGGGGTCACATGCCATGTCAAGAAACCCTGTGTGATTTTCATGGTGGACCTGTCCTGTCCTGTCCTGTCCTTTCCTTTTTTGTCTGAAAGATGATCAAGTGGTTTCTGCACTAGTTTGGTTTCTGTCCTTCTTACTCATTCTTCTTGCATTTCTCATCAGCCACCACAGCTGAAATTGAATCTCATACTGGAAGGCCAGAGCAGCTTCTGCCACTCCTTCCAGGAGGCTCTGCAGTAGCTGGAAATCACAATGCTGGGTTTGGATGACCAGAGAAACCATGGTAAAGCATGGAAACCATAGAACAAACCATTGTTTCTTATTGTGGTTTCTAAAAATCAAATGTACCATGCTGAAATACCACAATGTGGGTTTGGATGATATGACAGACTGTCCTATATGAGAAATCACTGTAGTTTTTTTGTGCTGGAAAAAACCGCCCAGGAAATTGATAGCCCTTTTAGTTCTCTCAGCAGCCTTCAGTACAATTGCCTGTGGTGTCCTTTTACTCCCTCTTGCCAGTTTGGCCTATGGAGAACGTGTCAGGTGGCTTCTTCTTGAAGCTTTTGTCCCTGTTCACTCCCAGGAGGTAGTGCTGGGGGCTTCTGTTCTGCCTTCTTGCATATGTATTATCTGAGGGCTAATCTTGACCCTTCTTTAGAACACCTACTTGAAATTGTTATGGAAACCATCCAGAATGCAGAGCTGCCACTTCACTAATGTGTGAAGGACAAGTAGCTTTACCTTGCTTTTTCATCAGCTAAGCCCACGTGTGAACTCTTAAACACATGCCTGGAGTGTTTTGGAATGCATCAGGAGAAGTAAACTGAAAGGTGATCCTATAAGGTAGATAGTTAGAGAGTAAAACTGGCAGGACTGTAAGGAGGTATGCAACCTATCTTGGATGGGGTTGTCCTCCTTTTGAGGGACCACATGTACAGCTTAGAAAGTGGCAGTTATCTGAGATTCAGCACCAACTGTGGAAGCAAAGGCAACACTGGTGGCTAGGACTGCTTTTCACTAGAATAGTCTGGAGTGCCTGCTGTAATACTATATAAACAGCTTCAGACCAAACATTGATTATTCATGTACTAGTTCTGTCTGGATCAGACTACTGTCATGCACGCTGTGTGGCAGGGCTACCCCTGCTATGAGGCTGACAGAGATGACTACTTCAGAAAGCAGGTGCTGGGGCCGAGGTAGGAAGCTGCAGCGATCCATGGATGGTCTTCCTGAGCTCCCAGCATTGCTCTCTGTTGGAGAACAGGCATGTGCATGCTGCGTGTCCTATGCTGCCCAAACTAGCCTACTGCTTGCGGGTGTACTGTATGATGCTGTGCCATTGCCCATACTGAATTAAATTTCAACTGTTAGTACTCCAGCCAGCTTCTATACATGCAGCGGGATGGAGGTGTCATCTTGTCCTTCCCCTCAGGCAGCAAAATGTCTCAGGCATTCTCTGCCATTGAAGATAGTGCAATCTATCTGCCTATGAGAGGCAGGGCTTCAAAATGTGGCCACGCACATGGGTAGTGGGAGCTAGGCTGGTGGGAGCTGATATTGTACCAATTTCACTGGTAGCTGGAGCATTTTCAAGACTCACTCAAAGTGGAGGTGATGACTTTCAAGCCTTAAAGAATTTGCCATTTTCATTTGTATGAACCTACCTGGATGCCAGCATCAGCCAGGGAGGCCCACTGGTAAGATCAATCATATTGGCAGGCAGGAAAGACAAGGCTATTTGGGTTCACTGCTCCCCTCCCCACCATAGCTGTCTTGGGTAATCCATTTCAGATTTATTTATATTCAGTCCCAACTATACAGATCTTTAGGTAGGCTAAAAATATTGTTCGAGGTACATTTTATTGAATGGACCTCAGTGCTGCTAATCTTTTTAAAGTGCTTTAATATGGATGTTTTATACAATCCTCCTTCCTCCTCCTCCTCCTCCATTGCATTTATATGTTACCTTTCTTGCAAGAAATTCAAGGAAGCTTACAAGTTTCCCTCACTCACCATTTTACTGTTACAACAATCCTGTGAGCAGGTTAGGCTAAGAGGCAGTAACTGGGTCAAAGACTGCATCAATGTAGAGCTAAAGCTAGAAACTCTCCATTGCTATGAAGACTAAAATATGGATAAAATAACGCAAGCTGCCTTGTGAAGGCTATGCTCTAAAGTGTGGTTTAAAAGTACTTAAATAAACCCCTTTGCCCTGGGCTGCCTGCACCCTCAGCTACCTCCTTCCCTTCCTTAGGACAGTCAGCTGGGCTGTGATCTGTGTTCTTGCTTTTGTTCATGTTGTCATTCTCTTCAGAATTGCTCCCTAGTTTCTTTCCCTTGGTGTCATCCAAACCAAGTCTTTAAGCAAATCTGCGGTGCCCTTGTGTGGGATGTAATGTACCCCTATCTCAACCTGCTCGATTGCTGGGCTGTCCACAACCCTGTAATTGCCTGGACAGTTTCTTGGCTTCTGTTGTTTCCAAGAATCCAGGCACAACATATGAAGCTTCCTTGGTCCAAGTCAGCCTAGCAGAGGTCCCAATCAACCAGCCAAGACTCCATGGAAGTGCTTTCTCTCTTGTGGTGGCAGCAGCAATTTCTTTAAAGGTTGTGAAGAATTAAGTTTTTGTGTTGCCATCACAGGCAGCAGCAGAGCCCACTTGCTGGTTGCCGTTTCCACCACAACATGGCAGAGGAAGAGCGTCAAAGTGGAGCATCATTCTTGGTTGGTTTTTGAGCAGCCATGACAGCAGAGAGAGCCAGACTACTTCCACCTACACAATAAACAGCCCTAAAACCTTGAGGCACATGTAAATTTGCCAAGCCCTCTCACTCCCTCAGTTTGGCAACACTGAACTTGCTTTTGTGTTTTGTCTTTTGTTTAATCAGTCTTACCTGTTTTCTTACCTGTTTTCTCAAAGTGGAGCTAAAGCAAGAAACCCTCTATTGTTATGAAGACTTAAAAATTTATAGAATGAACATGATCTATTACATTTTAATACACTATAAAACCATCTATTATTTAGGAGGTATTTTATTGATTGGACTATGCTGCATATTTCATTGTATTATCTGACTTTATCAAGAAAATTTGGCAGTCCTCAAGCAACTCCATCAGGTACATTTTTATAACTGTGATTCAGAAGATAAAAGTCCAATGGAAATACATTTGACAAAGTGAAATATTAAAGATCATCCAGGAATTAATGGACATAATTCATATTAGCTTTCTTATACCTAAATATAATGAAGGGCAGAGCAGCTTACTATGCTGTGCAAAATTTTTAGGAGAGGCTAATCAAGACAGGGATAATTAGTTACTACTTTATTATACAAAAAGTATGCATATTTGAATAGGCAGAATGAGTATATAGCCTAAGAAGCCTAAGTAAAAAGAAAAGCCTAATAAGCAGTCATGCTCAAATATCCTTAGCATGAAATAAAGTAGAACTTTGATTTTGAATGAGAGAAATCTATACCCCATCTCTCCTATGAATGACTGCCTGAAGCTGGCAATGGGCTGCATGAGTAAGGGAAAACTGAAGTTAAATCCAGAAAAATGGGGCTACTTGCTGTTTATGGTTCGGATCCAGGATCAGGGGTGTGTCAGCCAGTCCTAGATGGCCCCACACCCCCATGTTTTCAGTTTGCTGCCTCTCCCACTGTGGTTCTCTACAGATAATCATTTGAAGTTTCCTTCTGCATGATCAATGCCAGCGGCCCAGAGGATTTTCCCTCTGGTCTCCGCTACACTGTGGAATGATTTTCTGGGAGCGGTAGCCCAGATTGTCACCTTCAAAAGGAATGAAAGACAATTTTCTTCTGACAGGTCTTCCCAGATTAGTTTAATTTTATATGCTTGTTTCTAATCTAAATTTGAATTTTTGTAAACGGCACAGAACCTAGGGGAATGGGGCAATATATAAAAATCCAAATAAATAAACAAAATATTACTGGCAACTAAGTGTGCACTTTGTGGTATATACTTTGAAACTGATTTTTTTGGTAAAATTTCAGGACATATCTGTTCCAGCTGGAACAAAGGAAGCAGTTGAGCCTACCTTTTCAGACATGAGATAAAATCAAGCAGCTACTGGCAATGGTATGGAGGAATAAAGTCAAGGCCTTTGATTGGTGGTCTGATTTTTTCTTATATTACCTGCTCATTAGCTTCTTTTTTATGAAACTCTTAGGTTTGTATTTTCCTCTAATATATACATGCACTTCATATTTATGATCTTTCTATTAAAAACAGAATTATTCTTTAGTTACTGAAATTTCTGAATTGACTATTTTCATTGTGCCCCTTCATTATGGGAAATTGTCAGTGAAAGGAAAAGAGTGAGTCAAAGGTGAAATGTGAGTTGATGCTTAGACTTAGAAATGCATGTAAATTATGTGCTATCTAAGCTATACATATACGAATTTGCTATAAGTGTTTCCCTATACATACCTTCATCAAACATTCAGTGTGAGAATCCAGCATTCCCATTAATCCAGATTTATATTACTATAAAATTGTGCAGTAAGATCCAATTGTGTATGGATCTCTGTCCATGTTCAGTAGTTGGGTGAAAGACTTGCATCAAGTCAATGAGAACACATACATCCTGTATGCTGTTGCTATGACTTTTGCAAGAAAACATGTGCATTGCAAGATACTGATCCGCAAGGCACACTGGCCTGGTGGCTGCATATGGGCCAATGACTTTATGGGAAGCAGCTTTAGATCAACAAGTAACTTTGGACTGATGTCTCCTGCATTTGGGTCCCTGTTAAAAGGTAAAGGTAAAGGTTTCCCCTTGACATTACGTCCAGTCATGCCTGACTCTAGGGGGCGGTGCTCATCTCCGTTTCCTAGCCGAGGGAGCCAGCGTTTGTCTGCAGACAGTCTCCGTGGTCATGTGGCCGGCATGACTAGACACCGAAGTGCACGGAACGCTGTTACCTGCCCACCGAAGTGGTACCTTTTCATCTACTTGCATTTGCATGCTTTCAAACTGCAAGGTTGGCAGGAGCTGGGACAGCGCACGGGAGCTCACCCCGTGTGCAGATTCGAACCGGCGACCTTTCGATCAACCAGCCCAGCAGCACAGCAGTTTAAACCACTGCGCCACCTGCAGTCCCTGGGTCCCTGTTAGAGAGGGCTTTTATCTCTAATGTTTCCTTACATGTTCTCCAAAGGCCTTTTAGGTCAGCACTTTCTGAAACAGATGGAACATTCTAATTCCTTGAAAGTAAATCACAAGGATTATGACATCTAGGAAGAAGCTGTTGCCAGACCACTCATGAGCAATATTGCTGTGACTGACCCAAAGACAGTGCTTAAATGGCCAATAAAATTGTCCATGGAGTCTGCCAAGAGACTGGATGTGTTGCTGCTGAGGGGGAAAAAAACACCCTACCATAGCCTGGCATTTGTCCTGTAATTGCTTTCCAGGAGAAAATAAACTTCAGCATGACAGTAAAAGGTGAATGGCTTCTCGCCACCTGTGCAACCTGAAAATGCGTATGCCTTTTTGTAGCCTGTTATCAGCCTACATCATCCTTTATTCTACCAGAGCTGTCTAATTCTTGATCGCCACTGAAATGTTAGCTCTGTACAACTGTTCTACTTGTAAGGATGGTGTGGGGGGTGGGATCATGATTGAAGTGGCCTCTCTCCACACAGTTTCCATGTGTTGGTTGGACTGTCTGTGAAGAGGCCATATATTGCCACTGTAGTCCATATGGTATGTGACCAAAGGAACCTGCAGTTGTGATAGGGTTTGGATTGTGTACTGATAAAAGGAAATTCTTAATGACTGGGTAGGTGGAAGGCGCTAGGAGGAAAATGCAGTGGTGCCATTGGCTTGGCTTACTAATTCATTTTTAAAATAATATAACTATATAATTATTCAATGTAGTTAATTAATATAGTGGCCAGCATATTTATGTGATACTAATCCCAGGAAGTTGAGGAAATCGGTGTATTAACAAAATAAAACAAATACTGTATTTTTTGCTCTATAGGACACACTTTTCCCCCCCTCAAAAGTAAGGGGAAATGTCTGTGCGTGTTATAGAGCGAATGTGTGTGTGCAGTAAGTCTGTCAGATGTGCAGCCCATGGGGAAGTGATGGGGAATGTGCCTGTGATTATGTGCCCATTTGATTCAGAATATTTTTTTTCTTGTTTTCCTCCTCTAAAAACTGGGTGCATCTTATGGTCAGGCGTGTCTTATAGAGCAAAAAATACAGTATATTTAGATTTCAAATAGCATTGAACAATCTTTCTGTTTTTTGGAAGTCGTTTCACATTTTGTTGCTTGCTGGGTTCATGTGTTTTTCAGTAATTTATCCTGCATCCCTGCCATGGTTGTATTAAGATAATAATATGTGTGCCATTGCTTAAAGTCAGATATTATGCAAACCCCCAAAACAAAACACAAAGTTTAACTTTGTAAAAGTGACATATTTAAGTATTTTTTTGTACACTGTGTCAGTAAATGGACTTGCAGCTTGAATATTTAATGCATCCAGATAGGATTGAACCCAATGAATGTTTCCTCACATCCATTTCATTAATTCTGTAATCACAGGGCAAGTACTTCTAAATAATGCCTTATTTAGAATATTGATCTTCACATTATCTGATATGAATTTTTGCTCTAACAAACTATTCACAACCATTTTGATTAACTATAATTAATGTTGGATTTCTTAACTTCAAGTATTTTACGTACACTGAATGGCTGCTTTAAACATGTTCTATGAATCTTTTGTAATCACTAGAAAGACCCTGATTTTTGTGATTCTCTCAAGTAGCTGAATTCTGTGAATATGCAGTGCTTGTCCCATGCTAACCCATGCACAGTATCTTTCCCTTCTTTGCCTTTCATACAGCACTATTCTTTTCTAGCTAATTTTTATCCTACAATTTCAAGAAAAAGTATGTCCCTCTTATTGTGGCATCCTGATTTTCCAGGCATCGAATTATTCCACTTCATTCTCCTGAATTCTGTTGAAAATGCCTTCCGGTCCTAAACTTTGTAGCCAAACTTTAATGCACAATTTAGATGTATCATATAAGAACAAGTCTGCGTTATTAGTGGCATGTGTTTTTATGCCTTTTGTAAGGAGCTGAAAGGCAGGTGGAGCCAGTGTTAATCCCTTGTGATAAGAGGTAAATGCAATCTTGTAAAGATCAGCAGTGGTTTATTAAGGGCATTCTTTCTCCATTCTTCTGGCAGATTTCTGTTCTGCCTCTGCTGTAATGAGTGCTTCCACTTCCCTCCATCACCGTCACACTGTAGTAGATGTTTAACAGAGGTAATTACCACTTACTCTCATCTCAGTTCTGTACTTTGTCCCTTCTCATTTCTAAGTTGCTTTTGCTTTTATCAAAGAGCTTCCCAAGAGGGGGAAAATCTCTCCAGTTTATCACGATAAATCCCAACAATTTACATTTGGTAATGTACAAACTTGCTTTTCTTCTATACTTTTCAAATATTTAGCATACTACTGGTATTTTAAAGAAGCAATTCACTAACTGTGTGTTCTGAGCTTGTCTTACTGAAATCTCGTGAAAGCTCATGGACATATTTCACGACTAATCCAATAAATGAGTCCTGAATGTGATTTGTTAATAGATGATACATTATGCTAGAAGGGTAACTTATGTACGAGATACATAATTTAATTCATGTTTGTGCGTGTTTTGTGGTGGTGGTGTTGTTTTAATTGGCAAAAACACTTTTTATTACTATATAGACATAAATGTCAAACTCATTAAAATTATGGAATGATTCCTAAGGCCCAGTTACTTACCTAGCCGACTGAGTTACCAGGGTAACTATAACAACCATTCGTGATTGGTAGCATGGACAGGCAAGCTGGATTGTATGTTGACATCACAGGATCAGATCAGGTCAGGTTCAAGGCAGTGGAGTGGGCAGAGACCATAGTATGAAGTGTGATTTTGGCAGCAGTGCAAGTTTCAGATTGAGGCAGTGGTGGGAATGAAGCAGGTGTTTGTGCTTGGCGCGAGTTTCAAAGTGAGGATAATTTGGACTCTTCAGATTTAGAGGATGGCCCCTGGGAAACTGAGCTTTCAGATATTGAGATGGGAGAACCGAGGGGTGGGGCCGACCTCAAGACCACCCTCTCCTCAGCATTTTTCAGGAGGATGCTGAGAATAGCCAGGATCTAAGACTGCCTGGAAAAGGCATGGGGCAGGAGCTATATTCCAGACAAGCCTGGAATATTCCAGATTTCTTTATACCATGCACTTATTTGAAATCCCATTTCTCCTTCCAATTTTTCCTGCTACTAAATCTGAATCTTGCTACTAAATTTGTTACTAATAGTTTAATTTTCCATTTCTTTTTCATGAAATATTGATTAATATCTTGTCATTAACAGGCCTGGTATGACTCTTGACTCATGATGTGGTGCCAGGAGAAAAGGGCTAGCCAACTAGAAGGGTGGCATTCAGCTAAGAAACTTGCCCACCTCCAAAAGGGTCCTCCCAGAGTTACTCAAAAGGTGTATTCTCAGAAGTAGTTCCACAAATCACTCTGTACATGCTCAGATACTCACTTTACCCCTTATTTCTCCCATTATTGAAATTTATTGAACTTGAAATTTATTGAACTTTTATTGGCATAGGCAATAAAGAGAGAAAGAGGGAGGGAAAGGTGCCAAATTGAGAAGCATTAGAAGCAGCTGGTAGGGAGAACAGTGAGTTGGGTCTCACAATACAACAATCCATCATAGGTGACCAACTGTAACGAGATGTTGTGTGATCTGAACCTGATGCAGTTACTGGGAAGTAGATTATTTTCCCTGAGAAAAGTGACCTTGAGAACCAAAGACTTGATATAATGGCTTGATTGTCTGATACAGTCCTATGGAGCAAAGCTCAAGGAACCAGGTTTCAAGATGGATGCTAGGGAGTACTTCCTGATTATTAGAACCCATAGGATATGGAATGGGGTTCATTGGGAGGCAGTGGGAACCTATCAGTGAGGGTGTTCAAGGAAAGACTGGACAACCACATGTGGGGTATTCATGAGCAGAGCCAGCTGGGGTCAGACTAGATAGCCAAAGGATCCCTTCTGACTCACTATGTTTCTATATGCCTTGGAGGACAAAGAGAGAAGGAAGTGGGGGGACAAGGCATGATGAGTACAATTGGCTTTTGGGCTTACAATGGGTCGCCACCAACCTATGCCATGCCCAACTCACCATTTATTGTTTGCTTAGAGACTTGGAAGATAATCTTAGCATTTAGGAGAAGAATTCACTTTTTGACTTTCCTGTCTTTAAAATTATTTTCAAATGTGCAAATCCTCATGTGCCTGTTTTGTACAATTTGGAAATGAACTTCTCAGATCTCGACTTACTGTACTGATAGAGATGCACGGAAACTCCCAAGGAAGTACCCGCTCCTACCCAGTAACCATTTTGTCTTTATACAAGGCAGCTCTTTAAAGCAGATAGTAAATACATGGAAAGTTGGTTTGTGTTTTTACTTTATCAGTTAGGCTATGCATAAGTAGTGTCATTTAAGCTTATTTTTGTCTATGCAGTTAACACTTGAGAAATTAAAGCGCTTTGATGTTCTACATTATATTGTGATCATGTTTTTGTTTGCTTTTAATGTGCTGTTGATCTTGTACATTCCTGGAGCAGAAATATATGGTTTTTTGTTTTTCAGATGATTTTTGAAGAAGCTAGGTAGGATTGGGGATTTTATATCACAGTAGCAGCTGGGCAACATTGTGTCATCAAATGTATAGTGAAAATAAGAGGCAGAAGGATAATTCTGGTTTGGCATGTGTGTATAAATAAATCATGTCTCTTCAAAAAGATTAACTGGTGATGGATATTTTCACTCAGTTGCTTTGTTTAACTTACGAATATGGTGGAGAAAAGTTACTGAAAGTTCTTCTGCTTTCTGAATTTCACATCATAATCTAGATCAATATGTCAATTAATTTGGTTCTTTCCCATTAGGTAATAGCAGCTAGTTGGTATACTGAAATATGTAAAAGGCCTAAGAAAAATGCATTATATTTTAAGCTGCTCAATGATTAATGTCAGGAGAGTTGTAGAATCCATGGATGGCTCTTTCAGCCAGTGGCCTAGTCTGACTGTGGTATGGTGAGATGTAGAAAGCCATAGACTTGATTTCACCGAGTTTGCTCTCTGATGCTGCAGGGACCACTTTGCTCCTCAGTTTATGGTGAACTGTGGTGGCTGAAACAGGGCTGGACATTGCCTAGAGTGCATGAGACCAAAAATAAAGAAATTGATCTGGGCACTGCACATTTTTTAAAATTCAGATAATGATAAAACAGGTCACTTAAGAGCAATAGAAAACCAGCAGCAACACATAATAAAACCAAAGTAAAATTGGCGGCCATATGTGCATGTCTCTATGTGTATAAATGTGGAGTCCTATAGGTGCTAACCTTGCAGTTCGAAAGCATGCAAATGCAAGTAGATAAAAAGGTACCACTTCGGTGGGCAGGTAACAGCGTTCCGTGCACTTTGGTGTTTAGTCATGCCGGCCACATGACCACGGAGACTGTCTGTGGACAAACGCTGGCTCGCTTGGCTAGGAAACGGAGATGAGCACCGCCCCCTAGAGTCAGGCATGACTGGACTTAATGTCAAGGGGAAACCTTTACCTTTTTATAGGTGCTAAAAGCAGTTCCTAAAACGCCTAGAAGAATAAGAATTAAATGTCTTCACCGGATGATGAAAGGACAAGTTGGCACCAGATGAGCATATCTAGAGGGCATTTCAAAGATGGGCACCAGTACTGAAAAAGGCCATCAGTCTTGTAACTACTTGCCTCACCATCTGGAGGTAGTGACCTTAAGATTTGAGTAGGTAGATATGGAAGGTGACACTCCTTCAGGCAACCTGGCTGCAAGTCATTTAAATCTTTAAAGATTACGAACACATTGAATTTAATTTCTTTTGGGCCAGAAGCAAGCAATTGTATTTTCTGCTAGCAAAATACTGCTATAAAGTGACTCTAGCAGCCAGCCCCCATTAACATTCTAATTGCCCAATTCTGGACCAACTGATGTTTCCTGGCCATTTTCAAAGGTAGACCCGTACCATTGCAGTAATCCAAAATGGAAGAAGAAAGGAATAGGAAAAGCATTGCACCACCATCCCTTCTTCCTGTGTTTCAAGTTTTTCCCTGCTACTGTCTATAAGAATGTGATGAGCACAATGACACACATTACAACATCTTGGAGTGAGAGATGTATTTCTGGTTCATTCTTGTGTCCATATCTTCCTCATGAGGCCAGTATTATACAACTGGCAGTTTATAGGATTTGGTTTTGAAAGGGCTTTGTGAATTAACTAATTCAAAACTAGAGCACCAGTGGTCTGCAGAAGGTCCCCACTTGGCCCACAGAGTCTTGGGCACCCTCTGTGGACTCCTCCCTCGTACAGCTGGGAACCACTTCCTTGTTGTGATAGGGAGGAAAATCCCCACTGTTATCTGAAATCAGAGACTGGCGATAGCAGTGAATTGCCCTTGCTGAACATACTGCTTGTCTTCCCAAACAACTGGAGTGGCATCATAACAGGTTTGCCAGTCCAGTGTATCCCCCAAACTGGAAAAGCATGTAGCAGATGACACTGCCCCAATGAAAGCATGGGCTGGGGGAAAAGTAAGCTTGGCCGTGGGATTCTTATCTATAAGTAGGGGACTAAATCAATATATTTAGTCTTTCATCACTATTGCCTGCTGAAATGTAGACTGATGGTGACTATTTATTTATTTATTTCTATTCTGCCCAATTGCCAAAGCTGTTTCCTTCCTACCAAGGCTGGAAGTCCCATTAAGATGGTTCACCCCCAGAGCCTACCTGAGCTAGATGGTTTCCAGCAGGCTCTGGGAACAGGGTTCTAGCTGATGTGCTTGGCACTTCTGTTGAAGTCCTAGTTGAGTTGTGAAGCCCACAGATGACCTGAGCCATTGACGTGATCAGTCCTGAGTCCCCCTGTATAGTAGAGTTTATATGTGCCCATGGTGTAACCTGGAGCTGAGAGAAATGAAGCAATGCGGGAAACAGATTAAGTGTAGAGAGAGAAAAACTCAATGGTGGATGAAATCAAGCCATAGTATATGCCTATAATCAAACATACTTAAGGGCAGTGAGGGTGGCAAAGCAACAGCAACTCAGTGTCTCTGTTCAGCCATCTATCTGCTATCCAGTGGAAATTTTTAAGGAAGTCTGGGGCCTATTACAGGAAGAAAACAACTAGCTGGGCTAGGGCTGTGGTCCATCCTCCTGACAGAAGAGGCAGTGAGGCCACTCATGAATTATTTTTGCAGGGATGGGGGCTGGAACATTTCAACAACTTTAGGCTGATAGCAAATATTCCTTTCCTGGGCAACATCTGTAGAGCAGTTTGTGGCCAGGACCCATTTCAGTCCAAAACAGCTTTATCCTCCCTGTATGACCTTCTGCAGGGAAAAGTATGGGAGGAGTGTGACCCTGTTGATGCTCCTGGATATCTCGGACTACGGTATCATTCTTGGGTGACTGCCTGAACTGGCAGTGGGAGGTACTACACTGCAGTTGTTCCTCTCCTACTTGGCTGTCTGTCTGCAGTAAGTGGTACCTGAGGAATTCCCCAGCATGGAGGAAACGCAAGGTTCAGTTTTGTTCTGCTGTTATTTGGCATCCGCTTGAAACTGCTGAGATCTGGACTTTGCTGCCATGGCACACAGCTCAGCTTCTCCTTTTCATGCCCAGCATGGAAACCAGTTCGACAATGCTCTGGACAAGGCTAACAATAGAAGTTCAATCTAGAAGAGAATGAGATGCTATTAGTGGGTAGTTCCTCTGAATTGATTGAGGGTGTTCAGTCTGTTGTAGATAAACTACATTCACCTTGAAGGAGCAGGCTTGCAGCTTGTTGGTCTCCATTGAGTCATTTTGTCACTTGACACTCCGATGGCCTCAGTGTCACAGAATGTCTTCTACAAGTTTGGGCTGGTGGTCCAGCCATACCTATATCTGTACCGAAATGGACTTGTTTCAGCAATCTGTGTTCTAATAGTTACTAAATGAGATTGCTGCAGTACACTAGACATGTGGCTTCCCTTGTTCTGTTCAGAAACTGTAGTGTATACAAAATGCAGCAGCCGGACTAACAGCTGAAACAGAAGTTCTGATAAATAACACCTTGCACTGTCTGTCTTCAGTGTGATTCAAAGCTCTAGTTTTAACCTATAAAGCCTTACACAACTTGTGACCATAATACTTATTGGAACACCTTGCAACCTCAGTGTAGCCGGGCACTAAGATCCTCCTCCTCCTCCTCCTCCTCCTCCTCCTCCTCCTCCTCCAGTGCAATCTCTGAAGGAGGCTTAGAGGATGGGTACAAGGGGAGGGCCTTCTTGGTGGTAGTCCCCAAACTGTGGGGTGATTTCACTGCTGCGGCTTCCCTGGCACCCACTTTATCATCCTTTCACAACTAGATTAAGACAGCCCTGTGTGTTGAGGTATTTAAAGACATCAAAGGTTTATTGATTGGCTTGAGGAGAACACTCATATCAGGTGCTTTTAACTGGTCTATTCAGTCTGCTGCTAAAGCACAACTGTTATACATTGTGTAAGTTTTTATGGTTAAGAGAAAAATGTGTTTTTAAACTGTACATTTTTACTGATATTTTTATTGTATTTCCTGTTTATAAGAACTGTTCTAAGCAATCTGAAGAGCATTACTATTGGACAGTACAGAAATAAATATAGCCTTGCTTTGTAAATGATGTATGATTTGAATATTGAAAAGAAGAGATGGGGAGAATTTTGCATAGCATGGCATGGCATGGCATAGCATAGCAGAGTTGTAAGGGGCCTAAAAGGCCATCAAATCCAACGCTTGTTTCACTTCCACATGTAGTCATCTATCCAGCTGCAGGCTCACACCTTCCCAGCCTTGCGAAGGTGACTCAACATGCAAGCTCAATGTAAAGCTGTGCAGCCAGTTTTATTCAGTTCTCATTTGAATGTCAACCTGTCAAAGTTGCAGATTTTTTTAAATGTGCAAAATGAATCATTCTATGTTTGCTAATTTTGTTATACAATTCCCCAAATTTTCCTGTACGATTCTTTGATAAAAATGAATGTATGAGGAAAAATTTTGTATGAAATGCATTGTGAAAATAATATAAAATGCATTATACATTGGGAAAAGTCTCATAAAACTGTAAAAAAATCTAAGAAGAATTATATTAGAAAAACACATGAAAATGCAGCTGTATTATCATATGGACTGTTTAGGAAAGGAACTACAGACTGAATTAGAAACAGGTTGGGAATAATATGGGAATAATAAGAAACTCCAAGAAACTGAAATGGACAGATTTCATCCCCACTAAAAATGCTATTATTAATAGTATTTATCTCCTTCATCACATAGCAGGACTAGTTAAGCCTGTCTGCATATCTGGGTTACGTGACTGACAATCTGTGTGGAATTAAGATAATCATGCATATTACAAATTTCAATAAATAGGTCAAATTCTCTTGGTGGACTGTGCTCTCATCTTCATTTAATTGTTTCTCTTTTCTTTCTTTTGTTAATGAGTAACTATGCATATTCCCAGAGCTGAGGTCAGATGATTTTTCCCTATAAAGTACGGAACAAATACATACCAGATGTGCCTAAAGTACGTGGACTCCCAAGAGAACACGGAAAGTGATTTTTTAATGCTTGCTGATTGCTAAGAGAGTTATTTTGTGACATTGGAAGACTGAAAATGGTCCATCTGTGAAGGAATTTCTCACAGAAAAATATCAGTGTATTTTAGAAGAAACAGGGAAAATGGAGCTAATTCTTAAGACCGGGACCTCAATAGTATTGCAGACAGCGATGTGTACTGATATATGGTGCTCGCCAGTTGCTTTCCTATTTTATCACAGTCGAATTCATTTGGGGCACAATCCAACATTTCCTGTCCTCAGTCCATGTAAGCCTCTGAGCACTGCATCCATTCCATGCATGGAAGGAAGCATGGGAGTTGTGATCTCATGTTCTTCATGCATCCCATCTAGATAGCTGTTTTCAGCTGTTTCTGTGGCATGGCATGAGGTGGGAAGAGAAAGAGGCTGGGGCACCACATCTGGATATGATACAAGCTGCTGGTTCCTCCCCTTGGCACACCCCTGTCCCTCTTTTCCACAGCCCGTTTGTGGCCTCAGGGAGCCCAGTGGCCCAGTTCTTTTTCTCCTGGCTGCAGCCCTCAGAGTCCCAGCACTGGGATGCAGGATCTCAGAGCTGCCCCCCCCCCCCAATTCTATGGCCAAGGTTGGGAGGCCATAGGATCATACCCTTATCTAATCACCTATGGCATGTCTATATTGTGCAATTTAACAAGCATTCTGGGCACATCACAAAGTTTTTGAAAAAAGGAAAGAAGAAGTTTAAAACAATGCAGCTTAATACACTTCACTGAGAATACGATGACTTGCACTAGCATGTAACTCAGTAACCCTTCCATTTTCACCAAACTTGCTCTCTTCTTAATGTCTCTCTTTCCATAATGCACAATAAGCTTCTGCATTATGCTATTCTAGCAAGGGATGTGCACACACAAAAGATAAGAGCATACATGCAGCAGGATGCTTATCTATAGGTCTCAGTGCTGAATCAAGAGGAGACAGAATGCTCAGGGCTTGGTGAGCATAGATCAGGTTTCTGGACTACACAGTAAAGCAAGAATGTCAACCTCCCAGGTCATCTCCTCATTCCATACATCAAACATGTCTTTGAGAGGATTTCCAGCTCTAGTGCAGGAAAATTCCCCAGAGCATTGAAGAATCCTTTTGGATTCAGCAGTCTCTTTCTAAATTGGGTCATTTTGGTAGGTTCAGAGATGCAAAGATTATCAGTCCCAGAAAATCTAAACATTAACAAGTAGGTGGCGTGTCCATGAGAATGGAACTTTTTCTTCATGTCCCTACCCATAGATTACTTTCATCCTGGCTGCCAGACATCAGGTCAAAAGTATACCCTGCTACATGGTCAAGGCTAGATATCAGTTAGGACAAGGTCATGGTTTCTATTTTAGGCATGAAATCTGAGAAGCTTCAATCAAGGAGGTTTTTTAGATCACCCAAAACAACTAATTTGGCAGAAATCAATAGCACCACTGGAGTCACCCCAGACAGCTCCATCAGGGAGATTACTTGGATAGTACATTGACAGAATTCTCATCTCTCCTGATGTTGTGTTGCTACATGCATAAGTTTAAAATAGTGGAGCTTGCTAGGAAGGGATGGTACCATGACAGATGATGGTAATCCTGCCTCCCTGTCCACTGGATCAAACCTGGTGTAATACCCCCAAATCTGGTGGTCATAGTGGGTCAAATTAATCTACACATCTTTGTGTAGCCAAAACTATGTCCCCTCAAATAATCAGATGCTTTGCCTGACTCTCCCCAGGTCCTACTGATATACAGGGGAATGATATCACATAAAATGATGCCGGCATTATTAGCCTGACATCCTGTGGAAAGCACAGGGTAAATGTCTATTTCTGTTGAATCAATATTCATACTAGTACTTCCTCCGCATCTTACTACTAATAGGGATATACCAGTTCAGAGAGCTTGTACATATTACCACTTTGGGGTATTGTCTGGGTATTTTCCCTTTGTTCTGACCATGCAGCTTCTTGTCTGTGCACATTTTAGTTGTGTGTAGTAGCACAGCTTTTGGATTATAAAGGTAACATGATGCAACTCAGCTTATAAGGCTTGCACGTGTTGATGTGTCATGACAATGCAGTGGTAATGGGGCTTTGTTCTTTTATGTTGGTGTTGTGGATCTTAGGATCAGATTACTGCCTTGTTTTGTTTCTAAATGATTATCACATGTCCATTGGAATATATTTATAGTGCTTGTTTAATTGTTTAATGAACATGTTTGTAGAAGTAAGTCTCAGAGTGAGTTCTCACACTGTGGTATTCCATGATCTGAGCTATAGCTTTCCAAAAGTTATAGTTATAGTTATAGTAGTTATAGAAAGTTATAGTAGTTTTCAAAATTTCTCTGTGATGTGAGGGTTCTGAATTACCTGACCTGGTTTGGTGATCCTTCAGTCTAACTTTTTAGTTCCTACATTGCTCAGACTGCTGTGCAATTATACTAAGAGATTACTGATGTGTACCAGTGCATCGGAGCATTGACTGAAACTACATGAAATAAATTCTGCTGTGCTTATACATTTATTTTGAATTCTTCACCTTAAACAACTGGAGTTCCCAGGTCAGCAAGTCAAAGAAAATACAATCTGATGTTAATCTAAAAATATAGAATAAAGGTACAGCAATGGCAAGAGGAAAAAAAAAATCTCAACCCATGCTACTGCTTGAGCAGTAAAAGTCCAAATATAAGATAACCATTAAAAGCACTGCAGTGCCTGAAAGCATTAAAGTGTCTTCACCTGGTACTGAAATGACATCAACAGAGCCATAAGGAAAGTTTCCCTGGGAATGATGTTTCAGAGCTGTGAGCCATCCCTGAAAGATGCTTGTTCTGCATAGCAATATCTCAGGAGGCGAGAACACCAGAAAGAGCATCTCAGCACATAATTCTAGACAGACTAATTGATACAGAAGCAGAGAGTCCATCAGGTATTACAGGACTTTTGTCCTGACATGAACCAAAAATGAATGCAGATATTTTAGAACAGCTGGGAAATGGCTTTGTCACTTAAGTTGCATTGGTTGTTTAGCTATGGCATTTTGGTCCAGCTGCAGTTTCTGAAGAGTCTTCAACAGCCACTCTATGCAAAGCTTATTACAAAAATCCATTGCAGATGTTACCAAGGTCTAGGTAACTGTGGCAAGGCTACCTCTGTCCAGGAATCAGTAAAATCAACCTCAACTGAGTTTTTAAAAAATGCTTCATGCCAATGAAACTACATAGGAAGCCAGTGATAGAGATGAATCAATATGTACCCCAAGACAGTGTACCCCTTCAGCAATTGCAGACTCTTACCAATCCATCTGAAAACATTGCTTTAGATGGTTGGCTGGTTCACACTCGTTTACCTTCTTGGAACTTCTTCTAATTTATTAGCCTTGATCCAACCAGTTACTGTTCACAGACAGAAATTCAGCTCTTCAGCTGTCTCACCTGAATCTCACCTGTGAAAGATAAATGCAGTTAGCTGGTATATTGATAACACTTAACCCACAAGTTGTGAATGATCATGCTCAGTTGCTTCATGGAGATGCTAAACAACTCTAGACAGAAATCCCAAGTAGAATAATTCTTCAAATATCATGGACTTGAATCAAAACCTGAAATGTTAATTTCTGTAACATGGCCCCCTAAATAGAAATGGAACAATTCCCCCAATACACAACCCAGAGAGCCTGTGCATACCATGGTTGACAGGATCAGCAAGAAAAATAATGAGTTTTATTTTCTCCTGTCTCTTTCTTGGAACAATACATTTATAAGGGTGATTAAGAAAGTTTTAGTTAAAGCTTACCTTAATATCTCCCACCACACTTTATTCTCAATTGAAGAGAGCAATGGCAACTTTCAGGAGGAAGGGAGGATGCTATTGCATTCATCTCCCACTGGTGGGTTTCCAGTGAGCAGCTCTTTTACCAATTCATGAATATAGTGCTGACCTTGATGGACCCTTGGTTCATCCAGAATGGCTCCTATTATAAAGAGATTTAGAGCATCAGGGAAGAGTATCAGAAATCCTCTAAAATTGGGGGAATGGTACACTTACCTTTCAATATGGAGTAACCAATGGGATATCTTTTATGCAGAAGCCACCATGTGGCTGCTCTCAGTAACTGTGTCCCTAAGAAAGACTACCCCTTGAAATGATGTTATAAAGCAACATAATTCCTAGGCACATACTTGGGGAGGGATGGGATGCAGGAGAGGACTGCCCCCATTGTTTCTTGTTATAGACATAAACAAAATCAGTGATGAGCATTACAATTGCTGTTTTTGGGAAAGTTTGATTTTATAGGTTTTTTTTTTAAATTGATTAATTATTTTAAAGGGAACAATCTCTGAATGAGTAGCTTCTAAAGTACCTGTCTTTCTCTTGGATACTTCCATTACCATAATGAGGGCAGCTGAAAGTGCCAGAGAAGCGAAGAATAATGCCACCAGGAGGCTTGATTCTCTCACTAGACTGGTTTCCTAGCAGGATCACTCAAGGTGGAATTTTCAAAGCTGAGGCATCAGAGTTGCATCCACCCTCTTCAGGAGTAATGACCACATCAACAGAAGAGAATGAACATGTGCATGATTCCAAGTTAAACCATCGCTCTCAGATGGCTGTCCAGTTGCATCTTGAATGCTTCTAATGCGGGAGAACCCACAACCTCCCCAAGTAATTGGTTCCATTGTTGTACTGCTCTAACAACCAGGAAGTTCTTCCTGTAACATGAATCTGTTATTCCTGCACAGATCGGGCACACTGAATCCTGTCCTTCCTCTTTGTCAAAAGCTTGATATATTATGGATATATACTATCTAAAGCATTTCCACATTCTATCAAGGAAGTTACCCAATCAGAAAATGAAATCAGATTTAGCTTAGCAGGATTTGTTCTTGGGGAATCTGTGTTGGTTTCTAGTAATCACTGTATTTTCAATGTGTTTGCTTTATAATCTTCATAATTTTCCCAGGGATTGGTCTCAGACTGACTGGTCTATAGTTCTCAGGTTCTGTTTTTCCCTTTCTAGAAAATAGGGACAACAATAGTCCTTCTCCTATCATTGGCACTTCCCCTGTCCCCCATGGTTTCTCAAAGGCAATAGACAACATTTCTGAGTGTTCTTCCACCAATTCCTTAAGACTGTAGGATGGAGCTCATCGGGCCCTGGAGATTTGAATTCATTCAGCTCAATTAGATGTTCCTTTTAGATCATTTGCCTATCAATTTTGAGCTTCCATGCTGCTCCTTCAGTTTGTACTTCTCTTCAGGAAACTCATAGATAATCTTTTTTGGAAAAGACTGAGCAAAAGTAGGAATTGAGTACTTCCTCCTTTTCTTTGTCCTCTGTTGTCATTTTGCCATCCACATTGAATAATTGAACCCTCATTTCTTTCCTCTGTCTTTTATTTGGACATATATGAAGAAGGCTTTTTTCCTCCTTTTAATTTCTTTCAGTATCCTCAGTTCATTCCTAGCTTTAACCTTCCTGATGCCATCCCTGCAATTCTGTGCTTCCTGCCTGTTTTCTTCCTTTGTAGTCTGGCCTTCTTTCCACTTCCTATGCATGTCTTTTTTGTTTATTTGTGATTGTGCCTTTACATTTTTCTTTAAAAAAAAAATCCCACCTATCTCAGAATCTGTTCTCATTAGCACTGCTTGCCATGGAACTTGGCTGATCATTGTTCTGAGTTTCTTAAAATTGGCTTTCCTAAAGTACAGGATATATGTTGGCTATATTTGGCCTTTGCTTTGTTTAGAATCAAGAATTCAAGTGTGGCACGGTCACTTTCCCCAGAGTTCCCAAAGCTGCCACTTTGTCCACTAGCTCTTTCCTGTTGGCAAGTATCAAGACAAGGGTAGCCATTTTTCTTCTTCCTTCATCAACTTTCTGTGGGAGGAAGTTTTCAGCAACACATGTGAGGAATCTCTTGGAAGGGAGAATTTATCTCCCAAAAGATGTCAAAGAAGTTGAAGTCCCGCATAATGACAACATCATGCCTTCTTGAAACATTAGCAATTTGCTTTTCAAACATTTTGTCCTCATCTTCTCATTGACTGGGTGGTTGGTCATAGACCCCAACCACTGTGTTTCTTTTATTCCTTGTTCCATTTATATTAGTCCAGATGCTCTTGATGAGGGTACTACGCTCACTCTCCTGTATTTCTGTGCAGAGATATGTATATTTAACATGTAGTGTGACTCTGGCTTCCTTTCTATTCCTTCTGTTATTCTTGAATAGGTTACATCCTTAAATTGTTGAATTCCAGTCATGAGAGGCATCCCATCATACAGTTCTACAGTCTCCATTCTACCTATCAGGTTGTATTCCCCCTCCTGTATTATGAGTCCACGTTCATGCTGTTTCCCATATTCCAGGCATTAGTATATAGACATGGAGAACCACATGCTTTATACTCTAGCTTTCTTTCTACATTTTTTGAAAGACTTTTATTGGGCACTGTTAGAGCGGCTCTCTCTTGTGGTGCATAAGCCTTTGTCTCTTGGTAAACGCAGAAGCACATCTGCCCCTCCTGTTTAAAGGCCTCCTGATAAATTACTCCATGCACTTTTCCTGTTTCTTCCTTGTCCCTGCCTCGTAGCCAGGTATTTTTCTTTCCTTGTCTCCTAATCTTCTAAGAACTGAAAAGCTAAAAATGAAAGAGAAAACTATCTGGGTCCAAAATTCTTGACGCCCTTCCTAAAGCTTCAAAGTCTGACCTTATTTCTTCAAAGCTCCACTTGGCAATTCCTGCATGTGTAAGAAGGAAAGGGCATATCTGTGGGCTGTATGAACTTGGCAGTCTTTCAGTTATATCACTAATCTGTCCTCCAAGGAAACAACATGCCAGACAAGTCCACAGGTCTTCCTGATATACATGTGTTCCATTCCATGCCACAGGGAGCCTCCCACAACTGGCACTCTTCTCTTCTTGGTCTTGCATCATTTGTATCATTGCCACTACTTGGTTGACTTTCAGTCTCTTGTTCTGTGTGGCAGGAGCTGACTTGCAGTTCTTCCGTGGCAGGCTGGCTTCCAGTTGCCTCCTCAAGTAACTGAAAGTGCTTCTGTAATTCCACTGCTTTGGCGACCACCACCAATAGGAGTCTTCTCAGTTCAGTCTTTTGGCTGCATGCTTGATTCTGGATGGCTGGACCTGTAGTTACAACCAGTGTTTTATTCTGTCTTCCCTAAAGGTTAGCAGCACAGTCTTACAAGTAAAGGGGAGTCTGTTACAAGGAAGAAAACAAAAGGGGGAAAGCTTGGTATCTTCTGCCACCAAAACTCTGCTGCCACCAAAACTCTCAGAGCCTTGTTTGCTCTACCTGTTCACTCACTCTGGTCATTCACTCCCTGGGAACTTGGCTGGTAGAGTCCCTAGACCAGTTGGGGCAACTACCTCTGATCTGTCCAGCTAGCAGTCAGGAACCAGAGTTGACTGTGCATTGGGAGTGAGGGATGAAGAATCACATTCTCACTGCCAAAACAAGACTAGGAGTAAATTGTAGCAGTGAACTTAAGTTATGCTACCCCAGGCATGGTTAGGGATAGGGTTAGGGTTAGGATAGGAAAAGACACTTCCTGTATCAAAAAGAAAGAAGAACCCTAGATGGATTACAGAAACACAGTTTCTGACAGATGAGACAGCAAAAGGTGACAGAAATAGAGCCAGAATCCTGAATGCAATTTTTCAGTGACTCCCAGGTAGAGACAAAATGAACTATTACAATGGTCAGTGCAAAGAAATAGTACGAGAGAAATACAAAAGAGGAGAAAAAGATACTTCTTACAGAAAATTCAAGAAACCAAAGGGAAATTCAAACCTAGATTAGAGATGCTGAAAACCAACAAGAAACCTAACATCTGGTCAAGAGAAAATAAAAAGAAGGTGGAAACAGTATATGGAAGACCTGTATAGAAGAGATGAAATGATGTCAGACTCCTTAAAAAGAATCCTTTGATGAAGAATTTGCAATATTAGAAAGTAAAGTGAAAACTGCTCTGAAAGCACTTGGAAGGAAAAAAACACCTGGAGTAGATAGGGCATCAATCAAAGTATTCCAAGCTGCACCTACCGGATCATTTTGAATCCTATCAAGAATATACCAACAAATGGAAAACAAAACTATGCTCCACAGGCTGGAAAAGTTCACTATACATTCCAAACTCAAGAAAAGAGATTCTAAGGAGTGCAACAACTTAATTTCCCACACAAGCAAAGTGATGCTCAAGGTGTTTCAACAAAGAATTTGCCTTCTATAGAGTGAGAAGTGCCTGACATTCAAGCTGGATTCTGAAAAGAAACACTTGGGATCCTATCACAAATACACACTGGCTACAGGAGTTCACCAAAGAATTTCAGATTATCAGTGCATACTTTCTAGTCAAGAGCAAATCCTTTTTTGAATGGATCATGAGAAGCTATGGATGATCCTGAAGGAAATGGGGGTGCCTCATCACCTGTTTGTCCTGAAGCATACCTTATCTTGTATCATTGCCAAGAATTTACTGTTAGGGCAGCATATGGAGAAACAGAATGGTTTCCTATAGGCAAAGGTGTCAGACAAAATTGTATTTTACTTCCTTATCTGTTCAGTCTGTATGCAGAATACACTATAAGGAAAGTTGGATTAAGAAGCACTAAGGAGTGAAAATTGGTGGAAGAAACATCATTAATTTAAGATATGGATATGCTACCATATTAATGGCAGACGCATTAATGAATTTAAATGACTCCTGATGAAAGTGAAAGAAGAAAGTGCAAAGGTGGGACTGCAACTAGAAAACAAAAATCATACCAACAGAAAAACTGTACAACTTTAAGGTCTGCAGTGAAGAAATTGAAATTATTGAGACTGAGACTTGGAAGAGCAGCAAAGAAGGAACTAGAACGGAACATTAAGTCTAAGGACATTTCACTGAAGATCAAGGCCAAGATCATCCATTCTTGATCACTACACAAGGGTGCAAAAGCTGGATAGTGAAGAAAGGTGACAGGAAGAAAACTGATGCATTTGAAACATGATGCTGAAGGAGAGCTTTGCAGAGGTCCTGGACCAACATAAGGATGAAGAGGGGGGTGCTCAATCAGTCTGAGCCAGAACATTGCCTGGAAACACAGAGGCTGTTGTAGTTTGGCCACATCATGAGAAGGCAAGACTCAATGGAGGAGGCAGTCGGAGGAGACCAACTATGAAATGGATCCATTCCATGAAAGAAGCCACATCCTTGAGTTTACATGAGCTGAGAGGGCTGTGAAGGACAGGATATGTTGCATAGCGTTTAGTCATATGGTTCCCATAAGTAAGCAATAACTTGGTGGCACTTAACAAGAGCAAAAACATACTTGATAGTTTTTGCAATTAGTTCCAACATTACAGTAGTACAACTTTTATTTATTTACATATTTATAGGCCGCCTATAACTACCAAAAGGCCTTCCTAGGAGCTTACAACATATTATGCATATGTATGTATATATGCACACACATACATACACAAATAACAAGATGTAGAGACAAACTGTTTTTATTTTTGCCCTTAATAATGTAGCTTTTTGATGTAATACATTTAACAGACACAACCTTGTTTCTAACCAACTTATTTTCTGCCACATTTTTGCTTCCTTTCCTTTTATTCCCAGTGAAAGAGTATGCATAAAATTTTCATATCAAACATGTCCATAGATTCATGTATAGTTTGGATTCACTTGTTCTAAGAGCACCACTAATTGGCTAGGAATGTCCAACTGTACAATATTCAGTGGTGCATATAGTAGTTTTGGTTGTGTTACGTTATTTTACAGCCAGGTGGGATGAGGTGGGTCACTGCCACTGCATTTTAGGTGAAGAAGAATAAACCTTTGTCCAGTCTGCAAAGACTACTTAACCCAAACCATCTCAATGTGTTAGCTCATTAGCACTCAAAGGCATTACAAGCCACAAAACCATTTCCTCCATTCTACTCTGTTTCCAAGTGATCCATTAAAATCAATAGCATGTCTTGTAGCCCAGACAGTAAAAGCTGTGAAATGCTTATTTAGTACACATGTAGGCTGCTTTACACTTATTTATTTATTTCTAGAAATGTGGAGGTAGAAAAATAACTTAAGGCATTTAATCAGTTGTGCAAAGCAAATAGCAATACAACTGCAGCTAGTTTAACCGTACTTAATTGGGTTTTGGAATGTTTACTTCATTAATTCCTAGGTATTATATCATTGTAAGAGGCATTCAGGGTATAAGCTCTGTACTTCTCCTAGAATTAAAAACCAATTAATTCAGAAATTGTTTGCATTACTCCTTCATACACTCAATAAGAGAAGAGGAATCCTCTTGTGTTTTGTTTAAGGAGATTGCAAATCATCTGCAGGAAAATCTGAGTCATCTGGACACTGTTGTGATAAAAAATGGGGTGCTGCAGCACAGTTGCTAAAACACCACAGCAAATAAAGAGCATTTTACAAATCAACGTGGAATTTGGACTTTTCCAATGCAATGGCAGTACAGCAGAGAAGGACTGGCATCTCACTGATAAGATGTTGTGAGGCTTTAAAAATGTGGGGAGGGTGATGACCCAGATTGGTGCAGACAATGAAAGCTTGCTTGCCATTCTGATTGGGATACCAAGATAAATGAAATATAGCCAGTACATTCGAGTTTACTTGTATGACCCATACAAAGCCCTACCTTTTGAATGTGGGGGAGGCATTGCAGCAGTGACTCTATTTGAATCCAATTATTTTAATTTAGAGATAGCAAGTTCTTTGTTTCATGTGTGCTGTGACATTGACTTTAAGAAATACAGGACAATTCATCCTGTGAACCAATGAGTGCATTCGTCATTGAAATTAGTGGCAGGCTAACTCTCCTGGCTTTATATACGTTTTGGATTTCTTTTCCCTCTCTTCATGAGAAAATGCTTTCTTTTAGGAGTGCGTAGTGACCACAACTTTCAGTTTGGCCCTTGTTTCGGTGATTTAGAAAACAGTCCAGTTTGGTTTGGCTGCTTCTGAGGGTGCTCAAATTGACTTTGATCCAACTCAGAAACTCAGGACATTTGATGTTTTGGGACTCCATTGAGCACAAATGGGAAATAAACAAACACATAGAACTTCTTTTCTTTATAGTAGCCCGTTCTGACTTCATAAAGCCTGTCAAATAGTACTGGACTATTTGTTCAAATTGCTCCCCACCCTCTCTCATGCACACACACAATATTTTTTCTTCATAAGTACATTGACAGAACTGGATATAATATGTTGATCCAGTTGCCCCTTGAAAGAAATAAATCCTTCTACTTTTTGTATGCAAGAACATTCTTCACAGCTATGTAGTCAAGGTATAAGACAGATGTAAAAGTGCATCCACAATTATTGAAACTAAACAACAGTAATATTAATTACAAGAATGCTCCCCATTCATAGCATGTAAAATCCAATTGATTCCCATCGATCTAATAGGAACACATGGGTACTTTGGGAAGCAGATGTGATTAAAGACTGCTGTTATAGCCTTTATGTTAACAAAGCTAGCAATAAAAGTTTAGGTCAGGACATTACCACCTGCTGCTTTCCTGATGTTTGGGATTATTAACTTCCATCAACCTCA
Source organism: Varanus salvator macromaculatus (assembly GCA_023646645.1). NCBI lineage: Eukaryota > Metazoa > Chordata > Lepidosauria > Squamata > Varanidae > Varanus > Varanus salvator. The sequence goes on along the minus strand of JAIXND010000784.1, from coordinate 25,477,281 downwards.
CCCAGCATGGTCAATGGTTCGTGCAGCTACTGTTAGAGCAGAAATATTTGTTGTATCTACATTTGGTTTCAAAATTTTATTATTGAGGAAGCTTTTGTATATACATGCTTTTCGTTTTATCTGGTCTTAAGGTATCTTAAGCATTTTATACTAAAATGACAAACAGTATCCAAGTGTAATAGTTGTATTGCTTTCTTTGTCTCAAACACCCACATTGTGCTCTATTCCAATGGTATTTTCATAGCAATCACTCTTCTGCTTCCCATTTTTTGAAAATATTTGTAGTTTAGGCTATTGCATGTGTTGTTCTATCAACTAATCTTGATCAGTGTTTTTGTTTTAATCAACCTCCCCACCCCTGAAATTGAGGTTATTTATATTGTGTTTAAACAGCCACTCCTGTGAAAACAGTCCCATTGTCATTATCTGAATGAGAGGCCCATTAAGTGAATGCAGTGTAGCTGACAGCTCCTTAAAAAGAAATAATATTCCATGATAATTAAAGGGGAAAAGCTTCCTTCCGCTTCTGTAGAAAGGGCTTGAAAGACAAAGTACTGGATCCAGGCTGGGAGGCCTGTTGAAAGCATCCTTCCCCTTGTCAGGCCTGCTGTACAGCTTAATAAAGCATGACGTACCAGACGGTGCTTAATCAAAAGGAAATAGGCGTCCTCTACCCAAGCTCAAGCTAAACCACAATTGCTTCTGTCACTTTCACTTAAGAAAACTAGTAATAAAAATACTACTTTCAGTAAAGGAATAGCATTTTCTACCTATATCCTATTACTAATAATTGATGTAAGCATTCCGAATTTGCACTGAGTGTTGAACTCTGGACTGTGCTCATCCTTGTAATAGTAACAACATAATAGTTAACTGGGTTACTATTTTACCCATTTTACAGGTGAGAATATGGAGGCTTAAGGAACTGGCTTAAGACCAGCTATCATAAATCCATGGCAGGAAAAAAAACCCAGCCGCTAGTCCACAATATTTTCCTTCTGATTTGAACAGCTTTCTCTGGTAATTTCTTCCTTGGGTTTCTTCTTGTCAGCGGAGTACCTCATGCAGCTTTATCACCCTGACTTGCCAACTCCTACCAGTGGGAGTAGCCTAAACAATGCATGTCTGAACCTGGACCTCTGACTTGTCAGGGAAGAGACAAGCCAGAGCTCTGGGTTCCTCTCAGAGACAGAGAGCCCCTGGGTGCTTTAGCTGCTCCGGCTGGCAAGAAGTGAGCATGATGAAGCCATGTGAATTAGCAGGTGGGCTCATTCACGACTGCAAACCAGGCCATTCCCTCCTGTACACTGCCTTATTGCTAGTACAGATTTTCTTCTCTATCCTCCATGGAGATTGAAATGTTCCAGACTACCCCATCACCTTTCCTGCATGTATAGAAAAAAATCAAGGCCAGACACTTTGCCTTATCTAAGGATCACTTTTATTTTATAGTCCCTGTATAAAGGTAAAGGTAAAGGTAAAGGTTTCCCCTTGACATTACGTCCAGTCATGCCTGACTCTAGGGGGCGGTGCTCATCTCCGTTTCCTAGCCGAGGGAGCCAGCGTTTGTCCGCAGACAGTCTCCGTGGTCATGTGGCCGGCATGACTAAACACCGAAGTGCACGGAACGCTGTTACCTGCCCACCGAAGTGGTACCTTTTTATCTACTTGCATTTGCATGCTTTCGAACTGCAAGGTTGGCAGGAGCTGGGACGACGCACGGGAGCTCACCCCGTGTGCAGATTCGAACCGGCGACCTTTCGATCAACCAGCCCAGCAGCACAGCGGTTTAAACCACTGCGCCACCTGCAGTCCCTTAGTCCCTGTATAGCTTTTACTTATTTAAAGAGTAGTTCTCATAAAGGTTTCTATATAAGTGAACACTTTGTTTCTTTTAAAGGATAGAAACTTGATTTCCCATTAAACCAGATAATTTACAGCCCATCTGGAACTTTAGAAATTGCTAGGTTTAATTTTGGGTTGTTTGTTTGTTATGGAGGATTGATTTATTTATTTGGGTTTCTGGGAGAAACTTTATACTTTTAAATCAATTGAACAGACTTTGAAGATCTGTCCTTGAAAGTTGCATAATTCACATACAGATCTGAAGAGCTCATTAAGGAGAACCATACACAAACCCTGACATACTAAAAGAATATTAAATCAATTCAAATTGTGCATAGCCATGTAGTGTAATTGAAGCATTTCAAAGTGCTGAAAGAGTCTGAATTTGAAAAGGGCAAGTGGTTTTATAGACTTAGCTTCAATAAGTGATTTAAATTGTCAACTCACCCTCTAGTGTTGAGAAGCTTTAATCTCCTAAACTATAAAGAACTTGGTTTCTAAATCTTTGTCAGCAACTGCAATGTTGGGAGTTGGACTGGGATTTAGTCACAGGTTATACTGAGTCCTGAGAGGAGCAGGACTTTGGGAGCGCACAACTAGTTGGAGATGCTGGTTCTTACTGAGAAAATGCAGAATCCTGTTGTAAAGCAGTACACCTGGGATCAACATGAAAGGAAATCTGCCTGCAGAAGACTGGTTCAGGCTGCAGGAAGGAGGAGGATTGCCAGCAAGGCAAAGCTTAAGGAAGGATGGGGCTGGCAAGAAGTAGAATCAGGCATACAGAAGTTGAGGCAGCAAGAGCGTAAAATTACTTGTTATTCATACAAGAGTCAGGAGCTGACCTGGAAGGTCTTACAGCCGATGTTTCTGTGGCTGTGCTCTGCTTTTTAAAAAGGGTTGCTGCCCCTTATGGCTACAAAGCATTGCCCAACTCTAAGAGGGTATAGAGACTTAACAGAAGAAAACAAAGACTCAACCACATGGACACAGTTTAAGGAAAAGCTGGAGATTATCCAGATAGACATAGGGGAGGTTTAGAAAATTCAGACCATAATTCTCCTCCCTTAAGATTGTGAAGAGCAGAGCAAAGGTATTTCTGGCTTGCCCAGATCCCAGAATTAACTCACACAGGTAACATAAAGGTGACTCTGTTCAGGGCCAGGGAGAGCAGAAAGAGTTTCCTGCTGTTCAGGTTGTGGATGTAGAAAAAGAAAAGAGCCTGCTGTTCCTTCGTGATTTACCTCAACAATTCTTTAATTGCTTCCTTAGGTTTTAAACCTTTAAGACATTTAAGTCTATAGACCACAATTTTAATTTGGTATTTTGCTTATTCAACAGTAACAAATGCAAAGCAAAGTAGTTGTAGAAAATATATCATGTGGCCCTCAGCGACAATTTGCTCATCCAGGGCCTTTACAAATGATTCACATATTATGTTAATTGTCTGAAACTGCTGCATTACACTTAGTTGCAGTTCCACACATTTTGGTCTGTTTCTGATACAGTTATCCATACCTAACCATAAAGTTTATGTTCATAGCACATCAGCAGTCTTTTATGGGTCAGTTACTGAATTCCTGTTCCTGGAAGCTTTTGCAGCATATGTACTGCTCTGAAAAACCTTATTCGCATTGGTTGCATCTAATGAATAAGAAATTGTTCTAGTAGCATTTCCATCAAAAAAATGGAATATTACAAGGAGAGGGTAAACTGTGCTGCGAATACCTGTTTAATACAACCAGAGACATATTCTCTGTGAACAGTTTAAGTCATTTAAATTACAGGCTGCTCTGTTTTGAAGCTAGACACTGAAGGTAAAAAGAATCCAATTTAGATGTATAAAAGGATACCATGTATAAATACACTGTGCAGGAAGTATCTCAGGTGGACTGTTATGAATTTCTAGTTTCAAACCATGGAACTCTCAGCGATTGCCTGTATTTTGCTTCTTCTAAATGTGTATACTCCCTACGCTGCCATAATGCTATATTGCCCCTTTCTCTGTCTGATATATTTTAATTACTAACTCCAAAGGCAAAACACCTAATTGTGTCTTATATGTGCATGGCACAATGTGATAATGATCTTAGTGAAGGTATCCCTGTGTTTCTGCAGTAACAATGATGTGTAACCCTGGAATTCTTATTTCATAGCAATAATCCTTCCCCCACAGCCTATAGAATTTGATTTTAAATGTGTGTGTATAGGAAGGGACCAATTTTCAGCATTTTTATAAAACTGCAGATCATGCTGAGTCCTCTTCAAGAGTATTGAACAGAATATATTGAGCCATCTACAATGCATGTTGATCAAATTACTCTAAAACAACAAATTTGAAGTTCTAAAGAAAGTGTTCTGTACACCTTATTAAAATTAAGCAATGGATTGATTTGGGAATAGCAATGTTTGCTCTGCAAATAGAAGCACAATCCATTTTGCATAAGAAGATTAGAATCTGGACCATTAGACTGTTTTCTTTTCTGGCAGGGATTGCAAACAGACAAATCAGACACTGGAAAAAAAAGTTCAGATTCATTGGAGTGGCGATTAAAATAATCTTATGATAGGTGGGGCCAACTGAATATTTCCAACTGTCAGCTTTTCTTCAGAGCCAGTATAAATGACATGTACAAAAAAATCCCTCATCTTGACAAAATTTCGTGAGCAAGTTCATAAATGCCAAAAGTCACAATAAATAGTGTTTTTTCAAAACACATGGTAATTAAAATGAAAGTAGTTAAATAGTTTCAACTCACACCTAATATGTGATCCAGCTGCAATTGTTAAGTTTGCTACGGGGTGGAGGGGGGCATTGGATAACCTGATTCCTAAGATAACTTTTCATTGTGTTGCTTTTTCTTGCAGCATTCCAAAAAGGTGAATGGAATGAGCTATCTGGATTCTAGTATCTGAAAAGCTTAAGTTATTCACTTGGAGAGTATTCTAAATGAGCCTGGCCAAGATACTGGATCTGTGTGAAGAGGACTAAGGATACAATAGGATGTCAACTGAGACAGAACTTCAGGTGGCTGTTAAAACCAGCACAAAGAAAGATTCTAAGAAGAAAGGTAGGAAAGCCCTACACTTCAAAGTTTGCTGAAGATTGTGTTATATTTATACCTTACAATTTTAGAGTACAATAACTACTAATCCAATAGGATCACCAAATTTTACTATTCTTCCATTTTATCCTCTTAGCTAATAGAAGTTGCTGGGAGGTAAAGTGCCATTCACATTGTTTCTGAAAACCTCCATAAATAGGGCTGTACTGAACGTTAACATGTAAATATTCTCAGGCAAAAGGGATAATATTTCCCCAAACCCTCTTAAGTTTACTTTTTCACTGTACAACAATTATGTTTCCTGCACTTTCTGATTCATACCTTATTTCTTCCCTTGGGTTTACAGATTGATTACAACTAATCAATAAATATACAATATATATGTTAACATTGTGAAGAAATGTCACCAGTTGTATTTGTCTATGTCCAGATGTAATGCAATCATTTTAGAGTGAGGGCAGCCCTTCTTGCTCTTAGATATAGAAAGAAGGAAGGAAGGACGGAAGAAAAAGTTTAAAGGGTGGGCACATATTTTTATAGTTCATACTAGCGTCAGTCAAAGCCACCCTCTGTGAAATATGTTTTAAACAACCAGCTTAATAACAGTTAACAACAGTCTTATTATTTTAAGTGTGTTTCTGGCAGATAATCTTACGTTTTTAATGCATTAAACTTGGTTCATCACAAGATAAAAGTGATTAGGTATAATTATCTTCCATTGAGCTGTAAGGGTGCGTGCTCTGTGCTTGCAAGGTGACCCAGAGAAGCTAATTATCGAAGTCGTCTCAGTCTGTGTGGAATCTTTAAGGACAAGGCAAGGAAGACAAACTCAGTCTTGGCACTTGAGTCCTGTACGACATGTATTATTCCAGAAGCATACCTGTTATATAAGTACAACCCTGTCTAAAGCTTGCCCAGCACTAACAGATAGTCCAGTCTGCTTTAGACTGCACAAGGGTTTAACCCTTTATTTGATACATTTCTGCCTATGTGTGCTTTCAAATTTCAAGACTCTGACCCCAAAATGATTTGAGCCTGTGAACTGATAACGCATTGGGGCTGATGAGGGAACAGAATAGCAGCTGCACCCCTTGGCTAGTATTGTTGAAGACTGTTGTAAGATCTAGCTTTCCATGAGACTATCCACCCATTGTGATTGTCATATAGTACTGACTTAGAGTTCTAGGAGAGGAGCTCTGTCTTTGTGTCTTCATAACATCAGCACAGAGGCTGGTTTCATGCAGAATCCTAAACAATGGTGGAAGTCAGGGTGACATGGTTTGTCATGCTGTGTGAACCCAGCCAGAATGGCACAACATGGTAAGGATGTAACCATGGAGAGAAACAATGGGCTGTTCTGTGATTTCCATGCTTCACCGTAGTCTGGAACAACATTTCAATATGATTTCTATGCTGCTTCCATACAGGCTTGCAGGAAGAGTAGCCACTGCTGGAAGAGATGCCCCTGCCTTCATTCTTTGTTGTTTAGATCTGCCTAGCAACTGGAGTATACATGCCAGCTGTGCTCTGATTGGCTGTCCAATGCCTCTTTCACCTCTGCCTACATTTTATCTTCCAGAGGCTCATGTGCAGCTTTGAAATGTGTCAAGCACATACACTTTTTGGAAATGAAAATCTCAGTTCTTTGGGCTGATCTGGATTAGGACCACTGCAAGAGCAAGGGCTACAGCCCCCGTGCCTCCATGCTAGGCATCCTCCCATGCTTATTTCCAGACTCCCATCTTTACTTTAGAAAAATAAATACAAAGCTGCTAGCTACATCTTTCAAATAATGTGTAGCTTAGCCCCCAGCCAGAAAACCATTTAGGAGACCAAATCAGCATTTAAAAGGGATCCTGCAAACTTTATTGCAAGTGGCCTGCACAGAAAGCAATGGGAGTCTGAGGGTTTTGTAATGGCAACAAGTGAAATATTTGGGACATGGTCCCAAATATGGTCATGAAAAATCAAGTTAATCTGAACTTGGTTCAGAAAGAGAACTCAGTGCAGGAAGTGCAAAAGGCTTGAAATTAAATAACTTTCATACAGCTTGCCTAGTGTATCTTCTACATTGACTGGAAGAGAGTTCATAGCCTTGCTATGGGTCTTTCACACACATACTCTTTCCTATGTAATACTCGGTGCCTCTTGGAACTCTCCCCCTATGGGTCGGGGGGCTCCTGGGAATGGTGCAGGATATGGGACCGTGGGCTGCAGGTAGAGGAAGGAATTGACATAAACATGAACTAAGAAGCAAATTAAGTTCCGAACCAGAATGTTATATATCAAAAGAGTTATCATTTGTAGTTAAGATACAGGGAAAGCTCCTTTTAAAAAAATCATGATTTGTTCTACCTATGAGATTACCTGAGTGAAAGAGTCAATGTACCTCAGGTTGTATTAAGAGCTCTGTTGACCTCTTAGGAAGTACTTGTGAATTTGAGGAATGCTTACTTTTTATTACATAAATGAAATTGCCCACATATATAATACTGTTTGAATTTCCCTTGTGCTGTCTCATTGAAAACATAGCAAGCTTACCTTCACCTTCAGAATGGCTAGAGCCTCCCCTTCTCAATAAATTAAGATTTGATGTAGGAGTGAAAAGAAAAGGAGGGAGGGCAGAAAAGACAAGGCAGCCATACAACCATGCTGTCCTTTCTTGCATGTGGACTCCTTTCATGCCTTTAACACACAATGCAAACTTCAGTTTGTGAACGGTATGTTGCAGATTAATGTGTAGGAGAGGAAACATATATAATTACATTTCTTGTATGATAGACAAATGTGTTGTGCTTTTTCAGGGGTTTTACTCTCCAGTCTACTATATTACAAGCATGGTGGACCAGATCAGTGGCAGAATTAGCCCATTTATGTGACGAGGCCTAGCAAAGTGTGAAATAAATTGACATCTTGTGCTGCCCACATATTCTTCTGTCTCTGAGTCATTTTAATATTGTATCTCCCCCCCACCACACCTAGATAAGCAAGATTTCCAGTGTAAGGCTGGTAATTTGCTGAACTAGTTAGGTTAGATACCAAGAAGTGGCTAGAAAGCTGTGGATGGAAAGCAGCAATATGTCCCCTTCAGTGCACCATTTTCAGGGCCAAAGCTACCATGGTTTATATCAGTAATGGAAAGACAGAGGCATTATTCCCAGTATGGATAGCATGCTTCTATAAAAGTTCTGTTATTTGGGTAGTCTGAAATTAGATCCATAATTTTCTACAGAGCTGCAGGTTAGTAGAGTATATACTTTAATATAAGTGCATTCTTATAGTTATTGGCAGCATATTATTACAGCTAAAGGAAAACATTAATTTTGTGTGAAACAAACATGGGCTTTATTAATATTTGTGTGAAGATTTATGAACCGAAGCTGTTTTGTTCTGTGCTTATACTAAATTAGGCTCTTGGGCCAGCTGCTACAATCAGTTGCTTGCAGAGCTCTCTGTGCTTTTCACACAGTAGACCAACAGGCACATGCACAATGAGAAGTCGTGTGTGGAAAGCTGCCTGCATGGGACTTTGCACTGTGTTATTGGCTTATACATTTGAAGAATACAAAACAAGTTGTGGCTTCTTCTTGGGCTGTTGTACCAATGATGCTTGTCATACTGTCTGAATCTGGGCAACTGACCCCATCGAGAGAATCACCTGGCAAGATTAGCAGACTCCTCTTACTGTTGCTGCTGAGTTTGCCCAGGTTACTACCAATAACGACCACCCCACTAATGCCCAAGTGGCATGGGGGCATGACCATCACTGACCTCAGTCATGCTGCCATCATGAACTGCTTCTCATTCATTGCCGACTCCCCTGTATTTTTTTTGCTTAGAGATGCTTTCTGTAGTGACAGCCAGTGACAACCCCTCCAAAGAGCCCCAGAAGCACACTGGAAGGGTTGCCACTGTTCTCCCCATCACTTCTTTTTGGAATTACGTTTAATTGGTACAAATATTTTTGTTAATTTTTAGTCAGTCTTGCACATTTTTGGAGGGGCAAACTTATGGAGATGGCTGCATACATTTGGCTATGTCCTGGGACGTTTCTGCTGCAAATGTGAAGCAGGCATTAAGCATGGATATTGAGCAAGAATGGCTACAAATAGGTTTGTTTTTTTACTTTGTAGTCCCTAAAAATGCAAGTGTCCATGATTGTAACAGGAAATGATACAAGGTAGTTTTAGCTGCCAAGTCCCCAGAGATGCTAGGTGAAGGACTGAGGGTAAAAGGTTCGGAGCCAGACCACTATGGTAAGAGTGGTTCTTGGGATTCTGCATAAATACACCACAGAGCAAGTTGGAGAAATCAGAAGATCCTTCTCATCAGTCCATGATAGCCAACCAGTTGCCATGAATCTTCCTGATCATGTGTTCCTGAAACCGGTACGCACAGACATACTGCTTTTGATTCTGAAATCATACCGTATAGCCCAACTCCTTGTGCCTGCTTAATCTAAAATACATAAATGCATTCTGAGTGCTACTATTTATTAATAATATTTATAGGCCACCTTTCCACAAATGTCTCCAAGGCACTGTGTAAAATTCAAATAAAAATAATAATAGGTAAAAACTAGTGGTGTGCCTCCCCCCACCATAATGCTGCATTTTTCTGACTATTTTCATTCAATTTGATAGACAATAAATAACTTTCGAAATGGAAGACAGTGATGGGGGGAAAAATCTAAGAATTGAGTTGGGTTTGGGTTTTCTGTGCATGCCTCAGGAGGTGTCTCATGAGTACGTGACAAGCTTCCATATAGCCTGACAGTGCATATTCCTGCCTAATCTTGCAAGCTAAGCAGAGTCAGGCCATGGTGACTATTTGAAAGGGAAATCTGAGTCCTGCACTGAGCAAGGCGTTGGACTTGATGGCCTTCTAGGCTCCTTCCAACTCTATGATGCATGAACTATGCTGTTAATTGCATGATCACCTCTCAGGAAACTTGCAGCCAACTCAGCTTTCCACACATTGATTAACGCTCAGAGGAGGCTTCATGAAATGACGTATCTAGAAGAATCATTTTGGAACTTAACTCTAGCTGAAGTAAAAACCCTGCTTTATTCTTGTAACATTTAATAAATGATGGAACAGGAGACCGAAGTGTAGAGCAAACAAACTTTATTTAATATTGTGCCATACCACTACAGCAAACAGATTTCAGAAGAATTTTTTCCCTTGGTGCAATTTTCTTGCTGTTTTCCAGGATTGCCCCCCCCCCCCCCGCATCCCGATGCCTCCACTCATGGAACACATACTATCATTTCCCTTCACATGATGAAAAAGACCTGAAAAATGGAAGACATCTGTCACTGCATGTGGCAGTGAGCTACATCTAGAATTAATCATATTCCTGACTGAATGTATAAGTCTCACTGCTTTGAATCACATTCAGCTTGTCATGGTGGACTGCAGCAGAGTGAGGGTGTTGCTGTTGTTGTAGGTTGTATATAATGCCCCAAAGCTGTTTTCACTATTCATATGCTGTGCAGTAAAAGTGAAAATAAAGTTGATTTCCCTCCATTTAGTTTTCACTGGATTATGTGTCACAATGTATATACAGTATCAGGAAATGAGTGTTAGCTTAGTGCAGTATGAAATGATGGAAATCCTGGAAAAATGGGTATTTTTTATGGTCATTTACTGCCTTCAGTGGAATCTACCACGTAAGGTTTTTGAAGTTCGATTTGTAATCACTAAGTTTGTTACTCGGTGGAAATGTTTATTCCCTAGGAATAAGGTTTTTGGTTTAGAGGTACAGATTAGTTTTTTTGTAAATGGCTTAAATAAGGAACACATTCCTCATAAAGGGTTACGGGTAAAGATAGCCCCCTTGGTGACTGGATTCATAACAATTCCATCCCATCATCTTGTTTTCAGCTTTCAGAAGAAGCAGACATTATGAAATGCTAGTGTTCATTCGGCAACAAATGGTCATTAGGTTTTGTGTAGCTCCCAGATTCCTGCTGTGCGGAGATGGCAATGCCTGACCCTGCATCTGGTGCCTTACAAAGCACAGTCCCTTCTTTGAAGCTGAGGTGCCATTCATGTAATTGGCAAGAGCGAGGCAGTTTTTAAGAAGCAAATAGCCAGTTTGGGAAGCCCAAACTCAGTTGGGACCCTGACATGCGGAGTAGGGTGCCTTTAATCCTTCCCCCTTCAGTCCCCATTTTGATCTGGATTCCCATAAGAACTATTTGCTTTTA